>CM077094.1:98743162-99943162 GCA_039513925.1 Platanthera zijinensis
ATTGAAAAGTGCAGTTTGGGGATACTTGATGGGGTGGTGTGATAGTTGTTTAAAGATGTTATTTGAGTTTCAATATTTGAATTGTAAAGTATTTTACATATATGCATGATTATATTAAATAATAATTGTCATTACCTGTGTCACTGGTTGGTATTATCGATTATATTGTAGATGATTTTATGAGTGTTCAAAAATTTGAGTTGGGGGGTGGGTATTTAATGTTATGGTTAATGTGTAAATTGGAATATTCCACTAGGAATATTTAAAGAGAATATTAAATGGATATGTAGTTTATTATCATTGCATGATGAAATTAGAAATATAATTTGCATGATATGTTAACTGATATGAGCACTTAACATGCCATGTGTATTCATTCATGAAACATTCTTAGGAATGCATTTTAGGCACATTTGCATTGCATGCATAGCATAACTCATTACACAAGTGTAATACTAGCAGCAATAGATAATGATTGTACACATAGATTTTAAAAGTATTTGCTATTGCATGTGATTTTATTTTTGTATTTGCATGACCATTACCTATAGTTGTCAAATGAAAATGTTATATTATTACATGATTTACATATCAAACAACCAAGAAGTTTTATAACCTCTAGTCTTAATCTGTTCTTTTCAGCTTGACTTTTTCTCTTACCCGATTCTCTCGTATCTCTTTCTAGATGGCTCTAAACAGTCGAGTAGCAAGCAAGATATCTCTTATACAAGGTAAACTTTGGAGATGCAACTACCTAGCTTATAAGGAAGATTTTGAATTGTCTCACTTGCCTAGAAGAGGATCTTCAAGCTCCTGATCTAGCTTCTTGTTCCGGACACACAGAGACAACTTGAGCAGCTTTCATTCCCCATTTAAATAAAATTTAGAGTGCACTTTGGGCGAATAATAATGCTATATGCATGTGCAGAAAGAAAATCCATGCCTGTTATGCATGGGCAGAGACACTGATAATTTGTTTTAAAATAGTTTTTTTTGAGTAAAATAGATTGTTTTTATGTAAGAGCATTAAAATATGGCAGAAAAAAATTAAATACAAATGTATTTTAATAAAAACCCTTAATACAAGCCTGATACAAATGACAATCCCAGATGGATGAATATGTAAATAATGATAAATTCTAGTACATATATTACAACCTAGCATTTGTCCCAGATAATAGAGAAAATGACTGTTCATAATTATTACATAAAAGAAATATATGAAAGTAAAGAAATTAAAATGCATAAAAATTGACTCGGTGAGAAGATAAACTTCCAGAAGTATGAGCTTGATGTAGATCGGACTAAGGTAGTTGGTGGAGAAGACACGAACTCTAAGGAAAATTCCAAAACAAGAAGGAAAAAAAACCTTTGAATATTAAAATAAACAAAAGCAAAGTAAAATAAAATACTAGCAGGGAAAATAGAAATATTTGTGCTACCAGTTTTCATGAAACAAAGCTAATAAGATAGACAAGTAAGAGACAAGCTAAAATGACTAAAATTATTAGTTTACTCCGGGATATAACATATAATTGATCACACAATGACATAAGTTATAATCACTGAAAGGTGTAAATGTTTATATTTGATGCGCATGGTTTAGTATAAGTTTAGATGCAAAGCTTATCAAAATTTTTTTGCTTTACTATGCTATTCATTGGTTCCCATTGTAAGTCAAATAAACTCGAGTCAAAGCATCATATCAATTCAACACTACCTTTCAATGATTGCATATGAAATTAATGAATTAAAGGATTCATGATTCAGTGATTTCTAGCATATCAGACAGGTTACTAATTTATCAATTCAGATATTCAAGAGTAAAATTTACAAACATGAAAAGGGCGTATATGAAATTAAATGATTTAAATGATTCATAGAATGCAATTCTAACATGCACGAATTTGCATCAAAAGAGAGAAATTAGATCATGGAACAAAGTTTACCGAAGTCTTACAATCAGACAAGCATAAGAAGCAAGATTTAATGACACAAAAAAACTAAATAGTGAGCTTTATATTTTTGCAGGTTCTAGTATTCACAAGTGATAAGATTACCATGCATCTTTTTAGGATAACAAGTATTCAATTAGATTAATCCATTCTAATGCACGATTATCTTCCAAGTAAATATATGTCTGATCTAAACATTTTATATAAACATAATTCATTTATTTGTTTGTAAGAAATCTTGACATTTATCACTATAACCAATTAATGCTCATGCTAAAAAAAACCTAATAGTCTTACAATTATCCATCAAATGAGATGCAATTAATCTAAGTGAGAATCCAATAAAAATAACTTTCATTCACTAACTCATATCATTCTATGCATATCAAGACATAATATAACAATTTGATTATGTAGGTATTCAAATGTAAATTCACATAACATAAGGAAAGACGAAATCAAGTTAAGAAATGTTTGCAAGAGAGAGAGAGAGAGAGAGAGATTTCTCTACTTACCTTAAATGAAGCTGAAACTGACAGTGGAGGTTGAGCGACGCAAGCAAAAATTTAGAAACCTTACTGCAAACCTGCTCAAGAATGTCGAAAATGATATAAAAAAATTCACTATGCTAATACAAGCACAAAAAAAGAAAGCAAAAGAAATCCATTACAGGTTTTTGATTAGGTGCCCTGCCACGACAGTTTTTGTTTAGGTGCCCTATCACCACAAAATTATTTTCAAGGGGGATCTGATAACCCTTGAGCTTTTGACTAGGTGCCCAAAAATCAAACTGTGTCTTTTGATCTGGAGACTTAACAACCAAAGACTAACTTTTGAAGGAGTTTAAAACCCTGTACATAGGAAATGGAAAAAGAAAATTGATATTATCTTCTCTTTCTCAAAGTTCTGAGAAGACTAGTGGATTGTTGTTGTTGTCGAAGCTCCCCATGAGATATAGAATTATTCAGGAGAGGAAGCTTTGCTTCAGGTGTAGGCGTTCAAAAAAAAAAACTTCTCCTTTCAGTATATGTATCTGAGTGATTGTGAAGTTGATCTCAAAATGATAATTGTTTGCTGAAGAAAAGCTTCAGGCAGAATGACTGAATCTGTAAATCTATAACTATCTGAGTGTCTCTCTCAAGACACAAAAACTTCTGATTATATCTGTATATATGTCTTGAGGGGATTTAAAACCTTTGAATTCATTTCATCTAAAACAGCTGAATCATTCCCCGAAAATGGTAGCTGCCTTGGGAATCAAATAACATTAAACTCTCTGATTTAATCCATAGTTAATACCTCCTTAGAAACGCTATATTCATTAAGAATATTTACCATTAAGTGTTTGAGTTTAATTTGTTGTAATTAATCCTTGAATTTATTATGTCTTTAATAAAAGCAACTGCCTAAAGAAATCGTCGATCGCAGCAATCATTTCATCGACCATAGCTCGGAGTTCGTCGATATGGGCTTGGATTTCATCGAGATGAGTTTTTGACTTGAGATCAGCGTTCATCGACCTGATCTCGGAGTTCATCAAGCTCAACTTAGAGAAGGAGCTCTGAGTTTGTCAATCTGAGATCAACGATTGTCGAGCTGAGTGAGACTATCGTCGAACTGAATTTCCTGAACTTGAAATCTACAAAGTCAAAACCCTAGAAAATCCTATGACCCTAGACTCTACAAGATGGGTCAATCTAATCATTCTAATAGAAATCCTTGCCCAAATAAGAACCAGGTTCCAACAATCTCCCCTTATTTTGGTGAGGATACAATTTGCAAAATAGAACATAAAGCATAAAGAAATCTGACAAATTATAAATCTTCAGTAAGATATACAAATGTGCTTTGAAATTTTTTATAAATGACAATGATTCAAAGTTATAAACATCAACAAAAAATAGAGAATCATATTTACGAGCTGCTGATGGAAGAACTGAAGATGATTTGTGAGAGAAAGCTCTCTTATAGAATCTTCAGCTTCCCTTTTGCTCAGCTTTGGATCTTGACAACCTATAGATTTTTTGAAGAGTGGTTGTAGACAGAATAGCTTATGGAGACTATCAAGTACCACTATTCCTCTATGGTAGGATAGATCATTTCATGAAAAGAAGGTTAGGTGTTCTCGACCCAGATTACCTTGGGTCCTAATTTTCTTTCATAACAATAATCAGAAATATAAGAATACTCTGGTTGATCTTTATAACCTAGTGGATGATGTTTCCTAGAGGGATGATCCACTGAGTAAAAGAATTCATAAATTTCTGTGTTTTATTATATTTTTGAAATGAATTAAAATTTTTGTTTTGAAAATTTGAGTTCGACGAATCATATTAATTTCGTCGATTTGAGTTCGATGAATGGAAGTGGGTTCGTCGAGATCCATTCTTAGAATGATAGTAGTTGTTTTCTATATTCCACGTTCGTTGATCTCGGTTAGATGAATCATATGGATTTCGTCGATCACAGTTTCTTTGATAATTATTATTGAAATCTAGCGTTCATAGTTCGTCGATCAGAGTTCGACGAATAATGCTGATTTCGTCGATCTCGGTTCGACGAAATATTTTGAACATAATTTTTCTTAAAATTCTTAATTGGTTTTAGTTTAATATTATGTAGAACTTCAGTTACTTTATCTAAATATTCTAACTTTCTTTCCCTTTAGCTGATTTTAAAGAAGCTATCTGTCCAAAGCATTTTTTAAATCTTCTTTAAGTTTTATATTTTCAGAAGATAGATTATATTGTTCAGTTAATTTCTCTCTGAAAGTTTTATTTCCTTCTCAAATTGAATCAAAGTTTTACATAATAATTGAAAATCTGTTTTAAAATGTTCTGAAGTGAAATCAAAAGATGAGATTACCTGGTCTTCTTCAGACTTAGATTCTGAGTCAGAATTGCTGCAGGTTGCATTTATTGCCATCAGATGGATTTCTCTTGCTCTTGATTCTCTTCATCTTAAGTTGTACAGGATGAAGTTTATGAATCTTATTAACTCCATGTTTCAGTAACCATTACTGTGAGAGAGTTCCAAATATCCTTTGCTGAAGAGCATTCAACAACTTCCTTAAAAATGTCATCAAACATTGATTGAGACAAAATATTCATAGCTTTGGCATCGGTAAATTTCAATTTCTTCTGAGCGTCAGTCCACTCAGTGGTGGAACTGCATATGTACTTGTAGTTGAAGTAGGGGACCTGTCAAGATAGAGTTATAAATGTCTTCATCAATAAATTCATATATAAGCATGATCCTTGCCTTCCAAAGTGCAAACTTATTAAGATTGTACACTGAAGGTCTAGTGCTTGAGTACTCCTTTTTTTGTCATGATGTAACAGGACATTAGAGTAAATGGAATCTATCAAAGATCTTTTGGTTAAGATGTTAGCGTATGAAACCACAGGTTTTTTCTCAGGTGCCATGTCACCACAAGATCTATTTTCAAGGGAGATCTGAAAACCCTTTGAGCTTTTGACCAAGTGCCCAAAAACTAAACTAAGTCTTTTGATCAGGAGACTTAATAATCATAGACTAACTTTTAAAGGGAGTTAAAATCCTGTACATAAAATGGAAAAAGAAAAATGACATTGTCTTCTCTTTCTCAATGTTCTGAGAAGACTAGTGGATTACTGTTATTGTCCAAGCTCCCCGTGAGATGTAGAATTATTAAAGAGAGGAGTTTTGCTTCAGGGTGTAGGCCTTCAAAAAAACTTCTCCTTCAAGGATATGTATCTGAGTGATGTGAAGTTGATCTCAGAATGATGATTTTTTCCTGGAAGAAAAGCTTGAGGCAAAAAGTCTGAATCTGTAAATCCTTAACTATTTGTGCATCTCCCTCAAGACAGAAAAACTTATGATTATATCTTTATATATGTCATAAGGGGATTTCAAACCTTTGAATTCATTTCATCTGAAATGGCTGAAGCATTCCTCGAGAATGGTAGCTATCTAGGAATCAAATAACATTAAACTCTGTGATTTAATCCAAATTTAATGCTTCCTTAGAACGGCTATATTCATTAAGAATATATAACATTAAGTGTCTGAGTTTAATTGGATGTAATTAATCCTTGAATTTATTCTGTCTTTAGTAAGTGCAACTGCCTAAAGAAATCGCCGATCACAGCAATCATTTTGTCGACCTCAGCTCGGAGGTCATTGATCTTGGCTTGACTTTCATCGAGCTTTGTTTCTCACTTGAGATCAGCATTCGTCAACCTAAGCTCAGAGTTCGTCGAGCTCAACTCAGAGAAGGAGCTCTGAGTTCGTCGATCTGAGATCGACGATCATCGAAGTGAGTTATACTATCATCAAACTAAATTTCCTAAACTTGAAATCTTCAAAGTCAAAACCGTGGAAAATCTGATTGATAGTTTTACTTTCAAGACTACCTAAACACCTAGAGGGGGGGGATGAATAGGTTCTAATGCTTGTTTTCACTTTAGGCAGAATATAACCACTGAATATATACACACAGCACAACAATCACAGAAATTCACACATCACATATTGCACACAGTTTTATAGTGGTTCCCCAAGATCTGCGTACATCCACTTTCCCCCTTCACCTATCTAGCAGTGTGCTAGATTCGGCCAAACTCCCTTCCTTAACTCAGATCCTCAGATCCTACAGCTCAAAATCCAAAATGGATTCCTACAACTCAGAGTGATACCACACTCCTACAACTCAGGCAAACCAGCCCTACCTCAGTCTCTATTCAAGACCTACAACTCAGAGATTATCTCTCCTACACTCAGCCTTTATAAATTAGGCTTACAACTCAGATCTATTAAAGATTCTACAAGATTTAGAAAAGAGTTTTATAGAATCTTGCCCTTGTTGAGAGAGAAAGGACAAGACAGCACCTGATCAGCTGATGGATGAAACCAAATGAAACTTAGCTTTCTTCAAAGCTTCTTGAATCTGAACTAGCTGAGTTGATTTCCAAACAGCTTCTTGAGAAACCTGTAACAGCTTCCTTCTTGATCTTCAAATGACTAGATCCCTCACTATCCAATCCCTTTGAAAATTCTTCAGAATTCTAGGACGAATTCTCCTTAGACTAATCCTGAGAGATTGAACCCTTCAGAATGTCTTCTTAGATCTTCTGATGAAGATCTTCTTCAGTGCCTTGCACTTTCTTGATTTGATTCCTTAATCAGTTTTTTATATGTTTGCTTCTCGATAAAACAAAACCTGTATATTCTACTTCTGAATCTGCCTATTTATAGAACTTATTTTTGGTGACCGCTGATCAGGTTTCTAACTGTCTTCTGACAAGTCTGACAGTTTCAGTTAACCTGTTGTAACCCATAGCTGTCAAGTCTTCAAACAGATCTTGTGCCTTTGTCTTGGACAGCAAAGTATTGAGAATGTCTTTCAGAAAGTGTCGAGACCATCTGTTTATATGTGTTGACACAAGTACCTCCGGTGTCGACACTGCCTCTGGTGAAGTCGACAAGTTTGCCTTTAAGTCGACTCAGCTTCTACATACAAAAAATTGAGAGTGAGTCGACACTGAGTATTTGTGTCGACTCAAACACTTCATCATTCTTTAGCAAATGACTTGGTCTAGACTTGGCAGTGTGTCGACACAAGTCCTGTGTGTCGACACAGTTGATGTAGATTCAGAACATAGTATGTGTCGACACTGCCTTCAGGTGTCGACACAGCTTTTGTCGACTCTGCCTATATGTGTCGACTCAGTCTTCTAGTGTCGACACAAATATTGTCGACTTTGCCTCTATGTGTCGACACATCCTCCTGGTGTCGACACAGTTGATGTCAAATATAATCTTGTGTGTGTCGACACTGCCTCCCAGTGTCGACACAGTTGATGTCGACTCATTTTCTCTGTGTCGACACAGCCTTCTTGAAGTGTCGACACAATCTTCCTGAAGTGTTGACACATCTTCTTCTGGTGTCGACACATGGACTTAGAAATTTTTCCATACTTTTAACATGCACATATTCAACTTAAACAACATCAAATACACATTGATGTATATCATTATGCTAAGTTAGGCTTCTTCAAATCAGGTACACATTTTCCAATGTACCCAACAATCTTCCCCTATTTGGAGAAGTCATAACCCATATTATCTAATGATATACACCACTTATGATAATAATAAACAAAATGATGATGATGTATATAAGCTTAATATTACAGGAAATATTAACAATCAAAACCCTTACACAGATTCATCACAGAGATAAAAGCATATACACAAAAATTAATTAAAGAGCAAGATTTTGTGTATTATGCCAAAATGATTGTTTACAAAATGTTTAACAATGAATGTTTCACATTACACATTTTTAAACTAAGACTAAGACATCTCTAGACTAAGACAGATCAGGCTCCATTATAACAATCCCTCTTCCAGGTTGTACTTGTGCTTGCACAGAAGGTTCAGTTTCTTCCATGGGCTTTTTGCCTTTAAGATCAGCCTTCTCCTGAGCCTCAGACTTCAGTCTTTGTCTCTCAAAATAGTGATATACGGCTTGGGAAAGTATTTGCTAGGCTCCACAGCATCAGGAGGTAGCTTTCCCATCTTAGCTTTCCTTCTATACTGAACAATAGCCTCTTGTCTGGCTTCATGCTTCTGCCATTCTTGTTCATTATAACACTTGCCCCTTTCATGGACTATCTTTGACAGCTTTCCAGGCAGTTAGTATGATGTTTCTAGAGGTAGGGCTCCACTGTTCAAAATCAGGTTTTAGTTCAGCTTGCTCCCTAAATCGCTTCTTTGATAGTTGAGCCTCTTGCTGAGCCTTGATTGCAGCTTCAGGCATATCTACTTTTCCAAGTATAATTTTGAAACCTCCTCTGGAGGACTATACATAGTTTGCACCATCTGATGAATCAAGTCAAAATCTGCAGGTGGGTATATGACTTGAGCAACTTCTGGTTGGTTGCCTTCAAGTAGACCTTTTGGCTGTACTCCTGACTCTGCCATATTATCATCATCACAAAGGGGTGGATATCCCAATGTGGCTCTGATACTGTTAGTTACCAACTTGGCATGTTCTGAGCCAGCAGAAATAAGTACCCTCTCCCCCTTTAGGACTTCTCTTGCTATATGATCTCTGAGATCGTCCTTCTGAAATCTGATCTGACCATCAAGATAATTAATGCCACCTTTGAAGAAGGTTTCAAGTTGTTAAGTTTTGCAGTAATTTCCTTCTGGAAGTGGATATGGCTGACTGAACTGAGTCTAAAGTAGTGTTGAACTTAGTTTCATATGCAAGCATTTCAGCTGCCCTAGCTTCAGTCAATTTAGACATGGTTGTTTGAAATTGAGCAAGGATATCTGTGTTGGCAGTTGTCAGATTGTCATTTAGTCGTGTCTGATTTTCAAGAATGTATCCTTGATTAATAGATTGAGCATCTATTTCTTTCTTCATTTCCCCTTGTTGTTGGGCAAGATATACAACAGCATGTGCCCCTTTTGTAAAACAATCAGTCATTTCTCTTTTATTTTGATTGACTTAAAATCTTATAGACTTTATATCTTGAGCCAGATCAAACTGAAGATTTTTTATTACTTTCATCAACATATTTCTCCAAGGCTAATCTCTGATTATCTAGCTTCACCTGCAAATCTACCATGAACTTGTTATAATTAAAATCAGATGGAGATTGGTGAGTTGAAGTCTGTAGAGCCTGCTTGTAGTTATGGCTTCTTCTTTTGAAGACCATGAGCTTCCTTTTCTTTGCCACTCTGGCTTCTACAGACTCAGATTTTGAAGAGCTTTCAATCTGAACTCTTTCAGGAGGTGAAGGAGGAATATCTGTCTCAGTGACATGTTGATCTTTGTCAACAATTACTTGCTCCCCCTCAATTTCAAGCTCCTTCTCAATTTCTTGCTCCTCCTCAATTCTATCAGTAGTAATATAACCATCAGGAAACAACTCCTCTAGAGTGAATTCCTTTTGTGCCTGAGCAGAAGATGAGTCATCTAGGCCAGCAGTGTACAAATCTTTTGATAAATCTATTTGTTCTTCTTCTTGCACTTGTTCAGAAATCTGCTCCCTCTACACCTGTTCAGTGTTAGGAATGTCGTGGGCAGAAGAATAAACTTGCTCCCCCTGCACCTGTGCAGGGAAAGATTCATCCTGGACTTGAGTAGACTCAGGCTGGTCTTCAGCCTGCTCTCTCACTTGATCTCCTGGAAGTTGTTCAGCACTTTGATAAGTACCTGGGATTTCTCTGGTGTGTCCTTCCTGTCCACATTAGGCACCTCTTTGGACAGAACTCTATCCCATCTTGAGAATAATCTCATATCCATTTTTCTCATGTGATTAATCTTAGTCCCAAGAATTTGTTGCATGACCTCTGGGATGAGTCCTGCCAGATATAGACTCAAAATCCTAGCCAGATTTGGCTTCTTAAGTCCTTCCTTGATTTTATCAAACACAACTGCTGACCAGTCTTTGTTAACCCTAAAGATGATCCTTGTCATGAGGTTAAACATTAAGGCCGAAATCCTATCATGGCCGCCAGGTTTACACAAAATCACCTTCCCAACCACTTTAGATAGAAATTTGCCTTGTGGATTCATTCCTTTTCTGTTGTAGCTGCTCCAATTTTGATGGTTGGATCCAATCCACACCATTGTAGAGCCTCCCTTGTCTTAGAGGCAGGGACCTCTTCTACATTCTCAATGCTTGGTAATTGAAGAATCTTTCTTTAAACCGTAGAGTAAGTTTCACCTTGGTTCCATGAACTGTGGATTTGATCTTGAGTCCAGAAGAATCCACTGATGCTGAAGTGTAAAATTCAAGTACCTCCTTCTTCCATATTTTGGTGGGTTCAGAAACCAGATATTCTAATCCATTATCAGCAAGATAAGATATCACTTGTTTAATTTCAGCGTGGCATTGTCGAACGCAGCCCTAACCAGCTCATATCCCTCATTGACGTTATCCTCAACCTTTGGCGCCATTGGAAAGATGAGAAAACTGGAGAGAAGAGAAGAGAGAGAATGTCGACAAAGGGTTTTAGTCTTGAAAACCTTGTGAGCGTGTCGACAGAATACGTTCTTGACCTATTTATACCCTCTAATGAAAGAAGGTCAAAAGGTGGGCAAAAATAGACTAAATGTGTCGACACAGATGAAATGTGTCGACACAAACTTTTACTGTCTCGACATCAATGTTGACTACTGTGTGTCGACACCAATTGAGGATATGTCGACACAAGAGAGACATAGTAGAGCATCAAAATTCTGTGTCGACTCTTAGTATAAGTGTCGACACAAAATCTGTAAGTGTCGACACCATTATTCTGGTGAAGTCGACACTACATTCTGGATAAGTCGACTATTTGACCCTTAAGTGTCGACACAAATTCTCTGTGTCGACACAAATTCTCTGACAAGTCGACATAACTATACTGAGTCGACACTTTATCACTGAAAGTGTCGACACCATTTTACTTAGTCAATTTCTGTTTGTTGATATACTAATCAATGGTCAGCATTCCTAATTCAATTTTAAATTTATTGAATTTTGTTTCATCCAGTGGCTTAGTAAATACATCTGCAATTTCATAATCTGTTTTAACAAATTCCAATGAGATATCTTCTCTTTCTATATGCTCTCTAAGAAAATGGTATTTTATTTCTATATGCTTAGTTCTACTATGAGAAACAGGATTGTTAGCAATAGAAATAGCACTCTTAGAATCACACAATAAAGGTGTTCTACTTACCTGAATACCATAGTCCTTTAACTGATGCCGAATCCACAATAGTTGTGCACAGCAACTTCCAGCAGCAACATATTCAAACTCAGCTGTGGATATTGCCACACTAGTTTGCTTCTTACTGCTCCATGATATCAGTCTTCCTCCCAAAAATTGGCAAGTACCTGTAGTACTCTTTCTATCCTCTCTACAGCCTGCAAAATCTGCATCTGAATAACCTATTAGTTGAAAATCTCTATTCCTAGGGTACCAAAGGCCTAGATTTGTGTGCCCTTTAAATATCTCAAAATTCTTTTAACAGCAGTATAATGAGATTTTTTAGGGCATGCCTGGTACCTAGCACAGACACATGTAGCATACATAATATCTGGTCTACTAGCTGTGAGGTATAATAGAGAACCAACTATTCCTCTATACAAAGACTCATCTACAGGCTTACCTGTATCATCTTTACATATAGGAATATTTGTCCCATAGGAGTTTTCATGGTAGAGGAAGATTCCATATCATATTTCTTTATCAACTCTTTGGTGAACTTAGACTGGGATATGGACAAGCCATCATCAGTCTGTCTTACTTGGAGTCCCAAGAAAAACTTAAGTTCCCCATACTACTCATTTCAAACTTCCCTTGCATAAGTTTGGCAAACTTCTTGCAAAGGTTGTTCTCTGTAGACCCAAAAATTATGTCATCCACATAGATTTGGACTAAGATTATCTTGCCTTTAGACTCCCTAAGGAATAGAGTCTTGTCTATTTTGCCTCTTGAGAATTTGTTCTCAATAAGGAAAGTAGACAGGGTGTCATACCAAGCCCTTGGGGCTTGCTTTAACCCATATAAAGCTTTACTAAGTCTAAAAACATAATCAGGTTTAAGAGAGTCTACAAAACCTGATGGTTGTTCCACATAGACTTCTTCTTTTAGGTCTCCATTCAGAAATGCTGATTTCACATCCATTTGGTATACCTTGAATCCTTGGTATGCAGTATAGGCAAGAAACATCCTGATTGCCTCCAGTCTTGCTACTGGGGAAAATGTCTGATCAAAATCTATTCCCTCTTCCTGCCTATATCCTTTAGCAACTAATCTTGCTTTGTTCTTTACTATTACTCCACTCTCATCCAACTGTTCCTAAATATCCACTTTGTTCCAATGATATTGTGGTCTTTTGGTTTAGGAACAAGTTCCCAGACTTTGCACCTTCTGAATTGATTAAGATCCTCTTGCATAGCATTAATCCAATGTTGGTCTTGGATGGCTTCTTCAAATTTCTTAGGCTCCAATTGAGATAGGAAACTTGAGTGCAGGACTGTGCTCAGATTTCTGCTTCTAGTCAGCACTCCTTGACTTAGATCACCTATTATTTGATTTGTTGGATGGTCTTTTAGATGTCTTATGGCTGGAGGAAGATTTCCTTCAGGTTGAACATCTCCAGCTCCTTCATCATGCTGTACTTCTTGGTTGTCATCAACTTCTATAGAGTTTTGTACTCCCCCTGGACTGTAGCCTTCATTTTCCAATGCTTCATCTGCATTTGATGCTTCTGCAATGGAAAGCTTGTCCATCCTTTTGCTTATACCTGTTGGACTGTATGAACTACAAGTCAACTCACAGTTGATTAATCTTGATTCATCAAACACAACATGTACAGATTCTTCTACAACTTGAGTAGTCAAGTTGAAGACTCTATATGCCTTACTATTTATGCTGTACCCAACAAATATCCCATCTTGGGATTTGGCAGCAAACTTAGTTAGATATGACTTGCCATTGTTAAGTATATAGCACTTGCAACCAAAGATCCTAAAGTAGGATAGATTTGGTTTTCTACCTTTCATAATTTTATAGGGAGTCTTTTTGTGGCACTTGGTGATAGAAGCCCTATTGATCACATGACATTCATTGTTTACTGCCTCAGCCCAAAATATTCTGGAAGAGAGGTGTCACTCAATAGAGTTCTACCAGCTTCAATCAATGTCCTATTCTTTCTTTTAGCAATGACATTTTGTTGAGGTGTTCTAGGTGAGGAGAACTCTTGGAAAATCCCAAAGTCTTCACATAATTTGTTATACTTTCAGATTGAAATTCAGTGCTATGGTCACTTCTGATTTTGACCACTGTACTATTTAGTTCATTCTGAATTTGTTTCACAAAACTAAGTAAGACATTTGGGGTTTCTGATTTTTGTCTCAGAAAGAACACCCATGTATATATAGAATAGTCATCTATTACCACAAAAGTGTAGACCTTCCTACCTAGACTATGAACTGGCATAGGACCAAAAAGATCCATATGTAAGAGGTATAAGTACCTCACAGAATCCTTGTTTTCAAAACTATGAAAGGAGGATTTTGTCTGCTTGCCCTTTTGACAAGCTGAACATATCCCTTCCTTTATACACTTAACTTGAGGACCATTCCTCACTAACTCTTTGCTGAAGAGTTGGCCAATTGTCTTGTAGTTAAGATGAGACCACCTCTTGTGCCACTTGACACAATGAGATGCATTATCATCAGCTACAAGACAGATGGGAGAAGCCTTGTCTCACATACAAAATTAAGACAATAAACATTTCTCTTTCTATACCCAGTCAATATGATCTTTTGATCACTTGACCTTTTGATATGACATCCATCCTTAACAAATGAAATGTCATATCCAAGATCACTCAGCTAACTTATGCTAATCAGATTATGTTTCAAACCTTTTACATAAGCCACTTGGGTGATGGTAATTTGGTTTGAAGAAATGTTACCAAACCCTTTGATGATTGCTCTTTCAGATCCACCAAAGATTACTTTAGGTCCATCTTTGACAGATATGTACTCCTTCAGCAGCCCCTTTGTTCCAGTCATGTGCCTGGAACATCCACTGTCCAAGTACCATATAGGGGCATGACAACTTGGACTTTCCTGCAATACAGAATTACTTTCCCTTAGAACCCAACTAAGTCTTGGGTCCTTGGTTCAGGTTAGCACCATTCATATTAGGACTACCAGCAGCTCTTCTAACTGGTAGACTATTGTTCTTCCTTATATTTGTGTTATGCCAGCAGTCAAAGGCAAAATGGCCTCTCTTGCCACAACACCAACATTCAAACTTATTGTATCTAGGTCTTGATACACCCTTGACAGAAGAATTTCTATCCAGTGTTGGTGTTGCTGCAGCTTCACCCACAGATTTCTTATAACCATGGGTTTATGAACATGGGTAGACCTATTGGCATTTACACCCTTGTCTATCTGAACATTAGTCTTAACATGACCATGAATATTCTTAAGATCATGTTTGTTAGAAGGCATTTGCACCTTTCTAAACATAACTGGGACTGAAAGGTTTAGAGGCTGGACAGGAGCTTTGCCTTTTCTTTTGAATTAGGCAGCCCTGGGGTTACCTTTGAAGCCTAATCCTGCCTTACCCTTTTGAGCCACAAACTCATCTATTAAAGGTAAGACAGATTTTGGCTTAGAGTAACTAGCCACTAAATCTTTTTTCTATTCTTAGTCTGGCCTCCAGACTCTTAATTTGATCATTGTTATATTTGATTGTGCCCATCTGAATATAGGTTATATTTTTCAGTTTGGCAATCTCATTTAACTTTGATCCATCACTTTTTCAAACTCAGTTACAGCCACCTTAAGATCAGCAATTTCCTGAGCCTGAACTTTGAATAGATTCTTGCTTTTCTTAAGAGCCTGCAACAAGACCCTATATTCATCCATCAACTGTTGAATATCACCTTCAGATTCAGATCCATTCACATCACTTGATGTAGATGAATCTGACTCTGAACCAGTACTAAAATCAGAAGAACTAGAAACCTTTTGTACCTTACTAGGACCAGGCTGATCCTGGCATTGGTTATCTTCTAACTCAACCATCAGACCCATGCATTCCTTATCTTCTTGATCATGAATGGAATCCATCAGTTGCAGAAATTCCTCTTCTTCATTGGCTGCATACAATCCTATTTATGCTTTTGCTTCAGATTCTGACTCAGATGTGGACTGATCTGAAAGACTCTTATCCTTCTTTGCAACAAAAGATTTCTCCTTTTGGCCCTGTATTGAGTCCTTTTTCTGTCTACTGACTCTTTTCTCTTTTCAGGACATTCAGCTACCATATGTCCAGTCTTATTGCAGTAATAACAAACAATCTTAGAAGTTATGGCTTTGCTGGGCTTAGTTCTGTTTCTCTCATTTCTTGAGGATTTCTCTTCTGATAGTACTCATCTACTGGCTGTGATGTGGAGGGCCTGGACTTCCACTGCTTCTTTTCAAGAACTTTTGAAACTGTTTTGTAAAGGCAGTAAAGTCAGTATCTGATTCACTGCTCCCTGATTTCTGACTATCTGAATTTTCTGTTATCTCTTCTGTAGCTTCCTTGAGAGGAGATGAAGACATCCTCCCTTTCTTTCTAGTGGCTTCAACTTTGAAAGCCACAGATTTATGCTAACCTTTTGTACTTCTTTCTTCCTCCTTCCTAGCCATCAATTGCATTTCATATGAAAGCAATTTTCCAAACAAGGTTGGAGGAGAAATATAAGCTAACTTGGCCACTTCTCTAATGGCACATATTTTGGTATCCCAATCCTTTGTTAAAGATCTGAGAAACTTGTCATTCAGCTCATATGTACTGAAGACTCTTCCATAGGACATCAGTTCAATCACAATCCTATAAAATTTCTTATAACACTCAGTTATGCTATCAGACTTTCCTTGTCTGAAGCTCTCATATTCTTGGTTGAGCATTGATTTTCTGTCTTGTCTTACTTCTTCAGATCCTTCCATATAGACAATCAAGGTCCCACATCTCTTTGGAAGTCTTGCAATGTATCAGATTTTGGAAGGTGGAATCATCTATTGCACTTACTATGATGTTTTTGAGCTCTCTTGTCCATAGTGGCTAAGATGATTTCCTCCTTTATCATTTCTGAAAAATCCTTAGGAGTTTCCTCATTTGCATCTAACACAGAAGTCTTTATTGGAATGTATGGACCTTCTTTCACTGTGATATAAATTCTTGGGTCAGGCCCTCCATAAACAGCCTAACCCTTCCTTCCAAATTCCAAAGATTTCTTTTCTGCAGATGGGAAGCTTCATAGATCCCAACTCCTTGTGATTCTCACCTGAACCCATTTTCTTGATTCTTGATTCTGCCTTTAGATCTAACTCAGACTGTTAAGTCTTACTTTGAGTAACCTCCCTCTGATACCACTTGATAGTTTTACTTTCAAGACTACCTAAACACCTAGAGGGGGGGGTGAATAGGTTCTAATGCTTGTTTTCACTTTAGGCAGAATATAACTACTGAATATATACCCACAGCACAGCAATCACAGAAATTCACACATCACAGATTGCACACAGTTTTATAGTGGTTCCATAAGATCTGGGTACATCCACTTTCCCCCTCACCTATCTAACAGTGTGCTAGATTCGGCCAAACTCCCTTCCTTAACTCAGATCCTCAGATCCTACAGCTCAGAATCCAAAATGGATTCCTACAACTCAGAGTGATACCACTCCTACAACTCAGGCAAACCAGCCCTACCTCAGTCTCTATTCAAGACCTACAACTCAGAGATTATCTCTCCTACACTCAGCCTTTATAAATTAGGCTTACAACTCAGATCTATTAAAGATCCTACAAGATTTAGAAAAGATTTTTATAGAATCTTGCCCTTGTTGAGAGAGAAAGGACAAGACAGCACCTAATCAGCTGATGGATGAAACCAACTGAAACTTAGCTTTCTTCAAAGCTTCTTGAATCTGAACTAGCTGAGTTGATTTCCAAACAGCTTCTTGAGAAACCTGTAACAGCTTCCTTCTTGATCTTCAAATGGCTAGATCCCTCTCTATCCAATCCATTTGAAAATTCTTCAGAATTCTAGGACGAATTCTCCTTAGACTGATCTTGAGAGATTGAACCCTTCAGAATGTTTTCTTAGATCTTCTGATGAAGATCTTCTTCAGTGCCTTGCACTTTCTTGATTTGATTCCTTAATCAGTTTTTTATGTGTGTTGCTTCTCAATAAAACAAAACCTGTATATTCTACTTCTGAATCTGTCTATTTATAGAACTTCTTTTTGGTGACCGGCTGATCAGGTTTCTAACTGTCTTCTGACAAGTCTGACAGCTTTAGTTAACCTGTTGTAACCCACAGCTATCAAGTCTTCAAAAAAATCTTGTGCCTTTGTCTTGGACAACAAAGTGTTGAGAATGTCTATCAGAAAGTGTCGAGACCATCTGTCTATATGTGTCGACACAAGTACCTCCGGTGTCGACACTGCCTTGGTGATGTAGACAAGTTTGCCTTAAGTCGACTCAGCTTCTGCATACTACAACTTGAGAGTGAGTCGACACTAAGTATTTGTGTCGACTCAAACACTTCATCATTCTTCAGCAAATGACTTGGTCTAGACTTGGCAGTGTGTCGACACAAGTCCTGTGTGTCGACACAGTTGATGTAGATTCAGAACATAGTATGTGTCGACACTGCCTTCAGGTGTCGACACAGCTTTTGTCGACTCAGTCTTGTGGTGTCAACACAAATATTGTCGACTTTGCCTCTATGTGTCGACACAGCCTCCTGGTGTCAACACAGTTGATGCCAACTATAATCTTGTGTGTGTCGACACTGCCTCCCGGTGTCGACACAGTTGATGTCGACTCATTTTCTCTGTGTCGACACAACCTTCTTGAAGTGTCGACACAATCTTCCTGAAGTGTCGACACATCTTCTTCTGGTGTCGACACATGGACTTAGAAATTTTCCATACTTTTAACCTGCACATATTCAACTTAAACAACATCAAATACACCTTGATGTATATCATTATGCTAAGTTATGCTTCTTCAAATCAGGAACATATTTTCCAATGTACCCAACACCTATGACACTAGACTATACCAGATGGGTCAATCTAAGCATCCTAATAGTAATCCTTTCCAAAATCATAACTAGGGTTCTAACAATGTGTTGGATTCGGCAGAAAGCAGGCGTGGGAGTCGAGCGGGAGCGTTTTTTCTGCGGGAGGCGGGCTTGCAGCTTGCGGGAAAATTAGGTGGGTTCTGGCTTGGTTCTAAGAGGAAAGAGTTAAATTAAAACCCTTTTTAATGGTAATTACCAGAAATGCCATCAATATCTCAATTGATTGAAATTTCTTTTTTTTAATATATGAGTTGTTACATTCTCCCATACTTAAGAAGTTTTGCCCAAAAACTTCTGAGGATTCCCTGACTTGGGCTATTATGGCGAAGATTCAGATGACATTCATTCTAAAAATTTGCAGATCAAAATATGAAGCTAAATATGAATATAACGAAATAGAATGGAGAACAAGCACAGAGACTTACCAAGATCAAGAGAAAAAGTTGTCGATACTTGCTACACATTTCAGATTTAAGTTATCAAATGTACTTCACAATTTAGCAAGTTTGGCCAGATACAAAATATTAGCTTCAGGGATCACAAGGAATTTCTTTCATTAGCTCAAAATTGAGAGACAAGACTTGAGAATTTGAGAGTATAAAAATCTTTGCATGAAGAGATGAAAGAACACTAAAGAGGGAAAGAAGCTGAATGACGGTTGATTGTCAACAAAAGTAAGGCAATCTGGGGATGAAAAAGCACAAAACAACACTGAAGTAACTCAGTAGAACAATTTACAAGAAAGACTCTCATTTCTCGCTGACACTTAGGAGCTAACTAGAAGGGGATACTAGAGGACCAAATAATGATTGATAAACAAGCAGAAGAAAAAGAACTGGTTACAAAAATCAGGGACTTGGAACTAGAAATTCTATCATTTTTCATACTATTAGGTACATAAATCATGTAATAATTATAATATTTTCATTCGAAAACTCTATGTAATGATTATGCAAACGCAACAATGAGATCATGTGCGATGCCAAATAAATAATAAATCCATGTGTGTATAATCATTATTATTGTTCTTAGCAGGACACTTGCGCAATGATTTATGATATGAATGCAAATGAATGGATCCATGTACCATGTTCAGTTCCCATTTCACTTAACATGTCATGCATATTATGATCTAATGCCATTGCACTTAAAAAAATTAAACTGCCCATAACAATTTAATATTCACAAGCGCTGATATCCTAGTGGAAATTCATATGCATAAAAATGTTATGTTTGGTCATAACCCCTTAACATTTGTGTTCATACTACTCATGTTTATGAGTGTAGTGTGTGTGTGTGTGTGTGTGTGTTTCAATCACAAATAATAGATAATGACAAGGTGAGTGAAAGAATTATGCATGCATATATATTTATATAATAAGATTTAAAATAGGTGAAAACTATAAAAATACTTTATCTTTTAGAAGCTCAACCTGGTTCTGATACTATTTATCATGACCCGTCTAAACCAAATTCAGAGTGTGCTTCCAGCAGATCGTGATGCACCTGCATGGGCAGAAAGAAAATCCATGCCGGTTAGGTGGGAGCAGAGATACTGATATTTGGTTTTAAAATAGTTACTTCTAAGTAAAATAGATAATTTTTATGAGGGGGCTTTAAAATATGGTAGAAAATATAAATGCACATGTATTTTAATAAAAACCCATGATACAAATCTTGATTCAAATTTTAGGCAATGACAATCCTTGATGGGTGAACACGCAAATAATGATAAATTCTACTATATATATTACAACCTATTAGTTGTCTATGATAACAGAGAAAATGGCTGATCATAATTATTACATAAAATAAATATCCTACAGTTAAGAAAATAAAATGCATAGAACCTGATACAGTGAGAAGATAAACTTCTAGAAGTAGGAGCTAGACACAGATCAAACTCAGGTGGAAGGTAGCGCAGACACAAACACTAAGGATATTTTCAAACAAGAAGGGAAAAAGCCTCAGAACATTAAAGTAAATAAAATACGAGCAGGCCAAAAACAAAAATATTTGTGTTCCAGTTTTCATTAAGCAAAGCTAACAAGACAGACAAGTAAGAGACAAGATGAAATAACTAAAGATATTAGACTACTCTAGAGTTATTAACATAGATTTATTCATGCAATGGCATAAGCTATAATCAGTGAAAGATGTAAGTGTTTCTATTTGATGAACATGGTTCTAGTTAAGTTTAAATTCAAAGCTTATAAAAAAAATTTTGTACTTGTTATGCCATTCATTGGTTTCCATTATAAGACAAGTGGAAATTTTAGTCAGAGCATCACATCAATTCAACCCTACCTTTCAATGATTGCTTATGACATTAATGAATTAAAGGATTAATTTTTAAGTGATTCCTACCATATCAAGACATGTTACTAATTTATCAATTTAGATATTAAAGAGTTGAATTTACAAACATGAAAAGGGGGTTGGGGGTGGTATATGAAATTAAATGATTTAAATATTTTATAGATTGTGATTCTAACAGCCACAAATTTGCATTAAAGGAGATAAAAATCAGATCAAGGAACAAACTTTACCCAAGTCTTACAATCAAACATGCAAAAGAAACTAGATAGTGAGCTTTATATTTTTGTTGGTTCAAATATTCACGAGTGATAAGATTACCCTGCATTATTTTCAAGGATAAGAAGTATTGAATTAGATTAATCAATTCCAAGGTGCGATTATATTCCAAGTAAACATGTTTCTGATCCGAACATTTTATATAAAACACAATTCATTTATTTGCTAGCAAGAAATCTCAATATTTATCACTATAACAATTAATGCTCATGCTCAAAAAGAACTACTAGTCTTCCAATTATCCATTGAATGAGACACAATTCAGCTAAGTGAGAACCCAATAAAAATCACATTCATTCACTAACGCATATCATTCTAAGCGTATCAAGACCTAATCTAACAATTTGATGATATAGGTATTCAAATGTAAATTCACATAACATTAGGAAAAAAACAATCAAGTTAAGCTAATGTTTGTAAGAGAGAGAGAGAGAGAGAGAGAGAGAGAGAGAGAGGGAGAGAGAGATTTCTCGACTTTCCCTAAATGAGGCTGAAACTGATGGTGGAAGCTGAGCAATGCAAGAAAAAAATTAGAAACCTTACTTTAGACCCGCTCAAGAATGACAAAAACGATATAGCAAAAGTAACCACACTAACATATGCATTCTATGATGCAGAATTTAAACAAAGAGTGTTAAGCAGATTAACCTCCCTCAAAAGTGACGGGAGAGGAGATTCCCACATGGAAATAGAGACTTAGAGGTGCTTAGGTTATGGAACCCTAAATGGGATAGGGTAATGAGAAAGATCCCACCAACTGATTCGAAAAGTTCTGTGCCGCTCAATGTCTCAACGTTAGGTAGAATTTGGAAAAGTACAAAAGCATCGAGTGAAGGCCATTCCCTCAACAATTTTGGAGTTAACTATCAAAGAACTATTTTGTTGAGATATATGGGATCTCTCAACACCTATAGAAATTCAGAAACTATTCCAAGTCAATTAGTGTTGTGTCAAGTCTACTGACGACATTCTTAATTCAAATCGATGTATATTGCACGCTACAAGATAGAGTCTGCCGTATTCATCGAATACGCTATCCTGGGATAAATCAACCATTAAAGTCGGCCATGCTGCTTTCCAAAGGGGGATATAGTCATTGCCGATGCCAATGCATAAAAGTGAAGTGGGTGACACTCTTACGAGAACTTTTGACAATATTTCTAAACCCTCATCTCACAAAAGTTAGCTAGCAGAGCAGATCTCATTTCTAGTTGTCTTCAAGCCTGCTATACAAAACTGTTGTCTTTCCCAAGTTTGAAGATAAAGATGAAGAGCTCTGCAAGGATTCAATACAGTATAGGCTAGGCCAAATCTGAAGAATTATCTTCATGTAGCTGCCCCGAAGAAGGACTATTTGTTGATTCAGCCAAAGTAGAAGACTCATAAATTTTTGTTTGAGTCATATTTCATAAATATTTATTCTATCTTGTAGGATCTCACAGAGATCTGAGTGTAGGCCTATTTTATATAGGCTACATGTAGGACTGTGAGCAGTCTGAGTTGTAGGAGTGTGAAGCACTCTGAGTTGTAGGGTCCTGGGAAGGATTTGAGGTAAGTCTTGTGCCTGAGGTAGGATATTTGTGAAGATCTAAGGTAGGAGACCAACTAGGTCTCTGAGCTATAGGAGTTGGAAGACTCTGAGTTATAGGGCTATTAAGACTGAGGTAGAAGATCAGTGTTGTCTCTGAGGTAGGACCATGAACAGTCTGAGCTATAGGAATGGAGAGCACTCAAAGTTGTAAGATCTAGGGAGGGATCTGAGGTTTAAGATCTGTTTAATCTATGTTCTGGAGGAGTTAGCTGAGTCTAGCTCACAACTAGATATGTGAATGGAGAAAGTGGATGTACCCGAGATTTGGGAAAATAAACATATTTACCCCCCTCCAGATGTTTAGCTACCCTTAAAAGACTTTCAGGAAGCTCAGAAAGTTCTTCTATAATCTACCACCTAACTAAGGATGCTTATACCTATTGGCTTTAGCGCTGTAATCTCCCAAATTCTACCTCCTTTACCTGGGATCAATTTCAAGGAATCTATCTTGGAGATGTTTATCTCTTCTGTGGAACAAGACAGACTAGTTGAGAAGTTCTTGTCCCTCCAGGAGCCTGACATGTCAATGACCAAGTACAAAAAGGAGTTCTCTCACTACAACAAAGTGCACTTATACTAAGGAAATAAATCCTTACAATATGTACCAAAAATCATTTCAAAAATGCTTTGGTAACGAAAAAACTTTATGTAACGGTCGTCCTCTAAAGCTCGATGCTAAAACTTCTTGTAACGAATGTATGCGTGTCGTTACAAATAAATTAATTGTAACAAACGATACTTTCTCACCCAAAAAAGATTCTTCCTCATAATAAATTAGTTACAATAGTACAAAATTTGATAATAAAATAGTACAAAATTAAAGTTTTCAATTCTTTTCTATCGCCCGCCGCCCCGCCGGCACGGCCTGCCTGGCCGCCCGACCTCCCGCCGACCCGCTCCCCTGCCCGCCGACACGTCCGCCAGCTGGCCCGGCTGCCCGCCCACCCGCGAGCCTGCCAGCCCAACTGATTTCACTGCGGAATAGGGAATATAAACCCGAAATTCAAGTTTTAACTGAAGGTGTGGGACTAAAAAGAGGCGGGTTTTTAAAATTCGCATTAAAATGCTACTCCTGGGAATCGAACCTACATTAATGAGTTTAAAAATAATTGAAGTTAATTTACATAAAAAATTTAAAATGAAAAATAATTAAAGTTAATTTAAATTAAAAAATTAAATTGAAAAATTAATTAAACTCATTAATTATTTTTAATTTAAATTTGTAATTAATTAATTTTTCAATTTAATTTTTTAATGTAAATTAACTTTAATTATTTTTTCAATTTAATAAATTTTAATTTTTGTTTTTCAATGTAATTTTAATCATAATTTTAATTTTAATTTTTCAATAAATTTAGTAATTGAATGTAAATAAAATTTAATTATTTTTCAATTCAATTATTAATTAATTTTTCAATTTAAATAAACTTTAATTTTAATTGCCATACAAAATTAATTAAAAACTTTGATAATAAAATAGTACAAAATTTGATAATAAATTATGATATATTTATTGTAATAAAACTTTAATAATAAAATATTTCTAATAGTAAGAAAAATCTCTTTATCACAAAACACTTTCATGATGTGGTTACTATTGATACACATTGTGAGGAAAATTAACTATTTGTAACGTAACATTAGTGTTATTACAAATACTTACAATTATAGTAACAAATTAATTATTATTGTAACAAAATATATAATATTCGTTACAAAAAAGTACTTTTTGGTAACAACAGAAAAAATTATTTACTGAATATAGCTATTAGTAACAAACTGTGTTTTAGTTATATTTCAGTCCTTACGATATGTGCAGTTTGTTGTAGTGTCTCTCCAATCCATCCTTATCATAGAATTTGTGTCTGACGAGTCTAAGAGGATTAGCCATTTTGTGAAGGGGCTCTGTCATGACTTCTATCAATATGTGGCAGTTTATGAAGCCACCACCTACGCTGAGACTATGAGAGCCGTCTTACAAGTGGAAGCTATTGAGCTGGATTGTACTGCAAAGAAGGTCCAGCATGGTTCTAGTAATGTCTCCACCTCTGACCATAAGTGCAAGGGTGCTCTATCTCAAGAATAAAGCCTCAAGTCTAAGGAAGTGTGTGCCTTCTTCCATAAGGTCGACCATATCGCGCATGTATTTTGCACCCTCCTAAAGAAGCAGAAGATGGTTGTTCTTGCACAACAACTAAGTTGATGTTTGCCTTTACCGCCACTATCTGTGCTTACTACAAGAAGCCAGACCACCTATTGAAGGACTACTGCCATAAGCAGAATGCCTACTATGGATATGGTCAAGTTGGGCACCATATACAAGCTTGCCCTATGAAGGAAAGCTCAATTCCCGCTCAGCCTATACAATCTAATTTGGGAGCTTAGGAAAAGGGAGAAGCTTTGTTGAACATCTTCTCTCGGGGCAAGGCACTCACATTTATCGAAGTCATCTTTGGTATGTATGCATTTTTTTTCTGCATCTTAATTTATTTGCCTTAGTATCAAGCAATCATGATTTGCATTTGTAATTTCAATTTCTAGGGAGATTTAGGGTCAAGAATAAGTGGATATAATTTTTTTTTAATTCTGATGCATCTCATTTGTTCATTACTCATCATATTATGGACTTCATTGCTTGGCTACTTTGCCACTTGAGGTCCCTTATGAGATCTATATTTCTGGTAATTTATACCTTTCAAATAGGGCCATTCTGAACTATTCGATCTTGTTTGGTAAACTGCGAGTCTTAGCCGATCTCATAGTTCTAGATATGATAGAGTTAGACGCAATCTTGGGCATAAATTGACTGGTTGTGTATAGAGAAAAAATTTACTGTGTTGCAAAGAAGGTTAATCTGAGCATCGATGATAAGGACTACAATGTTCATGTTTAGACCCGCAGTCACCTGAAGGTAATTTTTGTTATGTGCCTCACTCAACGCTATTTGCTTTTAACACATTTCTGCATAAAGGCATTGAGTGCGTTGAGTGAGCACGCCTCACTCAACACTTTTTGCCTTAGCCAAAATCCTGAACTTAGTTTGACGATCAGAACATAGCTCGACGAATGGCTAGCTTTGCTCGACGAATGGCCAAAATCTATCTGCAATTAAGGCGTTGAGAGAGTTGAGTGAGTAAACCTCACTCAACACTTTTTTCCTTAGCGTATTTTCTATGTTTAAGACCACTGGGCTTAGACTGTCTTACTTTGAACTAAGTTTGACAAATGGTGAACTGATCTCGATGAACTTTGAACTCAGTTCGACAAATTCTAAACTAAGATCGACGAACTCAAAATCTCAAGCTCTGAACTTATCTCAACAAATGGTGAGCTGAGCTCGACAAACTCTGAACACAGTTCGATGAATTCTGAACATAGTTTAACCAGTTCAACTTACATCCTTTCTGCGTTGAGTGAAGGTTACTCACTCAATGCCAAGAGACAATAAATCTGTCTAAGTTTTTTGGCATTGAGTGATGCTTACTCACTCAATGCCTATGCTAATGTTGCTTGATTTTTATCTAAGTCCACAGTTGGTGACGTCAGCAAGTCAACAAGTGAACATATTTCAATTAATTGGCGGGATGGCTATAGTACACGACAAAGGTTACCACAGATATATAGGATGAGACATCTGTGACAACAGTTCTTCTTCTCTACTATTATTGTGGAGCTAAAGAACATGAAGATTAAGTCAGAAAGACATAGATCAAGTTAGCTATTGAGATCAACATCTTCAACAACAATTTTGTTTGTGCCATCTCTACACCAGCTAGAAAGCTCAGGGTGATTCTCTAAGAAAGAGATAGCAGCAAGAGCCAACCCTTGCTGCAGAAGCTTCACATATCCAACCTATATTTTCTAAAAGAACATAAACTTGAGGAGTTGTGAAGAAGAAGTTGGAGCTTAGTTATTACCTCTGTTCAGAAAGGAGCAAAGAAACAGATCTGCTAGTTGATTCCAGCATAAGCCAAAGCTTATACATCATTATTGCTGTGAAGAAGAGAGAGCTGAATCTTTGGTTCAGTTAAGAAATAGGCAGAATAGTATTCTGCAAGTTTCTTCCAGCTCAAGTGTATAAACTTGTTGCTGTGAAGTAGTTGGGACTAAGGTGCACTCAGTCCAGTAAAGTTGACACAAAAAAACTCTCCTAGTGTTATAGTGGGGGGCTGAGTCTAACTCAGCCAAGGGTGATTGTCAAAGATAAATTCCTCCCGTGTTCAATCAAGAACCACATCAACCCATTTCCATCTTGTAGGATCCTTCTAGATCTAAGCTGCAGGATTTTTGCAACACTCTGAGAGTAGGGCTTAGTTCCTGAAATTGTATGGCAGAAAAGCCTGAGTTGTAGACATTAGAGATAAGGCTGAGGTAGGTGGTTTGAGGGCCACTGAGCTGTAGGAGTACTACAGGGCTCTAAGGTAGGAACCTTTGTGGTTCTGAGGTAGGGTTCTGAAGAGAACCTGAGTGTAAGGATGAGGGCCTGAGGTGTATGCTCTTTGGAACTTTTGACAGCTTGTTGTTAGGGTAAGTCGAAATGACAAGACCTTTTATTCGATCTCCCTAATGGTAATAATCTCCATTAATGATGTCCACGTGGACCAATCATATCACAGTATATGAGAATTAGATCTAAAAAGGACTTAGCGAATTTTCTGAAAAACTGGACTTCATTTCTTGAGTGAAGTTGAACTACTCGAGTTGTGAAACTGTTACTCGAGTGGATAAAAATGACTACTCGAGAAGATGTTTATCAAAAAAATTCCGAGACAGATCTTATTATTACTCGAGTGGAGTGTGATTATTCGAGTTTTAGAAATGCTACTCGAGAAGCAGAAGTAAACTTCTCGAGAAAAAGACATAGAGAATATTTTTGGAAGTTGAAGTTGATCACTCGAGAACTAAAAGATGATTACTCGAGTAGAGATGAACTACTCGAGTACTAAGACTTGGATTACTCGATTGGTCTGGAATTTTCTCGAGAACTACTCGAGTACTTAGCAGAAATACTCGATAAGTGGACTTAAAACAAAATTCTGACAGATAATTTCTTTCACTCGAGATGAACTATCAACTACTCGAGTACAAGATTGACTACTCGAGTATTATACTTAGAAAATTTTCTGAGATAAAAATCTGAACACTCGAGAGATAGACAAAGTCTACTCGAGTACTAGACTTGGTCACTCGAGAGCTAGAATAGTGCTACTCGAGAACCAGTTCCTATACTTGAGTACAAGATTGACTACTCGAGTATTTTATGAATTTTTGAATAAAAACATTTTTTGTATTTTTTGAAAGGTTTTTTTAATTTATTTTTGATTTTTTATAAAAAAACAACAATTAAGAGATCACACCCCTATACTTAAAAATAAACATTATCCCTAATATTTATAAGCCAAGAGGAGGAGAAAAATAAAAAGAAAATAAATAGAAAAGTGCATGCAAAGAATATTTTAGAAAAAGATAATCAAGGGGCATCTCCTAAGAACGCTTTTCTTTTTTCCGTCTTTAAGCTAGACGGGTATTGTTAGCTAAATGAAAAATATAAATTAATGTGTATGGGCAACTCCCATAATTCACGTTTGGGTGAATATACCGAGGTCCGTCGCCCGGGTACTCCTCCGCTTATTTGGTGATTCTCCATGTATCCGTTAGCATGAAGATGCAAATCCAAATCAACGATACATACCTATGTTGATTTGAATTTTTGAAGATGAGGATTATATGGATTGTCAAAAAATATTGGTGGCAACGACTCATTTTCTACTTGAAAATCATTAGTGAAAGAAAAATCACAAATAAAAGTGTTAGAAACAATTTCGCAAGGAGGTGTTTCCTGCGAAAGAAAATGATTGACGGTTGTATATTTTCTAAAATAAAATTTAATTTTAAATTTGCTGGTGAATTTCCAAGAGGAATAAAATCATCACGCACCAAATTATCATCAATTTCCTTTTCAACATAAATCAGAGAATTTTGCAAAAAGTTATGACAAATAAAAAAGAGTCAGGCGGAGTAGCAGAAAACACTTGGTCTTCTTCAATCTCGTCCAGTGTGTCAAAAACCTTCATAAATTCTTGGTACAACATTTTTTCTTGATTTTTAGTATAAGAATCCATGGGGGCACATGTAGATTCATGTGCCTCCACAAATAAATTATACAAAGAAGAACATTCACTAGAAGAAAAATTGCTCTCTTTTAAATTTTGGGGACAAAGGTCTACTTGTTTTTCAGAAAATTCCCTAAAATTAAGCGAAGATGCGCGTGACGCAAAAGATGAAGAATAAAAATTTGAATCTAAATAATTTTCATCATCGCTTCGGTGACTATCCAGGTGATCTTACCAACCAGAATTATCCACCGCGGAGGTTGAAGGGAAATTATTTAAATCGGAAATATTATTCGCATGAAAATTAGACAAATTATTTTCATGAAAATTTGAAAAATTGTTTTCATTAAAATTTGAATATATATTATCATGAAAATTAGAAAAATAATTAATATAAGAAGTGAAAATTTTTTTATCAAAATTATTTCCAAAATTATTTTCATAAGGAGAAGAATTATTATCTTGATAAAAATTTGGAGAAAAGTAAGAACATACCTCACTTCCATGATTAGCATCACACAAATTACAAGAAATTTGGCACTTGCGTGTGACTTTAAAAATATTAACTTTATTTAGAAGTGTCGACACTTTAGCGGCCAATTGAGATAGCATATTGTTGGAAAAAAATAAAACAACCGTTACTCATGTTGAAACCGAAACTCGGTCTCAAGAAGAGTTCAGACCCAAGGGGTGTAACCCACACCTACTTCTCCTGAGCTAGAGAACTTAACTGGTGCCTATGAACCAAGAAACAAACCCAGAGCTACAATGAGTAGGTCCCGCCACACACCATGAAGATCGAAGAGAGATTCCCCTCCTAGGCCAATGTTGGAGTTGGGCACCATGGAGGGAAATGGAAGCCAACCAAATCTAATTAGAGGAAGAACGGATCCTCTCCAAAGGTGCCCTTAAGGGTATATTTATAGTTTTATAAATCCGGCTATAAAAAGTGGAATCCCGCCTTTTGGTTCTACAATACGCAGCCCAAAGTTAGTTTGCCAACAACAAAACTTTGTTGTTTGGAGGGGATATAAGCAAGCCAGTAGTGGTATTCTGGTAAAAACACTGCTCGGCGGGTGGCTTAAGCACCAACCACTCGCCTGGGGTAGCGAGTACCTGATCATGCCGACACTCACTACCATCCTGGGGCTGAGGGCGAGTGCAGACCTAGTTATGCCACTCGCCTCTGTTGGGAAAACCTTTTGATTTATCTTAACAAATTATTTTTAGAGATTTTATATCCTAGGTTTATTATCCATAATATATAGTGTCTTAAAAGTCCTATAATGTTATTGATATAAATTACATAAGAAAGACATGAAGAATATAAGAGAAAAGTCATGAATTATCAACATTCGTTGAGTAGAAGTCGACACAACTTCAAATAGAAGTTGCCACAACTTTGACTTGAAATCGATGCTACTTTGAATAGAAGTCAAAGCAATTGAAATTGATAAATCGACGACAGTCAAAGAATTATATCGACGCATACTTCGACATGATTTCGACGGAACGTCGACTATATCAATATTCTTATAGGTAGTCAGAATTCGATGTTGCTTCGATTAGAACTCGACGTTACGTCGACTGAATTTCATAACAAATTTTTTTTGAGGTTTTCAATCAGAATTAATTTAAAAAGGGGTTTGCATAATATAATCTTGGAGAAATTAGAGGATGTTGATCCATATATATATGACGAGATACAACAATGAAATAATAATCATGAGTTATTATTGAATCCACACATCAATCATCAACCACAGACGCTTAAGAAATTCATTTCAGATCGTGATAGATTGATTTCGACAAAGAAAGTTTGGATGATCATCATCAACAATTGAATTTATTCCATCAATCTGTCAATTTTTTTGATTGTTGCTAAATCTACTAAAGAGAATTAGTTCTTCTTCTTCTCATGAGGAAACTGTATCAGATCCAGAGAATATTCAAAGATAATATAGAAAAAAGGCTCATAATACTTATGATTTTGATATTCAGAGATTCATCAAAAGTTCAAGATATCATCATTGCTAGTCCTCAGAAATCTGCTGAGAGGACACAGAGAGAAGATTAATTCTATTACAAATCTTCTTTCATTCTCTTCTTACACTTTGTGAACAGAATTTTGAGAATCCCTCTTCAAAGGATTCAATGAGAGGTTCTGAGAGTCACTTTGATAAAAGTCTCTTATTGTATTGGTTCAAGATCTTCTTATCAAATGATCACACATTTTTGATGATAGTGAGTTTATATTAGTGATAACATCAATCACGATCATGAATTTGATACAAATAATTATGATGATTGTATTCACTATGTATATGATATATATATACACAAGTGTACGTAGCTGTTAGGGTCGACACATCATTATATAGGTAGTCTTTCGATCTTTATCTTGTAGCTCAGTGATCTTGTTAATAAGTTGTTATGACCATGATGAAATACTTCGCGATCATGCGTACTAAGTTAATTATCATTTCCTATAGGGAGAATACAATTACATCAATGAGAAACTAGGTGATCAAATGTTTCATTAGGGTAGGAGGTCAGTCACGATAATGATAGTTGACTACATTGATGAGCATATTAATTAGTCGATCGACAAAGTCTAAGATGCGATATCCAAACCTCATACCAAATTAATCAAATGCCCCTACTAATAGTTGTGTTGTTTTTGAGAACTTAATATATATCGTATGAAATGAGCCTACACAGAATTTTTGAGGTTTCGCTGCAACCTTGTGTCTAATATTCTCTACAAACAGTTTTTGGGGGTTCCACCGATCTATGGAAGGAGATCTAGTAGGAAGCACCCTCGGTAGTGTTCGAGGTCAGTGCCTGGGCAAATTTGTTTTTAATATATTAACATTGCAAATTTAAAATACTTATTTTTTAATAATCTCATAATTAAAATATAAAAATTTATATAAATGAAAATAGTAATGTTTTGGAGGGAAAATAAAATATTTCCCCGCAAACTTTATTTTTAGGTTTTAATCCAATATAATCCAAACTCCAAACGACAGTTTCAATAAGTCAATCCTTTCTCTACTCTACGTCCTCCCCTACACCTGTGGCAATGACAGTGACATTGAAGGAGTTTCCCTTCCTCAATGGTGAAGGAGTTTCCCTTCCTTGGCAACGACGGTGAAGGAGTTTCGACCTAACTGTTCTTCCTCCAAACTCGTCGTGGCTAGGGAATCACGACCTCTCTTCTTCGTGCCCGAGCCATTGCGAACTCTCTTCTCCTCTGAATCCGATCGGTTTTGCTCCATCTCTCCACTTTGTTGCTGTAAATCTCCTCCACTTCATGTTTCCAGTTGCCTCCGAGCCCGAATCCTGTGTTCTTGCTGAAAGGTACGAATATCAAAAATTGAGAATAACATAAATTTATATTTCCTCATACCCTTCATCCCCTTTCATGATTGTTGTTTTGATTTTTGAATATCATAATTTGATCAGTTATGGGTTTAGGGTTATGCTGTGAATTTCTATTCCTATCACAAATTGGCGACATCTCCTCCGAATCCAACTAGTTTTGCTTGATCTCTGCCAAGCTGAAGTATATCGCCTCCAGTTGCTGTTTAGTGTCGCACCTCTCCAGGTATTCTGATGCACTAATTTTATTTTTCCCAAACCTCCACATTTTTTAATTCATTTTAGGGGCAGTGAGGCCACAACAAAAGCTTTCTTTCATTTTCAATATCATTATTTACATGGTGTTCATTTATAGTGCACCCATGGTGTTCGATAGAATGCCTAATAAAAACATAGTCTTATAAACATGCTCTATGTTTGATAGAATGCCTATTAAAAATGGTAACATCAGGAAGATTCACCATGTTTACAAATTTTGAAGGCATGTAGCTATAAGGTATTCACAGAGATTGATTTGCAAAATGAATATCATCATATCCAAGTTCAATGAATGAAATACAATGTAAAATGCACCCCTCAATTTGTACGACTGGTTCCCAATACTGCTTGGAATGTCAAAAATGTCAAACATATTTTTGCAAGTGTTGAAATAATGTATTACAAAGTTTGTGGTAATCTACTTCAATGTCTATACAAACAAACAAAAAATCTCGCTCACATGTAGCACATATGAAAAGTATTAGACACCCTACTAGATAATCAATTTTACTTGAACTTAGAAGAAATGTAGCCTCCTAGAACATCTATTGATGCTTTACAATTTCTATTGAAGGAATTAATGAACATAAAGACAATACTAAAGCTATCTGAGAGTGGCCAACTCCCAAAACTATAACTAAAGTACGCAGCTTTCATGGAATTACTCCATTCTACCAAATGCTTGTTTGTAAATTTAGTATTAAAAAATTGTGCAGGCTCTTGATACTAAAGTAAGCATTGATGATTGATGCGATTCTTATGCAAGATAAACATCATGTAGTATTCATATGCTAAAAGCTAAATGAACTTTGCCAAAGACTGGCACATATGAGAGGGTGCTCACAAACCAAATCAAATCAAATAGCTCGTTAATCGTTTTTATTATTTGGATTCGGAGTCTCTCAATTATTTGAATTTAGATTCAAATTCATCCTGAATTTCTAGATTTAGGGTCAAAAAATACAAATTTTGGTAGAATCTTCACAAATCAATTTCCCTATTTGGTTTCCAAACAGCCATAGGCACACATATGATTAGGAATTCTATGTGTGTACTTTCCAACACAAAAAAAATAGGAGCCAAACTAAATTCAAGGTATTCATCTACTATAACCTAAAGCTTCAAAAGCTATTATACGTTATCCTGCAGTAGTTGGGCACAAACTTGGCTGCAACAGTTAGGTGCAAAACTTCTACCGCAGCAGTTGGGTGCAAAACTACTGCCTCAAGTGTCGATGTTCAACCTCCCTTTCAGGCTCTAAAAGAACTTCAGTTTCTAGAGCCATATCCGACTTCAAACTTTTGTGTATCCTCTTTTGACAAACTCTCAAGATACAACAAATTCGTTTGGAAATATTAGACTGATGGTTTTGTAGTGATTTAGGTTTTTTTGTTAATATTGTATTTTTCATTTTCATTTTATATTCATTTTTCTATTATCATTTTTAATTCATGTGTGACCAACAATTTTCCTTTGTAAGTAGTAAAGTCAATCATTCAATTTTGTAAAACACAATCTCCATGTCTGATTTATAATCTTTATTAATTGTGTTAATTTTTTATTTAGGTACCAATCCGATTTATTATTAACAATGGACAAAAGATGGATGAGAGAGTTACGACATTCGAAGACTTATTTAGACGGCGTGAAATATTTGCTAGATTCTTACTATTCATATACACCAATTAATGAGAAGTGTCCATGTCCTTGTAAAAAGTGTGTAAATCTAAAGAAGTGGGATAGAGATGTGGTAGAGGGGCATCTTGTATGGAATGGTATTATGGAGAACTACACAGATTGGATATACCATGATGGACGTTTAATTAATAATGGAGACTTACAAAATAATAATCGTCATTTAATTATAGCATCTTTGGACCACACTAACAACTCTAGTGATCCGATGAATGAACTTCTGTATGCTGTTATTCCTAATTTAACAAACAATGAGAGTTTGTATGAACAAGAATTACTTTATGATGATATCGGCATAAACACACATTTTGAGAATCCTCAAGCTCCCAGTAATGCAGATGCGCATAATCTATACACGACTCTCTTAGAGGAAAATAAGCAATTGTGGGAAGGATGTCAAGAGTACACAAAACTATCATTCTTATTGAATCTTCTGCATATTAAGACACTTAGAAATTGGAGTAATGTACATTTTGATATGTTGCTGAAAGTTCTACAAGGTGCAGTGCCAGACAGATATAAATCAGTGTCGGCTAACTATCGTGAGGCCAAGAAAGTCACATCTAAATTGGGTCACAAATATATTAAGATTGATGCATGTGAAAATGATTGTTCATTATTTTGGGACATACATAAAAATGACAATTCTTGTCATATATGTGGACAATCACGATGGGTTGATGTACAAGACGATCAATTGACTCACCGATCGAGAAAATGTAAGCAACAAGATATGATCATTATGAGGAAGACACTATTTTCAGTATTTTCAGTATTTTCAGTATTTTCAGTATTTTCCATTGAAAGAACGTTTGGAGCAACTATTTCTTTGCAAGGAAACTGCCGAGATGATGCAGTGGCATGCCAAAGATCTTAATCATGACAGTTTAATGCATCACCCTAGAGATGGCTTGGCATGGAAATAATTTGATCAACGCCACAAAGAGTTCTCAAATGATCCTTGGAATATTCGTTTAGGACTTGCTACTGATGGATTCAATCCATTTGGTGATCTTAGCAGTACACATAGTACATGGCCAATTATCCTAGTGATATACAATGTACCACCTTGGGAGTGCATGAAGAAAAGATCTATTATAATGTCAGTTTTGATACCCGAGCCAAAGATGTCAGGAAATAACATCGATGTGTATCTACAACCATTAATAAAAGAGTTGAATGAGTTATGGGAAGTGGGGGTAGAAGTGTTGGATGTTTTATATGGGAAAAAATTTACACTACACGCATCACTCTTATGGACTATTAGCGATTTTCCCACGCTTGGTAATCTATCAGGATGGAACACACATTCCAAACTTGGATGTCCATCTTGCGAGTTGAAAACTCAATCATGTTGGCTAATGAATAGTCAAAAAACTATTTATCAGGCTCATCGTCAATTCTTGCCAGTTGATCATCCATATCGGAAATCAAGAAAGATTGGTCGACATGAAATGCGTATTTGTAGTAAAAAACCTCCTAATGGATGAAGAGTATCAGAGGAAACCCAACATCTTCATGTTGTGTTTGGTAGAGAAAATTATTCGAGAGGACCTACTAAGTATTGGAAAAAAAGAAGTGTATTTTTTGAACTTCCCTATTAGCAGACAAATTTACTCCGTCATTGTCTTGATACGATGCATATAGAAAAAAATGTGTGTGATAATATTTTGAACACTATATTGGGTGACCCGATCAAATCCAAGGATAATGTGCACGCTAGAAGGGATTGCAAGGATCTCGGGATTCTAAAACATCTATGGATCAAAGAAAGAGATGAAGACACAGATTATTCCTCCATCTTGCTTCACAATGAGTAAGATGGAGAAAGATATCTTTTTAGGAATGATAAAGTCATTACGAGTTCCTGATGGATATGCCTCCAATATATCACGCTGTGTTAAACTGAAGCAATGCAGAGTACAAGGCTTAAAGAGCCATGATAATCACATTATAATGCAATAATTATTATCGGTTAGTATACGATCAGTGTTACCAAGGCATATAGTGACACCAATGATGGAGGTTTCTATGTTCTTTAGAGAATTATGTTCCAAAAAAATAAATATTTTTGATTTGTTGAAGATTGGAGATCGCATTATAGTGTCTTTATGTCAACTCGAAATAATTTCCCCCCCTTCATTCTTCACTATACTGATTCACCTCATGGTTCATCATTCACAAGAAGCTATTTTGGGTGGCCCAGTAAAATTTAGATGGATGTATCCCATCGAGAGGGAACTTGGACATTATAAAAAATATGTACGAAATAGAGAAAAACCAGAAGGATCTATAGTAGAGGGTTATATAGCGGAAGAGACTTTTACATTTTGTTCTTGGTTCTTAGAAGGGATAGAGACTCGATTTAATCGACCAAGTCGTAATAGTGCAAATTCTACGTCTCCAACTCCAGCATTTAGGATGCTTCCACAAGTTGGGAGTGCAACAAGGGGCGCTGTCTTGAAGGAACTAGATCCAATTAGCCTTATGCAAGCTCATCGATATATTTTGTTCAACTGTGCAGAGCTTGAAATTTTTCGAAGGTAAGTTTTAATAAACTTTAAAACTATGTTAAAGATTATTTATTCTTGAAATGTGCATTAATTAATATTTTTTAATAGCGAACTTCGAGAAGAATTGAAGAATCGCCACCAACCCCAATGTATTGATGTAGACCTCTTGGAAAATCTACTTCATAAAGAATTCTCAGAATGGTTTAAGCAAAGAGTAAGAATCATCATATGTCTGTACACTAATTTGCGCATGTTTGTGCTCATACCTAGATCTACAAATGAAGAATGACTATGAAATGAATTATGTTTCCATTTTTTCATAACAGGTTAATTGTGATGGTGAAATTGTTGATGACCCTCAATTATGACAATTATCCCTCGGACCAAACTCTATTGTTCGTAGCTACAAAGGATATAATATAAATGGGTTTTATTTTCGAATTGTAGGCAGTGAGATTCATATAAGGACTCAAAATAGTGGAGTTGAAGTTATGTCTAATCATGTTGGGCTTCAAGAGGATATCAATTATTTTGGTAGAATAACTGAGATCGTAGAGCTGGATTACTTTGACTTTGCTAAATTGATGCTTTTTAAATGTGATTGGGTTAATCCTACAAAGAATGTGGGTGTGAAGAAATATTTATATGGGTTCACATTGGTTAATTTCACAAATTTGATACATACAGGATCAGCACTAGAACATGACCCATATATTTTTCCTTCTCAAACAAGAATGGTATATTATATTCGTGATCCTAAACAATCAAATTGGGAATTGGTCATGAGGTTGTTACCACGAGATGAGTATGAAATGGGAGAATTTTATGCTGCAAGTGTTGATGATCATGGAAACTTCATTCAATGTGTTAGTAATGACATACACAATATTCAAAATTTATATCAAGATGATGATGAAGACACCGAGATGGTTAGAACAGATGTTGAGCCTATAGTTATACAAAGAGAAGTATAAATTCACGGTCGGGTTGCGAATACTAGTTTGCAAAGAAAAGTATCCTATCAAAGTAATTTCTTGTTTTTAAATTCTGTGTTGTTATTCTGATTGATTTGTTCATCTTTTGTGCATATGTTATTTTAATTTCAATCTTAAAAATTTTTGAGTGATTTTTCATATTGATCTACTTGAGGAGTAATTTCCCTGTATCTTGTGAAATTATATTTTGAAAATGTCAACTCTTTGTTATTTTGGAAAGTAATCATATGTATATGCTTCAATTATGGTGGATTTGATAGTACAAATTTCTTAGAGTTTTCTGTATAAGTTGTATTACTAGTGTATAATAATGGACAGATCTTATTATCTTTCAAATATTTGATTTTATTATCATGCAGAAATTTGATGGCTCCTAAGAGAACATTTGCTCCCCGAAAATTATTTGTTTCAAGGGATAACTCTCTAGCTAAAGATCAACACAAAGGTGATAGCGGTGGCTCTCATGTGAGCACTTCAAATGCCCACAAGGAACCACTACATGATCCAACAACTACAGATTATTTTTCAACAGATGAAAGCTCTGATGAACATCAACATAGTGATCAAGAAGCTGTCAATCTTAGTAATGAAGACCTAGAGAGCTCAGGTAAATAATACATGTTTTTATATGATTTGCTATAAATGCAAGTAGAATAATAATAATTTTGTATACTTAGGTGCAAATATAAGTAAAAAGTTATGAGGAGCAACAACATTTAAGGATATTCATCTTATGCCATCAGATAAAATTATCTTATTAGAGCGAAACAAACATGGGCAATTTGTTGGAAATGGCGCACCTCAACTTTCATCGTTCTTAGGCACACTTGCACAAAATACATCATTATTTCCAATGACTACTTTATCATGGACGCATGTGTCTCAGTATAGCAAGGGAACTGCATGGAGTATGGTTAAGGTGAGTGCACATAAGCATCATGATTTTATTGATTATAAAAAAATATTTATAAGCTTTATGTTGATTCATGCAGCAAAGATTTCTCGTATTTGAGACTGAAAAAAAGCTTATCATTGAAATTATAAGAAAAAGTTTTAGGAATTGGAAGTAAACTTTTTAAAAATGATATTATGACCCATTAGATACTCCAAAAGCACTTATTGCACGAGGTGGTCCTACAGATATGCCAGAGAGCCAATTTGTGGACATTGTGAAATATTGGTATTTTACAAAATGAAGGATATTGTATCTTTATTTGTTTTTTCTTTAAACTTTTTTTTAAAATTTTCAACATTTTAAAAGTTTGAGAATGAATTTTCAGATGTGATAGAGTATAAGTGAAAGAAATAAAGCATGTCGGCAAAAAAATATTGGTGCACATACTCTTGGACGGATGAGCCTTACTAATTGAAAAAAAGACTTGGTATACATATATATAAATATATATCCTTATTATTTCTTACTTTATTACATAAAGCTGAATAATTGATTTTTTATAAGGAAATTGAATTGGGCAGAGAGCCAACTCGCATTGACTTGTTCTTAGATAGTCGTACAAGCAAGAAAAATGGGAAAACTTTGGTGAATGATAACGCAATATTAAAAAAGTAAGTGTTTCATAAACATTTTAATAATATCCAAATTGTTTATTGAAGATTTCATTTGTGAATTTATTTAGGTTGCCTTGGACAAGGCTATCAAGGAACAAATATCGCAGCATCCTCCTGACTCACTAATAAATGAAATACATGAAGGTGCTTTTAGGTAAAAAAATATTTTATAACATTTTGTTTCGATTTAGAGTATTGTACAGTATATATAATTATATTTATATATATATATATATTTAGATCTACATTTAGACAAAAATACTATGGCCGATGTCGTGGTATGGGAATGGGTGTCACTGCAATTCAGATATACCCTAATTTGTCACGTCGCTCAAGAACAACTGGCTTGAAATATACAAATCCAGAAGAGTTGCGGGAGATTGAACAATTGAAATTAAAAATGTCTATCATGAAGAAGACCATAGATACTCTTGTGGCTGACAGGTCACAACAAAATTCTAGGGAAGATTCACCTGGAGCATCAATGGGACCAGGGATACATCTATCACCAGACCAAGTAATAATTGTGTTTAAATCCAATTAATAATGCTTAATTTAATTGTAATAGTTTTATAAATATGTATTATTTGTTCATTTTTTGAGAATGATGGCTTCTATTGAAAGATCAAATATAAATGAGTCTACCCCTAACAACACCACAACACCATCTCCTACTACAAATATCAATTCGAATCAAGGTTTGATTTCTACCATCTTATATTAATTTTTGATCGTACTGGTTACATAAAAAGATATTACTATAGAATATTAACTACCTCCTAGTTGGAATCTGGTGCTCGCATTAATTAGTAATGATCGTTTATACTATAGTGATAGTTAGTAATCTATTGGATATTAATAGATTGTACCCAACGCCTAATTATACTGGTATTGTCATATACTTATGACTATCAAAAACCTTTGGATAACAAAGCTCTATGCCGTCACACCCATGATGTAATAGCTTAAAGAATGAATTCATAGTTAGCACTTGAAATCATATTACCCTGTGTATTAGACCAAGGTGATAATTGTTTGGTAGTGTTATGGTTAGAATAATCTTAATAGTACATAATATTACCCTTAAGTATTAGGGTGTTTGCTTGCTGCTAGGGAAGCAGAAGTTAGGCGATTCCTGCCCTTAAAAACAGAAGTATTAGAATAATCCTGTGCTGATTTGGATTTCCAGCAGGGCTGGTTGCAGTGGGAGAGCCCTGGATTAGTCAATCGAGTGATATTGAGGATGATTGACTCGATAGGGAGCATTGAATACACACATATACCTTTCAGGATAGTGACCGGTGGTCGCAGCTATATAGTAATTCACATCGTGTCATAGAACATGTTGTATGCTGAGCCGTAGGTCGTATGCATGCCGAAATCTCTCTATAACTGCCAGTCTTGCTCCCGGGGTGATCGACTAGCGAGAGGGAATGGAGGATCCTGTGCTTGGAAGCAGTTTTCCTTCTCGATTGACTGCAGAAACAAATGTCGGCTTCAGATATGGGCTAGGGAGTCTGGGTGTCTAGCTGCATGCTACCTTCATAAAGAGTATTATTTTTACCTATAATGTACCTGTGTACACTCAGAATTCGATCTACTAAACTATTGGATCACAAGTCATACAATTCGATCTACTAATTGTACCTAGTCGCAACTAATTGTACCTGTGTTACAATTCCATCTACTAAACTATTGGATCAATATTGATACTATAACATTCAACCACTAGGTCTTTATAATACAGGTTATACTTATTATTGATCACTTAATTACCACGCATTACTATATAGCCATATACGTTAGTACACTTATATCACCACGATTAAGTATACACTCAGAATATTGGTATAAGTTAGATAGTTATGGACTAACATTATAGTCTTGCATGTTAACCCTTGTAAGAGCACTGCCACATTGAAATTCATAACAAACTTATCGATAGAGTAACCACATGGCTGTAGCAGTAAAACTACTGGTCATAGTGCAGTTGGGCACAAACTAATGGCCGTAGGAATTGGGCACAAACTGCTGCAGCAATATTTGGTGCAAAAATGCTGCAGCAGCAGTTGGTGTAAAACTACTATTTGTTGCAGGGTTTGCTACAGCAGTTAGGCACAAACTGCTGCAACAGTTTGTGCTACAGCAGTTGCCACAAACTCCTGCAGTAGTTTGGCACAGTTGCAGTTTGACACAAACTGTTATAGCAGTTTGGCACCAACTGTTGCAGGGTTTGCTGCTGCAATTTGGCACAAACTGCTGCAGCAGTTTGGCTCAAACTACTGCAGCAGTTGGCATAAACTACTGCAGTAGTTGGCACAAACTGCTACAACAATTTGTGCAAAGTTTGTGCAAAAATTGCTGTAGTAGTTTGTGCACAAACTGCTGTGCAGCGGTTTGTGCACAAACTACACAAACTGCTGCAGCAGTTTGTGCCAAACTGCTGCAGCAGTTTGGAGTTTGGCTGCAGCATTAGTAGTTTGGCTGCAGCAGCAATAGTTTGGCACAAACTGCTTTGGCAAAATGCCAAGATTTGTGCCCAAACTGCTATAAGAAGTTGTGAAACTGTTGCCAGCAGTTTGTAATTTTATTATGTGGAAGTTGCTTAAACTCTTAAGTACCCCACCTGCTCATTTCATGTTTGATTTATGTCCAATGTTTATTCTTTGATGTGGAGACATGCGGTTTCTTTTTTTATGTCACATTGTTAGTGTTTTTTTAAATTGTTATTTATTTTAACTTTAGATGTAATTAGAATAAATATTCAACCTGTGTTTTAATTTTATTTATTATGCAAGTAATTGAACAGTTTAATTTATTATATATGCTTGAAGTTTGAAAAGATGATGCGCACGATAGATGATTTATGAAAGAAGTTGAATGCTCATCAATACAATGCCAATGAAGCTAATGATTAAAGAAGTAGATTTTGAAGCTGCATGATGCTTATTTTGTTTCATTTGTTTTTATTTGCATTGAAAAAAATATACATGTTGAATGATTATGTTTTTTTTGGAAGTTTATATTCACTTGAAATAAGTTTGGTTATCATAAATATGATATCAATCTTTTGCATGTTTATACTCTTCAAACTTAATGATGATGTATTATGTGGGTATTTTTTTTTATTTTTGCTATTTTAGATATACATTATTTGGACAACAAGTTGTCAAAAAAATCTCTCAACATTTCTTAATACCACTCTCAGAACATTTAAAATGTTAAAAAAATAATTTTTATAAAAAAAATATTTATAATTTTAATTAAGATTTTAAAAGCATAATTATTTTAGAGCTTAGATTATCATAAATTTTATTTTTTTTAATTTTTTTCTCAAATGGAATAGATTATTACGTATTTTAGAGCTTAGATTATTACATTTTTTCCCCTCAAATGGAATAGAGTTAATATTTATCTCCATGCTTTTTAAAAAGTGTCACAATAGAGTAATTTCTTATAATGACGTTTTTTGAAAGTGTCGCGGTAAAACAATTGCCAATCATGATGTTTTTTGAAAAACATGTCACCGTAGAGTAATTGCCTATCATGACGTTTTTTGAAAAAAATGTCACTGTAGAGTAACTGTCAATCACGACGTTTTTTTTGAACGTGTCGCAAAGTGCTATGGCGACATGCGCAATCGTGATGATTTAATGACGTTTTTATAAACGTCACAAAAACTATCGTAGGCATAAAAAAATATCACCGTAAAACGACTTTGTTCTAGTGTAGGGATCATGCCCGATACATCAATATCCTCACTACATATCCCTTAGCGTGGAAGCAAATCTAATCATCTAATAGCGATCGGGACTCACAATCCCAGCTGTCTGAACTCCGGTGCTAGATTGTCCCATCTCCAAGCGTGCAGACCTCCGGGGCTGCTCCTCCATACTGGGCTCCATGGTCCCCTAAAATGATGTGGTTCGAAAACTGTTAGTCTAAAAGACTAAGTCCTATCATCCCCCGCCCCTTGTAAGACCCCCTTTTTTTTCTTTTTAAACCCGGGGTCTTAGGCCCGGAATCGCCGCTTTGCGGTGACACCTTCACTTCCTGAAGAGTCATCACCACAAGGCGCCGATTATGCCGGCCAATTCGATCACAGAAAGGTAGCACAAAATGAAGTAAGTAAAAGCAAGTCCACTAGATAAATCACATATATAGAAATAAAAGTCCACGAAGGGAGTGTCCACAAAATAGTATATCAGAGTACTAAAAATACGGGCTTAAGCCCGGTACAATCATGTCCTCACTACAAATCACTCATGCGGAAGCAAAAACAGAAACTACTCAAGGTCGAGACTCACGGTCCCGGCTGTATGAACTCCGGAGCTAGACTGCCCCATCTCCAAGCGCACCGGTCTCTAGGGCTGCTCCTCCATGCTGGGCTCCACGATCCCCTAAATGATGCGGTTCGAAAACCGTTAGTCATAAAGACTAAGCCCTATCATCCCCTACCCCTTCCCCCATGGCTCCTAGGTACCGAGCGGAGAGGAAGAAAAGGGAAGGACATGAAGGTGGAGAATGAATCAAAAGAAACAAGTGGCAGTTGAACTAATCTAGCAATTCTATAATAGATATGACAGAAACAGAAAGTGGGAAAAGTAACCTTAACTTATGTGCGGAAGCACATAAGCCAAGGGATCTTCTGCAAGGCTCCCATCGTATAACGTGTCCCATACAACTTATACGTTGGGGTGTCGGTTATCATACATCAACATATATATTGAATTTAACCTTAATTTAGAAACTTGCCCACACAAGCTTATAAACCAAGGGGTCGTTTTGCAAGTCCTAATGTATAAGCGTCCCATTCCACTTATACTTTAGGTGTCAGGGGTTAAATGAATCGATTATGTTATGACATGCAAGTGAGTATGATGGAACAAGCAAGTGCAACTCACACACCCGACTCTGTGCACACAGACCTTTAGTTCCCCCTTTCGGAGCCGTTACCTCCTAGGATACCTCCGTAGTGGATGACGGAAGCGGTGGGTTGGGCCTCGCCTACCTCTAAACCAGTAAAGCACTACCAGTCAGACCTATCGTATGCCTCAACGCTTGGTGCACTAAGAGGACGCCTGCATACTCTTGCCGGCTGGCGCACCAGACTTCTGTTGGCGAAATGCTAACCACACTTGTCGAGTCAGCGTATTGATGTCGGTGCATCGACCCTCAAATACCGAAGACCCACCACCTTAATTTTCTTTACTTTTATGCACATGCAAGTTTAATCTTAATCACACAAAAACCGAGCCGAAGCTCCCCGGACCAAAACGTCCGCCTCTTAAACAATCGAGCCGAAGCTCCCCGGACCATCTCGTCCGTCTCTTAACCAACCGAGCCGAAGCTCCCAACCATCTGCCAATGCAAGCAGTGTCTGTGAAATGTGCAACCCTAATTACTAAGTTATTCTTATCAGTTTGTTATTACAGTTTACGTTAACCCAGGACTGCCCCTGGTATTCCCCGTGAAGGGCTCTCAAAGGGCACTAGGAACTATGTTGGTAGCTGAAGCCCATAGTTCCCTTTCGCAAGGCACTTATTGTTATTGGTTGATCCCCTTTACCCATTCCCTTCTCATATTACGATAAACTATCCTAGGGTGATTTTTAACCTTCCTCTCTTCGGAAAAGACGATCTTTCGTCGAACCCGAGAACCTCTTAACTCTAGCCAACACCACTTCTCAACACTCTTCATATCAATCTATTGCGAAATCATCCTCTTCTATCCAACCAGACAAATGACTAACTCCAACATCTCACCCAGATCATGTCCTATTGCAATTTAACAATTTGCTATATGCAGACCAACCGAGACTATATGTCGAATCGGTTTGACAATGATCCAATACTCATCCAAATGCCCTAAATTATTTACTGGAGACTTATCATGATATAATTTGCCTAAATCCAGAATGTGGTAATTTTCCTAATTTATCTGGCATTTAATTAATTTCCTCAAAAATTCCAAGGGGTACTGGTTTGAACATAAACTACCCTAAGTTCTCATGCAAGATGTCCAACAAAATTATAAAAAAAGTATGTTATCTCAATATGGTAAATCCAAAGTATCATAATTTTTCTATCATCAAAAGGGCACTAAAACTATTTTAGCCATAGCTTCTATATTTCATTATTTGTGACGGATTGTGCTTAATTAATATTTTACCCTAAAGCTAAGATTAGGGTTTTAAGGTATCTACATGTCTTCAAATCTTCCAAGATTCCATCCAGATAATTCTTATCATGCTAATGTCAACTCTACAGAGATTCAAGGCAATTCGAGAGCAATTGCCCCCATGTCCTTCACAACCCTCAAAACCCTCTATTTAGGGTTTGAGTTTGGATCCTAGGGTAAACCAACCCTAATTCACACCATTTTCTCCAAGTGGGTTGTAATAACCCTTCCAAGTCAGTGGTAGAAATATCATCCTCTGTTGAGGTGATATGACAGTTCTAACCTCTTGTGCACTTTCTACTCAAAAATGCCTCATTATTGCCTAGTTAAGAATAGGTGACTTCCTATCCAAAACTCATCCAAATGAGTTAAAATTTTGTACAAATCTAGGTTTTATAGCCAGGGACCACTAACCAAAATATGGGAGGGTTTGGAGGTCATTTGACCACTTAAATAAATTCCTCTAAGTTTATTTAATTAAAACAAAAACTTTAGGCAAAGTATCTCCAAAAATTCCCATTTTTGTAAAGACTCTAGATATTGCTAAGGGTAACCCCCTGCCCAAATTTCAAGTCATTTGGACAAAGGAAGAAGAGTGGGCATCCATTTTTTTGTTTCTGCCCAACTCTAGGTAAATCCCCCATTAAAACAGGTGTTGCGGTCAAACCGCTTACCCAAACGAGTTGAAATCAATTTTAAATTAACATAGACTCGAAGGGCTACAACTTTTGTGACTGGCCATTTTTCATAAAATGGCCTCTAAATTCCTCGTTTTGCAGCATCAAAATAAGCCTATTTTATGTATATTTACCTTATATATTATGTACTTAAGTTTTATATTATAATAATGTTTTACTGTTCATCTCCCCTACCAAACAGAACCCGAAATAGAAACTCAGAAAACAATATTTCCTATAACCTTTCCGTGATCCATCGCCGGCTGTCCGATCACTTCCCTGGCCAGCCACCCCAACCACCACCTCCGTCGAGGCGATGGCTATCGGTTGGCGGTGGTTTGACCGCCGGAGGTGGCATTTTCCGGCATACCCGAAAAATATATTTTTTATGGTTTTCCATGAAAACGTGAGATAGGTCCGGCTCCTTTGAGCACGAACATCATTTCTAAGATCCTAAGATCTACCCATAAGAGAAGAACTAGAGGAGGACCTTGTTTGCGGTTTGAAGACGAGATGAACGTCGGATTGTCATGGCGCGGTGGTGGCGTTCCCGAACTTTTCCTATAGCAAGAGCAAAAATCTGAATTCATTTGGTCTAGAGTGTAACCTTCTCCTCTTGCTCTAAGGGGGCTTTTATAGATCTCCAAGTGGGGAGGGGAAAGGATGAAACATTCATGGCCATGAATGCCCTCTCTCTCTCTTAATATTATTACGGTTATGGTGCAGGGAAGGAAACGGTGGAAGATGAGAAGACTGATCCAGGTGGTGATTTCCTATTGGGTCAACTCTTCCCCATTTTATTAAGTATTTAGAGAAAGAAACGGCTCATAAATACTCCTGCTGTAAATTCCTATAATCATAATTGATTATGACTTCGGTTACAGAAATTTCCAGCCTGGCTGACATTTCGGCCTTGGTCACGGGCGTGACACATAGGTCATGGGCGTGACAGGTGTGTTGCAAATTCAGAGTTCGGTGATCGTCTTCCTGAGATTGATGATCGTCGAAGGGGTCACGCCCTAGGTCACGGGCGTGACCTGTCGGTCACGGGCGTGACAGCCCGTGATGCAAACTCTGCGCTCGCCGATCGTCTTCCTGAGATTGACGATCGTCGAAGGTGGGTCACGCCCTAGGTCACGGGCATGACACGTGGGTCACGGGCGTGAAGGGGCCATGATACAAATTTTTCGTACGACGTCGTCTTACTAAGGTCGACGATCGTCGAAGGGGGGGTCACGCCCTAGGTCACGGGCGTGATACGTGGGTCACGGGCATGACAGGCCCAGGTTGCAAAAATCTGCGCTTGACGATCGTCTTCCTGAGATCAACGATCGTCGAAGGGGTCACGCCCTAGTCACGGGCGTGACGGGTTAGTGACGGGCGTGACCAACCCGTGACTCCAAGTCTAGGTCGATGGACCTCAATTTTTTGGCTCCCTAGGGTTCTGTCACGACAGACCGACTCCTAGGGGTCTAGCCGGAAATGGGATGTTACACCCCTTCCCCCATGGCTCCTAGGAATCGAGCGGGGAGGAGGAAAGAAAAGGAAATGAAGGTGGAAAATAACAAGTATAGGTGATGACGAAACTAATCTAGCCATTCCAAGAGTATAAGTGACAGGAATGAAAGTACAAAAGATTGAATAATTGAATATATAATATATAACCTTAACTTATATGAAAACAAATAAGCTAATGTATCTTTTGAAAAGATCCTATCATATAAAAAGTCCCGTACCAATTTATATGATAGGGTATCAGATTACTAACAAGCATGTATATATCTATAGAATAAAAACCTTAACTAATAAGCACGCTCACGCAAACTTATAAACTAAGGGGTCGTTTTGCAAGACCTATTGTATAAAGCGTCCCATACCACTTTATACAATAGTTGTAAGGAGTTATATGCAGAGATGATGCTATGACATACAACTATGCCATGATGTGATTGCAAGTGCAACACACCCACTCGACTCTGTGCACACAGACCTTTATTTTCCCCTTTTTGGAGCCGAACCTCCCAGGATACCTCCGTGGTGGCAAACGAAAGCGGTGGGTTGGGCCTCACCCACCTCTAAACCGGTAATTTCACTACCGGTTAGACTTGTCATACGCCTCAATGCTGGTGCACTAAGCGGAGCTCATGCGTACTCTTGCTGGCTGGCGCATCAGACTTAATTTTGGCGAAGTGCTAAACCACACTTGCTGAGTCAACGTATTGGAGTCGGTGCATCGACCCTCCAATAACGAAGACCCACCACCTTATAACTTATGCACGTGCAACCTTAAATAACAGCTACCGATCCAAGGCTCGCCGGACCATCCCGTCCGTCACAATCAACAACCGAGCCAAAGCTCGTCGAGCCAACCTACCCATCACCAAATCCACCAAGCCTACTGCCCGAGTGACCCAACCTAACATCCCGAGACATCGAGGTGAGTTAAATTGAATCCCTAGTTATACTAATTACTCTTGTAGTTTATTTGACCTATAGTTTAGGTAAACCCAGGACTGCCCCCGGCATACCCCTTGAAGGGCTCTCAAAGGGCACTAGGAATTATAATGGTAGCTGAAGACCACCATTCTCTTTCGCAAGGCACTTATTGTTATTGGTTGATACACAGTTCTCGATCCCTTTAGTATTACTCTGGATCTAATCCTAATATATTTTGACCTTCTCTCTCTCCCACCGGGAAGACGATCTTTCGTCGATCCCGGGCACCACCTAAACTTAGACAACTCTACTACCTACACAACCCAACTTCCAATGGTATACTCCAATTCACTTACCAAACTCAGTAAACACAAATCCCATCTCCCTACGTCCATTCTCATGTTAACACGATTTCTACAGTTTTACTAAACACAGACAACCTTAAACTATATGATGTATATAATGGGAGGTACATCAAATTATTATCCAATATCCCTATATTTATTATTGGGGGTCTACCATGACATGTTTAGCCTAAATCCAAAATTTCATAATTTTCCTAATTTACTTGATAATTTATTTAATTTCCTAATAAATCCAAATACTTTGGTTTGAACATGAAGTACCATTTTCAGTCATGTAAAATACTCCACAAATTTATGATAAATACAAGATGACTATTTAATAGTAAATTCATAGTCTCTCAAATTTTTAGTAAGGATGAGACCTCTAAACATAATTTTGAACATAACCTACATTAATCGTTTTAATGAGACAAGTACTGCTAAAACACTTCCAAAAATTCGAAGAAACTTCAAGCATGTACATAATGATCAATATACACTCTAGGCCAGATTTCATAATTTTTTAGAGAGTAGAAAACTTTAAACTTAATTTTGCACAAAAATCTATATTGATAAATTAATGAACTAAATACAGAAATTGCTTATCTACAAATTACAATAAAATTTCCACATGAGCATTTTGTCCTAGGAACACTACTAATCAAGTTTTACATTTTTTAATCAATCATAAAGCTTTTAGTCCATTTTTGAATATAATTGTATTTCTAAAATCTTGTGAACAAGGTATTGAGAATACACATTTAAAAATTATAATAAAATTCACAGAGGTATATACTGACGTAGAACACTCTCTGCCAGATTTTCATAACATCCTATCAAGTAGTGTGATCATAATTAAAAGATTATCAAGGGCAATTCCATGTACTATAAAGGAGGAACTAAATTTATGTAACGACCCGGGATTTGGCCCGAAGCCCCCCATGGCATCGCTACCGGGCTGCAGCCCAAGCACCCCAACCCCTCTCCCTCCACAGGCGGGTTGTTGGTGGCCACAGCCTCCCTTTGATGAGCGAACTCGACAGTTAAGTTGGGCCGTACGGGGACTTCCCAGGAGGTCACCCATCCCAGTACTACTCTCGCCCAAGCACGCTTAACTATGGAGTTCTTTCAACCTTCATCACCAATTGAGCTGAAGTTGGGCCGTACGGGGACTTCCCAGGAGGTCACCCATCCCAGTACTACTCTCGCCCAAGCACGGTTAACTATGGAGTTCTTTCAACCTTCATCACCAATTGAGCTGCAGCTCAATTGGTGATGAAGGTTGAAAGAACTCCATAGTTAAGCGTGCTTGGGCGAGAGTAGTACTGGGATGGGTGACCTCCTGGGAAGTCCCCGTACGGCCCAACTTAACTGCCGAGTTCGCTCATCAAAGGGAGGCTGTGGCCACCAACAACCCGCCTATGGAGGGAGAGGGGTTGGGGTGCTTGGGCTGCAGCCCGGTAGCGATGCCATGGGGGGCTTCGGGCCAAATCCCGGGTCGTTACAATAAAAAGTGCACTTTTTCTGTAACGACCCGGGATTTGGCCCGAAGCCCCCCATGGCATCGCTACCGGGCTGCAGCCCAAGCACCCCAACCCCTCTCCCTCCACAGGCGGGTTGTTGGTGGCCACAACCTCCCTTTGATGAGCGAACTCGACAATTAAGTTGGGCCGTACGGGGACTTCCCAGGAGGTCACCCATCCCAGTACTACTCTCGCCCAAGCCCGTGTTCTGGTATATTTCGAGTCGGTTGCTAACCGACTGGGGAACACGGCCTGTGACACGGGCGTGTCACAGGGCGTGTCAGGCCTGTTGAAATGTTTTTCAGAGCAGATCTCGGCCGTTCGTTTCCCTCTATTTGGATCTTGTGGTCCAAAGCCTTTCCAGCTTCTATAAGGCCGTGGATTGAGATAAACTCTCATTCTCACTTAGCCTTTAAGAGAGGAGAGCTTGGAGGAGGAGGAGGAGCTTTCCGGCCGCCGGTGGAGCTTCGTCGATCCGAATCGTGAGCCGAGTTCAGCGTTGCGGAGGCAAGGCCTCTGCGGTGATTTCCATCTGGCTAGTTCTTCCATGGCGCCGAAGCGATCGTCAAGGGTAACGATCTTTCTTCCTTGGGTAGGTGAAGCCCTTTGTTTTGCATGTGCATGGGATCCTCCATCAAGAGATGGAAATGCGTAAGTGATTCCAGCAGTTGAGTCTGCATCTAGAGCCGGAAATATGTAGTACGACATAGGCATGCTGTGTGAAGCCCATCCAGACGTATGTCGGGATTGGTGATGTTTATATTGCGAACCGGAGAAGACTCCGTGTATTCATCGTTTAGCCTGCGGAGATGGTGAGGACGATGTACTTGGTGTACAGGATGCTTTGCATAGATCCTTTGGTTGCATGCTTGCTAAGAGCTGGTTGATGGAGTGCGGACACCTCTGAGTGGGTGGGCGCGGGAGGTCTTCAATAGGGGTTTGGAGGCTTATGCCCATTCCACCAAGTGGCGATGTTAAGATCGGATGAGCGGTCGATTGGTAGCAAAGCAGCAGGGCGAATTCCCTAGGCTTGTTACACTACGTGGGTAGGTCGACTGGTAGTGCTCACGGGTTTTGGTGTGGTGCGTACCTCTGAGTGAGACGGGTGCGTGAGGTCTTCAACAGGGGTTTGGAGGCTTATGCCCGCCTACCAAGTACAAACCATAAATGTTCCCTGAGTGCACGGAGCGCCTGGCATTGAGGCCGGCGTTTGTGATGTTGTGTGTATGTTGTGTATATGTTGAAATTGCTATACATGCAGGGAAGGAACCACTGCCCCGGGTAAGGGGTGGGGTCGTTATAATTGGTCAGCTGAAAGCTGACCATTGCTTTGTTTATCACCCATGGGGTGGATGTCCATATGCAGGTGTTGCGGGCTGATTGGATTGAGCGGGCAAAAGCCCATGCTGCTGGTAGGCCCTTGAAGGCCATGCGAAGTGTTGGATTTCATGTGTGGCCGGCCTACGTGCCGATGTATGAAATTATATGTGTTGTAAAGAGTAACTTGTAAGGCCTTAAGGCCGTGTGCGGTGTGGTCTTGTAAACATTCCTGGTCATATATATAAATGTGATATTTATATAGTAGTGGACATTCATTGTTATGAGTTCTTGCACTTAATAAATTTCCGCTAGAATGCTCTGAGTTAGGATGCGTATAGAAGGTTTTTGATACTCTCAAGTGACTCTGTCGTTTGTCTGTGACATATGGCGTGGGGCCCCGGCCGGACCCTCGGTTATATTCCACGTGACGAATGGGGGCGTTACAATTTGGTATCAGAGGTTAGGGTTTGAGTTGGGAGCGCATAAAGTGAACTCAAGAATGTGCACTAGGAATGTGTGTGTGTGTCTATTCGGTGAGTTTGCCGTATTCGCATGGAAAGTAATGCTATCTTGTTCACCTATAGGTGACGAGGAGTGGAGCTGGGCAGTCGGAGCCCCAGCGTTCGGATGAGAGTGCGGCACCACCTGAGGTGCCTACACCTCCTCCTTCTGCGGAAACTGTGCGCTTAGTTGCGGAGGTGATCTTTGCCATGCTTCAGGCACAACCTTTTGGGCAAGCGAGGCCTGCTGTGGCGCCAGTGCAGGTTGGTGCGAGGCAAGAGCATGTTGAGGTTCCGGTTGCTGTGCAAGCAGCGGACGAACAACTTAAGCACTTTATGGAGTTTAATCCGCCTATGTTTGTTGGGGCAACGTCTCCAACAGAGGCCGAGGATTGGCTCTCTAGAGTGAAAAGAATCCTGGCTGCGCTCAGGATTAGTGAGGAGCAGAAAGTCCCGTTAGCCATTTTCCTCCTGGAAGGAGAGGCGAGGCTTTGGTGGGATGAGATCGAGTTGCACCAGTTGGGAGGTAGAGACCTGGGCGACATATCGATGGACGAATTCTCCAGATTATTTTGGGCGAAATACTTGCCAATGGCGCAGAGAATTGCAATGGAAAATGAATTTCAACATCTGGTACAGGGTGATAAGACCGTGGACGATTACCTGCATGAGTTTACCAGGCTCGGTCGTTATGCGGGGTCGACGTTTGCGGACCAGGCGCGGAAGACGAATAGGTTCTATGAAGGACTGCGTGATGAGCTGAGGTTGGCTCTCCCGAGTTCAGTGAACCAAGGCTTCCAAGCATTGGTGCATACCGCTAGTGCGCTGGAAAAGGATTTGAAGCGGGTACGGGAGAAGAAGAACTTCGCAATGGAAAAGTCCGACTTCAAAGTTCCGCAATCAGAGCAATCAGATTTCAGGAAACGTGATAAGAAGCGGTTCAGACCTGCTGAACAAACTTCTTCGGATGTTGCGTCAGGAGCGACGTTTGGGCAAGAACGGGTTGAGCCGCGTACATGTTTCATTTGTGGGAAGCCAGGGCATATCGCGCGATTTTGCTGGAATGGTGCGTCAAAGGGTGAAAGAAAGACAGGTGCGTCCTATGACGAGAAGGGAAAAGCTGTGGCAGAGTCGTCTGCATCGCGGGCGCAACCGCGAATATACACTCTTGAGATGCAGGAGCCGCAATGCTCAAATCAAGCAGAACAGCAAATCCGTGCGTTGGACTTAATGGAGGCTGCTAAACGGATTCTGCGAGATGCGGAGAAGCCGAAATAAAGTGGAGTGTGCACTTTATTATGTTGTCTATTGTATGTATGTATGTATTTCTGTTTGTGACAAACAGTTGTGGTGGTACGATTCCATGGGGCGAGACAAGCTGCGGCCTCTGAGCTCTAAACCTGGATCGTTTTGGTTTGTATCGCAACAGCGTGGTTGTGTTGATACTTGTGCGTTGCGCTAAATTTCGGGACGAAATTTCTATAAGGAGGGGAGGATTGTAACACCCCAGAAATCTCAAAATATGTTTGTAAACAGTTTTGGGTTGGAGGCTGGTAGACACGGCCTGGGACACGGGCGTGTCCCAGGGCGTGTCGGGGGTAAACGGCCTGGGACACGGGCGTGTCCCAGGGCGTGTCACTCAATAAAATCGGAAAATGGCCGGTTTGAGTCAGAGAGGTACACGGCCTTGAACACGGCCGTGAACACGGCCTTGAACACGGCCGTGTCAGGTTTGACACGGGCGTGTCAAAGCCCGTGTTCTGGTATCTTTTGAGTCGGTTGCTAACTGACTGGGGAACACGGCCTGTGACACGGGCGTGTCACAGGGCGTGTCAGGCCTGTTGAAATGTTTTTCAGAGCAGATCTCGGCCGTTCGTTTCCCTCTATTTGGATCTTGTGGTCCAAAGCCTTTCCAGCTTCTATAAGGCCGTGGATTGAGATAAACTCTCATTCTCACTTAGCCTTTAAGAGAGGAGAGCTTGGAGGAGGAGGATGCGGAGCTTTCCGGCCGCCGGTGGAGCTTCGTCGATCCGAATCGTGAGCCGAGTTCAGCATTGCGGAGGCAAGGCCGCTGCGGTGATTTCCATCCGGCTAGTTCTTCCATGGCGCCGAAGCTATCGTCAAGGGTAACGATCTTTCATCCTTGGGCAGGTGAAGCCCTTTGTTTTGCATGTGCATGGGATCCTCCATCAAGAGATGGAAATGCGTAAGTGATTCCAGCAGTTGAGTCTGCATCTAGAGCCGGAAATATGTAGTACGGCATAGGCATGCTGTGTGAAGCCCATCCAGACGTATGTCGGGATTGGTGATGTTTATATTGCGAACCGGAGAAGACTCCGTGTATTCATCGTTTAGCCTGCGGAGATGGTGAGGACGATGTACTTGGTGTACAAGATGCTTTGCATAGCTCCTTTGGTTGCATGCTTGCTAAGAGCTGGTTAATGGAGTGCAGACACCTCTGAGTGGGTGGGCGCGGGAGGTCTTCAACAGGGGTTTGGAGGCTTATGCCCATTCCACCAAGTGGCGATGTTAAGATCGGATGAGCGGTCGATTGGTAGCAAAGCAGCAGGGCGAATTCCCTAGGCTTGTTACACTACGTGGGTAGGTCGACTGGTAGTGCTCACGGGTTTTGGTGTGGTGCGTACCTCTGAGTGAGACGGGTGCGTGAGGTCTTCCACAGGGGTTTGGAGGCTTATGCCCGCCTACCAAGTACAAACCATAAATGTGCCCTGAGTGCACGTAGCGCCTGGCATTGAGGCCGGCGTTTGTGATGTTGTGTGTATGTTGTGTATATGTTGAAATTGCTATACATGCAGGGAAGGAACCACTGCCCCGGGTAAGGGGTGGGGTCGTTATAATTGGTCAGCTGAAAGCTTACCGTTGCTTTGTTTATCACCCATGGGGTGGACGTCCATATGCAGGTGATGCGGGCTAGTTGGATTGAGCGGGCAAAAGCCCATGCTGCTGGTAGGCCCTTGAAGGCTGTGCGAAGTGTTGGATTTCATGTGTGGCCGGCCTACGTGCCGATGTATGAAATTATATGTGTTGTAAAGAGTAACTTGTAAGGCCTTAAGGCCGTGTGCGGTGTGGTCTTGTAAACATTCCTGGTCATATATATAAATGTGATATTTATATAGTAGTGGACATTCATTGTTATGAGTTCTTGCACTTAATAAATTTCCGCTAGAATGCTCTGAGTTAGGATGCGTATAGAAGGTTTTTGATACTCTCAAGTGACTCCGTCGTTTGTCTGTGACATATGGCGTGGGGCCCCGGCCGGACCCTCGGTTATATTCCACGTGACGAATGGGGGCGTTACAATTTATTACTCCAAAATTGTTAATAAAATTACCAGAGGCTATAATTAACCCTATGACCATACTACCCAAGTTTCATGACTTTTCATTAAGTTTTGGTGGCCTATCTTGCATGTATAAGGGTTGCGCCCTAAATTAGGGTTAGGGTTTTGAAGGATTTATCCATCTCCAAATCCTCTAAGATTTTTACCAGAGGACTTTAGCCACCCTAGTATACTCTATACAAAATTTCAAATCCATACAAGGGCATTTGACCCCAAACCCTTCTCAAACCCCCAAAGCCCAAACATAGGATTTGAACTTGGGTCCTAGGGAAATCCTACCCCAAACCACCCCATAACCCACATGGGGGTGTTATATGTCATAAAAATCAAGTGGTCAAAATCTCTACCTCTGTTGAGGTGATTTTATCACTCAAACTTCAAAGTGAACTTTTGACATAAATACCCCTTATTAGGGAAAAGCTATGGTTTGCTCAATTCCCACCCAAATCAACTTACAAAGAGATGAAAATTTATACAGACCCTCATGATGACCCCAAGGACCACCCACTAAAATTTGGGAGGGTTTGGAGATCATTAGGTCCCATAAATAATTTACCGTAGGATATTTAAATAATTATAAAAACTATTGAAAAATTGTCCCCAAAAATTTTCATTTTTGGGCAGGACCTAGGTATAGATAAGGGTGACTTACTGTCCAAATTTCAAGTCAATTGGACAAGGGATGAAGTGGGGGCACTCATTTTTAATGTCTGTATAACCCAAGGTATAGACCCCACCAAAATGGGTGCCCTGGTCAAACCACTTAACCAAAATAGTTAAATTAATTTTAAAATAAAGTAGACCAATAGGTATACAATTTATTTGTTGACTACTTTTTCTGATTTAGCCTCTAAGTATTTGTAAAATAATTTACAAGGTGACTGAATAAATGTGACATAATTGAAATGATATAATCATTTATCCTATAGTTTAAATAGTGGCGGCATGAATCTTGGAACACATTTGGACGGCATCCCGACATCGTCCCCATATACCAATGGCTAGGATTAATTCCTCTTGGGAGAACTTCAAGCCTCTGCCACCGGCCACCTGGCCGGCAACCGCAACCACCACCTCCGACGAGGTGGTGGCTATCGCCATGCGGCGGCACGGCCGCAGGAGGGGGGATTCCGGCGATCCCTACAAGCTCTATTTTGCGGAAAACCATGAAAATAAAGCTTCAATTCAGGCTCATTTGAGCCCTATTTTTATTCTAAATGATCCCTATGATCTACCCATAGGAAAAGAGGAAGGGGAGTACCTTATTTACGGCCTGGAGGCGGGTTGATCATCGGGATGTCATTTACGATGGTGGCGCCGCTCAGCTTCTACAACAACACAGTGGACTGCTCTAGCTCCTTCAGGTAAGATATGTAAACGATACCTAGAAGTGCAGTGATGGTTTTAAGACAGTAAAATGGGGGAGGGGTGGTCAAGCATCAATGTCCATTAATGTCCATTGATGAAGGTCTCGACCAAGTGTTGGTGGGGGGGGGTGAATGTGGGCTCAATTTGCAAGGAAATGGCTGGAAACTGCTCCTCTTCCCCAGAGGAGTTAAATCCAACCATAAAGGGGTGGAAGGGAGAGGCCAAGGCTTCCATGGCCATTGAAGGTACAAATCGGCCATGGTATGGCAGCACCATTCCGACCATTAACAGCCACCAAAATTCCCCCTGGTGTTCCTGGATTGATTTGGATGTTGGATCAGCCAATAAAGAATGGCCCTTGGCCTCCTTGGCCATAAATGGCTCTCTTTCACCATTTCTCTCTCCTCCATTAAAGAGGAGTTAGAGTTTTCTCTCTCCTAGTCATCAAGGTTGACCTTACTGACAACTCCAGCCTATTGGCAGCCCACTAACCCATATTTTCATGGGACTAAGGTTAGGAGGTGGTTAGCCCAAGTGGCTAGGGGCTTAAGCTTGAGCTAGCCCCTTTTGAGCTAAGTTTGACTTGACCAAGCTTATGGTTGACTTTGGTCTAATTGACCTTTTTGTCACCACCCATGGGTCCTTGGCGACCTATTGGTCTCCCCTAGGGTCTAGGTAGGGGTGGGTAGGGTTAACTTGGCACCTTGAAGGTAACTTGACCCTTATTAAGGGCATTTTGACCACTTTTGGGTTTGAATTGACTTGGGTAACCTTAGCCACTAGGATTGACCCCAATGGGTCCTTGGTGACCCTTTGACTTCACTCTAGGGTTAGGAGGGCATGAGTGGGGTATACTTGGCTAAGGGAGGGTCAATTGACCCTAAGTAGATTAGTTTGACCCATGTAGGGTTAGGGTGACTTAGGTCAACTCAAGCTCCATGGTGGACTCCAATGGGTCTTTAGTGACCCATTGACCCCACATAGGTCAAGGAAGACCTTGGTTGTGTTGGTTGGGCTCATTAAGGCACTTTTCCCTTAGCTAGGACACTTTGTCCTATTTAGGCCCAAGGTTGTCCTAGGTCAACTTAGCCATCCTAGATTGCCTCCAATGGGCCCATTAGCGTCGTCCAATAGATTGGTGAGGTCATGTTGGGGTCATGGAGTCTCATTATTATCCTAAGCTAGGGTTTAGGAATCTACTATTGGAAGACCATTCATCCCAATCACCTTTATTCCTAAGTCCACTTAGTCTTCTTGGGCTTCTAGGGTTTTGTCATGACCTAGTCATGACAAAACCACTCCTAGGGTGTCTAGTTGTCTGAGGGATGTTATAATCTAGGTCTATTTTGGTGACTTTGTGGAGCTTTTTATAGGGATGTGGTGGTGTTTTGTCTTCAAGCATTTTTTTACACGAGTTTGGTTTGTTGGATTTGGATTTCGACTTTGTTGTTAGATTCATAGTGTATGTATTTAGCTACAGTGTCATTTTCGTAAGATTTCATGTTGGTTTGGATTTCGGGTCATTTTGACGTTATTTAAGTAATTAATATTATATTATATATATAAATATAAGTATAAGTAAGAAATCCATCGCATCAAACCCTATTCCTATTCATCTTCTTGCTGAACTCGAGCGATGACCATTTTCCTGAGAGGAGAAATGGGCTTCACGTGTGTTTCGACTGGCGATAGGGAGAGATCCGGTTGCCATTTTCATCGACGGAGTAGAGATTTGGAAAGCTCTCGCCGAGATCTACCCGATCGTAGTAAGATTTTCCCAATTCCTCGATTTTTAGGTGTTAGGGTTTGTGGTTTTGACCTCTTTTTCCCCCAAAAGTTTCAGGGAATATTGTTAATGTCTTTTGGCGGCCGGTCCTTTTCCTGAGTTTCTAGGCTAGTGGATTTTACCCCTTGCATGTTCATTTCTTGCATATTTTCTTCCTTTCTTTCCTCCTCCCTTAGAGGGTAGGACTAGTGTAAGTTAACTATGAAAAAGCTCCTAGAGTAGGGCAAGTTTTTGGCCAAGACATGGAGAGTAGGTTTAGAGGTTAAGTAGAATTCAACGTATATCAAAAGGTAGAATTCGGCGGGTATGGGTCGAAAATTTGCCGAGTATCATAGCCAAATTTGTCGAATATGGTTGGTTAGCCATGTGAGAATTCGTCGTAAATCGTTAAGTGAAATTCGCCAGGTATGGAGGGATTTAGTTTATGGATAATTCAACGAGTAATGCTGGAGTTCTTCGAGTAAGGGCTTAGCTAGATTCGGCGAGTATCGCCGAATTTCGTTAAGGCAGTCTCGTCGTGTAACGATTCACCGAGTATCGTAGTCTTGTTCGTCGAGTATAGTAGGAATTCATTGAGTGTCGTAGGTCTTATTCGCCGAGTATTGTAGAAATTCATCGAGTATCCTTGAGGTTCGTCGGGTATACTCGCCGAATTTGGCTAGCACTTAAAATATTTTGTCAATTCATGTAGGATTTGTCTTGTATGGTCTTTAAGGTGATTTTAGGGCTGGTTTAGTTATTTCTTTAGGTTTAGGCTTGGGTTTTGGTATGAGTGTTTGGGGTATGATGTTTCTTAGGCTATGAAAGTTGGTAGTGGATAAAGGACCACAAATTAGATGCCGGTTTGTGAGTCATTACACTTGGTGTTTTGGTTTGGTCTTTATTTTGTAGTATGTTGGGTGGTGTTTGGCCAGGTGGCCACCACCATAGTGCCTTTGTGAGATGATTGGGTCTAGTAGTTCTGGTTTGGACGTTTGGTCGCCGAATCCGACCCTATTGTTTTTACCTAGCGTTAATGACTCACGTTTTCGAGCTATTTTGTCCTCAGTTTGTTTCTTAGATCAGTCAATGCTATTTCATGCTTATCCTTGCAAATTTTGTCGAAGCACAGCTTCATTCCGCACTTGGTTCAAATGTTCTTCTAACTCCTTTATTATAACTTTCACTTTACCTATTTTTATTGGGTTAATCAGCCGTGGTTCCAGCATATTTTTATAGTTGGGTTATGTAAACCCTTTTCTTGCCTTTCTACTTGTTACCTGTTTATTTTCATTACCACTTTTATTTCCTTGCTGTGGTGTTCTTCTTTTGAATGCCTCAGGTTCAGGGATGTAGTCGGTGGAGCGGCTGTGTTGGGTAGTAGCTTATGGACTGCAGTTGTTGTGGTGGTTTTCCTCACCATTGTGAGGTAGTTTGTTGTTTTGGTTTTTTGTTCAGACTTGCGTACTTTCGGTGGGTTCGTGTCAGGTTGTTGATGCCCACTAAGAGTTTTCTTTTTGGGAATATTGAATACTTTGCGAGCTGCTAGTTTACCTTTTTGGGTTGGTTATACTTGCTCTCTGGGAAGGTTTTATGCTAGGTTGCATGTTATATATTTTAAAGTATAAAAATTACTATTATTACTTCATACATACCATATTTGAAATCTAAATCACTATGTTTAACGGTCGTAAAAGCTACTTTCATAACTAGTCTAAACCTAGAGTCTTGCATACCATGAGTTGTCCTCCGAGGATGTTTATACTTATGTAGGACGTCTAATCTTATAAATAAAGTATTTTCGCAGTGTATAACTATCTTTTTCCAGTGGACTAGATGAACCACTAAGCTGAGGGATATGGCAAAGAGCTTAACTTAAAAATGGATTTTTTCTAAATATCTTTTAGATATTTCATAGAGGTGTTAAGTTAGAATTTTGCCTAAGCCTCTACTGTTATCCCCTGCAGATGTGGCATAATGACGTACATTTTATTCTACTCTGATATATCATTAAATGCGTAGAAAATAGGGGTTGTGATAGTTGGTATCATAGGGATAAGTTGTTTGATAATTGGTCGAACATGTATCTTAGGTTTGTGTTAGTTGTCTAGTTTCATTTCATACACACACACACACCGATGTGTCATCAGTACGTCTTGGCTGAAGCATGAAAACTACACTCATAATCATGATAATAAGTATACATGACATATTATGTAGTATGATATGCATAATATGAGTTTGTATATGGATCGTCATTAGAGGCAACATGTGACAAATATGTAGTATGGGATGCATAATATCATCACATGAATGCACATTAGATTTTGATTTTAATTACATACGATATTATGTAGTATGAGATGCATAATATTTCATGTGTATGCTGCTCATAACATGCATTAAGGTCTTTTTAGATTACATAACACAACATGCATGACATAACATTACATCAACACACGTGCCAAGCTAAAGATTTACGTGATGACATACGTACACACATTGGTTGAGTTAGAAGGAATAAGAATTCATGCATTCATGGTTTAGGCACAGGAGTCAGTAGGATGACAGTATATCATCCTAAGTTTAAAAATGATATCATAAATGAAATCCCAGAGCAAGTTAGCAGCATGAGTAAGTGTTTAATTATGTTTTGCTGAATTGAGTTGTTTGGTTCTAGCTGTTAGGCTAGGTTTTGATTAGATATTCATTGTTCGTTTAGATTCCGCCTAAGCGTTCAGTGATGGGGTCGACTCCCTAGTTGGAGGCAGAATCGTCTGGTGCCCAGAGTGAGGCTGTGATAGAAGGATTGCGACAGAGCAATGAGGCTCTGTCAATATAAATGATGGAGATGCAGTCGCAGATCCTGGCATTATTGTCAGTTGTTTTTAGTCAGCCACTTAGAGCACAGGACTCGGCTGGGGATCAAACTATTCCGGTTCCCCCTGCTCCTATGGTTCCCCCAATTTCGTTGCCACTAGAGATGACATTTATTTCACATTTCCAAAGACTAGGACCCCCTACCTATGATGGTAGAGCAGATTTTATGGCTTTGGATGATAGGATTATAGCCATCAAAGAGATGTTCTCTTATTTAGGAGTTTCAGCTGACAAGAGAGTGATGATCGCTGTGTATCAGCTTAAGGTCCTTACAAAGAGTTGGTGGCTGAGAGAGAAGGAAAATCATTAGGATGGGTGCTCATGGGAATCCTTCAAGGAATTATTGCTGAAAAAGTTTCTGCCATCGGTCGAGAGGGACCGTTTGATGAATGATTTCCTACACCTTAAGCAAAGGCAACTCATCGTTATCGAGTACGAGGTGAAGTTAAGCAAACTGTGCCATTTTGACCCTGACATGGTGTCTTCAGAGTCTAATCGAGTTAAACGTTTTTGGGTGGTCTTAGGAATCACATCCATCAGCTAGCTAGTGCTTATGGATCTGAGAGCTATGCTGAAGTTGTGGAGGCTACTCTAAAGGTTGAGGCGATTGAAAATGCTAAGAACCGAGGTCAAAAATTGAGAAAGGATAAGAGAAAGACTGGTGAGGGTAAGAGTTGCCAAGAATCCAGTGCTGCTTCGAGGAAAAAGAGTAAAGAGATATGCAGTTTCTATGGTCGGCAAGGCCATTCGTTCGAGAAATGCTTCAAGAGATTGGGAGCTCAAAAGTAAGAGCAAGTTCATGCAATTCAGAGTGCTCCTAAGGGAGATTTAGTATATTCCGCGGTAAGCAGAGGTGGCACGACACTGCCCATTGTTGGGGAAAGGATAGGGTCTGCTTCCAGTGCAGATCGAATGGACATTTCAGGTCGAAGTACCCGCAGGCGCAGTTACCGTTGCAATCAGTTCCACTTCAGGCCTTGCCGCCGCCACAACAATTGTCCAAAGGGAAGGGAAAGCTAAATGTGGTGTCTTTGGAGGAAGCTCAGACGTCTACTAAAGTGATTTTAGGTTAGATCCTAACCTAGTTCTAGCTTTTAATTTGTTGCTTTAGTTTTGACTTTCGTTCCCTTAGATGTTTGTCCTATTTTATAGAAAAGTTTAAGGTAAGGAACTGCTAGGAGAGAATTATTTTTGATTATGGTGCTACCCACTCATTCGTGGCTAGAACCTTCGTAGAGCGTCACCGTTTGACCCTCGACCTTGTTGGCGACGCATTTTTTGTCAAGTTTCCCTCTAGCGATTCAGTGGTGTCGTACCAAGGAATTCAGAGTTGTCCAATTCTATTAGGAGATTTTCTAGTCGTTGCTGATCTGAAGGTGAAAGAATTAGAAGATTTTGATGTAATTTTGGGCATGGACTGGTTGTCCAAGTATGATGCATTCATCTAATGCAAGGTCATGTGTTTGGACTTCAAGATGGACAACGATCAACCCAAGAGTGTTTATGGTTTTCCACGCCAAGTTTATCCGATTATTTCTGCAGTACGTGCTCGAAAGCTTGTAAATTCCGGATGTTTTGCCAGTTTGGTTTTGGTGTTGGTGACCAGTGGTAGTTTGTCGTGTGTATAGGAGATTGCTGTAGTGCGCGAGTTCCCCGATTTTTTTCCTGATAATCTTCCTGGTCTTCCACCTGAGAGAGACGTGGAGTTCATCATAGATTTGGAGTCGGGTACCCGTCCTATCGCTCAGCCCCGTATCATATGGACCCGCGTGAGCTGAAGGAGTTGCGTACTCAGTTGGATGAGTTGTTGTGGAATGGATTCATTAGACCATGTTCTTCACTGTAGGGTGCTCCCATGCTATTTGTGAAGAAAAAGGATGGATCGATGAGGCTGTTCATTTACTATAGAGAGATGAATAAGGTAACCATCAATAATAGGTATCCCTTACCGAGGATAGATGACTTGTTTGATCAGTTCGGTGGTAGAACCGTGTTTTTAAAGATTGACCTTCGTTCAGGCTACCATCAGTTGATGATTTGTGAGACAGATATTCTACGGACAGTTTTTCGTTCACGACAAGGACATTTTGAGTTCTTGGTGATGTATTTTGGATTAAATAATACACCCTCTGACTTTATGGATATGATGAACAAAGTGTTTAAGGATTTCCTGGACCATTTTATAGTTGTATTTATAGATGATGTTCCGATATACTCTTTCGGTGCTGAAGAGCATGCCTGACACTTGCATTTAGTTTTTTCTTCCTTGAGGGAGCATAAGTTGTATGCCAAGCAAAGCAAGTGTGAATTTTAGCTTCCTCAAGTTTCTTTTTTAGGTCATATGGTTAATAAGGATGGAATTTCGATGGACCCCGAGAAGATAGCTGCTGCAATGGATTGGAATAGACCTGCTACTCCCAAAGAGATAAGGAGCTTCCTGGGGCTAACATGATATTATAGGAAATTTGTGGAGGGTTTTCTCTTCGTTGTCTATGCCATTAATGAGGCTTACGCAGAAAAACACATCTTTTGTTTGGAGTGATAAGTGTGAAAAGGCTTTTCAGGAATTGAAGAGGAGATTATGCACTGCTCCGATTTTGGCCTTTCCTACCTAAGGGATAGAGTATGCTGTGTATATGGATGCATCGCACATTGGACTTGGGTGCGTGTTAATGCAAGAGGTTAAGGTGATTGAGTATGGGTCCAGGCAGTTATAAACTCATGGAAGAAATTACCCGACACATGATTTAGAATTCGCAGTTGTGATTTACGTCTTGAAATTATGGAGACATCTATTATATGGCGCTCTGTGAAAAATTTATATGGACCATAGGATTTTGAATTACATCTTTGCCCAAAAAGAATTGAACTTGCGCCATCGAAGATGGTTAGAGTATATTGCAGATTATGATGTTGAGATCCAGTACCATCCGGGTAAAGCTAACGTGGTAGCCGACGCCCTAAGTACGAAGATAGTGAAATTTTTTAACCATTCTATGGATTCACTGGTAGAAGAATTTATCTTGATGGATATATCAGTAGGGAGTAGCGACTCGCCCAGCAGTTTGGAAGTAATAGAGCCTTGATGGATTACACTTATATGGTTACATCAATGGGATGATCCTGATTTGCTGGACCTTTTTAATAGAACATCAAATATGGAATAACCAGGCTTTTCAATTGATGACGCGGGTATCTTGAAGTACCATAACAGATTTTGCATTCCCGTATTTGAGGATATTCGAGCTAGGTTGGCAAGGAGGCGCATGGTTCTAGTGTTTCCTATCACCCCAGCTCTACTAAAATGTATAAGGGTAAAAGTAGATTGTTTGGTGGTATGGTATGAAGGGCGATATAACTAAGTTTGTATAAGAGTTTTTTAGTTGTAAGCGAGTTAAGGCCGATCATGGAAGGCCTGGAGGCAAGCTGAAGCTGCTAGATATTCCAAGTTGGAAGTGGGAGAGGATTTCGATGGAGTTTATTACAGGATTGCTGAGATCTCCCTGAGGATACGATTAAGTTTGGGTTATAGTTTACAGACTGACGAAGTGTGCTCACTTCATGCCATTTAAGATCGATAACTCCATGAAGAAAATAGATGAGTTATGAAAGTTAAGCCAATGGGTCAATAGTCACCTAAAGGGGGGGGGGTGAATAGGTGACCTTTTATAATTCCTTTTCAATTCTTTGTCCCTGATTAAATAGAAATAATACTATCACAGTTTATAGCACACACAACACGAGTAAAGAACAATTCATAACACGAGTAAAGAACAGTTCACAACACACAACACACACAGAATTTATAGTTGTTCCCCTATCTAGGGTACATCCACTTCCCCCTTCTTCTTCACAAACAATGTGCTAGATAAGGTTATAGCTCCTCCTTTTCAACACGGATCCAAAGATCCTATAGGCTCAGTTTCTATCAAGAAACCTACACTCAGACCAACTAGTCCTACCTCAGAGATTCCCTAAATCTACTACCTGAGGACCTCTCAAGAACCCTACCTCAGCCTTTATAGAATAAGCCTACAACTCAGTGATTTACCTAAACCACCAACCAAAGGTCCCTCTAGAACCCTACCTCAGCCTTTATAATCGAGGCTTACAATCTTAGAGAAAAGATTTTCCTACCCACTCAAATCTCTAGAAGATCTTACAACTTAAAGTGATAAAATAAAACACAGATAACAGAAAACTTGTAATCTGATACATATCTGTTTACACATATTCTTCAAATCAGCTACAATTGGATTTCTTCTTGATAGATCTATAGACTGAAAAGCTCCTTCTCTAAATTAGCAATCTTCTTGATGTTGATTAGCGTGAATACCTTGAAAATATTGTTGATCAGATACAACTAGATCTTCAGATCAACATAGTAAAAGGGATCTGAAGACTTTCTTGAAGACCTTTGTCTTCTTCCTCTTTCTCGAAAATATCGCCTGGTTAGGACTTGGAAGAAATTAGAACAAGAAATTCTGACTGCTTGATTTGATCTGTCGGTTGTCCTTTTTTATTCGACTCTCTCTTATTCATTTTTTGAAGGCAACACTTTATATTTATAGACTTTGCAGATGGCTGTATTCTCTTTGATGACATCAGCAATGTACATCAAATCCTTCCTTGACCTATTTCTTTTGAAGTATGAGTTTTTCGCAACTGACTTTGCAGTTCTGTTATGTCTTGACATGTTTGCTGTTGACTCAGCAGATTCTGAAACATAGGCATCGAGATGTTCCAGATGTCTCAACACATGTGTTGAGATATCCTAGTAGTCTTGATACATTCTAACTTAGAATAATTTTCATCAGAAGCTAAAAGTGTCGAGACAACTGACTTGTCTCAACACATCCGTTATCTGTGTCGACATCTCTTAATACTGACTTGTGTCGAGACAGTTAGATTGTCTCAACACAACTATGTGCTATGTCGACATCTTCTGATTCTTCCTTGTGTCGAGATAGTGAGATTGTCTTAAAAGACTCTGTCTGCTATGTTGACATCTTCTGATTCTGCCTTATGTCGAGACAGTGAGATTGTCTCGACATAATCTATCTGCGGTGTCGAAAACTATACTTAACATGCATTGTGTCGAGACAGTTGGTATATCTCGACACAATTTTTCTCAAAATAATTCTCCTCTTTATTTTCTCAAGTATGATGACTTAGTCTTCAAGGTGTTGAGATAACTGACTTTTCTCGACATAGCTTCTATAGAGGTGTCGACATAATTGAACTGTGTAGACACATTTGTGCTTAGATAAATTTCTTCACTTTAAATCCTGCACATGTAAACTTAACATACATCAAATACAACTTTGTGTATATAATTGAGTTCACAAGGTGCTTCTCCAAATCAGGTACATAATTCCCAATGTACCCAACAATCTCCCTCTATTTGGAGAAGTCATAACCCCAATTCAATGATATACACCACAATATCAAAATATGATGTAAAAGATTTTTATCATTGCAACAGATTATATTAAGACAACAAAAATAGAAAGCCAGTGAACATTTTCATTTCTTTTAATAAAATTTAACAAGTCCAAAGATTATAATATGTCATAACAGAATTACATAATTCCTAGACAATATAAAAAAATCTAAGATTGATCTGGCTCCTTAATGACAATGCCTTTGCCTGATTGAATTTTGGCTTTAACTTCTGGCATACTTTCATCAGCTACCTCCTTGCCTTTGTTGTTCTTCATACTGGAAAGTTGTTCACCCTTAAGTAATTGTCTTTCAAAGTAATAGAAGGGCTTGGAGAAATATTTGCTTGGTTCAACAGCAGTAGCTGGAATCACCCTATCCTTCTAATCTTTTCTGAACTTATAGATAACTTCTCGTTGCTTTAGATGCTTACTCTATTCCTGCTCAGTGTACCACTTTCCCCTGTCATGTCTATTAGTGTTAATTGCTTGCCAAGTATTGAGTATAATATTTCTAGAGGTTGGACTCCACTGCCCAAAATCAGGCCCTTAAATCATTTTTCTGAAATCTTACTTGATCAACCACATGATGAGTCCCGGTGGTGTAATAAGTTTAAAATTTATTAATCTGATCAGTGATACATTTTTTTGAATCCTTTATGGTTGTACTTAGAGAAGCTGATTAAACTGAGAGTTTGGCTTCAGTAGTAGCTTGTAAGACCCCCTTTTTCCTTTTAAACACCGGGGTCTTAGCCCAGAATTGTCGCTTTGCGGTGGCACCGACTCACGGGAAGGCCGCCACTACAAAACGCCAATTCTGCCGGCCCTTTTCGATCACAAGAGAGAGAAGTAATTTTACATAAAGAGTAAACAAGTCCACAGAAATATGTAAATAAAAGTGAAATCTTATCCAGTCCATCAGTAGATAATAACAAGAAATAGATAAATGGGCTCGAGCCCGGTACATCAGAGTCCTCACTACAAATCACCCATCGCGGAAGCTATAAAAATACTAATCACTCATGGAGCTGGTCGCAGGTGCACCGGTGCTAGACTGACCCACCTCCATGCGCACCGTACTCTGCTGGTGCTGGTCCCTGGACTACTGGTCCCTATCTCCCATCAGGAGCTCCTGTAATGTTGTGGTTCGAAAACCATTAGTCATAAAGACTAAGCCCTATCATCCCCTACCCCTCCCCCCACGGCTCCTAAGCACCGGGCGGAGAGGAGGAAAGGGAAGCTTCAAAGGTGGAGAATAATCAAGCAGATGATAAGGGAGCTAATCTAACAATTATTTAGAATAAAGTACAACTAGCAATCCTATGGTAGTAAATAATAAGGAGGACAATTAATAAGTAGCAATTGTATAAAAGGCAGCTAGAGAACAGTAAGTAAACAAGCAAGTAAATATGTAAGTAACCTTAACTTATATGAATGCCCATACAAACTTATAAGTTAAGGGGTCTTCTGCAAGGCTCCCATCGTATAAGTTAAGGGGTCTTCTGCAAATATGAGTGTAGTGATATGCTATGCCATGATTCATGCAAGTGCAACACACGCACACGACTCTATGCGCACAGACCTTTAGTTCCCCCTGTTCGGGCAGCTAGCTTTACTCCCAGGAACCTCCGTAGTGGCAAACAGAGACAGTGGGTCGGGCTCCCCACTCCTAGGCGGGTATCCACACTACCGGGCCTAGCCCTTCCATACGCCCCTAGAAGAACACAACCTAGGGTATCCGCGTACTAATGCTGGCTGTACCCACCAGACTTTCTTTGGCTAAGTGTCCCACACCACCGAGTCAACATATCGATGCCGGTGTGAACGACGATCAGATATCGAAGTCCCACCACCTTTATTCTGTACTCTAACCCTCGAGCCCTCAGCCCCCCGGACCGTCCCGTCCGTGCATCTACCTTCAGAGCTACCGTCTGAATGGCAACCAAAGCAACGATTCTACCTTCCTAGCTATCGAGGAGTGTGTATGTGCAACCCTAGTTATACTAGTTGCTCTTTTAATTTATTATTCCTATGTTTTACGTTAGCCCAGGACTGCCCCCGGCATACCCCGTGAAGGGCTCTCAAGGGGCACTAGGAACCAAGACGGCGACATTACGGCCCGAAGTTCCCTTTCGCAATGCACTTATTGTTATTGGTTGATCTCCCTTAACCCGATCCCCTTTTAGTTACTTTAGATCTAACCCTAGAGTATTAGGACTCTTCCACTCCTAACCGGGGTGGACGATCTTTCGTCGTTCCCGTACGCCACTTAACCTTAACCAGTCTCACACTCTACTTATCCTGATTTCCAATAATGAACTTAATCTTAGCTTGCCCTAACCAACCAGCAACTACCAAAATTCCATTTCCCAAGTTCATTATTACTCTAGTTCAGTTTCCGTGGTTTTACTATATGCAGACCATCCTAAGGTACATGAGGAGTATAAGGGGAGGTACTCCAATTTGTCTTCTGAATCTCCTATAATATTTATTGGAGGTCTACCATGACATAATTAGTCTAAATCCACGGTTTCCAAATTTTCCTATTTATCATGCATTTAATTTATTTATTCTAAGATTCCAAATGCCCTAGTATGAACATGAAGTGCAATAATGAGACATCAATAAATCATCATAAAATCAGTAAAAATTCTATGAGATATTTAAAGAGCAATTCCAAGTTTTGAGAAATTCTAGAGGTGTTTAGGCCTATATTTTCTAATTTACCGTTTTAGGCCACTTTTACTATATTATGAAGGAAGTGTTGTAAATATATATCCAAAAATTCCAAGAAAATTATAGAAGCTATATAGTGACCTAAAACCATTATAAACCAAGTACCATAATTTTTCTCCAACATTTGAACTCTGAATTTATTTTAATGCAAGACACTAATTTTCTTAACTTAATGAAGGAGGTACTGTTTTTAGTCATTTAAAATTCCAGAGAAAATTACAGAGTAACTATCATAATTTGAAACACCCACTAACCCAATTTCATAATTTTACAAATAGTAATTGGACATTATTTATATTTTTGACTATATATCATAATTAGTACATTAAAGAAGTATGTACAAGAAATAATCAGTTAAAATTTCCAAGAAAAATACTGAAGGTATAACATGCTATAAGATGCCCTAATCCAAGGTTTCATAATATTCCAGTGAATAGAAATTCCATAATCATCAAAATAAATATCTAGGGGACAATTAGAGTTGTAAATGAAGTACTGTATAAATTAATCCAAAAATCTCAACAAAATTATATCATGGTTATTTGACCAGAAAATCCCTTTGCCCAAATTTTACTTGATTTGAAGTTCATTAGATAGCTTAATAATTCAAATTAAATTTGGTGACCTAAACTAGGGTTAGTATTTTAGGTGGCCTAGCTGTCTCCAAATACCCTAAACCTTTGTCCAGAGAACTATACTGGCCCTATGGTTCTCTCCACCAAATTTTATGTCAGTCCAAGGTCATTTGACCCCATGACCTTCACAACCCCAAAAACCACCATTAAGGGATTTTCCCTAGGGTTCTAGGGCTACCCTACAACAAACAACTCCAAACTCCCTTTGAAGGTGTGTCATATCCTAAAAAGTCAGTGACCAAAATATCAGCCCATGTTAGGGTGATATGGCCACTTAAATACCATGGGGGTGTTTGATCCTAAATTATCCTATGAGGATCAACCTAGGGTTGGACACAAACCTAATCAAAACATCTCCAAATGAGATGAAATTTTTACAAGAACATTATGATAAACCCAGGGACCACTCATCAAAATTTGGGAGGGTTTGGAAGTCATTTAACCATCTAATTAATTTGTGCTAGGAATATTGAATTTTTCTAAAAACTATAGAAAAATATTTCCCAAAAATCATAATTTTTGGGTAGCATCTAGATATGAATAATATTAGGCCACACCCCAAATTTCAGGTCATTTTGATGACTGGATTGGAGTGGGGAATTTTTCTAAGGTCAGGACAGCCCTATGGATAGACCTCACCAAAAGGTGTGTTGTGGTCTAACCAGGACTCCAAATCGAGTGAAATCAATTTTAAATTAAACCAGAATTCAAGTGCTACATTTTCTATATTGACCACTTTTTATGTTTCAGCCCCTACGGGCAATAATTTTCAGTTTAAATCTAGTTCACAGTAAATGGAATTAATTCCTAATTATACAATATATAATATAATAAAATAACACTGTTCATCTTCTTCTTTACCCGAACCCGAACAGAACCAGAAAACAACTATTCTATAGCTTTTCTAAAGCTATTTCCTGGCCACCCAGCCATGTCCCTGGCCGGCCACCACCACCACCACCTCTGTTGAGGTGAGGGCTACCGTCGGGCGGCGGCACAGTTGCCGGAGAGGCGGTTTCTGACGAACCCGCCACCATGAAATTTTCGGAAAACCATGGAAACGCTCACCCGATCTGGCTCTTTTGAGCCTAATATCTCTCATAACGATTTCTAATATCTATCCGCAGAAGAAGAGGGAGGGGAGGACCTTGTTCGCGGGCTGGAGGCGTGCAGACCGTCGGGAAGCCATTTGCGCGGTGGCGGCGTCGCCGGAAATTCTTCAACAGCAAGGGGAGGAATCTGGATCCGTTTGATCGAGCGTGTAACCTTCTCCTCTTGCTCTTAGGAGTCTTTTATTGATCAGCAAGTGGGAAGGGGAAAAGATGAAACGTTCATGCCATTAATATTTCTCTTAATAACGTTTCAGTTATGGTAGAGGCAGTTGAAACGCTGGAAACGAAGAGGTGTTTGCCAGGTGGCGATTTCCTATTGGACCAACATTTCCTTATTTTATTAAATATTTAGAGTAGGAAACGGCCCATAAATACTCCTGGTATTCATTCCCATAATCAGAATTTATTACGACGTCGGTTACCGAAATTTCCAGTCTTGCTGACATTTCGGCCTTGGTCACGGGCGTGACACATAGGTCACGGGCGTGACAGGCCCGGGTCGACAATTCTGGGTTCGACGATCGTCGACCTGAGATCGACGATCGTCGAAGGGTGGTCTCGCCCTAGGTCACGGGCGTGACACATGGGTCACGGGCGTGACAGGGTCATGAGGCAAATTCCGCGCTTGGAGATCGTCGCGCTGAGATCGACGATCACCGAAGGGGGTCACGCCCTTTGTCACGGGCGTGACACCTGGGTCACGGGCGTGACAGGGCCATAACGCAAATTCTACGCTTCGACGATCGTCCCGCTGAGATCGACGATCGTCGAAGGGGTCACGCACTAGGTCACGGGCGTGACACATAGGTCACGGGCAAGACAGGCCCGGGTTGAAAATTTCTGCGCCTGACGATTGTCTCCCTGAGTTCGACGATCGTCGAAGGAGTCATGCCCTAGGTCACGGGCGTGACGGGTCGGTCACGGGCGTGACCAACCCATGACCCGAAATCTCGGTCGATTTATTTCTGTTTTTGGCTTCCTAGGGTTCTGTCATGACCAACTGACTCCTAGGGGTCTACCCGGAAATGGGATGTTACAAATCCCAATAAACAAAACAAAGATTTCGTCCCCGAAATCAAGGTTAATCCTACGGGACTCTAATCGGGAGAAGAAGCTTGTAACATCCCATGAGAATTGAAAAATTACATTTCTACGTTATGTTTGCTTTGTACGGTTTCAAATCTAAGATTAATTCTCCCAATTAACTAGGTATATACACCCCAATAAACAAAAGATTAGCCCCTATTCTTGAAATTTCAGTCCTATTGGTTTAAAACAGGAAGGCAAATTGATTGTCCAGAGGGGTGGTGAGGTATACCTGACGAAAAAGTTCCGGGTATTTTTGCCGCATCAAGTCCTGTGGCTCCCATATATGCTCCTCCTGCCCATGATTGTTCCACAGAACCTTGACTAACGGAACTTTCTTCCATCGCAAGACCCGCACTACTGTATCATCAATCCTGATAGGCTCCAAGTTGACTGACCGATCCGAGGCCACCGGGCCATCTGCCGAGGAAATCAGCTGCTCAGGGCATAGCAGAGCCCTCCGAAGTGAGGAGACGTGGAAGACGTCATGCAATCCCGCTAACTCCAGTGGTAGCTCCAGTCTATAGGCTAAGGGGCCGATCCGCTCCAGGATCCTATAAGGCCCCATATATCTCGGACTGAGCTTCTTCTGCCCGCACACCCGCGAAACTCCGTGCATCGGCCGTATCTTCAAGAAAACTCGGTCTCCCACCTGGAACTCCACTTGACGATGCCTTGCATCGTAGTATTTCGCCTGTCTGCTCTGGGCTTCCAACATCCTATCCCGGATCAATCTAATCTGAGCATCTGTATCTCCCACAAACTCCGAGCCTAGTGCCTGCGGATCCTCATCCTAAACCCATGATAGTGGGGTCCTGCACCTCCTTCCGTACAATGCCTCGTATGGAGCCATGCCTATGCTGGACTGATGAGCATTGTTGTACGAAAACTCAACCAGTGGCAGCAATCTCTCCCAAGGCTCGCCACGGTCCAAAATACACAGTCACAACAGATCTTCCAGTGTATGGTTGGTGCGCTCTGTCTGTCCGTCGGTCTGAGGGTGAAAAGCTGTGCTGAATGTCAACCGAGAACCCAAATGGGCCTTGACTGACCTCCATTCCCTGGATGTAAACCGCCCATCCCGATCCGAAACGATAGTCTTGGGCACCCCATGATAATGCACAAACTGCTCAATGAACCTCCGTACTAATACACTGACCGGTGTGTCCTTTGCCACTGGAATGAATCTGGCCACCTTTGTTAGCCTGTCCACTATCACCCAGATCGAATCATTCTCTGCACGGGACCGAGGTAGCCCATGTATGAAGTCCATGGCTATATCCTCAAATTTCCACTCCGGCACCGGAAGCGGCTGCAGCAAGCCTGCCGGGTTCCTACACTCCGCCTTCACGAGCTGGCAGGCCTCACAATGCGTCACAAAATACGTAATATCTTTCTTCATACCCGGCCAGTACATCGTCCTCTTCAAATCCTTTACCATCTTGGTGATCCCCGGGTGTACAGAATATTGGCTGCAGTGAGCTTCCGTCAAAATGTCCTCCCGGATCCATCCTCCTGCTGGTATGTAGACTCTGCCCCGGAAACACAGGAGCCCATCCCTCAAAGAGTAATCTCCTGTCGTGCCTTCCTCCAAGGCTCGGAATATCGGCTCAGCTCTCTCATCCAGCATCTGCACATCTCTGATGCGGTCTCGAATATCATCAGTAGTAACCATCGATCCCAGGTACTCCATGTATAGCTCCGGGTCATCCTCAGACACTAGTGAAATCTGCAACTACTCGAATGATCTAACAAACTCCAAGGCCATCAGTTGTGGGCCTACTCTTGTATTACTCGCTCTTCGGCTCAGAGCATCCGCGACCACGTTCGCCTTCCCCGGATGGTAGTACATGGTATACTGGTAGTCTGACAGAAACTCCACCCAGCGTCTCTGTCTGATGTTTAACTCCTTCCGGGTGTCGACGTACTTCAGATTCTTGTGGTCGGAGAAGATATCACAATGTACTCCGTAGAGATAGTATTGCCAGATCTTAAGAGCAAAAATGACTGCCCCCATCTCCAAATCGTGCACGGGGTAGTTCTGCTCGTGCTGCTTCAACTGACGGGAGGCATAGGCTATTACGTGTCCGTTCTGCATCAGAACAACACCCATCCCCTGATAGGAAGCATCTGTATACACCTGGAACCCCTCCTTCCCTGATGGAAGAGCAAGGATGGGAGCCAAGGTGAGACGATCCTTCAGCTCCTGGAAGGCATATTCGCATCGTGGCATCCAGATAAAAAGGGACTCCTTCTTCGTCAGAGACGTAAGAGGGAGGGCAATCTGAGAGAACCCCTTTACGAACTTCCGGTAGTAACCGGCAAGTCCCAAGAAACTTCGAACATCCGAGGCCGACTTTAGCGGTGGCCAATCCCGTACTGCCTGGACCTTCGCCGGATCCACTACGAGACCTGCTCAACTAATGACATGGCCCAGAAAGGCCACCTCCTTTAGCCAGAATTGGCACTTGCTGTACTTGGCATACATCTCATGCTCACGCAACTTCTCCAAGGACAAGGCCAGATGTCTCGCGTGCTCCTCCTCCGTCCTTGAATAGATAAGGATGTCATCGATGAATACGATAACGAAGACATCCAGATACTCTTCGAACACTCGATTCATCAGGGTCATGAATGCTGAGGGTGCATTCGTGAGCCCGAACGGCATCACTGTAAACTCGTACAAACCATATTTGTTGCTGAAGGCCATCTTCGGGATGTCCTCCTCCCGAATACGAAGCTGGTAGTACCCTGACCTCAGATCCAGCTTTGAGAACCAATGGGCTCCCTCCAGCTGGTCAAATAGCTCATCTATCCTTGGTAAGGGATAAGTATTCCAGACTGTCAACCTGTTCAGAGCCCGGTAATCTATGCACAGTCGAAGGGTCCCGTCCTTCTTCTTAACGAACAACACCGGAGCTCCCCATGGTGAAGAGCTAGGCCGAACGAACCCGGCCTCCACTAACTCCTAAAGCTGGCTTCGAAATTCCACCAACTTCTTTGGGGCCTGATAAACTTCTTCCCCCTACAGGTGGGCCTTAACGGCCTGCACAGACGATAGTAAGGTATGGGGTGCTGGTATAATACCTTCGATGACAATGAAGGAGTCGCCGTGCCTCACGATGATCCTCTTCGCCACGCAATCGATCTGGGCATGGTTCCAATACAGCCAAGTCATGCCCAGGATCAGATCGTAATCTGGCATCTTCAGAACCGTCGCTGGTACCTCAAATGCCTTCCCGCCGATCCTCGCTTCCATATTGCAATGAGCAGAGGTCATTATCTCTGATCCATCGGGTAGGCGCACCCTCATCATATTCCCGGTGAATGGCTCCACACCTGCCAGTCCTTTCACGAAATCCTCCGACACGAACGATTGCCGCTAACGAAGACTATGCCTGGGGTAATTAAGTGTCTTAGTATTCTTCTTGCAGTTGTCTTCTCTTAATTTTTAACCAGATTATGTCTAGAATACTAGTTTATATGGAGAAAATTTAAAAGTACTGCCATACCTGTGATAACTTGCTCCGGGTTTCGGGGCTGTGTCAGGTCTAGAGCATACACCTGCTCCCCCTCTAGCCTGCGGCCTCGATCCTAAAATCCTCGTCCTTGGTCCTGTCCTCGTCCGACAAACTGTCGGGGAGGTGGAGCGCCCTGATGTGTTGGTGGGGGTGCTCGCCTCACAGGGCAGTTCCTCTTGATATGCCCTAGCTGGTTGCACTGATAGCATACCGGTGGCTGCTCTGCCGTCCTTGGCATTTCCAGCATCTGTATAGGCTGGGGAGCTAATACCCCCTAACTCCTCTGCTCCTGCCCAAACTCTTGACGAGGCTGATCCCCGTCCCTTCTCTCCCCAATAACCTGTCCCCGAGGACGGTCTCTACGACCTCTAATCACTGTATCATCAGCCGGTCTCTTTCGGCTCTTTACTGTAAGCTGATCCGCCTCTCTCTTCTTAGCCATCTCCAGATTCCTGGCCAGACTCCCTTCTGAGACGAAAAGGAGGGCCTGTCTCATGTCATCTTGCAGCCCCTTATAAAACCTCCGGGCATAGCCAGCATCGTCTAACTGGTAAGCGTCCGTATAGCGGGCCAGGTGAGTGAACTCTTGATAGTACTCCACCACAGTCCTGTTCCCCTGCCTCAACCACAGGAACCTATCCTCCAGGTCATCCCTCGCCAAATGAGGTACAAAATGTCCCAGGAGCGCTGCTCTGAACTCCTCCCAAGTAATATCAGCGCAATCCATCCCCGCAAAGGTGGTGTCCAGCTGAGATTTCCACCACCTCTTTCCGTGTGACTCTAAGCAGGAGACTGCCAAAGCGACTGCCTCCTCCATGGGGCATCGAATTCCTGCCAGCATCTCGTAAATGGTGTCCAACCATTCCTCCATACGTACTGCAGACTCTGTCCCCTGGTAAGCTGGAGGGGAAAGTCCCCGGAAGACAGTCATCCAATTGGCCCAAGGGTTTGGCTGTGGAGCCGGGGCTTGCTGAGCTCTGAAGGCCTCCAGAATGGCCGCCAGTGTTTGCCCCATCTCCGTCTGCTAGAACGGAGCTGGAGCTGGCGGAGGCGGGACCACATTCAGAGCCTGGGGTGTCCCCTGCTGCGATGTAGGGTTCGTCGCAGGCTACAAGTAAAAATTCCATTTGTTAGAGAGCGAATGAATGGAATTTAAGAAGGGTTAGGATGGACTTTCACATGTGATTTCCCCTATGGGCACACGACTTCTTCCGCTGCTAGTTTGTCCGCAAACTAAGCTCGCACGGGGGTGGCCCAAGATTTTGTGGGCTACTTCTCTTCGATCGAGGTTTCCTCTGATACCACTTGTATGACTCCCCCTTTTTTTCCTTTTAAACACCGGGGTCTTAGCCCAGAATTGTCGCTTTGCGGTGGCACCGACTCACGGGAAGGCCGCCACTACAAAACGCCAATTCTGCCGGCCCTTTTCGATCACAAGAGAGAGAAGTAATTTTACATAAAGAGTAAACAAGTCCACAGAAATATGTAAATAAAAGTGAAATCTTATCCAGTCCATCAGTAGATAATAACAAGAAATAGATAAATGGGCTCGAGCCCGGTACATAAGAGTCCTCACTACAAATCACCCATCGCGGAAGCTATAAAAATACTAATCACTCATGGAGCTGGTCGCAGGTGCACCGGTGCTAGACTGACCCACCTCCATGCGCACCGTACTCTGCTGGTGCTGGTCCCTGGACTACTGGTCCCTATCTCCCATCAGGAGCTCCTGTAATGTTGTGGTTCGAAAACCATTAGTCATAAAGACTAAGCCCTATCATCCCCTACCCCTCCCCCCACGGCTCCTAAGCACCAGGCGGAGAGGAGGAAAGGGAAGCTTCAAAGGTGGAGAATAATCAAGCAGATGACAAGGGAGCTAGTCTAACAATTATTTAGAATAAAGTACAACTAGCAATCCTATAGTAGTAAAAAATAAGGAGGACAATTAATAAGTAGCAATTGTATAAAAGGCAGCTAGAGAACAGTAAGTAAACAAGCAAGTAAATAAGTAAGTAACCTTAACTTATATGAATGCCCATACAAACTTATAAGTTAAGGGGTCTTCTGCAAGGCTCCCATCGTATAAAAAGTCCCATACCGATTTATACATTGGGGTGTCGGTTGTATGCAAATATGAGTGTAGTGATATGTTATGCCATGATTCATGCAAGTGCAACACACGCACACGACTCTATGCGCACAGACCTTTAGTTCCCCCTGTTCAGGCAGCTAGCTTCACTCCCAGGAACCTCCGTAGTGGCAAACGGAGACAGTGGGTTGGGCCCCTCACTCCTAGGCGGGTACCTACACTACCAGGCCTAGCCCTTCCGTACGCCCCTAGAAGAACATAACCTAGGGTATCCGCGTACTAATGCTGGCTGTACCCACAAGACTTTCTTTGGCTAAGTGTCCCACACCGCCGAGTCAACATACCGATGTCGGTGTGAACGACGATCAGATATCGAAGACCCACCACCTTTATTCTGTACTCCAACCCTCGAGCCCTCGGCCCCCCGGACTGTCCCGTCCATGCATCTACCTTCAGAGCTACCGTCTGAATGGAAACCAAAGCAACTATTCTACCTTCCTAGCTATTGGGGAGTGTGTATGTGCAACCCTAGTTATACTAGTTGCTCTTTTAATTTATTATTCCTATGGTTTACGTTAGCCCAGGACTGCCCCCGGCATACCCCGTGAAGGGCTCTCAAGGGGCACTAGGAACCAAGACGGCGGCATTACGGCCCGAAGTTCCCTTTCACAATGCACTTATTGTTATTGGTTGATCTCCCTTAACCCGATCCGCTTTTAGTTACTTTAGATCTAACCCTAGAGTATTAAGACTCTTCCACTCCTACCCGGGGTGGACGATCTTTCGTCGTTCCCGTACGCCACTTAACCTTAACCAGTCTCACACTCTACTTATCCTGACTTCCAATAATGAACTTAATCTTAGCTTGCCCTAACCAACCAGCAACTACCAAAATTCCATTTCCCAAGTTCATTATTACTCTAGTTCAGTTTCCGTGGTTTTACTATATGCAGACCATCCTAAGGTACATGAGGAGTATAAGGGGAGGTACTCCAATTTGTCTTCCGAATCTCCTATAATATTTACTGGAGGTCTACCATGACATAATTAGTCTAAATCCAAGGTTTCCAAATTTTTCTATTTATCGGGCATTTAATTTATTTATTCTAAGATTCCAAATGCCCTAGTATGAACATGAAGTGTAATAATGAGACAACAATAAATCATCATAAAATCATTAAAAATTCTATGAGACATTTAAACAGCAATTCCAAGTTTTGAGAAATTCCAGAGGTGTTTAGGCCTATATTTCCTAATTTACCGTTTTTGGCCACTTTTACTATATTATGAAGGAAGTGCTGTAAATATATATCCAAAAATTCCAAGAAAATTATATAAGCTATATAGTGACCTAAAACCATCATAAACCAAGTACCATAATTTTTCTCCAACATTTGAACTCTGAATTTATTTTAATGCAAGGCATTAATTTTCTTAACTTAATGAAGGAGGTACTGTTATTAGTCATTTAAAATTCCAGAGAAAATTACAGGGTAACTATCATAATTTGAAACACCCACTGACCCAATTCATAATTTTACAAATAGTAATTGGATATTATTTATATTTTTGACTACATATCACAATTAGTACATTAAAGAAGTATGTACCAGAAATAATCAGTTAAAATTTCCAACAAAAATATTGAAGGTATAACATGCTATAAGATACCCTAATCTAAGGTTTCATAATATTCCAGTGAACAGAAATTCCATAATCATCAAAATAAATATCTAGGGCACAATTAGAGTTGTAAATGAAGTACTATATAAATTAATCCAAAAATCTCAACAAAATTATATCATGGTTGTTTTGACCAGAAAATCCCTTTGCCCAAATTTTACTTGATTTGAAGTTCATTAGATAGCTTAATAATTCAAATTAAATTTGGTGACCTAAACTAGGGTTAGGATTTTAGGTGGCCTAGCTGTCTCCAAATACCCTAAACCTTTGTCCAGAGAACTATAATGGCCTTATGGTTCTCTCCACCAAATTTTAAGTCAGTCCAAGGTCATTTGACCCCATGACCTTCACAACCCCAAAAACCACCATTAAGGGATTTTCCCTAGGGTTCTAGGGCTACCCTACAACAAACTACTCCAAACTCCCTTGGAAGGTGTGTCATATCCTAAAAAGTCAGTGACCAAAATATCAGCCCATGTTGGGGTGATATGGCCACTCAAATACCATGGGGGTGTTTGATCCTAAATTATCCTATGAGGATCAACCTAGGGTTGGACACAAACCTAATCAAAACATCTCCAAATGAGATGAAATTTTTACCAGAACCTTATGATAAACCCAGGGACCACTCACCAAAATTTGGGAGGGTTTGGAAGTCATTTAGCCATATAATTAATTTATGCTAGGATTATTGAATTTTTCTAAAAACTATAGAAAAATATATCCCAAAAATCCTAATTTTTGGGTAGCATCTAGATATACGTAATATTAGGCAACACCCCAAATTTCAGGTCATTTTGATGACTGGATTGGAGTGGGGAATTTTTCTAAGGTCAGGACATCCCTATGGATAGACCTCACCAAAAGGTGTGTTGTGGTCTAACCAGGACTCCAAATTGAGTGAAATCAATTTTAAATTAAACCTGACTTCAATGGATACATTTTCTATGTCGACCACTTTTTATGTTTCAGCCCCTACGGGCAATAATTTTCAGTTTAAATCTAGTTCACAGTAAATGGAATTAATTCCTAATTATATAATATATAATATAATAAAATAACACTGTTCATCTTCTTCTTTACCCGAACCCGAAGAGAACCAGAAAAACAACTATTCTGTAGCTTTTCTAAAGCTATTTCCTGGCCACCCAGCCATCTCCCTGGCCGGCCACCACCACCACCACCACCTCTGTTGAGGTGATAGCTACCGTCGGGCGGCGGCACGGCCGCCAGAGAGGCGGTTTCCGGCGAACCCGCCACCATGAAATTTTCGGAAAACTATGGAAACGCTCACCCGATCTCTCTCTTTTGAGCCTGATATCTCTCCTAACGATTTCTAAGATCTATCCGCAGAAGAAGAGGGAGGGGAGGACCTTGTTCGCGGGCTGGAGACGTGCAGACCGTCGGGAAGCCATTTACGCGGTGGCTGTGTCGCCGGAAATTCTTCAACAGCAAGGGGAGGAATCTGGATCCGTTTGATCGAGCGTGTAACCTTCTCCTCTTGCTCTTAGGAGTCTTTTATAGATCAGCAAGTGGGAAGGGGAAAGGATGAAACGTTCATGGCCATTAATATTTCTCTTAATAATGTTTCGATTATGGTAGAGGCAGTTGAAACGTTGGAAACAAAGAGGTGTTTGCTAGGTGGCGATTTCCTATTGGACCAACATTTCCTTATTTTATTAAATAATTAGAGTAGGAAACGGCCCATAAATACTCCTGGTATTCATTCCCATAATCAGAATTTATTACGATGTCAGTTACCGAAATTTCCAGTCTGGCTGACGTTTCGGCCTTGGTCACGGGCGTGACACATAGGTCACGGGCGTGACAGGCCCGGGTGGCCAATTATAGGTTCGATGATCGTCAACCTGAGATCGACGATCGTCGAAGGGTGGTCACGCCCTAGGTCACGGGCGTGACACATGGGTCACGGGCGTGACAGGGTCATAAGGCAAATTCCGCGCTTGGCGATCGTCGCACTGAGATCGACGATCGCCGAAGGGGGTCACACCCTTTGTCACGGGCGTGACACCTGGGTCACAGGCGTGACAGGGCCATGACGCAAATTCTGCGCTTCGACGATCGTCCCGCTGAGATCGACGATCGTCGAAGGGGTCACGCCCTAGGTCACGGGCGTGACACATAGGTCACAGGCGTGACAGGCCCGGGTTGAAAATTTCTGCGCCCGACGATCGTCTCCCTGAGATTGACGATCGTCGAAGGAGTCACGCCTTAGGTCACGAGCGTGACGGGTCGGTCACGGGCGTGACCAACCCGTGACCCGAAATCTCGGTCGATTTATTTCAGTTTTTGGGCTTCCTAGGGTTCTGTCACGACCAACCGACTCCTAGGGGTCTAGCCAGAAATGGGATGTTACATAGCTGATGTATAGGTAATCTTATCTTCCAAAGCTTTTATTTGTTCAATAAGCTTTGTTAGTGATATATCATGCATTTGTATGGGATTTTCATTCAATCTATGCTAATTTTCCAGAACAAAGCCTTTTTGTGCTACAATTTCTTCTAAAGTCTTCTTTGGCTCTACTTGCTGTTTTGGAAGGTAAACCACATCATTTGCACCTTTTTCAAAGAAGTTTGTTTTGTCTTGTTTCAGTAAATTTACTTCAAATCTTATGGATTTTATGTCTTGGGCCAGCTGTAACTGTAAGTCCTTATTTACTTTCATCCACATATTTTTTCAAGATCTATTCTGTGTTTAACAAACATTATCTATAGCTGAACTAAGAGGGAACTAAAATCCACAGCAGGAGAAGGAGATGGTTCTCTGGACTGTATTTCCTTCTTATAGCTCTAACTTCTCCTTTTTAGTTCAGTTATCTTTCTTTGTTGTAGCTGGGATTCTTCTTCCTCATCTGATTCAGATGAACTGACAATGGCAACAGATTGTTACTATTCTATACTTCAATACCTAGTGGCCTTGGCTGCTTGTTCCCCCTCAACTCTTGCATCATTTTGATCAAGATTTTGATCTTCTAAGATAGTCTCATATTATTGATCTTCAATAGTAGGAACATGGTCCTTAGGAGGAGCAGTTATCTCCCCCTGGATTTTAGCTTCCACTCCTAGTGGAATTTCTTCCACAATCTTCTTAAAGACTACTGCCTTAATGTCAGAAATTTACTCATCTTGTTCCTCATTCAAATCTTTTATCACATCTGTATTCAGTTCATTGAGAACATCATTTATAATATTATTGATAGTTTCACTATCTAAGTTTGTAGGTTCATCCAGGTTTGTCTCAGCAATTTGGTCTACTGTGGGTTCAATCTCCCCTGCATCTGATGCCTTGTTTCTGGTGAATTCCTTGGAGGAATATTTGTATCTGGAGCATCACTTTGATCTAAACTAGAACTTCTTGGAGTTTAAGAATCACTGGAGGATTTGCTATCCACCACCACTGCCTTTTTCTTCTTCTCTTTCTTCTTTTCAAATACAGAAGACTCTTTGAGAGAACTCTATCCCATATAGAAAAAATCCTCATATCCATTTTTCTCATATGATTTATCTTTGTGCCCAGTTTTTTATTTAGGTCTGTAGGAATGGCTTTAAGTAAATACAAACTTAGTATCCTGCCTATGTTGGGCTTCTTGATACTCTCACAAATCTTGTAAACTACTACAGTCAGTCTTAAATTTGAAGATTATTTTTGTCATTAGCTAGAACATGTGAGCCGAAATTCTGTCATGTGTGCCTGTCTTACACAGCAGCACCTTTCCAACAATTTCTGACATAAATTTACCTTAGATATGCATACCCTTCTGATTTAGAGAACTTCCTATCTTTTTGACTGAATCCAATCCACACCAAAGCAGTCCTGCAGCAGTCTTGGTTTAATCTACTGTATCCTCTTGATTGTTTCGAGGTATATGAAATACCTTAGCCAGTCTTTTGCTTGTGATTTTAACTTTTGTCCCATTCACAGTGGATTTAATCTTTGTTGAACTGGAATATAATGTTGCATTGGAGAATAATTCCAGTACCTCCCTTTTCCAGATGCTTGTAGGTTCTGATAGTAGATATTCAAGGCCCGCTTCTCGGATTAGGACAATGACATTCCTAATCTCTTATTCTGCAGAGGCAAATCCATTTCGCACATGTTCGTATCCTTCATTGATGTTTTCATCGTTCTTTGGAGCCATTGTTGTCGTCGTTCTTGATTTTGTCGAACAGAAGGATGGACGAATGTCAACTAATGGGAATTCGATGTCTCGACACTTAACAAGAGATCAAGAAGTTATAGTCGATTCCTACACTAAATTCCCTTTACATAGGCAAATCTTCCTAGAAGGCGAAAGGGCGCGTTGCATATAGGCTTATTCTAAATTTTGGAAAATACCTAGAGTCGACAAAAGGGAATTGTCGAATGTCAAGATGTGTCGACTTTAGTCGACACACCTATATGTGTCTTGACACACAGTGTCAACACTCTTTCCTGAGTTACGACACAAGACTATATATAGTGTCGACATACATAAATTGTGTCTCGACATGTAGTGTCGACACTCTTTCCTGAGTCTCGACACAATTTTATACTTAGTCAAAATTCTGTTTTCAGAACTGTTACTTCCAGATATTATAGATGACTATATAAAATATAGTAAGCTATATTATTGACTGTTATTTAATTATTTTATTTATTTACTCAAGATTTAACATCCCAAGTTTAAATTTTAAGAAATTAAATTTCTCTTCTTCTAGTGGTTTTGTAAAGTTGTCGGCAATTTGTTTATTTGTATGAACAAATTCTAAGCTAATATCTTTATTTTCTACATACTCCCAAATGAAGTGATATCTAATTTCTATATGCTTTGTTCTACTGTGAGACACAGGGTTGTTTGTAATAGAAATAGCACTTGTAGAATCGCAGAATAAGGGAGTTTCACTTATCTGTAACTTATAGTCTTATAGCTGATGCTGAATCCAAAGCAGTTGAGCACATCAACTTCCAGCTGAAATGTATTCAGATTCAGCAATTGATATTGCCACACTTGTCTGCTTTTTGCTACTCCATGAAACTAGCCTTCTTCAAAGAAATTGATATGACCCTGATGTGCTTTTCCTGTCTTCTTTGTATCCTGCATAATCTGCATCTGAAAAGCTAATCAGTTCAAAATCACTATTCCTTGGATACCAAAGGCCAAGATTAGGTATGCCCTTTATATATCTAAATATCCTATTGACTGCTGTATAATGAGATTCTTTTGGCAATGCTTGATACCTGGCACATATGTAAGTGGCATACATTATATTTGGTCTCTGAGCTGTTAGAAAAAGCATTGATCCAACTATGCCCCTATATAAGGTTATAACAACTGGCTTGCCAGCAACATCCTTGTCTAAAGACATAGTGGATCCCATAGGAGTTCTCATTGAAGTGGTTGTCTCCATGCCAAACTTTTTGATTAACTCCTTTGTGAACTTAGACTGACTGATGAAAAGTCCATCTATAGTTTGTTTAACTTGGAGACCCAAGAAAAACTTGTGTTCACCCATGCTACTCATCTCAAACTTACTTTGCATTAATTTGGCAAACTTAGTGCAAAGTGACTCATTAATAGAACAAAATATAATGTCATCTACATATATTTGTACCAGGATGGTCTTGCCTTTGACTTCCCTTAGGAATAGTGTATTGTATATTTTCCCTCTTGAGAATTTATTCTCCAGAAGGAACTCAGACAGAGTCTCTTACCAAGACCTTGGGGCTTGTTTTAAACCATAGAGAGACCTTGAAATCTAATAAACATGAGTTGGTTTAATTGAATCAACAAAACCTGATGGTTGCGCTACATAGACTCTTTCTTTGAGGTTTCCATTTAGGAAGGCTGACTTAACATCCATTTGGTAAACTTTGAAAGCCTTGTAGGCTACATATGCTAGGAAGAGTCTTATAGCTTCCAACCTGGCCACAGTGCAAAGGTCTGATCAATGTCTATTCCTTCTTCTTGTCTATATCCATTTGCAACTAGTCTAGCTTTATTTCTTATTATCACACCATTCTCATCTAGTTTGTTTATATATATCCATTTGGTTCCTATGATGTTGCAATCATCTAGTCTGGGAACCAGCTTCCAGACTTTGCATCTCTTGAACTAGTTCAATTCTTCCTGTATTGCTCCTATCCAAAATGGATCCACATTAGCTTCTTCAAACTTCTTTGGTTCTATTTATGATAGAAAACTTGAATACATCACAATATTGTGATGTCTGCTTCTTGTGGTCACTCTCAAAGCAACATATCCTATGATCAATTCCCTTGGAAGATTCCTTCGAATCCTGATAGCTACAGGCAGTGTGACTTCTTCTCCTGGACCATATTGATCAAGTTGTTGAGTTGCTTCTCCTGGCTCTTCCTGTGCATGTACTTACTCAACAATGTTGATTTCATCTTGCATATTCTGCGTTACTATAACTATATCTTCTATAGTTAGCTCCTTTAGCTTCATGTACACACCTGTTGTGCTTGATGCTCCTGACTTATCATTATAAAACATAGAACTTTCATCAAATACAACATGTACAGACTCCTCTACAACTTAATCCTTCAAGTTGTAGACCCTATAGGACTTGCTGTGGTTATTATAACCAACAAATAACCCATCATATGATTTCTCAGCAAACTTGGTTATGTATGTTTTCCTATTTTTTAGGACATAACATCTACATCCAAAAATTCTGAAATAGGCTATGTTTTGTTTTCTGACCTTCATAAGTTCATAAGGAGTTTTATTTAGTCTTTTGTTGATTGAAGCCCTGTTAAGAACATGACATGCAGTGTTAATTTCCTCAGCCCAGAAATATTATAGGAGTGAAGAATCACTCAGTATGGTTCTTCCAGCTTCAATGAGAGTCCCGTTCTTCCTCTCAGTAACTCCATTTTGTTGGGGGTGTTCTTGGTGAAGAAAATTCTTGCTGAATCCCCAGTTCTTCACAAAACTTTATCATATAATCAAATTGAAATTGAGTTCATGGTCACTTCTAATTCTTACCACAGTGCTGTTTAATTCATTCTGAATTTGTTTAACAAAAGTCTTGAAGACATCAGGAGTTTCAGACTTTTTCCTTAAGAAGAACACCCAAGTGTATCTGGAATAATCATCAACAACTACAAAGGTGTATACTATCCTTCCTAAACTATGAACTGGCATAAGACCAAACAAGTCCATATGTAGGAGGTATAAACACCTCACTGACTCTTTGGATTCATAACTCTTGAATGAAGCTTTAGTCTGCTTGCCTTTTTGACATGCTGAGTATATGCTCTCCTTAGAGCATTTAAGGTTAGGACCATTCCTAACAAGCTCTTTGCTGTAGAGTTTGCCTATTGACTTATAGTTAAAATGAGCTAGCCTGTTGTGCCATTTGACATAATATGAGGCTTTCTCACTTAAAACTAGACATAAGGGAGAGTCTGACTTTATACATAGAAAATTCAAACAGTACACATTCCCATATCTAGTGTCTGTCAAGATGACGTCTTGGTCACTTTAACTTTTTTATTAGGCACTCATCTTTGTGGAAAGATATGTCATAGTCAAGAACACAAAGTTGGCTTATTCTTATAAGGTTGTGTTGCAACCCTTCCACATAAGCTACTTTGGTGAGTGTGACTAAGCCATTTGTGATCTTACCATAACCTTTGGTTATGCCTTTGTCAGCTCCTCCAAAAATCACCTTTGGTCCATTCTCCAGAGGGATGTATTCTCTCAGATTTCCTCTTATTCCATTCATATGTCTGGAACATCCACTATGGAAGTACCAGATTGGTCTATCTCTGGAACTTGGACATTCCTGCAAAATAAGATTTTACTTTTCCTTAGGAATCCAAATTATTTTGGGTCCTAAGTTTTTGTTAGCTGTGGCTCTATTAAAGCCTCCAGTAAACTTCTTGACTAGATATCTTTTTTGAATATGAGACACTGAGTAGTTAAACCAGCAATCTAAGGCAAAGTGTCATATCTTTCCATAACACCAACATTCATATCTGTTATACCTCTTCTTTGGAGGAACAAAAGGATCATTGTGTTGGTATTCCTTTGGGCAAGAGTCCGCAAACTTAATAGTTTTATCTTGACTGGGAACACAATACTTGTTTTGTATCTCAACAGCAAGATTTCTCCTTGGAGCCTTAGTCCGGAACACTGGTTGTGGAATTATTGGACCCTTTGGTCCTTTTTGATTTTTGCCCCTTTTTAATTTGGGTTTAACAAACCCAAGACCACTTCCAGGTATTCCTGAGAAGGTGTTTATTATGGGCAGTATAGTTTTGGGTTTTGAAAATTGCTGTACTAGGCTTCTCTCATTCAGGAGTTTGAATTCTAGCTCCTGAATAGTTGCATATTTTTTCTTAATTAATATTATTTAGTCATCAATGATCTTAGTCAGTTTTGTCAACTTAGAACTTTGAAGACCAATCTTTTGAGTATCCATCTTGTGATGATACTCAAAAATTTTTAAAGATGCAATTTCTACAGCTTGTTCTTTAACAAGCTTCTTATTGTTAACTAAACCTACCAGCAGTTCACCAAATTTAATCATGAGATGTTATAGCTCAATCATTGAGTTAATCTCATGTGAATCAACCATTGAGTCATATGAGTTTAGCTCACATTTAGTCTCATAAACAGAAGTCTTAGAGCAGGAAGAGTTGTCATAGATTACCTGTGTACTTTTACATTCATGTGCTTCTATTTTTGGGTCATCAGATATTGCCATCAAGTTTATCTCCATATCTTCTTCAGAATCACCATAGTTTGATGAAGTTGTGGAGCACTTACCTTTGTATATAGCCCTTCTGATAAACTGTTCTTCATAGGATAACAGTCCTACATGTACTTCTTCTGATTCAGTTGAATTAGTATCACTATCAGACAAGGTCTTTAACTTATTTGCCATCAGACCCTTCTCTAATTTCTTGTTCTTATTGAACTTCTTTTCTTTTGACTTCCTATTCTCCTTTCTTTTTACTAGACAGTCAGCAATTACATGCCTAGGCCTATTAAAGCAAAACAAATAATATCAATCTTAAATTGTTTGCTCTGTTGTGAATCTTACCTGACCAAAGATTTGTATCTGTACTTATCTTTGCTTTTATTAGAGCTTGATCCAGGAGGTTTCCTATTGCTCCACTACTTCCTTCTTCTTAACATTTTCTTGAATTGCCTGGTAAACAGTTCTAGTTCATCATCTGATATTTCTTCTGAATAAGAACATGCTCCAGTGCTGTCTGTATCTTCATTCCTTCTGGGTGATGATGAGATTTCTCTTCTAGTTTTCTTAGAAGTATCAGCTTTGAAGGCCATAGATTTAGACTGATTTAAGTGTCTAGCAGATTCAGTTTCAGCTTTCCTAGAATTTAGCTGAAGTTCATGTGATAATAACTTCCCATATAAGTCTTGGGGTAATATATTTCTTAGATTCCCCATCTCTCTTACAGCACAAATCTTGATATCCCATTCTTTATTCAGGGATCTCAGAAATTTGTCATTTAGTTCATAGTTTGAGAAGTTTTTTCCATAGTTTCTCAAGTCATTAACTATTCTAAAGAACTTTTCAAAACATTGTTCAATAAAATCAATATTTCCTTGTCTAAAGGCCTCATAGTACTGGTTGAGGAGAGATTTCCTGTCATCTCTTACCTCTTTTGTTCCTTCCATATATACTATGATGGTATCCCACATCTCCTTGGATGTATTACAGTGCACCAGATTCTGAAAGGCTGAGTTGTCGATTGCACTAACTATTATATTCTGTGCTCTTTTGTCCATAGTAGTAAGTATCACCTCATCCTTTGTTATTTCTGATAGTTTCTTAGGACTTTGATCATTTTCCTCTAAGACTGATATTTTTATGGGAACATATGGTCCTTGTAATGTGACAAAGATTCTTAGATCTGAGATTTCCATGAACAAACTCACTTTCTGTTTCCATATTGCGAAGTTATCCTAAGTACAAATTGACAATTTCATATAACTGAGTTCTCTGTGTGATTCAAAAGCCATAGATTTGATAATCTTCAAATACCCTTAGGATCTTTTTCAGACTGTTAGGTCTTTTTTTGAATAACCTCCCTCTGATACCACTTGAAAGTCATGGGTAGATAGTCACCTAAAGAGGGGGGTGGGGGGGGGGGTGGTGGTGGTGGTTAATAGGCGACCTTTTAAAATTCCTTTGCAATTCTTTATCCCATATTAAATAACAATAATACTATCACAGTCTATAACACACACATGATAAGTAAAGAACACTTCATAACACACAACACACACAGAATTTATGGTTGTTCCCCTATCTAGGGTACATCCACTTTCCCCCTTCTTCCTGACTAATAATGTGCTAGGTAAGGTTATAGCTCCTCCTTTTCAACACGGATCCAAAGATCCTACAGGTTCAGTTTCTATCAAGAAACCTACACTCAGACCAACTGGTCCTACATCAGAGATTCCCTCAATCTACTACCTCAGGCCCTCTCAAGAACCCAACCTCAACCTTTATAGAATAAGAATAAAACTCAGTGATTTACCTAAACCACTTACCAAAGGTCCCTCCATAACCCTACCTCAGACTTTATAATTAAGGCTTACAATATCCGAGAAAAGATTATCCTACCCACTCAAATCTCTAGGAGATCTTACAAATTAAAGTGATAAAATAAAACACAGATAACAGAAAACTTATAATCTGATATATATCTGTTTACACATATTCTTTAAATCAGCTGCAATTGGATTTCTTTTTGATAGATCTAGACTGATGTTGATCCGCAATCTTCTCTGAATCAGCAATCTTCTTGATGTTGATCAGTGTGAATACCTTGATGATATTATTGATTAGATATAACTAGATATTCAGATCTACCTAGTAAAAGGAATCTGAAGACTTTCTTGAAGATCTTCGTCTTCTTCCTCTTTCTCGAAAATGTCGTCTGGTTAGGACTTGGAAGAAATTAGAATGAGAAATTCTGACTGCTTAATTTAATCTATCGGTTGTTCTTTTTTATTCGACTCTCTCGTACTTTTTTTGAAGTCAGCACTTTCTATTTATAGACTTCACATATGGATGGTTTCTGTTTGATGACGTCAGTAACATACATCAAATCCTTCCTTGACCTGTTTTTATTGAAGTTTGAGTTTTTCGCAACTGACTTGATAGTTCTGACATGTCTTGACATGTTTGGTGTTGACTCAGTATATTCTAAAACATGGGCGTCAAGATGTTCCAGATGTCTAAACACATGTGTTGAGATATCTTATTAGTCTCGACACATTCTAACTTAGAATAATTTTCGTCAGAAGCTAAAAGTGTCGAGACAATTGACTTGCCTCAACACACCCGTTATCTGTGTTGACATCTCTTAATACTACCTTGTGTCGAGACAGTTAGATTGTCTCGACACAACTGTCTGCTATATTGACATCTTCTGATTCTTCCTTGTATTGAGACTATGAGATTGTCTCGACACACTCTGTCTGCTATATTGACATCTTCAAATTCTGCCTTGTATCTAGAATGTAAGATTGTCTCGACACAATCTGTCTATTGTGTCGACAACTATACTTAACATGTATTGTGTCGAGATAGGTGGTTTATCTCGACATAATTTTACTCAAAATAATTCTCCTCTTTATTTCGTCAAGTATGCTGACTTAATCTTCAAGGTGTCGAGACATCTGACTTGTCTCGACACAGCTTCTGTAGAGGTGTCGACATAATTGAACCGTGTCGACACATTTATGCTTAGATAAATTTCTTATCTTTAAATCCTGCACATATAAACTTAACATACATCAAATACAACTTTGTGTATATCATTGAGTTAATAAGGGGCTTCTCCAAATCAGGTACACAATTCTCAATGTACCCAACAAGTTATACTTGGATGAGGTCATCAGACTACACGGAGTACTTATCAATATTGTATCAGATTAGGACACCAGGTTTACATCTCATTTTTAGAAGAGTTTACAGGAAAGGTTGGGTACCGATTTGAGGTATTCCAGCGCCTATCATCCACAGACAAATGGTCAGGTAGAGAGAGTAAATAAAATTGTGGAGGATATGATCAGATATTATATTTTGGACTATGAAGGAGCGTTGGACGAGCGTTTGAGATTGATGGAATTTGCGTACAATAATAGTTATCAAGAAAGCTTACAGATGGCCCCGTTTGAGGCTTTATATAGGGACGTTGTAGAACTCCCTTGTTTTGGGTCGAGGTTGGTGAGCGATTGTTGTTGGGTCCAAAGGTGTTAAAAGATATGGATGTTTCTGTAAAGCATATTCGAGAGAAGCTTCAGATTGCTCAAGAGTGTTATGAAAAGAATGGCAATCGTCGAAGGACTGAATTGGAATTTGTTGCTGGGGACATGGTTTTAATAAGGTTTCCCCAATATCTGACGTTAAGAGGTTTGGTAAGAACCATAAGTTGGACCCTAGGTATGTGGGACCTTTCAAAGTTGTTGAGCGGATTGTGTATCGGCTTACAAGCTAGATTTTCCTGTAAATTTTTTGGGTGTGCATAATGTTTTCCCCGTGAGCCAATTACGGAAGTGTGTGCTGAGCGACAGACAAGTTCTTGATGATGTGCCTGAGTTGAAGTCTAACCTTTCCTATTTGGAGGTGTCTGTTCGTCTTTTGGATACTCAAGATCGGGTATTGGGAAGGAAGACAATACACGTGGTTAAAGTATTGAGGAGGAACCAAGATGAGGAGAGCGTGACTTGGGAGTTGGAGTCAGCTGTAAGGGAAGCTCATACTTATCTTTTTCCTGATATTTTTGGTAAGTGTTTTCCTTGATAGCCTTTGGTTAATTTTCTTGTATTTTAGATTTGATCCTATTTATGTAAAGTTTTAGGATGAAATTTCTTTGTAAGGGGGGGGGGGTTGTTTAACACCCATGATTTTTTGGTGTTTTTTAAATTCCCGTAGTGACGTATTTGAAATGTCAAGGAATTACGTTGACGCATAGTTAACAGGTGTCAATTGTTGGAGCATGGGTTTGCTTAGTGAGTTTTCCTTTGTGGTTGATTTTGTCTTGGTTGTGCACCTTCCCTCGTGAGCTGGGTCTGTTTTGGTTACTCGGTGGAGCTCTTTATAGGGATTTGGTGACATTTTGTCTTCGGCCAGTGTTTACCCGAGTTTGGTTTTTCGAATTTGGATTTTGACTTCGCCTATAAATTCGTAGCGTCAGTATTTAGCTACGGTGCGATTTTCGTAAGATTTTGAGTTGGTTTGGATTTCGGGTCGTTTTGACGTTATTTAAGTAATTAATATTATATTATATATATAAATATAAGTATAAGTAGGAAATCTGTCATGTCAAACCCTATTCCGATTCATCTTCTTCCTGAACCCGAGCGACGACCATTATGGTGAGAGGAGAAACGACGGACTTCGCGTGCATTTCGGCAGGCGATAAGGAGAGATCCGGTGGCCATTTTCGTCGCCGCAGTAGAGATTTGGAAAGCTCTCACCGAGATCTACCCGATCATGGTAAGATTTTCCTGATTCCTCGATTTTTAGGTGTTAGGGTTTGTGGTTTTGACCTCCTTTTTCCACCAAATGTTTCATGAAACGTTGCTAAGGTCTTTTGGCAGCCGATCGTTGTCGCGGTGCGAGCGGGAAGCGTTTTTCCGGAGTTTCTAGGCAAGTGGATTTTGCCCCTTGCATGTCCATTTCTTGCATATTTTCTTTCTTTCTTTCCTCCTCCCTTAGAGGGTAGGACTAATGTAAGTTAACTATGAAAGAGCTCCTAGAGAAGGGCAAGTTTTCGGCCAAATCATGGAGAGTAGGTTTAGAGGATAAGTAGAATTTGACTTATATCAAAAGGTAGAATTTGGTGGGTATGGGTAAGAAATTCGCCGAGTATCGTAGCCAAAATCATCGAATATGGTAGGTTAGCCAGGTGAGAATTCGTCATAAATCGTTAAGTTAAATTCGCCGGGTATGGAGGGATTTAGTATATGGATAATTCAGCGAGAAATGTCGGAGTTCGTCGAGTAAGTGCTAAGGTAGATTCGACGAGTATCGCGAATTTCGTTAAGGAAGTCTCATCGATTAACGATTCGCTGAGTATCGTTGTCTTATTCGTCAAGTATAGTAGGAAATTATCGAGTATCGTAGGACTTATTCATCGAGTATTGTAGAAATTCTTCAAGTATCCTTGAGGTTCGTCAGGTATACTCGCCAAATTTTGCCAGGACTTAGAATATTTTGCCGTTTCGTGTAGGATTCATCTTGTATGGTCCTTAAGGTGATTTTAGTGCTGGTTTATGTATTTTTTTATGTTTAGGCTTGGGTTTTGGTTTGAGGTGTTTGGGTATTATGTTTCTTCGGCTATGAAGGTTGGCAGTAGATAAAAGACCACCAACTGGATGCAGGTTTTTGAGTTATTACACTTGGTGGTTTGGTTTGGTCTCTATTTTTTGGCCCATTGGGTTGTGTTTGGCCAGGTGGCCACCACCGTAGTGCCTTTGTGAGACGTTTGGGTCTGGTAGTTTGGGTTTGGATGTTTGGTCACTGACTCTGGCCCTGTTGTTTTTACCTAGGGTCAATGACTCGCATTTTCAAGCTATTTTGTGCTCAATTTGTTTCTTAGATCAGTCTATGCTATTTCATGCTTATCCTTGCAGATTTGGTCGAAGCACGGCTTCATTCCGCACTTGGTGCAAATGTTCTTCTAACTTCTTTATTGCAACTTTCACTTTAACTATTTTATTAGGCTAATTAGCTGTGGTTACAGCATATTTTTATAGTTAGATTTGGTAAACCATTTTCTTCCCTTTCTACTTATTACCTGTTTATTTCCATTACAACTTATATTTCCTTGCTGAGGTGTTCTTCTTTTGAATGCCTCAGGTTCAGGGTTGTAGTCGGTGGAGTGGCTATGTTGGGTAGTAGCTTGTGGACTTCAGTTATTGCAGTGGTTTTCCTCACCGCTGTGAGGTAGTTTGTTGTTTTTGTTTTTTGTTTAGACTTGCATACTTTCATTGGGTTCGTGTAAAGTTGTTGATGCCCATTGGTAGTTTTCTTTTTGGGTATATTGAATAGTTTGCAAGGTGCTTGTTTACCTTTTTGGGTTGGTTGTACTTGCTCTCAAGGAAGGTTTTATGCTAGGTTTCATGTTAGATATTTTAAAGTATAAAAATTACTATTATTACTTCATACATGCAATATTTGAAATCTAAATCACTATATTTAACAGTCATAAAAGCTACTTTCGTAGCTATTATAAGTCTAGAGTCTTGCATACCATGTGTTGTCCTCAGGGGATGTTTATACTCATGTAGGACATCTAATCTTGTAAATAAAGTATTTTCCACAGTGTATAACTATCTTTTTCCCGTGGACTAGATGAGCCACTAAGCCGAGGGATACGGCTAACCGCTTAACATAAAAATGGATTTTCTCTAAATAACTTTTAGATATTTCATAGAGGTGTTAAGTTAGAGTTTTGCCTGTGCATTTGTAGTTATCCCTTGCATACGTGGCATCATGATGCGTATTTTCTTCTACTCTGATATATTGTTAAATGCAGAGAAAATGCGGGTTGTGATAACTTGGATTCAAGTCTAAGGTAGGTTATCATTTGATAACTGAGTTGTATGAGCAAATTTTCTCTGAGGTAGGGCTTTGTGCCTGAGTTATAAGTCTTGAAGGAGACTGAGAAATCCCGAGAGATCTGTGGTGTAAGCTCTTAGGAGCTGAGTTTTTGGAGAAGTTCCTTGTCTAACAAGAAGTTAGAAAGGTAGGAGTAGAGTGGATGTACCCATAATCTAGGGAACCACTATAAATTATGTGTGTGTTCTTTGTGTTTTGTCTTGAAAGCATCTATCTACTAACTAACTACACACTAAGTTAAAAGATAATAATAAAAAACTAGAAAACTGATAAGTCAATATTTATAGTTATTTTAATATATTTTTTATTTAATAAATAGTTATATTTTATTTATTTTTTATTAATATTATTATTAAAATACTTTCTTTTCTTATTTCAGGATAATATGGGCTTCCAATATCAATTTGGAGCTTGCATGACTGATCAGGAGAAGAAACTGAAGAAATCTAGAAAAATCATATTTTACACTCCCCGGACACGGGCGTGACCCTCAAGTTACGGGCGTGACTAGCAGGCGTGACCCATCTAGAAGCTCCAGATTTTAATTCCATGTTAGATTAAATTTACACACCTAGGACACGGATGTGACCTTTGGGTTACGGTCGTGACTCTTAGGCGTGACACGATCAGGCGTGTCGCGCATTATGAAGCCAGTTTTAGATTCAGACATTTTTTAGCTTACATGCCCTAGGTCATGGGCATGACCTAGGGGCATAACGTCTACAACAATGCCAGATTAACTCCCTCCATTTCCAATTCCCACCATCTCAAGTAACAATAAAGACACGCCCTAGGTCACGAGCGTGACCTAGGGACGTGACCCGCCGAATGGAGAATTTTGGTGGTTTTCTCCCAATGTTCCCGGGCTTTCAAGAGGATGGTTTTGCACCTTACATGCCCCTAGTCACAGGCGTGACCAAGGGGCGTGACTCTACAGAAATTTCCTATAAATTCTAGATTGAATCAGGAGTTGCGAAATTATCTAGGAAGCATCTAGGGATCATCTAGGAGTAGATTTTAGGTAGATTTTGTAGCTTACTTTTCAATTTTTGTGCATTTCCTTTATATAATTCCAATTTCATAGTTTAGGTTTTAATTCAAGTATTTTTCCTTTATGGAATCATGTTTTACTTTCCCTTTCTTTTATGTACTTTTTAATCATGTTGAGTAGCTAATTTCTTTAGCACTTGATCATGAAGGGCTTTAAAATAAAATAAATTTGTTCTTTCTTGCCAAGATTTCTATTATTTTCGCTTCAATCTATCTTTGATTTCAATTTTAGATCTGTATCTTAGATTTATCTAGAGTTTGTCGATACGAGTAGATCACTCAAAGGAAGAAGGATTTGCATGCACTCCTTGAGAGAGGATAACATGAATCTTCTGGATTGGAGTAAAATCCAATAGTGGGGTTAACTTTTTTAAGCAAGCTTGGGGGTTTTGACTGGCCGAGAGGTCTTAATTGAACAACCTAAGTTTAGTCGAGAGAGTATTTTCGAGAGAGGCACTTTTGTAATTTAGGAACCTCTATGGTCGAAGTAGGTAATTTAGAAGTTTGCAATTTATGAAAAAAATTTTTATTTCAAAGGGAGTCTAGATCAAGTGATATCCTTTAGTCCTTTGTCTTCATTTAGTTTTAATTAATCTTTTAATTTACAGATAAAATAATATTAATTTGCGTGAGTAGAAGTATTCAACAGGCCCCTAGTCTAATACGACACTTGGTCCTATACTCTAGAACGATAGGTACACTTGCCTTATCAAATTAGTATCGCGCTCTAGAGTGAATTTTACCCATCAAGTTTTTGGCGCCGTTGCTGGGGACTATTTTTTTTTTATATTTAGAAAACACAAATTTTATTAATTTTATCATTCTCTTTCTAACCTCCAATTCCCTTTTTAATTTTTTTTTCAATTCAATTTCATTAGGTAAAGGTTATTTTTATTTTTTTATAAAAAATGTATTCTCAATTGGCCGCCACGCTTGCCAAGCTTGAAAATCACCTAAACATTTTGGAAGCAGCACGCATGAGAAATATTTCTTGTTATTATTGTGGTGCTCCTCATCGAAATGAGGAATGTTATCTTCTTAATTATTATCATAATTTTTCGTATGAAAATAATTTTTATAATAATTATGACATTATTTTTTCTCATTTTAATGATTATTCTTATTCAAATTTTAATGAAAACAATTTTTCCAATTTTTCTAATTTTCATGAAAATACTTGTTTAATCTTTAATGAGAATATCTTTTCAGAGTTAAATAATTATTCTTCCCCCTCAAATGTTGGTTTCTCTTATTCTCAAGATTAACCGAAAAAGTTCCCAAGTTAAGAGAATAATTATTTAGATCCGAATTTTTGTTTTTCTTTTATTGCATCACAATCTTATTCTTCTATTTTTTGGAAGCTCCACAATTCTAATTTTATCCTCCTCCCCAAAATTTAGAAAATATTATAACTTGTTCTAATATTTTTTCTCCGTCTTCAAATATTTCTTCTTTGGAGGTACATGAATATTCATGTGCCCCTTATAGGTGTCCAAACACAATATCTCGAGTGTGAAAGAAAATATTTCCACATTTACAACAAGGACAACGAATACTGTTTCCCCTAGCTGAATGGATAAAAGCAAAATTCAAAAATTCATTCACTCCATTGATATAAGTTGATTGTCGTCGATCATTTAGATTCATCAAACTCTTGTCCATTTCACTATAAGTCAAAAAAATATTAAAATTAAATGACATCAAATATTGTTATATTCTAGCAAAATAAGTTAAAACTAAATCAAAGAAAGAATTCACTTTATAAAGACGAAATCTTGTGTCCTTAGCAAACTAAAAGAAAGAATATATATTTCAATTTACTGAACAATAAATTATTCATACAATTATAAATGAAGATCTAATGCTATGTGTTCCTAGATAGCATTATTATACAAGTAATGATGGTATGAAAAAACAGCTCAACAAAGAGATTGCTATAAAAAGAATGCAAACTCTGATTTAATTTAGAAATCTAAGAGTGGATCAGAGATGTATATCTAGCAACACAACCCATACGAAGACAACATCTTGAATATACAGTAGCTTTTGAGAAAATAGAATGAAGCTTCCATATATAGATCTGGCTTCTTCTATTCATGCATTGTCTTTCTATAAATGAATATCTTGTAGTACAAACACAATTACACCTAATTTGACCACCAATAGCTACACCACAAGCACACACATCAACACCAAAACATCCACCATAGAATAGTTGTTTCCAAATTTGTGAAAGGTGTTATTTCAATAATGCAACGACAAAACATCAAATAGTGGGCAGGAGAGGTCCTGACTTGTATAATTTCTTGTGATTGACACATTTAGGCTCCGTTTGGGGAGATTTATTTTCACCGATCAAGCGCTTATGACTGCATGAAACAAACTTTAATTAAGATCCGGTTCATGCGATCATACCCCCTTGACCGGTGAAAATAAGTCCCTCCAAAAGGAGCTTTAGTCTTTCTCCTCGACAGAGAGCATCTTGAATCCAGTGATACCTCAAATATGAATAGCTAGCAGCACAACCCATACATAGATCTAGCTTCTCCATTTCTAATTCCAAGCTAAAACAAGCAAACCAATGAAAATATGCAGTAGCTTTTGAGAAAATAGAATGAAGCATCCACATATAGACCTAGCTTCTTCTATTCATACATTGTTTTTTTATAAATGGAAATCTAGTAGTATAGACACAGTTACAACTAATTTGACATTAATTTGACCACCAATAGCTGCTCCACAAGCACACACATCAACACCAAAACAGCCAACATATAATAGTTGTTTCCTAGTTTAGAGCATAAACTGACTATATAAATTAATATAGAACAAATTGAAAAGGATTGTTTTTTTAAAAAACTTCTGAAAGGTTTTATTTCAACAATACAATGACAAAAAATCAAATAGTGGACATCTTCCTAAACCAAGCCGAAATCTAAGAAGCGGATTGGAAGTACCCCTTTGATGAAGTGGAGTTCGTAGTCTTCGTCGAGAGGTCTGACGACACCAGATCGAGCGGAGGCGTTGGATCAAGCGGAGGAGTTGGATCGTGCAGAGGCGTTGGATCGTGCAGAGGCGTTGGATCGTGCAATGAAGGAGTTGAAAGGTTTCGTCGCGACTGATAACAGAGGGTTCGTCGCGACTGATAAAAGAGGGATCATCGAGAGAGATAACAGAGGCTCGTCGAGAGAGATAACAGAGGGCTCGTGTTGGTGTGGACAAGGTAATGAGCCGCCGTGCCCTAATCTAGTAGCGGAGAAGGCAATGAGCCACGCGTGCCCTAGCGACGGAGTAGAATTTTTAACGGGGAGGGGAGAGCGGGCCGAGTAAGAGATTAATCACGTGAGACATGAGGTAAGGGAAATTATGCAATGAAAAAAGAGGGGGAAATTAATTTGTGGTGGGAAATCATTTGGAGGGAAAAATTAATTTTATGGTGGGAAATTGAAAATTAAAATAAATCACTTAAATAGGGGAAACAATTTTTTTCTGGTTTGAGAATATAAATTTTGGCTTGATGCTCTTTGATGTATAAAATATTAACAAATATATATTAATCATATTTTTTTAATTTGTGACTATTATCTTTTCGTCACTAAATAGATTATTTAGTGATGAAACTTATTTTTGTTACTAAAAATTAACCTAAAAAATAGCGACCAAATATTTATTTTTCTCACTAATAAAATGGAGCTTTGTTATTTAGTGACCAACATTTAATTTTGTCACAAAAAGTACACTTTTAGTGACGAAAAATATTTCGTCACAATATTTTCGTTACTAAAAGCCTGTTTTCTTGTAGTGCTTATTATGAATGGAATTGTCAGGACTTATAAGTGGTGGTCATGTCACGGAGAAGACAATAACATTAACTCGGTTGGTGATAATGACAATTCAATTTTTGATGTAGATGAACAAGATATTACAGAGCATGATGATATGCACGCAATGCTGGATGATGTTAATGATAGTTATAATAACATGAATGAGAATGCAGAAGAATGTAATAATGAAGACCCAAATGAAGTAGCTAAAAAATTTTATGACTTGCTAAATGATGATGAAAAAGAATTATATCCAGGTTGCAAAGAATTCTCAAAGTTTCAATTTATTATTACTCTGCTCACACTTAAAATAAATTATGGATGGACTGATCGGTCTTTTACGACATTACTTAAAGTATTAAAAAGGGCACTTCTATCTAGTGAAACTCTCCCCAGTAGCTTTTATGAAGCTAAAAACTACATGGAAGGGCTTGGAATGGGGTATAATAAGATAGATGCTTGCTTGAATGACTGCATTCTCTACCGCGATAAATATGCAGATTATGTAAGTTGTCCCACTTGTGGCACATCCAGATGGAAAACAAGCAAGGACAACAGTAATTCAAAAAGTAATGCTCATGCAAAGAGAAGTAAAAATATTCCAAACAAGGTATTAAGACATTTTCCTTCGATACCAAGACTTCAAAGATTGTATTTGTGTTCTAGGACGGCCAAGGATATGAGGTGGCATAAAGAAAAATGACATGATGATGGTTTGTTGAGGCATCCAGCTGATACCTTCACTTGGAAGTCATTTGATGAAAAACACCAAGAATTTTCATCAAACGCACGTAATGTTAGACTCGGTTTAGCGAGTGATGGATTTAATCCTTTCGGTCTTATGAGCATAAATTATAGTGTATGGCCAAATGTTTTAATCCCATATAATATGCCACCATGGATGTGCATGAAAACTCCTAATTTTATAATGTCCTTGATTATTCCTGGTCCAGTACAACCTGGGAATGATATTGATGTGTATTTACAACCTTTGATTGATGAGTTGAAACTTTTATGGGAAGTTGGAGCTTGTACATTTGATACTTAAGGAAAGTGCAACTTTAATATGCGTGCAGCTTTGCTGTGGACAATAAATGATTTTCCAGCTTATGCGAATCTATCAGGATGGAGCACCAAAGGTAAGCTAGCATGCCCTTGTTGCAATAAGGATACATGGTCGTGTCGATTGAGGAATGGGTTCAAGATGAGTTATATGGGAAGCAGACGTTTCTTGGATTCAGGTCATAGATGGCGTAAAGATAAGAAGTCTTTTGATTGAACAATAGAAACCCAATCTGCACCGAAGGACCTTTAAGGAGATGAGATTTTAGAACAATTAAAAGAATGTGACAATGTGATATTTGGAAAGAATCGAAAAAAAAGAAAGCAAGATGAAGCATCTCTACCTTATAACTGGAAGAAGTTGAGTATTTTCTTTCAGTTGTCATATTGGAAAACTCTTGAGATACGACATTGTCTAGATTACATGCATATTCTAAAAAATATTACTGAAAATATATTGGGAACTATTTTGAATATTGATGGAAAGACAAAAGATGATTTGTATGCTAGATTAGACCTAAAAGAGATGGGCTTGAAAGCAGAATTACATTCAATAGAAAAAGATGGTTTTTATATCATGCCACAAGCCTGTTATACTTTAACGTTAGCTGAGCGAAGGGCAGTATGCCATTTCTTAGAGAATATTAAAGTTCCAGATGGTTATTCATCTAATATAAGAAGATGTGTAAATTCTAAAGAAGGTAAGGTTTTAAAAATGAAGGCTCATGATTATCAAGTTTTCATGCAAGATCAACTTGCCCCAGCTTTTCGTGGCATTGTTCGTAAGGAGGTTTATGATCCTCTAGTTGAATTGAGTCTGTTTTTCAAGGATTTGAGCTCCAAAACATTAAGTATTGAAGTATTGGATAGACTTGAGAGTAATATTCCTATCATACTTTGCAATCTGGAGAAGATATTTCCTCCTTCATTTTTCACAATCATGATGCATCTACCAATTCATCTTGCACATGAAGCTAAAATTGCTGGTCCGATTCATTATCTATGGATGTACCCAATTGAGAGATATGTATTATTTTTTGGTTAAAATGTTTTTTTGCTTTAACATAATCACTTATAATCCTTGAACTTTGTCATGTAGATATTTGCGGACACTTAAATCATTTGTAAGAAATAAAGCATGCCCAGAAGGTTCAATGGCAAATGGTTACATTGTCCACGAGTGCTTGACATTTTGTTCAAGATATATTTGTAAATTTGAGACAAAGTTGAATCATCCAACTTTATATTGAGTACGATACAGAAGTAGGGTCAAGCACAGTACTTAATATTGTCATAGATGACGATGAAACAGGAATGTTATTACAAAGAACTGATATTGCGGCTACGATAATTAAGAAAAGAGATCAATCTTGTCAAAGAAGGGTTCGGAATGAAGAGGACCATGATGATGACTTTGAGGCTAATGCGGAAAATGAGGATGTTTAATACCTTTCTCTATCATATAAATATAGAAGGTATGTTTTTATCTAGAAGGTATGCTTTTATAGACTTACTGAATCCAACTTCCAGTTTATTGAATAAATATATAAATATAAAGCTCCTCCAGACAACTTTTCTAACTTCTTAAAAAAGAAGAAACAATGGGTTGTTTAACTATTATGAGCAAGAGCTCAAAATTACAATTGGACAAGGGAGAAAAAGTTGTGTTTGATCTGTTCAAATCAATTGTGAACAGATCAAACACAACTTTTTCTCCCTTATCCACTTGCAATTGATAAAACAACAAAATATAATGCACCATAGTTATAAAACGGATCTGATGATATATGTGTTTGGATGTATGTATTTTATATATGTGCCTGAGCTCCAGAATACCTGTTCCTACTAGTTTTAGGTCCCAAAAATGTTCACAGTTAGCACTTGAGCTGCATTCATTCTTTCATGCATTATTACCAAATGTTTGGGCTAATAATTGCAAGAAGTTTTTTTTTAGCAAGGAAAAGTAGTTTGAACGTATTTTATGTGTTATTTGCTGGATCAAGTACTTTACTCATCGCCATAATGTTGTATTTTGCAGACCTTTATCTTATTAATATCTACTGAGTTCAATGATTCCTTTTAATTCATCCATTTTTTTAGGTACAAAAAAGAATAAATGGCAGGGAATATAAAGATACGTGCTAAAGCTAAAGATTCTTTGGTAGAAATCCAAAATCCACTAGATTGGCAAAGAGAAGCACACATGGAGCATAAGATTCACATGTTCAATTCCAAAAGAACCACTACAGCGCGTATTTCTTCTCTTGCTAAATCATTTAGTCCACCTTTACTTTTACCCTCCACAAAAGATTCACATGCTAAAACATCGAATTAAGGAAAAACCACTCATGAAGCCAGTATAAATTATAAAACACTTCATTCTATAAAATATAATGCAGCACAGCCTATAAAAGATAAAACAACAAAACGTACAAGTATTGGGTCCGACCAACAACCACCAATACACTCACAATTATCACTCCAGTTGGATCGAGATTTGATAAATGAAGAGGATAATACATATGAGAATAGGCATAAACTTGATCATCTCGAGCCTGAGGCTGATCATCAGTTAAATTCAAATCCAACTGATCTTGGGCATGGTAATATTGATGAATCAACTCAGATTTTTTGTTTAGACTCACTTACTTGAAATGTTTTAACGCTAAGATTCCAATCATTAGGTACATACGAAGTTAAGAAAAGGACACGTGGTCCAACCACTGGGATTGGATGGTCTAAGAGAAAATTTGATTCTACTGAGAAGATTGAAGTTCATCTTCCCGCTGACCTTCGAAGATTTGTTGGTGATAGATCTCAAGAGCTTATCACGAGGAGTGGACACATTGTAAGGCTTTATGCTCCTTTGAATGTGGAGAGATGGGCTCATATTCCAGTTGATATAATTGATAAAATAATTGATATCATCTATGTAAGTAATGAAGTTCTTAAAGTAAATATATGAATTGAACATGTTTTTTACACATCAGTATTTTAATACGTAGTTTCTTATTTTAGTTCGAATTCAGTCTCCCAAATGAGAATCATGTAATGTATGACCTTATATCTTCACTTCGTCGAATGTATAATGTTTGTCGTGCTCATTTGCATAGCAAACATTATTTAAAATGGAGTACTGATGCACAAAGGCGTGAACATTGCCCTAAAGACATCGATCCAGATCAATGGAGTTGGCTAATTGGATATTGGGGCAGCGCTAAATTCAAGGTGTCGAAAACATATATTTGTAATTGACTTACTATTATTTTTATGTTTTAATTAAATATTCATAATATATTGATTTTTCTTATTAATTCATTGTAGAAAATTAGTGATGTGAACAAAAAAAATAGGAGCCTACAAAAAATGAAATCTCATGTTGGTACAAAGTTTATAGCGAGAACAATACATGAGCTGGTAATATTTTTAACGTTCTGATAATTATGTTTTAATTTATTAGTTGTCGTACTTCAATTTTATATATGTTTTTTTGTTTTCATAATGCAGAGACAAGTTGCACATGAAGATCAACAATTGCCTATATATATACGATTGTGGGAGAAAACTAAAAAGGGAAAACAAAATCAGTGGACTGATGAAGCTGCAAAAGAGATATATAATAAGCTTTTGGAACTTCATGAGAACCAAAAAAAAGAAAAAGGGGAAGACAAATTAACCACGAAAGAAGCTTATACAATCGTGCTTGGTAAACGATCAGGTTAAATTCCTAGCATGGGCCCAGGACCAAAACCTTTGTGAACGTAAAAGTAGTACTGGACAACGTCTCAAAGCACAAATTCGAGCGGAAGTAGAGGCAGATATGAGCGTACATTTTCAAGAAATGGAGGACAAAGTGGATCAGAGAGAGGCACGAATGGAGCAAATAGAAGCACGTATGGAGCAAATGGAGGCATGAATGATGGCATTCATAGAACAAAGACAAATAGAGGATCAGATGGACAGTACTAACTAGAGAAACTTTGGCTAATTATGAATTTTTTAATATTGAATCCTTCTACTTTTTGTACTAGCTAGGATAATTAGCATAGTGTATGCACTTATCCTTTAATTCAATTGTCTGAGACAGCTAACTCCTTCAATGGTTCTTTATCTTTCGCTTTATTTTTAAGTTGTCATAGTAGACTTTATTTCTCTCATTTACTAGCTCTATTTCTTTGGAGTACTACTCTTCATGCTATTTTTTTGTATCTCACATATGCACACATACTTGAGCCTGCAACAATAGTGCAAGTTTGCATTGTAGTGCAAGTTTGTATTGAAGTTTACTGCAGTGCAAATTGCACTGCACTGCATTTTGGTGCAGTGCAAATGCAGTGCAGTGCAGTTTACTGCAATGCAAAACTGCACTGCAGTGAAGTTTGCTGCAATGCAAACTGCACTACAGTGCAGTTTGCTGCAGTGCAAAGTGCAAACTACAGTGCAGTTTGCTTTTTGCAGTGCAGTTTGCTGTAGTGCAAAGGGCAAACAACACTGCAGTACAGTTTGCTGCAATACAAACTGCACTGCAGTGCTCCAGTGCAAAGGGAAAACTGCACTGCAGTACAGTTTGCTGCAGTGCAAACTGTAGTGTAGTTTGCAGCAGTGAAAACTCCACTGTAGTTTGCTGCAGTTTGCAAAGTGCAAACTACACTGCAGTGCAGTTTGCTGTAATGCAAACTGCACTGCAGTGCAAACAGCAGTGTAGTTTGCTGCAGTGCAAACTGCACTGCAAACTGCACTGCACTGCAGTTTGTAGTGCAATTTAGTATAGTGCAAACTACAGTGCTGTCTTGATTGTTGATACGCGCCTTAGATGGTTTCTTGAGTGGGGGTCTCGGTGATGGTTGCTGGTGTCGTTGGGGGAGGAGAGTTTGTTAATGCACTGCAGTTTGCTAGAGTTTTGTTCCGCAGGTTGGATGAATTCATGACAGGACTCAACATTATATCTTTAAAATTGAAAGAAAAGTACCAGGTTTAGCTACTGCAATATTCCAAAAGTTTTTTGCTAGTTTTTAACCAATTTTTTAGTCCTCATAGGGTGTTGTTTTCAGCATGAGGCACCTGAAGAAGAGCTGGAAAAATATTGCCAACTTATCTGGTGGAGAGAAGGTAAGTATTTTATATTACACTGTTGTTATTCTCAGTTTATTTTGATCCATCTATTGAGGATTTTGTTTCATGAAATACTTATATTAATTCTTGTGAATTTCATAGGAATGGACCTTGAATTTCATAGGTATGTATGAGTGCAATCCTAATTTAAATTTCTAGATGTTTTGCTTTCATGATATTTTGATCTTCTTTAAACTGGTATATGCAGCATCTTAAATGATAGTGAAGGGGGATCATAGTTTACGACATGGGGCATATATGCTAACTCATATGCACACATACTTGAGCCTACAATAATAGTGCAAGTTTGCATTGTAGTGCAAGTTTGCATTGTAGTTTGCTGTAGTGCAAACTGCACTGCACTGCATTTTGCTGTTGTGCAAACTGCAGTGCAGTGCAATTTGCTGTAGTGCAAAACTGCACTGCAGTGCAGTTTGCTGTAGTGCAAACTGCACTGCAGTGCAAAGTGCAAACTGCAGTGCAATTTGCTGTTTGTAGTGCAGTTTGTTGCAGTTCTTGAATGTCATCGTGGATGCTCTACAACATGAGAATGCTGGAGTTCGCATTACTGCATGCATATGCTTAAAGAACATCTCTCGGTCAGTTAAGGTTGTGACATGAACCAATTTTTTATTTTTATGATCTCCATTAATTACATTAATATTGATGGATTTAGGTTAAAAATCTTTGTGCAGGCCGTTTCTCCAATGAATCCTTTATTGTTCCACTGGTCAAGCTATTGAATGACCCATCTGCATCTATACAGGTGTGTGCCACTCTCAATAAGTCGACGTTTTATCCTCATGATCTAATTGATGTTGTGCTTTTGGTTCGATCCTAAGCGTAGATGGTATGATTGGTATCATTTTTTAGTCTTTTGGCTTGCCATCAATATTCCAAGTTGTTGTTATACCCAATAGTCATTATGAGATAATAAATATATTTGATAAGAATTTGTGCCCTAGGAAGACCACACTCATTTAGCAAAGGACTTTTTCCATATCTTTAATTTTAATTATTGTATGTTTTCCCTTCTAGTGTATGAGTGTGCGAGTGCTTTTGTATTTAAGGGAGAGTAGGGTGTAGGGGGAGAGCAGCTTATCAAGTATTTTCTAACTCTCACTTGGAGAGAGATCCTAAGGTGAATATTGGTACGAGTATCCCTCGCGAGGTTGTATCCAATTTTCAATTAACATGCAATCCATTATTTTGTTATTAGCTATCTGTATCCACCTACATGTGAATCCCACTATTGGTTTTAAGATATGCAGTGCTGCAGTGTAAAGGGCAAACTACTGCAGTGCAAACTGCAGTGCAGTTTACAGCAGTGCACTGCAGTTTGCTGCAGTTTGCAAAGTGCAAACTACACTACAGTGCAGTTTGTTGCAATGCAAACTGCCCTACAGTGCAGTTTGCTGCAGTGCAAACGCATTCTGCTGGAGTGCAAACACAGTCTGCTACACTGCAGTTTGCTACAGTTTGCATTGCATTGCAATTTGGTATAGTGCAAACTACAGTGCTGTCTTGATTGTTGATATGCGCCTTAGATGGTTATTTGAGCGGGGGTCTCGGTGATGGTTGCTGGTGTCGTTGGGGGAGGAGAGTTTGTTAATGCACTGTAGTTTGCTAGAGTTTTGTTCCGTAGGTTGGATGAATTCATGACATGACTCTAACATTATATCTTTAAAATTGAAAGAAAAGTACCAGGTTTTACTACTACAATATTCTGAAAGTTTTTTGCTAGTTTTTAACCCATTTTTTAGTTCTCATAGGGTGTTGTTTTCAGCATGAGGCACCTAAATAAGAGCTGTAAAAATATTGCCAACTTATCTGGTGGAGAGAAGGTAAGTATTTTATATTACACTGTTGCTATTCTCAGTTTATTTTGATCCATCTATTGAGGATTTTGTTTCATGAAATACTTATATTAATTCTTGTGAATTTCATAGGAATGGACCTTGAATTTCATAGGTATGTATGGGTGCAATCCGAGTTTAAATTTCTAGATCTTTTGCTTGCATGATATTTTTATCTTCTTTAAACTGGTATATGCAGCATCTTAAATCATAGTGATGGGGGATCATAGTTTACGGCATGGGGCATATATGTTGACTCTTATCGGAATACATCCAAGTGTTCATGAGCAATAGGAGTTATGACCATCGTATGGATGATCCAAAGCCGTTGTAGCATTCCGAGCCCAAGAATGAGACACCAAATTAAGAAGGCACCGAAGAAGAAATTAAAGAGGCAAGAGAGACGAGCCCGGCCATGAAAACGAAAGAGATTAATCTTCAAGAGCATATTGTTTTTTATACATTTTTTTTATGTAATGAGTGTAATAAAGATAAATGTTCCATGTATATATTTGTATTGAGGGGTTTGGACTATATATATCTCACTTTCTTTTTACTATTAATAAAAAATTTGTTTGATTGTGATTCTCTTACAAAATAGATATTATATCTACTATTGTCTTTTATCTTGTATGCACGTATTTGCAATTGGATTCAATTTAATAGCAAATAAATAAATTTATTTAAAATATGTTTTATGGAATAATTATAAAATATTAGTGACCACATATTTCGTTATTAAATGTGACATTTAGTGACTAAATATTTGGTCTCTGTTGCATTAAATAATTAGTGACTGAATTAATTTGGTCACAAATTGTATTTTGTGGCAAACAAGTTGGTCTTTATTGCATTAAACAATTAGTGACTAAATTAATTTGGTCACAAAAAAGTATCTTTTAGTGACAAGAAATTTAGTCACAAAAAAACAATTAGCAACGAAGATTTCTTTCGTCACAAAAAATACTTTTTGTGACGAAAGTTAATTTGGTCATAAAAAATATTTAGTGACAAGCCTTTTGCAACCACCTTGTGATGGATTAAATTTGGTCACTAAATGTCTTTAGTGACCAACTCGCAATATTTAGTGACAAAATTTTTCGTCACTAAAAGCTTGTTTTCTAACCTCTACCTCTACTCATGTCTCACTTGAGCAAGTAGATATTCCTACCCTAGCAGACAGGCTTTATGGGATGTTAGCCCCCAAGCTAGCACTCCTGCTTGAGACCTCCCTGGCTCCACTTCTGACATCCATCCAGGAGCTGTCTGCCAGGCCATCCTCTTTTTCCCCTCCACAGGCAATCCCTTCTATGGGGTGCCTTGATCTAGTTCCAACTTAATCAAGGCAGGGGGATATACAATGTGAAGAAGAGATAGTGTCTGCTGCTTCAGAAGAATTCTTGCCAGAGACAGTTCCAGTTCCAGCTCTAGTTCCAACGCTAACAGTTGACTTCAAGTCACTGTTATCAGTTTTTTATACTCTTCACTTCAGCTGTCCACCAGCTCAGGAAGTTGAATATCTGACTAAGGCCATTGTGCCTGTTGCTTGCTGTGATCCCAGCCTGATTGCTTCTTATATCAATTCTCTTAAGGCTGAGGAAATTATTGTTTCTGATTATGCTACTGCTGTTGATATAGTTGCTACTGAAATTGTTGAGTCTGCTGAAATTATTGTGTTGCCTGCTATTAGCGATGTTCCTGCTGCTGCTGATACAATTGCTGATACAATTTCTATTGAGATACTTTTTGATGCTCCTATTGAGCATGCTGCTGCTACTATTATATCTGAGAGTGCTACTTCCATCACTGTTGTTGAACAAACCAAACAACAGGAGAAATATATTCAAAGGATTAATGAGCTTTATGATAATCCTCCAAGTTCAGATAATGACCACCTCCATACTGATTCTGATGACTCCTCTGCAACTATTGCAAGGAAGAGGAAAGCAAGAAGCAAGGCACTGAAAAGAGTTCCTCCAGAAAAAGTAAAAGATGAAAACGATATACCTTATTACATTCTTCATGATTGTCCAATTTCTGAGCCTTGGATGCAATATTCTAGAAATCAACTTAAGTCCATGAAGAAAAGGAGAAAACTTGATAAGTATGAAAAGGGATCCTCTCAATTCCATCCTCCTCCTCCTCCTCCAGATTCAGGATCTGGTGGAGGTTCAGCTTTTTAGTCTTCTTCTGCTGCAAGGCCAAGCACTTATCAGTCTCAAGATAGATATCAACCAAGAGTCCAACAACAAAGAGGATATCAGTCAAGGAGAGGTCAGTCAAGAGGCAGACAAAGAGATTAAAGGACTCACTCCAGAAATCAATCAAGACAACACCCATATCAAAGTGAAGTACAAGGCCCTACTGATTCTACATCTTGTCCTTTCCCTTACAAGCTTAAAGATACAGTTGTCACTAGAGCTCCTCCTACTAACTCAGTGGAATTAAACAGATATGAACCTCCAGTTCCATTTGAAGACCCTAATAACAATCCACAATCATGGGAAGCCAGAATGAAAGAACTTGCAGCATTAGATCATATCAAGAAAGCAAGAGAGCAAGGCAGAGATACCTCCAACATCACAACACTATCAAAGCAGAGAAAGAAAGAATTAGAAAGATATGCTTCCAGAGAATTCTTTGATCTAGAGAGCTACATGAAGCTGCATCCTGAGGCTGTTGTTCCAAGGCCAAAATCTCAAACCTCCTTAGGTGCAGATGATGATAGAAGATCCAAAAAGGAAGCCCTCAATCCCAACAGAGAAATTCTTTTCAAAAAGGGCAATGAGTAATTTGAGTAAGCTGATACTTATATCTATTTCTGACTAAATCTGTGATTCTTGCTGTGATTCTGCAATGCTCAACATGTGTTATCTGCATTGTTATTTCTGTTTTATTTTTTTTGATGTACGCTTATTATTTCATATTCTATCATGTAAATAGTAATCCTAACCCAAATAGGGGGAGATTGTTGGAACACCCTATTACAAATTAGGGTAAGGATCACTATGTGCTTAGGAATTTGTTTTTGACCTTGCTGTATAGTCTGATAGGTCAATTAGAATGAGTCTTAGGGTTAGTACTTAGGTTTGAAAGCTTCCCTCATGACCTTCTAAAGATCAGGATTCAGTGCTGAGGACCAAGACAATTTTTGTCGAGCTCAGATCGACGAATCGTCGAACTCCATTCGACGATCTCTGAGCTCAGTTCAACGAGTCGTCAAACTCCGTTCGACGATCTTCGAGCTCAGGTCGACGTTCTGTCTCTAGTTGTTTTCCATGTCTTTGAGCTCAGTTTGACGATCGTAGAGCTCAGTTCGACGATTTCTGTTTCCAGTTTAAATCCAATCTCTGAGCTCAGTTCGACGATCGTTGAGCTCAGATCGACGATTTTTCTGAGAGATCAATGATTTCTGGATTCAAATTCAGGATAGTTATGGAATTCATTCAGTCTTATTTTCAGCATTTATGGCAAAGGATTTTGTAGCCGTTTCAATCAATCTGGAGCAAGTTTCAAGGAAGACTAATTGGAATGTTTCTTAAAGACTTTCCTCTAGAGGCAGATATCAGTTAAGGTAGTTATTTATGACTGATTAAAGGCTATCAAGATGTCAAAATCTGATATACTCCCTAGAGAATCATTTTGAATAGAAGAATTGGCAAGATTTGAAAAAGAATACAGAAGAGAGAATAAGAAAATTATTCATCAAGAATTCATCTTCTGGGAATAGACTCAGGAGATCTTCTGATATTCTACTCCTTCAAGCATCAAGTGTTCAAAAGCTTCTTCATCAAGAAATCCAGACATCTCACATTCCAGCATCTGTTTAAATCATCTATTGCTGGAGATCTGAAGCAACTGAAGGCCTATCACCCTAAGCAAAGCTCATCTTCTTGAACCCTTACAGATCTCAAGGGGAGCTTTGACAGCATCTTCCACTTGTCTTCTCTCAGATTATTGACAGAGAAGAATAACTCAACCTTTTTGTTTTTCTTTATTCCTTCTGTAAAAGGGTTTCTCAAAACTCCCTTCAAAAGTTTTGTGGCTGGTTTCTGAGACCTTGTCAAAACTCAGTGGTGGCAAGACACCTTATAAAAAAATCTAGGTTTTGTTTTTGAGCACCTTATCAAAAGCTCATTGGTGCCCAGGACACCTGATCAACTATCCCTGCAGTGGATTCCTACCTAGGGTGGTAGAAGAGTGGATGTTCCCAGGTTGTTGGGGAACCACTATAGCTCCTTGCGTCATCTGGCTTGCTATGTTTTTAATTTGCTGTATGCTGTGATTTTTCTTTCTTGCTAACTTTGTTTTTCTTTTTGCAAGCACCTTACATATATACATAAATCAAGACTTCCACTACTTTACAGTTTTAAATTGTAAATTATTTTAAAATACTCTATTCACCCCCCTCTATAGTAAAGGTAGATCTTACACTCACTTTTATAACGGATGTTTGATGCATGCAGATATAGTTTATCGTGTTAAAGTGTTGATAGAAAGTCAATCTTTTGACTTGGAAGCATCCTACTACTGATAGTAGAGTTTGATGTAATATTTGGATTGATTGGCTCTTAGAGCAATATGCGTTCATCAATTGTAGTTCGAAGACTGTTAAACTGGGGTTGAATATAAGCCAAGAAACCACTTTATTTGGTATGAAGGGACCGAGCAAGACGATGATGTTTGCTCTCCAAGTATTTAAAGCAGTTCATTAGGGTGTGGAGTTATTATTCACTCTAATCGAGTCTAAGAAGCCCAAGCCTGTCTTAACCAGTATTCCAGTGGTGTCGGAGTTTGCTGACGTGTTCCCCGAAGATCTCCCTGGATCTCCACCTTAGCGAGAGATCGATTTCACCAACGAGTTGGTGCCAAGTGCAAAACCCGTGTCGCGGTCTCCTTACTGCATAGCACCAAGAGAAATGGTAGAGTTGAAAGCGCAACTTCATGAATTGATAGAGCAGGGGTATGTGTATCCAAGTACGTCACCTTGGAGCTCCATGGTCCTCTTCGTGAAGAAGAAGGACAGAAGTCCGTGACTTTGTATTGGCTCTCGGAAACTGAATAAGTTAACGGAGAAGAACAAGTACCCGACTGTAACATCCCATTTCCGGCTAGACCCCTAGGAGTCGGTTGGTTGTGACAGAACCCTAGGAAGCCCAAAAATTGAAATAAATCGACCAAGATTTCGGGTCACGGGTTGGTCACGCCCGTGATCGACCCGTCACGCTTGTGACCTAGGGCGTGACTCCTTCGACGATTGTCGATCTCAGTTAGACGATCGTCGGGCACAGAATTTTCAACCTAGCCCTGTCACGCCCGTGACCCAGGTGTCACGCCCGTGACCAAGGGCGTGACCCCCTTCGGCGACCGTCGATCTCAGCGCGACGATCGCCGAGCGCGGATTTTGCCTCATGACCATGTCACGCCCGTGACCCATATGTCACGCCCGTGACCCATATGTCACGCCCGTGACCTAGGGCGTGACCACTCTTCGACGATCGTCGATCTCAGTTCGACGGTCGTCGAACCCAGAATTGGCCACCCGGGCCTGTCACGCTTGTGACCCATGTGTCATGCTTGTAACCTAGGGCGTGACCACCCTTCGACGATCTTCGATCTCAGTTCGACGGTCGTCGAACCCAGAATTGGCCACCTGGGCCTGTCACGGCCGTGACCCATGTGTCACGCCCGTGTCCTAGGGCGTGACCACCCTTCGACGATCATCGATCTCAGTTCGACGATCGTCGAACCCAGAACTGGTCATTCGGGCCTGTCACGCCCGCGACCTATGTGTCACGCTCGTGACCAAGGCCGAAACGTCAGCCAGATTTTAAATTTCGGTAACCGACGTCTTAATCAATTCTGATTATGGAACGTATAGCAGGAATATTTATTAGCCGTTTCTATCTTTAATTATTTAATAGAAAGAGAGAGTGAGGTCCAATAGGAAATCGCCACCTGGATCAGCCAATTCATCTTCCACCTTTTCCTCTTCCCTGCATCATAACCGAAACGTTATTAAGCGAAATATTAATGGCCACAAGCGTTAGACTTTTCCCCTCCCTCCTTTTTGCTGCTTTAAAAAGGCCCCTTAGGCTCAAGGATGAAGTTTTCCAGCCCTTATTTGAAGTTTCGAGCCTCCTACCTTGCTGTAGAAGAATTCTGATGACGCCACCACCGCGCCATGACAGTCCGATGTCCATCTCGCCTCCAAACCGCGAATAAGGTCCTCCTCTACTCTTTCTTCTATGGATAGATCTTAGAAATCATTAGGAGAGATATCGGGCTCAAAAGAGCCGGATCGGGTGAGTTTTCCCATGTTTCTCAAAAATAAATGGTGGTCGGGTTCGCCAGAAACCGCCTCTCCGGCGGCCGTGCCGCCGCCCGACGGTAGCCCTCACCTCAACAGAGGTGGTGGTGGTGGTGGCCGGCCAGGGAGACGGCTGGGTGGCCGGGAAATAACCTTAGAAAAGCTACAGGAATAGTTGTTTTCTGGTTCTGTTCGGGTTCGGGTGAAGAAGGAGATGAACAGTAACATTGCATTATATAATATATTGTATAGTTAGGAATTAATTCCCTTTTACTGTACACCAGGTTGAAACTGAAAATTATAGCCCATAAGGGCTGAAACATAAAACGTGGTCAACATAGAAAATGTAGCCCTTGAAAAATACTTTAATTCAAAATTGATTTCACTCGATTTGGAGTCTTGGTTAGACCACAGCATACTTTTTGGTGAGGTTTATCCATAGGGCTGTCTTGACCTTAGAAAAATTCCCCACTCCAATACAGTCATCAAAATGACTTGAAATTTTGGGTGTGGCCTAATCTTACCTATATCTAGGTGCTGTCCAAAAATAAGAATTTTTGGAGAATGTTTTTCTATAGTTTTTAGGAAAATTTAATAATCCTAGCATAAATTAATTAGATGGCTAAATGACTTCCAAACCCTCCCAAATTTTGGTGAGAGGTCCCTGGGTTTATCATAAGGTTCTGGTAAAAATTTAATCTCATTTGGAGATGTTTTGAATAGGGTTGTGTCCAACCCCAGGATGATCCTTATAGGATAATTTAGGATCAAACACCCCCTTGGTATTTGAGTGGCCATATCGCCTCAACAGGGGCTGATATTTTGGTCACTGACTTTTTTGGGCATGACACACCCTCCAAGGGAGTTTGGAGTGGTTGGTGTATGGTAGCCCTAGAACCCTAGGGTAGGTACCTTAATGGGGATTTGTAGGGTTGTGAAGGTCATGGGGTCAAATGACCTTGGACTGTGTTGGTACCCTAGTTTGGATTTGAGTTAAGTCTTTCCTTTAGTCTTTTCTTTGGTTAGTTGATAGGTTAGTTTTTCTAGTTTTGTAGAATTACTTATCCAGATGAAAATCTTCCTAAGTAAGTTTTCGGGTTCGACTATAGTCGAACACCGATCGACTATCGTCGATCAGCCGGTCGACGATTGTCTGTCTCTAGTCAGCTCGACGTTCTGCTAGATCGTCAAGCTCTGGTCGACTATCTCTTGATAGTTCGACGCTTTCTGTCTAGTCTTGAGTCGGTCGACTATCTGCCTGGATAGTTCGACTTTCTGAGTCGGTCGACTATCTGCCTGGATAGTTCGACTTTCTGAGTCGGTCGACTATCTGCCTGGATAGTTCGACTTTCTGAGTCGGTCGACTATCTGCCTGGATAGTTCGACTTTCTGAGTCGGTCGACTATCTGTCTGATAGGTCGACGATCTCAGTGGGTCGGTCGACGATCTCCGAGGATCGTTCGACTATCTTTTTCCTGCCTTTATTTATAATATTATATGCTTTCTTTTCCTTATTTTATTTCCTGTATTTCTAGCATATTTTTATTATAGATTATTTAATTGATCTTATGCATATATCTCAAAGCAAACTTGCTTCTATATTTATGCATAAGTCAATTCTTTCTGACAATGTATTTTGTCCTATTATCTGTCTTTATCTGCAGCTGTCCTTTATAGCCGTTGGCTGTAAAGAGTTTTCTGATATATCTTTATCTAAATCCTTTATCAGATTATTTATTGCAGCTGCAGTAGCTTTATGCTTTATATAGAAATATATATCTGCAAGATACGTTTTGCCTTTGTGATATTTGCAGATTCCAGATGAAGACAAAAGCTCAATTCAAATATTAGAGTCGTTGCTACTGCTCCTATTTAAAGAGTTCTTTTGCAAAAAAGAACCAAGTCTGCTACCAGCAATATACAGCAGTAGAAGGAAGAAAACAAACAGCTGCTCTCAGGATTCAACTGAGAAGATACAGCTACTCTCAGCAATTATCCATTCATCTGAGAAGATATCTCTTCTGCTCTTCTTCAACCTGAGATCTCCTGTTCCAGGAAGTTCTAACTCAGAGATTTTTTGAAGAAGAAGAAGAAGGAAGCTGAAGAAGAACATCCATCCAGATCTCTAGTCTTCTTCAAGCTTTTCCTTCAGAACTTCAAGACAGTATTCTGTCTTGAATTCTAAAGAGGCCTTGTGCTTCTCTAATTTGTATTTACAATAGAGAAGACATTCTAACCCTCTTCCACCCTCCTGTAAAGGGTTGTTTACTCCCTTCAAAAGTAAAGCTCGGTTTTTAGACACCTGATCAAAAGTCTAAAGGGTCTCTAGATCTACCTGCAGCAGATCTTGTTTGTGGCAGGGCACCTGATCAAAAATCTGTAGTGGATTCCTACCGTGTGGGTAGAAGAGTGGATGTACCCAGTGTTTGGGGAACCACTATAATATCTTGTGTCGTCTGGTTGCTTAATTTATTAATTGCATTGTGGCTGTGATTAGTTTTAACTGGGATTGCTAGTTGCTGGATTAGGACCCAAGCTTAACTGTAATTACAGTTAGCTCTATTTTGTGCACAACACTTGTGTTAGGCTTTAGGGTTCTCATTCAATATCTATAATCTTTAATTCTGCAATCGTATCTATCCCTTCTCTTTCAGACTGACTTGAAATTTGGTTGAGAGGACCATAGAGCTATTTAAGTCCTCTGGTGAAAATATTATGGTATTTGGAAACATTTAGCCCACCTCAAACCCTAACCCTAGTTTAGGTCACCAACCTTTATTTGAATTATTAAGCTATCAACTGAACTACAAATCTAGTAAAATTTGGGTGGAGTGATTTTATGGTCCAAGTAGACATAATATAATTTTGTTGAGATTTTTGGTTTACTTTATACAGTACTTTGTTTACAACTCTAATTGTGCCCTAGATATTTATTTTGATGATCATGGAATTTTTTGTTCATTGGAATATTATGAAATCTTGGATTAGGGCATCTTATAGCATGATATAATTTTTGTAATTTTCTTGGAAATTTTATCTGATTATTTTGGGTATTTTATTCTTTAATGTACTAATTGTGATATATTGTCAAAAATACAAATAGTGCCCAATTATTAATTGGGAAATTATGAAATTTGGTCAGTGTGTGTTTCATACTATGATAAACACTCTGTAATTTTCTCTGGAATTTTAGATGGATGAAAACAGTACCTCCTTCATTAAGTTAGGAAAATTAGTATCTTGAGTTAAAATAAATTCAGAGTTCAATTGATGGAGAAAAATTATGGTACTTAGTTTATGATGGTTTTAGGTCACTACATAGCTTTTATAATTTTCTTGGGATTTTTGGATATATATTTTCAGTACTTCCTTCATAATATTCTAAAAGTGGCCTAAAATGGTAAATTAGGGAATATAGGCCTAAACACCTCTGGAATTTCTCAAAATTTGGAATTACTGTTTAAATGCCTTATAGGATTTTTACTGATTTTATGATGATTTATTGTTGGCTCATTAGTGCACTTCATGTTCATACTAGGGCATTTAGAATCTTAGAATAAATAAATTAAATGCCCGATAAATAGGAAAATCATTATTTTCTGGATTTAGACTAATTAGGTCATTGTAGACCTTCAGTAAATATTATACGGGAATCGGAAGACAGATGGGAGTACCACCCCTTGCATACCTCATAAAGCTTAGGATGGTCTGCATTTAGTAAAAACTGCAGAAGCTGAACTAGAGTGGGTAATGAGCTTGGGGAGATGGAATTTTGGTAGATTGCTGGTTTGGATAGTGTGAGTTAAATCAAGTTCGTTATTAGAAGTCAGGATGGGTAGGGTGTGAGATTGACTTGCGATAAGTAGTGTTCGGGTTCGATAGAAGACCGTCCTCCCCGAGAAGAGGAAGAGTCAAAGTCACCCTAGGATTAGCCCACTGTAATATGAAAAGGGAATGGGTTAAGGGAACGAATCAATTATAATAAGTGCCTTGGAAAGGGATTTTTGGGATTCACCCCATCATAGCTCCTAGTACCGCTGCGAGCCCTTCACCGGGTAAACCTCGGGAAGTCCAAGGTTAACCTTAACTCTTAGGATTAAAATGATCAAGAGTAACCCTATTAATAGTTATACCTCACACCTACACTTGTACACTTATGAAGAAGAAATGGCATGGAATGGGTAGAGTAGGTCCGTGGTCCAAGGGCCTACTAGTATTGATGGTGGTTGGTTTGTAATTGGGAAGTCCAGGGAGCGGGATGCTCGGGGACTTGGTATATGCTTGGTAGCCTAGAGAGCTGGAGGCTCGGTAATAGGAGAACTTGTACAAATATAATTTTCATGATTGCATGTGCATAAAAGTGGTGGGTCATCGGTACTAGGCGATCGATCACACCGACAATGGTACGTTGACTCGGCGGTGTGGGACACTTAGCCAAGGAAAGCCTGGTCGGTACAGCCAGCACAAGTATGCGGATACTCTAGGTTGTGTTCTTCTAGGGGCGTACGGAAGGGCTAAGCCTGGTAGTGTGGTTACCCGCCTAGGAGTGGGGGGGCCGACTCACTGTCTCCGTTTGCCACAACGGAGGTTCTTGGGGGTGAAGCTAGCCGCCCGAACACGGGAAACTAAAGGTCTGTGCGCATAGAGTCATGTGGGTGTGTTGCACTTGCTTGTGCATTTCATAGCATAATTGTGTGTCATAGCATAAACATGCCACCTAACGTATAAAATGGTATGGGACGTTTTATACGATAGGCCTTGCAAAATGACCCCTTGGTCTATAGGGGTAATCCCTATAAATCAATGGTTATATTTCTTGTACTTTCACTTACTTGCTACTCTTAACTGTTTGACAACCGACACCCCAACGTATAAGTGGTATGGGACACTTTATACGATGGGAGCCCTGCAAAAGATCCTTTGGCTTATGCGCTTCCGTGCATAAGTTAAGGTTACACTTCCTACTTTCTGCTTCTATCATATTTATTATAGAATTGCTAGATTAGTTCCGCTGCCATCTGTTCTTGATTAAATCTCCACCATCATGTCCTTCCCTTTCTTCCTCTCCGCTCGGTACCTAGGAGCCATGGGGGAAGGGGTAGGGGATGATAGGGCTTAGTCTTTATGACTAACGGTTTTCGAACAACAACATTTTAGGTGTACCATATGGAAGGGTCCCGGGTGTTGCAGTTTCTGACAGAGTTGACCCCGCGACCGTGTTACCATTGTCACCAGCCGGGACATACACGGGTTAAATGCCCCTTGATGGGTGGGATCCCACCAGCTTAGCAGCTAGGAGGCCGAAGACGTAGACGCAGACGTGGATTGCGAGGCGGCGACTGAAGGCCAAAAAGGAAGAAGCAACCCAGAGATGCAGCACCAGCAGAGCACGGAGTCGGTGTAGATGGGCCAGTCTAGCTGGGGTGCTCTCAGTTCAGTGATAGTTACTGTGACGCTTAGTTTTAGTTTTGCTTCCGCGAGTGACTTATTGTGAGGATATGATGTACTGGGCACAAGCCCTCCTTTGTACTCTGATATATTATTATTGTGGACACTCCCTTCGTGCACTAACCTTGGGTCACCCCCGCTCAAGTTTAGTTTGGGGACAAACTAAGCAGCAGAAGCAGTGGTGTGCCCATAAGGGAAATCACATGTAAAAGTCCACTTCATCATTAATTGGAATCCTTCTTTGTAGCCTATGACCTACCCTTCCTCCAGCAGGGAACATCTCCGGCTGCGAAGATCTCGTCTTATCATCCTCTAACCAACGACTTAGACTCAACCAACTAGGACTCGTGACTAACCATGACAATTTATAGTATGCCCTAGTTCAAAATAGACCATGGGTATGAACTTGGTTAAGGTGCAGAGATACCCAATGAGAATAAGGAGGAGTTTAGCACGAGGATGACTACCTAAGACGTAAACTCAGGTGTCCCTACTATCCCAATCAAGGATTACTCTAAGCGGTAGACTACTTTAAGGAGAATTGAGACCAATAATACATTAGCAGAATGGTAAAAGACAAGTAGTCTTAACTCTCAATACCGGTAATAAAATTACCTGGAGGCAACCACCGAGACAAACACTGAGGGTCAGATAGGAATTCGAGTTCGAAAGATACCCATTTGGGATTGGGAACATTTTGACCCGGATAAGGTTGTCGTAGATGTTACTCAAAGAGTTTAAAGTATGGAGTATATTAACGAGTTTCAGGGTGGAACCCCAAGACGAAGATTGATGCCCTAGGGATTGTGCACCCAGCTAGGATAGATGTAACAGGGTAATATCAAAGATACTTAGCCCAAGATAGGTAGGGGCTGATCTTTTGTTTATTGGGGGCTAAACTTTTATTTATTGGGCAAACTAGTATTGGCTTGGGTTCCCTTGGACCTAGTTTGGGAAAGTGGCGTAACAAACATGGTTGGAATGATTACCCGTAGCGTTACCAAGACAATGACATGGTAATAAGACGGAATAATTACGAGAATTAACTATTATCACATGAAATTAGGTGACGGGTAACAGGATTCGGGATATCTGAGAAGTTAAAGATTTAATCACTAGGTTGTATCATCAGAAGGATGATGTACCCCCGGAGTGGAAATTTGAGGACATCGCGATGGATTTTATTCATGGACTTCCCCGATCGGATGCTGGAAGACCTTCTGAGGCTATACATTTTGGGCCACGGGGAAACATGGGAGAAGCTCCTACCCTTGATCAAGTTCTCCTATAACAACAGCTACCAGTCCCGGATCAGGATGGCGCATTACAAAGCCTCGTATGGAAGGAGATGAAGGACCCCGCTCTCTTGGATTCAAGAAGAGGATCCAAAGGCATTGGGATCGGATTTTGTCGAAGACGCCGAGGCTCAGATGAGACCAATCGGAGACAGGATGTTAGAAGCGTAGAGCAGACAGACTAGGTATTATGACACCCGACATCGTCAGGTGGATATCAGGTGGGGGACCGAGTGTTTTGAAGATCCGGCCTATGCAGGGAGTTTCACAGGTGCGTGGTCGGAGGAGGAAGCTCAGCCCTAGGTATATGGGCCCTTACAGGATCCAGGAGCAGATCGGGGCCCTAGCTTACAGGCTTGAGTTGCCATCAGAGCTGGCATCTCTGCACGGCGTATTCCACGTTTCTTCGCTTAGGAGGGCTCTACTGCGCCCGGAGCAGCAGATTTTTACCACCGATGGACCGGTAGCTTCTGACCGGTCAGTTCATTTGGAGCCGATCGGGATCGAAGACACGGTTGTGCGGGTCTTGCAACGGAAGAAGGTTCCATTTGTCAAGGTTCTGTGGAATAATCATGGGCAGGAGGAGCGTACATGGGAGCCACAGGACGTGATGCGGCAAAAATAACCGGGACTTTTCAGTCAGGTATACCTCACAACCCCTCTGGACAATCAATTTGCGTTCCTATTTTAAACAAATAAGACTGAAATTTCAAGAATATGGGCTAATCCTTTGTTTATTGGGATATACACCATATCAATTGGACGAACTGGTTTTGGAATCAAAACTGCACACAGCAAACCTAACGTAGAGATGTAATCTTTTAATTCTCATGGGATGTTACAAGCTTCTTTTCCCGATTAGAGCCCCGTAGGCTTAACCTTGATTTCGGGGACGAAATCTTTGTTTTATTTATTGGGATTTGTAACATCCCATTTCCGGCTAGACCCCTAGGAGTCGGTTGGTTGTGACAGAACCCTAGGAAGCCCAAAAATTGAAATAAATTGACCAAGATTTCAGGTCACGGGTTGGTCACGCCCGTGACAGACCCGTCACGCCCGTGACCTAGGGCGTGACTCCTTCGACGATCGTCGATCTCAGTTAGACGATCATCGGGCGCAGAATTTTCAACCTATCCCTATCATGCCCGTGACCCAGGTGTCACGCCCGTGACCAAGGACGTGACCCCCTTCGGCGACTGTCGATCTCAGCGCGATGATCGCCGAGCGCGGATTTTTCCTCATGACCATGTCACGCCCGTGACCCATATGTCACGCCCGTTACCTAGGGCGTGACCACCCTTCGACGATCGTCGATCTCAGTTCGACGGTCGTCGAACCCAGAATTGGCCACCCGGGCCTGTCACGCCCGTGACCCATGTGTCACGCCCGTGACCTAGGGCGTGACCACCTTTCGATGATCGTCGATCTCAGTTCGATGGTCGTCAAACCCAGAATTGGCCACCCGGGCCTGTCACGCCCGTGACCCATGTGTCATGCCCGTGACCTAGGGCGTGACCACCCTTCGACGATCGTCGATCTCAGTTCGACAATCGTCGAACCCAGAACTGGCCATTCGGGCCTGTCACGCCCGTGACCTATGTGTCACGCCCGTGACCAAGGCCGAAACGTCAGCCAGATTTTAAATTTCGGTAACCGGCGTCTTAATCAATTATGATTATGGAACGTATAACAGGAATATTTATTAGCCGTTTCTGTCTTTAATTATTTAATAGAAAGAGAGAGTGAGGTCCAATAGGAAATCGCCACCTGGATCAGCCAATTCATCTTCCACTTTCCTCTTCCCTGCATCATAACCGAAATGTTATTAAGCGAAATATTAATGGCCACAAGCGTTAGACTTTTCCCCTCCCTCCTTTTTGCTGCTTTAAAAAGGCCCCTTAGGCTCAAGGATGAATTTTCCCAGCCCTTACCTGAAGTTTCGAGCCTCCTACCTTGCTGTAGAAGAATTCCGACAATGCCACCACCGCGCCATGACAGTCCGACGTCCATCTCGCCTCCAAACCGCGAATAAGGTCCTCCTCTACTCTTTCTTCTATGGATAGATCTTAGAAATCATTAGGAGAGATATCGGGCTCAAAAGAGCCGGATCGGGTGAGTTTTTCCATGTTTCTCAAAAATAAATGGTGGTCGGGTTCGCCGGAAACCGCCTCTCCGGCGGCCGTGCCGCCGCCCGACGGTAGCCCTCACCTCAACAAAGGTGGTGGTGGTGGTGGCCGGCCAGGGAGACGGCTGGGTGGCCGGGAAATAGCCTTAGAAAAGCTACAGGAATAGTTATTTTCTGGTTCTGTTTGGGTTCGGGTGAAGAAGGAGATGAAAAGTAACATTGCATTATATAATATATTGTATAGTTAGGAATTAATTCCATTTTACTGTACACCAAGTTGAAACTGAAAATTATAGCCCGTAGGTGCTGAAAGATAAAAAGTGGTCAACATAGAAAATGTAGCCCTTGAAGTCTACTTTAATTCAAAATTGATTTCACTCGATTTGGAGTCTTGGTTAGACCACAGCATACTTTTTGGTGAGGTCTATCCATAGGGTTGTCTTGACCATAGAAAAATTTCCCACTCCAATCCATTCATCAAAATGACTTGAAATTTGGGGTGTGGCCTAATCTTACCTATATCTAGGTGCTGTCCAAAAATGAGAATTTTTGGAGAATGTTTTTCTATAGTTTTTAAGAAAATTTAATAATCCTAGCATAAATTAATTAGATGGCTAAATGACTTCCAAACCCTCCCAAATTTTGGTGAGAGGTCCCTGGGTTTATCATAAGGTTCTGGTAAAAATTTCATCTCATTTAGAGATGTTTTGAATAGGGTTGTGTCCAACCCTAGGATGATCCTTATAGGATAATTTAGGATCAAACACCCCCTTGGTATTTGAGTGGCCATATCGCCTTAACAGGGGCTGATATTTTGGTCACTGACTTTTTTGGGCATGACACACCCTCCAAGGGAGTTTGGAGTGGTTGGTGTAGGGTAGCCCTAGAACCCTAGGGTAGGTACCTTAATGGGGATTTGTAGGGTTGTGAAGGTCATGGGGTCAAATGATCTTGGACTGACTTGAAATTTGGTGGAGAGGACCATAGAGCTATTTAAGTCCTCTGGTGAAAATATTATGGTATTTGGAGACATTTAGCCCACCTCAAACCCTAACCCTAGTTTAGGTCACCAACCTTTATTTGAATTATTAAGCTATCAACTGAACTACAAATCTAGTAAAATTTGGGTAGAGTGATTTTATGGTCCAAGTAGACATAATATAATTTTGTTGAGATTTTTGATTTACTTTATACAGTACTTTGTTTACAACTCTAATTGTGCCCTAGATATTTATTTTGAATATCATGGAATTTTCTGTTCACTGGAATATTATGAAATCTTGGATTAGGGCATCATATAGCATGATATAATTTCTGTAATTTTCATGGAAATTTTATCTGATTATTTTGGGTACTTTATTCTTTAATGTACTAATTGTGATATATAGTCAAAAATACAAATAGTGCCCAATTATTAATTAGAAAATTTGGTCAGTGGGTGTTTCATACTATGATAGACACCCTGTAATTTTCTAGGGAATTTTAGATGGATAAAAATAGTACCTCCTTCATTAAGTTAGGAAAATTAGTATCTTGAGTTAAAATAAATTCAGAGTTCAATTGATGGAGAAAAATTATGGTACTTGCTTTATTATGGTTTTAGGTCACTACATAGCGTTTAAAATTTTCTTGGGATTTTTGGATATAAATTTTCAGTACTTCCTTCATAATATACTAAAAGTGGCCTAAAATGGTAAATTAGGGAATATAGGCCTAAACACCTCTGAAATTTCTCAAAATTTGGAATTACTGTTTAAATGCCTTATAGGATTTTTACTGATTTTATGATGATTTATTGTTGGCTCATTAGTGCACTTCATGTTCATACTAGGGCATTTGGAATCTTAGAATAAATAAATTAAATGCCCGATAAATAGGAAAATCATTATTTTCTGGATTTAGACTAATTAGGTCATGGTAGACCTTCAGTAAATATTATACGGGAATCGGAAGACAGATGGGAGTACCACCCCTTGCATACCTCATAAAGTTTAGGATGGTCTACGTTTAGTAAAAACTGCAGAATCCGAACTAGAGTGGGTAATGAGCTTGGGGAGATGGAATTTTGGTAGATTGCTGGTTTGGATAGTGTGAGTTAAATCAAGTTCGTTATTGGAAGTCAGGATGGGTAGGGTGTGAGATTAACTTGCGATAAGTAGTGTTCGGGTTCGCTGGAAGACCGTCCTCCCCGAGAAGAGGAAGAGTCAAATTCACCCTAGGATTAGCCCACTATAATATAAAAAGGGAATGGGTTAAGGGAATGAATCAATTATAATAAGTGCCTTGGAAAGGGAGTTTTGGGATTCACCCCATCATAGCTCCTAGTACTGCTGCGAGCCCTTCACCGGGTAAACCTCGGGAGTCCAAGGTTAACCTTAACTCTTAGGAATAAAATGATCAAGAGTAACCCTATTAATAGTTCTACCTTACACCTACACTTGTACACTTAGGAAGAAGAAATGGCATGGAATTGGTAGAGTAGGTCCATGGTCCAAGGGCCTACTAGTATTGATGGTGGTTGGTTTGTAATTGGGAAGTCCAGGGAGCGGGATGCTCGGGGACTTGGTATATGCTTGGTAGCCTAGAGAGCTGGAGGCTCGGTAACAGGAGAATTTGTACAAATATAATTGTCATGATTGCATGTGCATAAAAGTGGTGGGTCATCGGTACTAGGCGATCGATCACACCGACAGCGGTACGTTGACTCGGCGGTGTGGGACACTTAGCCAAGGAAAGCCTGGTGGGTACAGCCAGCACAAGTACGCGAATACTCTAGGTTGTGTTCTTCTAGGGGCGTACGGAAGGGCTAGGCCTGGTAGTGTGGTTACCCACCTAGGAGTGGAGGCCCGACTCAATGTCTCCGTTTGCCACAACGGAGGTTCCTGGGGGTGAAGCTAGCCTCCCGAACAGGGGGAACTAAAGGTCTGTGCGCATAGAGTCGTGTGGGTGTGTTGCACTTACTTGTACATTTCATAGCATAATTGTGTGTCATAACATAAACATGCCACCTAACGTATAAAATGGTATGGGATGTTTTATACGATAGGCCTTGCAAAACGACCCCTTGGTCTATAGGGGTAATCCCTATAAATCAATGGTTATATTTCTTGTACTTTCAATTACTTGCTACTCTTAACTGTTTGACAACCGACACCCCAACGTATAAGTGGTATGGGACACTTTATACGATGGGAGACCTGCAAAAGATCCTTTGGCTTATGCGCTTCCGCGCATAAGTTAAGGTTACACTTCATACTTTCTGCTTCTATCATATTTATTATAGAATTGCAAGATTAGTTCCGCTGCCATCTATTCTTGATTAAATCTCCACCATCATGTCCTTCCCTTTCTTCCTCTCCACTCGGTACCTAGGAGCCATGGGGGAAGGGGTAGGGGATGATAGGGCTTAGTATTTATGACTAATGGTTTTCGAACCACAACATTTTAGGTGTACCATATGGAAGGGTCCCGGGTGTTGCAGTTTTTGACAGAGTTGACCCCGCGACCGTGTTACCATTGTCACCAGCCGGGACATACACAGGTTAAATGCCCCTTGATGGGTGGGATCCCACCAGCTCAGCAGCCAGGAGGCCGAAGACGTAGACGCAGACGTGGATTGCGAGGCGGCGATGGCAGTCCAAAAAGGAAGAAGCACCCAGAGATGCAGCACCAGCAGAGCACGGAGTCGGTGGAGATAGGCCAGTCTAGCTTGGGTGCTCTCGGTTCAGTGACAGTTACGGTGACGCTTAGTTTTAGTTTTGATTTCGCGAGTGACTTGTAGTAAGGATATGATGTACTGGGCACAAGCCCTCCTTTGTACTCTGATATATTATTATTGTGGACACTCCCTTCGTGGAGATTTATTTATATACATGTGGTTATGTTGACTTGCTTTTACTTCATTATGCTACTATTCTGTGATCGAAAAGGGCCGGCAGAATTTGCGTTTTGTAGTGGCGGCCTTCCCGTGAGTCTGTGCCACCGCAAAGCGACAGTTCTGGGCTAAGACCCCTGTGTTTAAAAAGAAAAAAAAGGGGGTCTTACACCGACTCCGAGGATCGATGATCTTTTTAACCAACTAGTTTGGTAAACCGTGTATTCGAAGCTGGATTTGAAGTCTGGTTACTATCAGCTAAGAATTAGGGAAAGTGACATTCCCAAGACGGCGTTCAGTACACATTATGGGCATTGCGAGTTCACGGTCATGCCTTTTGGGCAGACAAAAGCACCATGCTTGTTTCGGGACTTGATGAACCAGACATTTAGGGAATATTTGTATCAGTTCATGATAGTGTTCATCGATTATATCATGGTGTACTCCAGGTCTGAGTTTGATCATGAGAAGCATTTGCACATTGTTTTGGAGACTTTGAGGAGCAATCAGCTGTACGCCAAATTCTCTGAGTGCTAGTTTTGGCTTTCTTCTGTTGCATTCCTTGGTCATATTATCAGTGGTAAGGGTATCGCGGTGGATCCAGCAAAAGTGTCTGCAATAAGAGAGTGGCTTGTGTTGTCTTCAGTGGCGGAGGTCCGGAGTTTTATAGGACTTGCCTACTATTATAGGCGCTTCATAGAGAACTTCTCCCGGACAGCTTTACCACTCACGACCCTGACAAGGAAGGATCGAAAGTTTGTTTGGTCGCCAGCGTGCGCACAAGCTTTCGAAGAACTAAAAAGTCATCTGACCACGGTGCCTATTCTATGATCTCCATGTGGGACAGAAGGCTTTGAGATCTATAGCGATGCTTTAGGCAGCGGATTAGGTTGCATTTTATTATAGCATGGGAGAGTAATAGCTTATAGCTCACGCCAGTTGAAGGTGCATGAGAGGAATTATATGGTCTTTGACTTGGAGTTAGTGGCTGTGATATTCGCATTGAAGCCCTGGAGGCACTACTTCTACGGCGTGAAGGTCGACATTTACACAGATCATAAGAGCTTAAAGTATCTGTTGGATCAGAAGGAACTAAATATGCATTAGCGAAGGTGGATGGAGTTCCTTGGGGATTACACCTTCAAGATACATTATGTCCCTGGCAAAGGTAATGCGGTTACAGATGCGTTAAGTCGCAGGGCTCCTGTGTAGGCTAATTGGTTACTGATGCATGACGAACATCTCGTTTGAGATTTAGAGGCCTTAGAGATCTCTTGCCTTGATAGGAGGTATAGTGCTGAAGCATGTTTGCATTGGATAGAGGTACATTATGAAATATGTAGCACCCCCCCCCCCCCAACCTTTGGCTGGTTCGGGCTTGAGGGGGTACTACTCGTGAAAGACGTCCACCCAGTACTCCTAGGGATGGCGATCACCCTGCCTAAGAACTAGATGGATGCCTTACTCAGCTAGAATCACAACATTCACAATACATCAGAGATTTTACGGAAGCATTAACAGGAAAATATCGTCGAATACATATAATATCGTATATACATTTATATGAGTACTAGGGTCGTAGCCTAAGTTCTTATATAAGCTCGTAGGTTGTACAAGTTCTACACATAGCTCCTCATACACTCTCTCTATCCTGGTCACTGGTACTCATGTCTCAAAACTTTGAAGACATCAGGGGTTCTTCTGCTCGAATATTCCTAACCATAGGCGCGTTCTCCTATGACAGGGGATCAATACAGTGCTTGATAAGTCACTAATTATAGTTATTTTCATATAGTTTTTATTTAATTAATAGTAAGATTATAATTATATTTTAGTAGTTATGGTTCTAATTGCTTTATTTTCATATTTCAGGTGAATTTGGGATGCGAATAATAATTTGGAGCTTGCAGGACGAATCAGGAATTGAAACGGAGAAAATGAACATTTTTTGTATCGGATAGCTGAACTTCAAATGGTCATAACTTTCAAACCAGGAAGAGTTACGGGACGTTCAACCAGTCAACGGAAAGAGGACGACGTCCTCTACAAATTTGGAGAGTTTCAAAAGTACACGCCCCTGAGACACGGGCGTGTCGAGGGCGTGTCGAGGGCGTGAACACGGGCGTGTCTAGGTCAAAAAAATATTTTTCTCCAGAAATCATCCCGGGACAATTCTGCACCATTTCTCAAGTACACGCCCCCCTGTCACGGACGTGACCTAGGGAGTGACCTACCAGAAACTCCCAAATTAATCCCAGATTGTGCCGTTTCAAACCGTTTTGCTGACCCAGTCAAACACGCCCTAGGTCACGGGCGTGACCAAGGGCGTGACCACTTCAGAAATGCCAGAATTTCTTCCCGCCGTTCCCATTCCCGCCGTTTCCTATAACAGACTAGACACGCCCTAGGTCACGGGCGTGACCTAGGGGCGTGACCCGCAAAACGGCAATTTTTGGCGGTTTTTCTCCAACGTTCCCGGGCTTTCAAGACTGCAGTTTCCGAGCCTGACACGCCCCAGGTCACGGGCGTGACCTAGGGCATGACTCCCAAGCAGAAAAATCTATAAATAGCAGATGTGTTCAGAAGCTCAAGGGGGGAAGATTAGGAGCATGTTTTAGGAGTATTTTGTAGCTTATTTTACTATTTTTCAGCACTTCCTTTTATGTAATTTCAAATTCATAGTTTAGATTTCAATTCAAGTATTTCCTTTTTGCAACCATGTTCTTCTTTCCCTTCTTTTTATGTATTTCCTTTATCATGTCATGTAGCTAATTTACATTAGCACTTGATCATGATGAACTTTGAAATTAAATAAAACTATTTTGTCAAACACTTTTACCGCTTTGATCTAACTTTGATTTTATCTGTTTAGAATTCGTAATTCATGAATGCGTTTTCTACCCTAGATCCGTATCTTAAATGACCGAGAGGTTGCGGATACGAGTAGATCACTCAAAGATAGAAGGAGCCGCATGCACTCCTCGAGAGAGGATGACATGGATCTTCCGGATTGGAGTCAAATCCAAGAGCGGGGTTCACCGCGTAAAGCAAACTTAGGGGTTTCGACTGGCCGAGAGGTCTTAATCGATCAACCTAAGTTTAGTCAAAAGCATGAGCTCGAGAGAGACGCTTTTGTACCTTGGGAACCTCCACGATCAAAGTAGGTAATTAAAAGTTTGCATTTTATAAGTTTATTTGATTTCAAAGGGAGTCTTGATCAAGTGCTTATTTATTTTCATTTTCTTCATTTATTTTTAATTAACCTTCAATTTATATTTCGATAAAATAATATTAATTTGCGTGAGTAGAAGTACTCAACAGGCCCCGAGTCAAATACAACATTTCCTATACTATATTTCGATAGGTACACTTGCCTATTTGAGATTTTAGTTTGGATAATATTTTAAAACTATAGAAAATCTGCATCAAGTTTTTGGCGCCGTTGCCGGGGAATTTTTGTTGATATTTTGAAAGCGCAAATTTTATTACTTTTATCATTCTCTTTCTCCACCTCCTTTTCTACTCTTACTTTTCTTTTTCAAATTTATTTCAATTAGCTAACGGTTGTTTTTATTTTCTTTTATAAAAAAAATATTATCACAATTGGCCGCTAAAATTGCCGAGCTTACACACAATGTAAATCTTTTGAAAGCCGCAAGACAACGCCAAATTGTTTGTTATTTTTGTGGTGGTTCTCATCAAAGTGAATATTGTTATCATTATAATTTTTATCAAAATCTTTCTTATGAAAATAATTTCTATAATAATTATGAAAATAACTATTCTCACTTTTATGATAATTCTTTTTCTAATTTTCATGAAAATAATTTTTCCTATTCTTCTAATTTTCATGAAAATACTTTTTCAAATTTAAATACGAATAATTATTTTGATTTAAATAATTCTTCTTCCACCTCGGCTATTGGTTTTTCTTGTTCGCAAGATCAACCGGAAAATTTTCCGAGTTATGAGAACAATTATTTAGATCCTAATTCTTGTTCTTCTTTTATCACACCACCCACTTCTTCTAATCTTGGGGACTTTACACAATTTCAAGTTGATCCTACCCAAACTTTAGAAGAAATTATTGTTTGTCCTAAAAATTCTTCTCCTTCTTTGAAACTTTTACTTTTGGTGGAACATGACTCTTCATGTACCCCCGTAGTTGTTTATACCAAAGAAGAGGAAAAACTCTTATTTCAAGAGTTTGTTAGGTGTATGGACGCTATGGACGAAGTAGAAGAAGAACATGTGTCTCCTCCTACGACTTCCACTTTTTCTCCTCCATGCACAATTTATGACTTTTTAGGAGCAAAAATTTTTGATCCTGATGCGTCCAATGATTTTATTTTCAGTAAAATTTTGGATAAAAAATTAAATTTAGAAAATAAACAACCGGAGCCTAATCTTATACCTTTGCAAGAACCTCCTCCTTGCGAAGATTTTTTTGAAACGCTTACTTTTGATTTTCCTTATACTAACAATTTTCATGTAGAAGAGGAGTCGTTGCAATTAAACGTCATCCACGATCCATTTGCCGCTCCTCTACAAAAATTCAAATCACCTCAGGTATGGATAGGTGATTCAAATCACCTCAGGTATGGATAGGTGATTTGAATTTATATTTTCAAGTCAACTGCTACAACAAGGAAAATCAAGAAGACAGCGGAGGAGTAGTCGGGCGAGCAATTTTGGCATCGTCGCCAAAGCGTGAATTAAGGGAGTTGCCCGTCCATTTTAATTTTAATTTTCCATTTTCTTAACAATAACCGTCTAGCTTAAAGACGGGAAAAAGAAAAGCGCTCTTGGGAGACACCCCTTGCTTATCTTTTATTTTTTTATGAATTGTTTTTTATTATTTTTTAGAAATTGTTTATTTTTCCCCTCCTACTTGGCTTGTAAACATTGGGGACAATGTTTATTTTTAAGTATGGGGGTGGATTCTCATACTGTTTTTATTTTGAAAATCCAAAAAAAATGAAAAAATCTTTAGAAATTAAAAACAAATTAAAAATAATAATAATCCCCTACTTACTTTTTGTGATTTCTAGAAATATATTTTGAGTTTATTTATAAGAATTTTTATAATTTTTGATTTTCTAATCTTTTATTTCATCAAAGTTAGTTAAATTAATTTTTAGGTGATTTGATTTTGAAAAATAAACTTATGAATTAATTTTGTTTAGAGAACCTTATTTACTTCTTTTTCTCTTTATTCTAATTAGTTTCAATTTTATAGTGTTTAATTTAACAATCTTTTGATTTTAATTATAATCATTTATGCTTAAAGATTCTTAGGAAATTCTAAATTTACTATAGTTGATCTCTAATTATTTTAATTTAATCTAAATTTTGTATAACTTCCCTTTGTTTTAAATTTTCTTGTTAGATCATATGTCATAGGGATGAGAGGATAAAATTCATCATCCCTTGGTACACATATGCAATTTTTTTTTGGTTAGATCATATGTCATGGGACTTATAAATTCCTTGGTACACATATGCAATCCCCAAATAAAAAAATAGGAGTAAGAGAATAAAATTCATTACTCCCATTTAATTTTTGTTTTGATTTGAAGAGAAAAAATATTTGTTTATATGTCATGGAAAATGAGAGGATAAAATCCATCATTTTCTTGGTAAACATATACAAATATCAAAAGAAAAAAATGTGTGGGGTGAGAGGATAAAATTCATCGCCTCCAATTCAAAAACTCTTCATTTTCTTTTTCCCCAAACCCTAAAAAAATGGTTTTAGAAGTAAATTAAAATACTAGGAGAGCATAAGTACTAGTTAAAAATTTCTTACAAGTTTCTTTTTAGTAATAATGTGAATAATTCTAATCTAATTTTGTTTGCTAAATTACTTAATTTTGAATTCTAATTAATTTATATGAGAAATTTTTGCTAAATACCTTTCTCTGTACATTTTAATTTCATAGTTTAGAATTTAATATTTAAATCGCTAAATTTTATTTTTAACTTTCTTTTGATTTAATGAATTTTTAGTTTAAAATAAAAAATATAAATTTCTTATAAGTACTTCTCATAGTTTTGCTCTGGAATAGCAAAAGATTAAGTATGGGGGTACTAGATAAGTCACTAATTATAGTTATTTTCATATAGTTTTTATTTAATTAATAGTAAGATTATAATTATATTTTAGTAATTATGGTTCTAATTGCTTTATTTTCATATTTCAGGTGAATTTGGGCTGCGAATAATAATTTGGAGCTTGCAGGACGAATCAGGAATTGAAACGGAGAAAATGAACATTTTTTTTATCGGATAGCTGAACTTCAAATGGTCATAACTTTCAAACCAGGAAGAGTTACGGGACGTGCAACCAGTCAACAGAAAGAGGACGACGTCCTCTACAAATCTGGAGAGTTTCAAAAGTACACGCCCTTGAGACACGGGTGTAACGACCCCATCCGTTAAATGACGTATAGTAGAAGGTCCGGCGGGGCCCCACACTATATGCCACAAACAGACGGTGAGGTCACAGGATAATACCAAACCAACCACGAATCCTAACTCAGAGCATTCTAGCGGAAGCATTAAGTAGTAATTTGAACTCTAACCAGGAATGCCCAATATATAAACCACCTTTATATATATCACGGAATGTACACAAATACATAGAGTTTGGCCTTAAGGCCTTACAGTTCCTCTTTTCACAACGTATAGTTTACAAACCTCGGCACGCAGGCCGGCCATACATGAGTAAAAGCAAAAACATTCGCTTAGCCTTCAAGGGCTAGCCGCAGCACAGCAGCAACAGCAGTAGGGCTTCAGCCCTTCACTTACCACTTGGCTCTCCAGCACCTGCACGGGAACAATCCACCCAACCGGTGGCAAACAATGCAACTGTCAGCATTCAGCTGACCCAATTATAACAATCTTACCCCTTCCTCGGGGCATTAGCATTCTTTCCCTGCAAAGTATGGCATCATCATATAGCAACTATCTGCGCGCAGGCACATTCAAGCCATCACAACTATCGGCCACACGGACCGACAGTCCGTGCACTCAGGGCACATTCTCGGTGTACCGGAATACCAGGGTCAACACCACCGTCTACACGGTATTTGAGCATTCTAGTCTTTCCGGCGCGCGGGCCTAAGACTCTCATTAGGCGCTCCAACAAAACCTATAACCAGGCTTCCAAGTCGGACGGACCTAACGCAGGTACGGATCAGCCACCCCCCGTTGCTCAAGTCGCCGTGCCACCTCGAATACGGAAGTATCCATGGCTATTTATAGGCGCGGGTCGGTTTCACCTTTCCTGTTCGGCAATCTGCCTTTTCATCGAGTTGCAGCCCAATGGCTCAACCGCTCATAAAGTGGCAACGCACGGCCACAAGAGTTGCATCCAACCCTCTTTATTTCCTGGACATTGTCCAGTACTTCCTGCTGCACCAAGCAACAGGTAGGCACAAGGCATCACAAGCCATAATCATGGAGCCTTCTCCGATATGCAAACAAGCATCACCAATCCAGACCACGTCCAGATGGGCTTCACACAGCATGCCTAGAGCCGTACTCCAATTCCGGCCTCTAATAAGGGGGACTTCACATATCTACCCCAAGGGACACCACAACCCACCGCACACTCGCGGGGAAGGGTTTTCCCTATGCAATGCAGAAAAAAAGGACTTCACATGTCCAAGAAGGGAGATCGTTACCCTTGTCGATCTCTTGGGAGCCATCAAAAACTAGCCGGTGAGAAAGAACCGCAGCAGCCTTGCCTTCACAATGCCGGCTTCGGATCACGAATCGGACCACGGGAACTCCGCCGGTGGCTTGATCTCCTCCTCCTTCTTCCTCCTCTCACTTTCTCTCTTCCTTAAGCAAATGAAGAATAGCTTTCTTCATCAGCCTCCACGGACTAAATCCAGCCAGGAAACCACCTGAGCCCTTGGATCAAAAGAGAGAAATCTGAACGGCCACGATTTGCCCAAAAACCCAATTTTTTTGGCTGACACGGCCTGTGACACGCCCGTGTCACAGGCCGTGTACCCTTAAGCGGTTCATACCGACTGAGATTTACCAGAACACGGGCATCGACACGCCCGTGTCGAACCTGACACGCCCGTGTCATTCCTGAGACACGCCCGTGTCACCCCCGCCTCATCGAGCTGCAAGCAGTACACGGGTCGGAACACGGCATCGGACACGCCCGTGTCCAACCTGACACGCCCGTGTTCAAGGCTTGCTTCAAGGCCGTGTAATCTTCTGACTCGGGCCACAATTTTATTTGCGTGACACGCCCTGGGACACGTCCGTGTCCCAGGCCGTGTACCCCCTACACGCCCTGGGACACGCCCGTGTCCCAGGCCGTGTAAAATTACCTGTACCTCAAAAATCATTTTGAGTCTTTTTGGGGTCTTTTTGGGGTGTTACAATCCTCCCCCCCTTAACAAAATTTCGTCCCGAAATTTGCACGGTTAAGGAAACAAGAACCAGCAATGCTATAACTCGATAACTATGTTATAACAAAAAGTACACGGTCTACAGTTTATACAAATAACTCGGGAAATTCAGCTCGCATGGTCTGCTCTCGCTCCCATGTTAGCTCTTCACGGCCACAATTGTCCCATCGGACCTTGACCATCCCGATCACTTTGTTCCGCAACTGTTTCTCGGCTCGATCCTCGATCCGAATGGGTCTAACCTTCGTTGTTAGCCCATACTCGACCGGTACCCGATCATTCTCCACTACTTGAGCTGGATCCTTCACCGCCTTACGAAGGACTGAGATGTGAAATACATCATGTAATCCACCCAAGTCTGCTGAAAGTGCTAGTCGATAAGCAGCTTCCCCAACTCGCTCCACCACCTCAAATGGACCAAGATACCTCGGACTTAGCTTTTTCAAATGCCGAATCCTGGACACGCCTTTGAAGGGTTTGATCTTCAAATATACCCAATCACCCACCGCGAACTCCACGTTCCGGTGTTTGGCATTGTAGTACTTTGCTTGACGATCTTGGGCTATCACTAGCCTCTCCCGAATAGAGCGTATGAGCGAGGTAGCTTCTTCGACTTCCTTTTTCCCACTCAGCTTAGATTCGCCTGCTTCTGCCCAAGCTAACGGTGTACGGCATTTCCGACCATATAAAGCTTCAAATAGCGCCATACCAATACTCGCTTGGTAGCTATTATTATAGGCAAATTCGACAAGAAATATATAATCTTCCCATCTCTTACCAAAGTCTAGGGCGCACATGCGGAGCATATCCTCCATCGTCCTGTTGGTTCGTTCAGTCTGGCCATCCATTTGGGGATGAAAGGCCGTACTAAACGCTAACTTTGTACCCAACATTTGATGCACGAGCCGCCAATCATTCGATGTGAACCGCCCATCACGGTCACTAACGATGCTCCGAGGAACACCGTGCAGTCGAACAACCTGCTCCACATAAATCTTGGCCAAGGTTTCCACTGAATCGTCTCTTCTGTTTGGAAGGAAGTGCGCCACTTTTGTCAACCGGTCCACAATCACCCAGATTGAATCATGACCGCGTTGAGATCTCGGCAACCCATGCACGAAATCCATCGAAATATCATCGAACTTCCACTCCGGAATAGGTAACGACTTCAGGAAACTGCCAGGCTTCTGGCATTCTGCTTTCACCAACGCACAGGTATTGCATTCAGCCACATAACGTGCGACATCTTTCTTTAATCCGGGCCACCAGAATAGCTTTTTCATATCTCTATACATCTTTGTGCTCCCTGGGTGAACTGAGTACTTTGCAAAGTGAGCTTCGTACATCAACTTTTCCCTCAATTTACCCACACTCGGGACGCACACTCGACCATTTCTTCTTAACAAACCGTTATCCCAAGAGAATTGGTCATCCGGCCCATCTTTTGCATAGCGCTGGAGGCTTTCATCAATCTCCGTTGCTCGCCGAACTCTGTCCGTAAGGTCATATTGCACCTCCGTCCAGTTCAAACATGCATCGGTTGACGAACCCTTGTCAACACAAGATATCTCCAATGCTTCCAATTCCTGGATTAAACGCTGATCATGCCTCTGCAACCAGCTTGCCCGTACCGGAGTCTTTCGACTCAAAGCATCAGCGACCACATTTCCCTTCCCGGGAGTATAGTGAATCTCGAAGGTGTAGTCCCCAAGGAACTCCATCCATCTTCATTGTCGCATATTCAGATCCTTCTGATCCAACAAATACTTTAGGCTTTTATGATCTGTATAGATATCCACCTTCACGCCATATAGATAGTGCCGCCACAACTTGAGCATAAAGATTACCGCCGCCAACTCCAAATCATGGACGGGGTAATTCCGCTCATGCACTTTCAATTGGCGCGAGCCATAAGCAATCACTTTACCAAACTACAGAAGAACGGAGCCTAAGCCGCTCCCGGAAGCATCACTATAGATCTCATACCCATCGGTACCACATGGCGATGTCAACACAGGCGCCGTGGTCAAATGAATCTTCAATTCTTCAAAAGCTCGCGCGCACTCCGGCGTCCAAATGAACTTTTGATCTTTTCTCGTCAGCGTGGTCAGAGGTAAAGCAATCCGTGAGAAGTTTTCCACAAACCGTCTATAGTAGCCCGCAAGTCCAAGGAAGCTCCTGACCTCGGCCACTGAAGACATCACTGGCCAATCTCGGATGGCACTTATCTTCAACGGATCCACCGCGATACCTTCTCCACTTACCACATGGCCTAAAAAGGCTACTGAAGAGAGCCAGAACTCACACTTTGAGAACTTGGCAAAAAGCTTATTCCTCCGCAGGGTATGCAAGACCAACCGCAAATGGTTTGCGTGATCCTCTTCCGACTGAGAGTATACTAAGATGTCATCGATAAACACAATAACAAACAAATCCAAGTACTCTCGGAACGTTCGATGCATTAGGTCCATAAATACCGAAGGCGCATTACATAGGCCAAAGGGCATTACCGTGAACTCATAATGACCGTAGCGTGTTCCAAACGCCGTCTTGGGAATGTCACCTTCCCTAATCCGCAGCTGATAATATCCCGATTTCAAATCCAATTTGGAATAGACCGTTGATCCTGCCAGCTGATCAAAGAGGTCATCAATCCGTGGGATCGGATATTTGTTTTTCTCTATCAGCTTATTCAATTCGCGGTAGTCAATACACAACCGTAAGCTACCGTCTTTCTTTTTCACAAATAGAACAGGCGCGCTCCAAGGTGACATACTTGGGCGTATATATCCCTGCTCCAACAACTCTTGCAATTGGACTTTCAACTCAGCCATCTCTTTTGGCGCAATGCGATATGGAGAGCGGGCCACAGGTTTCGCACCTGGCACCAACTCAATAGAGAAGTCAATCTCCCGCTGGGGTGGCAACCCAGGAAGATCTTTAGTAAACACATCGGCAAACTCTGACACAACTAGTACTTCACCGACACTGGCCTTTGGCTCAACAGCCTGAATTAGCGTGAAGAATAACTCCGCGCCCTTCCGAACAGCATTGACGACTTGGAGTGCAGACAACAGAGTCCCGCCAACTCCTCGCATACCAGCGAACTTCGTCACAATTCCGGTATTCCGGCCCAGTGTAATCTCCTTGGAGTTGCAATCAATACAGGCACGCTGCTCCGAGAGCCAAACCATACCAAAGATCACATCAAACTCCGACAACGGTAGCACAGCTGCACTCAAACCGAAATCCTGACTTCCTATTTGCACAACCACATCGCAAGCCCTATCCGCAAGCATCATACAGCCATTCGGCAATAGCACCCTTGTACTATCCACCGTCACATGACTTGGTGCCCCAATGCGAGATACGAAATCCTCAGACAGGAAAGAATGCGAAGCACCCGTATCAAACAGGGCTCTCGCCAAATTATTCCGAATCAGGACAAAGCCTGCAGCACACACACATGCACAAGCTATACATAACAAAAAACCATAGCACATAAGCAAGTAAGCTAACTCAACTCGTACCTGTGACAACGTCACTTTGCTTAATCGCTTCCTGTTGGCCAAGCTGATAGATTCGGGGCTGTGCTTGAGACGCAGAGGAATCAACCACCGCTTTGCCCTTCTCAGCATACGACGCACCTGCCTTCTTTTCCCCTTTGGGCTGAACAACCCGACAGTCACGGGCTATATGCCCCACCCGGCCCCAGTTATAGCATGTACGAGAATCCGGCCTTGATGTCGCTCCCGACCCAACGGTCGTAGTCACTTGCCCAGACGGCTTGGACCTCTTGCCCCCTTTCTTCTAGTAAAACGATTTGCTCGGGCGAGGTGCTTGTACCTCTGGCTTTGACACAACTAAGCCCTTGTTCCCTTGCACCCGCCGCATGTCCTTCTCCAACGCACACGCAGTATCAACCAACGCCTGAAACCCTTGGTTCACTGAACTCAAAAGCAGGAATCGCAACTCATCCCGCAATCCTTCATAGAACCGATTCGTTTTCCGTTGGTCATCCGCGAAGATTGTACCCGCATACCGTCCCAACCTGGTAAACTCATGTAAGTAGATATCCACACTATCTTCCCCTTGCTTTAACCGTTGGAACTCATTTTCCATAGCAATGCGTTGCGCCGCTGGGACATGTTTCGCCAGAAATATTCGAGAGAACTCCTCAATCGACACTTGCGTTAATTGCCTGCCTGCCAAATGGTGTATCTCAACCTCATCCCACCACAACCGCGCCTCTCCTTCAAGCATGAAGGTGGCCAAGGTGACCTTTAGAGTTTCCTCCGCCCTGATCGCTGTCATTATCCTCTTGACACGCGATAACCAATCTTCCGCCTGCGTTGGGGATCCCATTCCCGCAAACGTAGGAGGACTGAAGCTCATGAATTGCTTCAACTGTCGGTCAGCTGCTCGTGGATCTACAGCCTCAACCGGCTCGGGTCTTACAACAACACGAACTTGCTCGACTGCCGGCTGCGCTTGCCCGGTCGGCTGAATCATGGCAAATAGAGCCTCAGCAACTAAACGAACAGTTTTCGCAGATGGAGGAGGTGTGGGCACCTCAGCTGGTGCCGCACTCTCATCAGAACGCTGGGGCTCAGACTGCCCAGCACCACTATGCGTCACCTATAGGTGGACAAGACACACATTAGCGAACGTATGCAAGCAAAACAACACAAAAAGGAACGCGCAGATTCCTCAAACAAGATTTGGTACATTCCTTAGTGGACATTCCAGAGTTCATTAGCGTTACAGCAGGGCGCATAAACAGGCGCTCGCCACCCCATAAAAGAATTCGTCCATGAATTCGATAGAGGAAGACCGAATGAAGCTGATACCAAAATGTAACGACCCCATCCGTTAAATGACGTATAGTAGAAGGTCCGGCCGGGGCCCCACACTATATGCCACAAACAGACGGTGAGCTCACAGGATAATACCAAACCAACCACGAATCCTAACTCAGAGCATTCTAGCGGAAGCTTTAAGTAGTAATTTGAACTCTAACCAGGAATGCCCAATATATAAACCACCTTTATATATATCACGGAATGTACACAAATACATAGAGTTTGGCCTTAAGGCCTTACAGTTCCTCTTTTCACAACGTATGGTTTACAAACCTCGGCGCGCAGGCCGGCCATACATGAGTAAAAGCAAAAACATTCGCTTAGCCTTCAAGGGCTAGCCGCAGCAGCAGTAGCAACAGCAGTAGGGCTTCAGCCCTTCACTTACCACTTGGCTCTCCAGCACCTGCACGGGAACAATCCACCCAACCGGTGGCAAACAATGCAACGGTCAGCATTCAGCTGACCCAATTATAATAATCTTACCCCTTTCTCGGGGCATTAGCATTCTTTCCCAGCAAAGCATGACATCATCATATAGCAACTATGTGCGCGCAGGCACATTCAAGCCATCACAACTATCGGCCACATGGCCCGACAGTCCGTGCACTCAGGGCACATTCTCGGTGTATCTGAATACCAGGGTCAACACCACCGTCTACACGGTATTTGAGCATTCTAGTCTTTCCGGCGCGCGGGCCTAAGACTCTCATTAGGCGCTCCAACAAAACCTATAACCAGGCTTCCAAGTCGGGCGGACCTAATGCAGGTACGGATCAGCCACCCCCCGTTGCTCAAGTCGCCGTGCCACCTCGAATACGGAAGTATCCATGGCTATTTATAGGCGCGGGTCGGTTTCACCTTTCCTGTTCGGCAATCTGCCTTTTCATCGAGTTGCAGCCCAACGGCTCAACCGCTCATAAAGTGGCAACGCACGGCCACAAGAGTTGCATCCAACCCTCTTCATTTCCTGGACATCGTCTAGTACTTCCTGCTGCACCAAGCAACAGGTAGGCACAAGGCATCACAAGCCATAATCACGGAGCCTTCTCCGATATGCAAACAAGCATCACCAATCCAGACCACGTCCAGATGGGCTTCACACAGCATGCCTAGAGCCGTACTCCAATTCCGGCCTCTAATAAGGGGGACTTCACATATCTACCCCAAGGGACACCACAACCCACCGCACAGTCGCGGGGAAGGGTTTTCCCTATGCAATGCAGAAAAGAAGGACTTCACATGTCCAAGAAGGGAGATCGTTACCCTTATCAATCTCTTGGGAGCCATCGAAAACTAGCCGGTGAGAAAGAACCGCAGCAGCCTTGCCTTCACAACGCCGGCTTCGGATCACGAATCGGACCACGGGAACTCCGCCGGTGGCTTGATCTCCTCCTCCTTCTTCTTCCTCCTCTCACTTTCTCTCTTCCTTAAGCAAATGAAGAATATCTTTCTTCATCAGCCTCCACAGACTAAATCTAGCCAGGAAACCACCTGAGCCCTTGGATCAAAAGAGAGAAATCTGAACGGCCACGATTTGCCCAAAAACCCAATTTTTTTGGCTGACACGGCCTGTGACACGCCCGTGTCACAGGCCGTGTACCCTTAAGCGGTTCTGTTGGGTATTGCATCCACAATGTACCTGATTTGAAGAAGCCCCTGTGCAAGCCAAGGTAAATAGACAATGTATTTGATGAAATATTTCTAGTTGTACTTGCAGATATTCCATGCTAAGTACACACCAATGTCAGGGTGCAGTGGGTCAATATACACGGGTCTGTGCAACGTAATCCCTCGTTGAGCAGATCAGTGTGTTGGCCTACGTGTACTCTCTCTATTGGGGTGTACTTAATTTCAAGTACAGGGCTATGATAAAGCAAGAGCAGACAAGGAGCAAGGATGGGCCAAAGACCAGCTCTCGAGTTGAAAGTCGAAAATCGTCCAAAGTAAAAACCGTCGAGAATCACTAAGTGATTCTCGCCGATTCGTCGAGAATCATTAGTGATTCTCGACGAGTCGTCGAGAATCACTACATGATTCTCGCCGGGTTGGGCCGGCTCTCTTGACGCAGACAGGAAAATTCTCTTAGGCAGAATCGTCGAGAATCACTTAGTGGTTCTCGCTGATTCGTCGAGAATGACCTTTCATTCTCGACGAATCGGTGAGAATCATAAGTGATTCCCACCGATTCTCCCCGGCCTCTACAGCAAATGTTGCCAGAATTCACCAAGTAGAATTCGGCGAGAATCGTAGGTGATTCTCGCCGATCCGTCGAGAATCACCTTCGATTCTCGCCGATTTTGACTTGGCAATTTTTCTGAAGTTTCTGGACCGGTCCATGTTACCTGCAGCTGTTTGAACCAGACCTTGGTCCTTACCTTGGTGGGACCCACAACGGTCATCTTCTTGACCTAAGGTATAAATACACTGTATTTGTGAACAGTGAATAAGACGGATATACAGAATTTCAAAAAGAACGAGCGGCCGACGAGAAAACCCTAATCTCGCGATCTTGCTCCGTCGTCTTCTCCGCCGCTCGTACGGTTGTCGCCGCTACTGATCTCAGGTTCTTCCAGATCTCCGGCGACTGAAGCTTAGGCTAGCATTGCGTCTCGCGCGTCTAACGAGAGATCCCTTGTCTCTTGATTCGTTGATCGGGAAAATCTTTCCCCTTCCGAATCGATCGAGACGATCGATCCTTGTGTGACCGTTGGAAGATCGTGCTTCCTTTGCTACGAAGTCTGAATCAAGTTGGCACTGCTGCTGCTCTCCGTCGCCGCTGCTGATCCCGAGAAACTTGCCGCCGCCTCACGCCGCCGCCGGTTTCGGGAAAGATTCACTCCAAGTGAGGTCTAAGGCTGTGCACTCTTCGTCGACTTCAAGAACACGTCGTCAATCGAAGAGGGTCACCTTACTCTCCAAACGTTGTTTGTATTTCTTACAAGCTAGTTTTTAATTTCCTTGTAACGGACCGATTGGTCCCTAGTTGTAAGGGTTGGGTGCAACCCGGATTGTGGGAGTGTTGACTCATACGTGTGGAAGGGTTCCTTCCGTTAGTGCAAGGATTGGATTTCAATTCTGTTAGTGAAGTGACCGAGTCGTCCCGTGTTGGGAGATAGGTCGAAGGGGGAAAGTGGACGTACCCAATTCGGGGAACCACTATATATTGTCTGTGTTCCTTGCGTGCTTGGTTGTTTTGTTTTCTTATGCAGGTAAATATTTAATTCCGCAAATACGCTGCAGAGACACCTATTCCCCCCCCCCCCATAGGTGAACACAGTTGACACTAGGTGGACTTTCAAGTGGTATCAGAGGGAGGTTACTCATCAAAAAGGTTCACACCTTGAGTAGAATCCTGCCCCCAGTGTCAAGAAGCAGACAGATATCCTCCATGGACGGACTCAAGCACTCCGGCAAAATCCCAGTATGCACCAGACTGAACTTTCCTATCTGGAAGGAAAGAATCAGATTCTACATGGAAGCGGTCGACCCTCGGCTCTTTATGATAGTGGAGGAGGGACCTTACATTCCCACTAAGGCCTCCACCATTGATCCTACCAGGAAAGTACCCAAGCAACTTTCGGAAATGGACAAGGACGAAATGGTGCTGTTCGGACTCGACAAGAAAGCTCAGAACATCCTGGTGAGCGCAGTTGACGACTCTATGATGCAGAACTTCAGCAATTGCAGGACAGCCAAGGATCTCTGGAGCTGTCTGATTGTCTTAATGGAGGGCACAGATGAAGTGAGGGACGATCGGAGATCCCTCCTCAATCAGAAATATGAGGCCTTCAGACAAGGGCCAAAGGAGGAGATCGGAGTCACCTTTGAAAACTTCCTCAAGATCGTCAATGCACTCAAAGGATATGGAAGAGTGTTCACTGACGGTGAACTCAATGATAAATTCCTTAGGTCCCTCACTAAGGAATGGGACACAAAGATCTGCGCCATCCGCGAGTTTGGCAGACTTGCGGAAACCGACCCTCAGATTCTATTCGGGAAGCTCATGTCCTATGAGCTTCAGTTGAACACAAGGAAGGCTGAAGAGGAAGCAGAGAAAGCCGCGGCCAAGGAAAAGACGGTGGACCTGAAAGCCATTCACTCCAGAAAGGGCAAGGGTGTCGCCTCCTCCCGGGCATGGAAGAGGGATGAAGAGGAAGACTCTGAGCCAAGCTCCTCCGGATCAGAGTTATCTGAGGAAGATTTATCCCTTATCACAAGGGAATTCAAGAAGTTCCTCAAGCTGAGGAATCAGAGAAAGAGAACCGGCTCCTCCTCAAGGGATCAGAAGAAGAACTATTCCTCTGACAGGTATGGTTCCAAACCGAATAAACACCGCTCTTCTGACATTATATGTTTTGGCTGCAACAAGCCAGGACACGTCGTGGCCGACTGCCATCAAGGCAAGAGGGAAAAGGGAAAGGGAGAGGAGCACAGGTCCTCAAGAGACAAGAAGAAGGAGAGGAGTTACATCGCAAAGAAGCCAAAGACGCTGAGTGAATCTGACACGTCAGACACCAGCGATGATGAGGAAGCCTACTTTGGGCTATTGGGTCGCTCTGACTCAGAAGGAGATTGCCCCCCATTTGCGGGGAAGGTAAAAGACCACACCCCTCTCTCCGACTCTGACTCTGATCCTGAGTCTCAGGATGATGATGCTGAGGATAGCCCCTCTACCCTTGAAGCTGAGCTCCTAGATAAGTATGAGCTTCTGCTCAACACATTCCTGAAATGTCGAAAGAAACTGAAGGCGGAGAAAAAGGAAGTCAAATTCCTTAAAGGTGAGAGTGTCTCCCTAAGGGAAGAGATCACCAGTTTGATCTCCCTCCGACAGGAGCACTTGGACCTGACTTCAAAGCATTCAGAGTCTCTTAAGCTCCTTGATCTTAAGCAGGAGGAAGTCGACAAGTTGGAAGAACTACTTGCGGCAGAAAGGAAGATCGTCAAGAGCTTCTCTATGCCAAAAACTGTTCTTCCATTAGTTGACACCTTCTCTGCTCAAGCCAAAGGGGCTGGCCTGGGGCACGTAGGGGTATCTAGCTCCTCGTCCAGGAGAAACAAGAATAGGAGAAAGAATAAGGCTGCCAAGAAAGCCTCTGCTGATGAGAAAGGAAAGGCCCCACTCAGTCCTGTTGAGTTCAGAAAGCCTAGCTTTCCCTGTAACCAACATGACTTTGAGTCAACATATGGGCATCACTTCAGGCCCCCGGTTGCAAAGCCGAAGAGCCGATATGATGGGTGGACCTTTCCCCGTAACTTCAGTGAGAGTGTCTTCAAGGCACCCTATGAGGAAATCCACTTGGGAAATTATGGTCAATTCTCTAGCGGCCATAATAGGAAGCTGGCACCTAAGGCCAAACATGTTACACTGAAAAGCCAAGAGGTGAAGAAGTCATGTGACTGTGGTCATCATGTTGCCTCCACCTCCAGGTCTTCGGCCCCAGCTGAACCCCACGTTTCAAGGGTAAAGCAGGCGCCCAAGAGGAAGTATAACAGGTTTGACTGCTGGTGCTGTGGCAAAATTGGTCACTTTGCCATGGATTGTTGGTTTAATCCAAGGTATAACGAGACTCCTTATGTTAGCAATACGAGGCCGACCACTCGTAGAGTTAACCAATCGAGGGGGAGTATGCTAACAAGGAATCTAGGACCCAAGTTTGATTGGGTTCCTAAGGCAAATTAATTCTGTTTTGCAGGGATGTCCAAAGGCCAACAAAACTCCTATTTGGTATTTGGACAGTGGATGCTCCCGTCACATGACTGGGACAAGAAGCCTGCTGAGGGAGTACTCTCCAGTCGAGGATGGACCCAAAGTCATATTTGGGGGATCTGAACGGGGAATCACCAGAGGTTACGGTACGATTTCCAACGGTATACTCTCTATCACTAACGTAGCTTATGTTGAAGGGTTAAATCACAACCTGATCAGCGTCAGCCAGTTATGTGATAAAGGGTATGACGTTAAGTTCTGCAAGGATAAATGCCTGATAATATCATGTGACTCTTCAGAGACCGTATTAACAGGCATTAGGAGCAGAAATATTTTCTGTTTAGACTTTCTTAGTTTAGACTCTTCTACCCCTGTATGCCTAGTAGCAAAAGGCAGTGCATCTCTTTGTGAACAATGGCACAAGAGATTGGCACACATTAATTATAAGACAATTAATATGCTATTTTCAAAAGACTTAGTAAGGGATGCTCCCATTATTAAGTGCATTAAAGATAGTCCATGTCCTGCATGTCAAATGGGCAAGCAGACTCGGGCTACCTTTAAGGGCATCCCAGACAAAGATTCCTCCAGATGTCTTTACCTTCTGCACATGGACCTGTTTGGTCCTATGCAAGTTCATAGCTTAGGAGGGAAGTCGTATACGCTAGTGATTGTAGATGATCACTCTCGGTTTACGTGGGTGTTCTTCTTAAAACGCAAGTCGGATACGTTTGACATCCTCACTAATTTTGTCAAGCAGATACAGAACGAACTTAACTGCTCGGTGGTCAAAATCAGAAGTGACCATGGAACAGAGTTTGAGTTTGGGGCTATGACAAAGTTCTGTGAAGAACTTGGTATCTTTCATGAATTCTCCTCCCCTCGCACTCCTCAACAGAACGGAGTGGCGGAGAGGAGAAATAGAACACTCATTGAGGCAAGCACGACAATGTTGAATGACGCTTCTCTCCCAGAATACTTCTAGGCCGAGGCTGTCAATACGGCTTGTCATGTACAAAACCGGGCATTGATTAACAAAAGCCATCGTAAGACTCCCTATGAGCTACTGAAAGGCAAGAAACCAACCATGTCCTACCTGAGGATCTTTGGGTGCAAATGTTATGTACTGAATAATGGGAAGTACCCGCGTACTAAGTTCGGTGAAAAATGCTTCGAAGGCATATTTATGGGTTATAGTAGCCACAGCCGGGCTTATAGAGTTTTCAACAAGAAAACCCTAGTGGTAGAGGAGTCAATCAATGTTGTATTTGATGAAGGAAGTTTGCTTAATTGCAAGACTTCTAGTCCTCTTCCTGAAGATGTAGGCGACAGACTCGAAGGGTTGCAACTGGATGAGCCCGAGAAAGATGCACCTCCAACATTCGTCAAGGTATCCACTTCTACGCAGATCGGAGAAGTTGAAAATCAAAATGGAGCAAATCCTCTAGAAGAAGGCGATGCCCAAGAAGTAGTCGACGCTCCTGACGTCAGACTTCTACAGCTCAGACACGTGAGGGATCATCCCAGAGATCAGATCATCGGAGATCCTCGTGACGGGGTCAGAACTCGCCGAGGTACTATTAACGAGATTTTGCATCTTAGCTTTCTGTCCCAGGTTGAGCCAAAGAAGTTCGACGAGGCAAACAAGGATGCTGCATGGATTTTGGCCATGCAGGATGAATTGCATCAGTTCGAAAGATGCAACGTTTGGACGCTTGTGCCCAGACCTCAAAAGCAGAATGTGATTGGCACCAAGTGGATCTTCAGAAACAAACTGGATGAACATGGTGTCATCATAAAGAACAAGGCCAGGCTCGTGGCTCAAGGTTACCGTCAGGAGGAGGGGATTGATTTTGACTAGACGTTTGCACCAGTTGCATGGCTCGAAGCTATCCGGCTATTCCTAGCTTATGCCTCCCACAAAGGATTCACAGTTTATCAGATGGACGTGAAATCAGCTTTCTTAAATGGAGATTTGAAAGAGGAAGTATACGTCGCTCAACCCCCAGGTTTCGTCAATCCTACTTATCCTAGTCATGTATATTTTCTTAATAAAGCACTATATGGCTTAAAACAAGCTCCTCGAGCTTGGTATGAGACACTGTCTAGTTTTCTTCTTGAGAACAAATTCTCTAGAGGAAAAATAGACAAGACACTATTTCTCAGTGAAGTCAAAGGCAAGATTTTGCTGGTGCAAATCTATATTGACGACATTATATTTGGCTCCACAGACAACAATCTTTGCAAAAAGTTTTCCAAACTTATGCAAGGAAAGTTTGAAATGAGCAGTATGGGGGAGCTGAAGTACTTCTTGGGACTTCAAGTGAAACAGTCTGAGAATGGAATCTTCATCTCTCAGACGAAGTTCACAAATGAACTCCTCAAGAAGTTCGGAATGGAGAATACAACCTCTATGAGGACTCCAATGGGATCCACTATGTCTCTGGATAAGGATGAGAAAGGTAAACCTTTCGATGAAACCAAATACAGAAGCATCATTGGATCCCTGCTCTACCTTACTGCCAGTAGACCAGATATCATGTTCTCCACATGTGTTTGTGCCAGATATCAGGTGAACACTAAGGAATCTCATTATGTCGCTGCAAAGCGAATTCTTAGATACCTTAAAGGTACTCCCAATCTTGGCTTGTGGTACCCGAGAAACAATGATGTCGAGCTAATAGGTTTTTCAGATGCTGATTTTGCAGGGAGTAGGGATGACAGGAAAAGCACTTCCGGGACGTGCCAATTCCTCGAAAGAAGGCTTATCTCCTGGAACAGCAAGAAGCAAAATTGTGTTGCAACCTCCACAGCAGAGTCTGAGTACATCTCGGCAGGGAGCTGTTGCGCACAACTCCTATGGATAAGGAACCAGTTAGCAGACTATGATCTTCAGTTCAAGGAAGTACCCATGTTCTGCGACTCCTCAAGTGCAATTGCCATCGCAAACAATCCAGTATCGCATAGCAGAACGAAGCATATTGAAGTGCGCTACCACTTCATTCGGGAGCACGTGGAGAACAAGGACATCTCTCTCTGCTATGTCCCCACGGATAAGCAGATTGCAGATATTTTCACAAAGCCCTTAGACGAGGCCAAGTTCAGTCTCTTCAAAACTGAATTGGGGATGCTCAACTATGAAGCATAAAGACCCCAGACGCTCCTGGCTCATGCCTCTAGGGGGAGCATCTGCCAGCATTTCAAGTGACAACATAAGTGCGCGAACTGAGGGGGAGCATGGTGTCCGGTGCACCAGACCCAAATTTGTAGAAGCCGAAAAGGGGGAGATTACCCTCTCGGCTAAGGCTAAGGTAGCTCAATGCTCTAGTTTGCTCTCAAGTAACGGGTAATGCTTATCCTTATCAAGCTTCGGTTTTCATTCCTATATGCTCTATTCACCTTAGCTTGTAGGGTTTAGGCTTCTTCAAATAGGGGGAGATTGTTGGGTATTGCATCCACAATGTACCTGATTTGAAGAAGCCCCTGTGCAAGCCAAGGTAAATAGACAATGTATTTGATGAAATATTTCTAGTTGTACTTGCAGATATTCCATGCTAAGTACACACCAATGTCAGGGTGCAGTGGGTCAATATACACGGGTCTGTGCAACGTAATCCCTCGTTGAGCAGATCAGTGTGTTGGCCTACGTGTACTCTCTCTATTGGGGTGTACTTAATTTCAAGTACAGGGCTATGATAAAGCAAGAGCAGACAAGGAGCAAGGATGGGCCAAAGACCAGCTCTCGAGTTGAAAGACGAAAATCGTCCAAAGTAAAAACCGTCGAGAATCACTAAGTGATTCTCGCCGATTCGTCGAGAATCATTAGTGATTCTCGACGAGTCGTCGAGAATCACTACATGATTCTCGCCGGGTTGGGCTGGCTGTCTTGACACAGACAGGAAAATTCTCTTAGGCAGAATCGTCGAGAATCACTTAGTGGTTCTCGCCGATTCGTCGAGAATGACCTTTCATTCTCGACGAATCGGTGAGAATCATAAGTGATTCCCACCGATTCTCCTCGGCCTCTACAGCAAATGTTGCCAGAATTCACCAAGTAGAATTCGGCGAGAATCGTAGGTGATTCTCGCCGATCCGTCGAGAATCACCTTCGATTCTCGCCGATTTTGACTTGGCAATTTTTCTGAAGTTTCTGGACCGGTCCATGTTACCTGCAGCTGTTTGAACCAGACCTTGGTCCTTACCTTGGTGGGACCCACAACGGTCATCTTCTTGACCTAAGGTATAAATACACTGTATTTGTGAACAGTGAATAAGACGGATATACAGAATTTCAAAAAGAACGAGCGGCCGACGAGAAAACCCTAATCTCGCGATCTTGCTCCGCCGTCTTCTCCGCCGCTCGTACGGTTGTCGCCGCTGCTGATCTCAGGTTCTTCCAGATCTCCGGCGACTGAAGCTTAGGCTAGCATTGCGTCTCGCGCGTCTAACGAGAGATCCCTTGTCTCTTGATTCGTTGATCGGGAAAATCTTTCCCCTTCCGAATCGATCGAGACGATCGATCCTTGTGTGACCGTTGGAAGATCGTGCTTCCTTTGCTACGAAGTCTGAATCAAGTTGGCACTGCTGCTGCTCTCCGTCGCCGCTGCTGATCCCGAGAAACTTGCCGCCGCCTCACGCCGCCGCCGGTTTCGGGAAAGATTCACTCCAAGTGAGGTCTAAGGCTGTGCACTCTTCGTCGACTTCAAGAACACGTCGTCAATCGAAGAGGGTCACCTTACTCTCCAAACGTTGTTTGTATTTCTTACAAGCTAGTTTTTAATTTCCTTGTAACGGACCGATTGGTCCCTAGTTGTAAGGGTTGGGTGCAACCCGGATTGTGGGAGTGTTGACTCCTACGTGTGGAAGGGTTCCTTCCGTTAGTGCAAGGATTGGATTTCAATCCTGTTGGTGAAGTGACCGAGTCGTCCCGTGTTGGGAGATAGGTCGAAGGGGGAAAGTGGATGTACCCAATTCGGGGAACCACTATATATTGTCTGTGTTCCTTGCGTGCTTGGTTGTTTTGTTTTCTTATGCAGGTAAATATTTAATTCCGCAAATACGCTGCAGAGACACCTATTCCCCCCCCCCCCATAGGTGAACACAGTTGACACTAGGTGGACTTTCAGGTTCATACCGACTGAGATTTACCAGAACACGGGCATCGAAACGCCCGTGTCGAACCTGACACGCCCGTGTCATTCTTGAGACACGCCCGTGTCACCCCCGCCTCATCGAGCTACAAGCAGTACACGGGTCGGAACACGGCATCGGACACGCACGTGTCCAACCTGACACGCCCGTGTTCAAGGCTTGGTTCAAGGCCGTGTAATCTTCTGACTCGGGCCACAATTTTATTTCCGTGACACGCCTTGGGACACGCCCGTGTCCCAGGCCATATACCCCCGACACGCCCTGGGACACGCCCGTGTCCCAGGCCGTGTAAAATTACCTGTACCTCAAAAATCATTTTGAGTCTTTTTGGGGTCTTTTTGGGGTGTTACAACGGGCGTGTCGAGGGCGTGAACACGGGCGTGTCTAGGTCAAAAAAATATTTTTCTCCAGAAATCATCCCGGGACAATTCTGCACAATTTCTCAAGTACACGCCCCCCTGTCACGGGCGTGACCTAGGGCGTGACCTACCAGAAACTCCCAAATTAATCCCAGATTGCGCCGTTTCAAACCGTTTTGCTGACCCAGTCAGACACGCCCTAGGTCACGGGCGTGACCAAGGGCGTGACCACTTCAGAAACGCCAGAATTTCTCCCCGCCGTTCCCATTCCCGCCGTTTCTTGTAACAGACTAGACACGCCCTAGGTCACGGGCGTGACCTAGGGGCATGACCCGCAAAACGGCAATTTTTGGCGGTTTTTCTCCAACGTTCCTAGGCTTTCAAGACTGCAGTTTCCGAGCCTGACACGCCCCAGGTCACGGGCGTGACCTAGGGCGTGACTCCCAAGCAGAAAAATCTATAAATAGCAGATGTGTTCAGAAGCTCAAGGGGGGAAGATTAGGAGCATGTTTTAGGAGTATTTTGTAGCTTAGTTTACTATTTTTCAGCATTTCCTTTTATGTAATTTCAAATTCATAGTTTAGATTTCAATTCAAGTATTTCCTTTTTGCAACCAGGTTCTTCTTTCCCTTCTTTTTATGTATTTCCTTTATCATGTCATGTAGCTAATTTACATTAGCACTTGATCATGATGAACTTTGAAATTAAATAAAACTATTTTGTCAAACACTTTTACCGCTTTGATCCAACTTTGATTTTATCTGTTTAGAATTCGTAATTCATGAATGCGTTTTCTACCCTAGATCCGTATCTTAAATGACCGAGAGGTTGCGGATACGAGTAGATCACTCAAAGATAGAAGGAGCCGCATGCACTCCTCGAGAGAGGATGACATGGATCTTCCGGATTGGAGTCAAATCTAATAGCGGGGTTCACCGCGTAAAGCGAACTTAGGGGTTTCGACTGGCCGAGAGGTCTTAATCGATCAACCTAAGTTTACTCAAAAGCATGAGCTCGAGAGAGACGCTTTTGTACCTTGGGAACCTCCACGGTCAAAGTAGGTAATTAAAAGTTTGCATTTTATAAGTTTATTTGATTTCAAAGGGAGTCTTGATCAAGTGCTTATTTATTTTCATTTTCTTCATTTATTTTTAATTAACCTTCAATTTATATTTCGATAAAATAATATTAATTTGCGTGAGTAGAAGTACTCAACAGGCCCCGAGTCAAATACGACATTTCCTATACTATATTTCGATAGGTACACTTGCCTATTTGAGATTTTAGTTTGGATAATATTTTAAAACTATAGAAAATCTGCATCAGTGCTTCATTTCCTATGAATGGTCATTTAAATAACCGTTAGTCACAAGGCTAAGTGGAAACAAATCTCCTCCACTAATCCATATCCTGGGGATGAGCACACATGCACTAAATAGTATAAGATAGCCGAAGCATGAGAGGGTTAACACAACATTTCGTATTTATAAACTAGGAGCAATATTAAAAGATGGGTAACATAACTGAAATAAGAGCAACATTAATATCAGTAATAATAAAGGCTCTACTAGCACACCAGCACACCAGATATACATATCCTATATCCTATCACAGGCATTCATAGCCGCACACACACATCCTATGTCGACATAGTATGGACTGCTTCTATTCTAGCACGGTAGCGAGCCCCGCGGGCCTCACCGATGTGGCCATCGGTGATAGTGGCTAGTCCTGCCACTTTTGGGGATGGTCGTACTGCACAGCCCCAGGCCCCAACATACAATCATGTGTACTATTAGATGTTAGCGACATCCGACGATACGATATTTTGGCTAAATGGTGGAGGAAACCCCAACGGGGAAGATATCGACCGGTCACCCGTGGTACCCATCTCCCCTGTCGCCTTGAGTCGTCGACCTTCCCGCACTGGTATGAACGGTCTACGGGAGGGACTGACATGCCATAATTCACCGCAAACAATTTACAAGCAATCAAACATTCAATATTGTTAGCACGTACCGGGTCTATGACGGCCTCCCTACTATGCTTTGAACTTCGAGCAGTGGTGCTCTGCTCAACATTCGACAAGGAGCGTGGGAGCACTTTATTTGGGGCTAAACCTGGAGGATATCCTCAACTCCGGTTATCCCAATCTAAGGCTCGACCTTAATTGTCAACTGCTCGTCAGGGCAGGACCCGAGCTTATAATAGTAAATTGCAGAAATGAAACGCGGTAATTAAAGCTGCTGATAATAAAAGCTGCATAGTTTAAGTGATGGAATGTTATGAAACCTGTACGTAACTAGAGTAGTATTGAAGTGAAAGTGTTGAATTGAACTTGACCAGTACAAGACTGGAGTTGAATCAAAAGTACTGAATTGAACTTGACAAGTAAGATACTGGATTCGAATTGAAAGTACCTTTTGGTACCCTAGTTTGGATTTGTGTTAAGTCCTCTCAATTAGTTTCTTGACCCAAGATTTATCTATGGTCAAAGGTTAGTTGTTAGGTTAGATTCCCTCAGTTGTAGAGTTGTTGTTTATCCAGATGAAAATCTGGCTAAGTTGTTTTTGGTTCGACTATGGTCGAGCGCCGCTCGACTTTCGTCTATCAACCGATCGACTATCGTCTATTAGTTGGTTGACTATCGTCAGTCAATAGCTCGACTATCTGTTGTGATAGTTCGACTATCTATCTTGATAGCTCAACTATCTTATAGCTCGACGATCTGTTCTGATAGGTCGACTATCTGCTCTGTAGTTCGGTCGACGATCTCTGTGGTTCGGTCGATGATCTCTGTGGTTTTGGTCAACGATCTCCGAGGATCGCTCGACGTTCGTTTGTCTTCTTTTAGTAATATTATATTCCTTTCCTTCTGTGATCTATTTCTTATTTATCTGGCATATTTTATTAAAGATTGTTTCATTGATTTTATGCTTACATCTCAGGCAATCTTTGCCCCATTCTTTTTGCATAAGTCAAGCTCTACTCTGACAAAGTCTTTTGTCTTATTAGTTGATATATCTTTATGCTTTATCTGCCATGCTGTCCTTTATAGCCGTTAGACACAAAAGTCTTCTCTGACAGTAAAGAGTTTGGTCTGATGTGACTTTCTCTAGTATTCTTTTATCAGATTGGATATGCAGATTATTAGAAAGCTTTATCCCTTTATAGGATGTCTTTTGTATTATGCTATTTGCAGCCCAGATTGTAGATCTCAGAAGAAGACAAAGAATTAGAGTCGTTACAAAGGCTAATATATAAAGAGCTTATTTGAAAGAAGTTTTAACATATATAGAGGTATATAGAGAGAGATACAGACATACACAGATATTCATATACAAAACTAAAAAGAAGAAGATACAGCTCTCAGATCATTTCACATTCAACTGAGAAGAACTACTTTCTTCAGCATTCTTCTTCAAACCTGAGTTCATCCTGCTTCCAGGAGCATTCACATTCAGTGCCTCAAGAAGAAGAAAAAGAAGAAAGAAAAGTTGATTGAAGAAGAACAAACATTTTACATCAAGAGTCTTTCTTCAAGCTGCTCCTTCAAAGAACTTCAAGACAATAGATTATATCTGTCAAGAGTTCAGAAGAGATCCTGCACCCTGAAGCAAGACTTCTTCCTGTGAAAAAAAAGGGGATAGATACTACTCTAGAGGGGGGGTGAATAGAGTAATCAAAAATTGCACTAGCAAAGTTGACTGTCTACTCAACTCCCTTGGAGTTAATTGCGGAATTAAGGTTATAGATATTTGAGATGAAACCCTAAAGTCTAACACAAGTGTTGTGCACAAAGGCAGCCAACTGTAATTACAGTTAAGGCTTATAATCCTAAACAACAACTAGCAAACCTAGTTAAAATCTAATCACAGCCACAATGCAAGTAATTAAATAAAGCAATCCAGACAACACATGGAATTTATAGTGGTTCCCCAAACATCTTGGGTACGTCCACTCTTCTACCAACAAGGTAGGAATCCACTCAGGTTTTTGATCAGGTGCCCTGCCACCAACAAGATCTGTTGCAGGTAGATCTAGAGACCCTTTAGACTTTTGATCAGGTGTCTAAAAACCAACACACGTTTTTGATCAGGTGCCTTGCCACCAAGGGATACTTTTGAAGGGAGTAATAACCCTTTACAGGAGGGGGAAAGGGGGTTAAGGTGTCTTCTCTATTTTACAATAGATTAGAGAAGCACAATAACTTGCACTGAGCTAGAAAGCTCTAAAGAATCAAGGCTCCCTCTGGCTAAAAGAATGTCCAGGTGAAGTCTTGCTTCAGTGCAGAAACTCTTTAGAAAATCTGAAGAAAAAGCTACAAGAAGATAAATAATATGAAATAAGATTTCTTCTTTAGGCATCTATCTTCTTCTTCTTCTTCTTCAAAAAGGCTCTGAGTGTAAATCTTCCTGGAGGCAGGAGAATTCAGGTTGAAGAAGAGTGAAGAACTAAAACTTCTTCTCAGTTGAATGTGAATGAGTTGAGAGCAGTTGAGAACTGTAAGCTTTTAGTTTGAATGCTGCAGTTAGCTTTTGAATATGAGAACTTGAACTAGTTAATTTCTTTCTTCAAAGAAGTCTTTATATAGCAGCAGCAGCAACGGCTCTCAAAAGAGTTTGAATCTTGTCTTTTATTGAAGTCTGCAAGCTGGGCTGCAAAAAGCATAAAGCAAAACAAAATACTGCTGGCAGATATCCTATAAAAGGATAAAGCTTTTCTAAGAAGCTGCAAATTACTCTGATGAAATAAAACTAGAGAAAGTCACATCAGATAAGACTCTTTACGGCCAAGGAAGACTTTTTGAGTCTAACGGCTATAAAGGACAGCCTGGCAGATCAAGCAGAAATCATATCTCAGCTAATAAGACAAACAACTTTGTCAGAAGAGATTAGCTCATGCATAAGGAATGGAATAGATATTGCATGGAAATATTATCATAATTTATTCAAATAATCTTTTATAAAATATGCTGAAATAAATATGAAATAAATCACATCATTGAAGACGACAAAATTATTCAAAGCATACAGCAAAACGTCGAACGACCCTCGGAGATCGTCGACCGAAGCACGGAGATCGTCGACCTATCAGACAGATAGTCGAACGATCCAGATAGTTGATCTATCAGAGAAGATAGTCGAACTACCTCAGCAGATAGTCGAACTATCAGGACAGATAGTCGAGCTATCAGATAGTCGATCTATCAAGACAGATAGTCGAACTACCAAAGCAAAACGGATAGTCGACCTATCAACAGATAGTCGAACTATCACAGAAAACAGATAGTCGACCTATCAACAGATAGTCGAGCTATCAAAACAAAACAGATAGTCGACCTATCAACAGATAGTCGAACTACCAGATAGTTAAACTATCCAAGCAGATAGTCGAACTATCAACCAAAATAGATAGTCGACCTATCAACAGATAGTCGAACTATCAAAACAACACAGATAGTCGACCTATCAACAGATAGTCGAACAATCAAAGCAACACAGATAGTCGACCTATCAACAATAGTCGAACTATCAAACAAAGCAGATAGTCGACCTATCAACAGATAGTCGAACTACCAAACAAAGCAGATAGTCGACCTATCAACAGATAGTCGAACTACCAAAGACAACAGATAGTCGACCTATCAAACAGATAGTCGAACTATCAAAGACAACCGATAGTCGACCTATCAATCAGATAGTCGAGCTATCAGGAAGACGATCGTCGAACGGATGATCGACGATAGTCGAGCGACGTTCGACCATAGTCGAACGAAAAACTACTTAACCAAATATTCATCTGGAAAAGCAATTCTACACAACTAGAGAATCTAACCTATCAACTAACCTTTGACCATAGATAAATCTTGGGTCAAGAGACAGAAAGAGACGACTGAACTCAAATCAAAACCTAGGGTTCCAATAATCTCCCCCTATTTGAGTTAAGTCTCTCAACAACTAAAACATACAAAACTAATTACAGAAAGTAAAATAAAATGCATGAAGAGAAATAACTAAACAGATATCATCAATCAAATAGATAAGAAATTAACTGTCAATCAATGAAAAATTAAGGTGCTTCAGAGTTAGATTTAGGATCAGAAGAGCTAGAAACAAAATTAATCTTTCTTGAGGGATCTAGAGCTTCTTTTCTTGATAGCTTCAGGTCTTGTTCTCCAATGATTTTTAATTCTGTTGCTCTTGGGACAACTGCCTCAGGATGCTTTTCCATATACTTTGAAGGATCAAATATCTCAGGTCTAACCTGGAACTTGTCGAGCTCCTTCATTCTGAATTTAGACATTGTGGTCAATCCTGCAGTGTCCTTTCCTTCTGCTTTTACTTTCTTAATTTGCGCTGCTCCAACGAGTTCAAGAAAACGAGCCATCCTAAAATTAGGATCAAGCTCTGGGCTTTCATAAACAATCTCAGAAGATATATCAGCTGGTTCTTTATCCTGAATAACTAGATAAGAAAGGGGAGCAGACTTAGCAAATATCTTGCTGGAATTTTCAGTTAAAAATAATTTGCTTACCTTTTGAAACATCCTTCTCAGAGTGATCTGTCTTAGGAGAGGTAGAGCTTTTAAGTTCTTTGGACTGAGGAGGAGAAAATGTTGGTCTTTGATACACTATCTCCTTTACTTGTTCCTTAACATCATCAGGTCTTTGATAGCCAGTTTGACTTTTACATTGGTATCCTTGTGAACTTCTCCGTTGAGCTGACTGAGATGGATTTGATCTTTCGGACTAAGCAGCAGGTTTTGAAGATAAATTTCCTGAGGCTCCTGCACTGGGAGGTGGAGGAGGAGGACCTCTAGGATTCCATCTTGGGACAGGAGAGTCATACCTCTTTGACTTTTTCCTTTGCTTTTGCTGGTTCTTAGAAAATAACATCCAATGCTGGAAGTCCTTTGACTTAGGATCAATTCCTTTCAGTATATAATACGGGGTATCATTATCTGGATTATCAGGAGGAGGAGCTACAGCTTTTCTTTTCTTTTTAGCAATTCTTTTTCTTTTAGACTCAACAGACTCGTCAGAATCGATTTCATCTTCAGAATTAGAAGAGATAGGCAGATCATATGGGTCAATTGCATCTTTCAAAGCTCTTTCCTTTTCCTTAAGAGCAGCTTTTTCTAGTTCTTCTTCCATGGCATCCTGTGCTAGGAGAGCATCTAAATCCAAGCCCGGGGAATCATCCCATACAGTAGATTTTTCAATTTGGGCATCTGCAGCTTTTTCTTGAAGATCAGAAACTGTCATGGTGACCAGTTCTGCTTGCACTTCTGGCTGAACAACCTTAGAAACTTGAGCAACTTGTTCTGGTTCATACTGAGCTTCTATAGCTGGTAGGAGATCAGGCTCTTTAACATTTAAAACTTCTTCCATTTTATCTGTAGTATTATGAATAAAATTTTTCTAAATGACATCTAATCATCCCTTCCAGATATTCCCATACAAGAATATCAGTTATTAAGTCTAAAAAGTAAGTAAAGGGAATACCTTCAGAATCGACCACTGCATGTCCTAACTCCCATAATTCATCTAGAAAGGAGGTGATAATTCCTTCTAGGTACAGGGAGACCAAGGGAGTAGAACATTCTTCTAAGCAAGCTTTAACAATAAACTCAGATTTCAACAAAGCATCAGAAATTTCTGTTTCAGATAGAGAAGGAGGAGCTGATTCTTCTATTGCTTTCTCTGCCACTACATGATGATCTGCTGGAGGGGAGGCCAAAGGCTACTCAGAAACATCTTCATTAAGCATCTCCCCCTGCCTAATTTCAGTAGATACTGAAACCAGGCCCCTAGAAGAAGAGGGCTCAGCAGACTTTGAGAGTTTCTGAATAGTAGCAGTCAAAGAGGAGATAGAGGAAGTAAGGGGAGCAATCACCTCTTCAATCATAATTTTGATTGAGGGGGTAATTAACTCCACAATGCTAGAGATAAATGCTGGAGTTATTTCAAAGGATGATGATGATGATGATGGTGGGGGAATTTCAGAGGATGGAAGATTAGTAGGGATGGTATATGCAAGATGAGCTGGAGAATGAACTGGAGATGGAACTAGAGATGTATGAGTGGATGCAGGGTGATCAATGTGATCAGAAGAGGGAATTGGAGAATGAAGCGGAGTAGTAATCTCAGAAACCAATAAATCAAAACTGGGATGAGAAATCCCAGCAAGATGAGTCGGGAGAGGAGATGCAGGAGGAGATGCAAGAGGAGAAGCAGAATGTCGTACTTCAATTGAAGTTGAGGGAACTTCAACTGAAGTAGACGGCATAGCAGATGAAGAAGATGGAAGGGATGGATTTGCTGAGCCAGCTGCTAGAAGGGGGGAGTGACTGCGACAGTCCTGGTGCTCTCAAATGTAACTGGAGCAACCCCTACAGGAGCGGGCTTCAGGAAGGCCCTTTTCCACTTTGCGAACAGGGATGGATCCATCTTCTTGCTGGCGTTTATAGAGGTGGCAGCAGACACTAACAAATGGGGGTATTTCTCCTTCAGAAAAATCCCAACTACCCTTCCCAGGGTAACTTCTTTCTTGCCATTCTTTTTCCTGATTATATCAAATAGAACGCCTGCCCAATTAATCTGTTTCTTATTTACAATTGCACACATCAGTGCAAATTGCTGCCTTGTAATATTATCGTGGGCGGAGTGCTTTCCCAGTAGCACTTTTCCAACAATTTCAGCAAGAAACTTAATTTTAAACGGAAAATTCACTTTGAGTAGCTTAGAGGGAATGCCTTCGGCATGTCCCAGCTCTGTTAACATCCTTCCAAACTCAGGAGTATCTTGCTCATACTCTTCTTCCCCATTTATTAATCCAAAAATTTCAGTTAGAATAGCGGGAGTCAATGTTACCTCTTCTCCGCCAATGGTTCCAGTCATCAGTTGAAGATGAAGTGAAAGCCCATTCTTTGATCTCTTGAGTGTTTATCTTTATTCTGGAGGACATGAGTTTCTCTAACCCTTGATCTTTGCACAGATTTATAATTTCCACTATTCCTGGTTCGCAGCAGCTGAAGGCGTCGAAATCTACGCTGAATCCTGCATCAAACTTCACTACTGCATAGAGCGCTGGAGCAATCGCCATCGCAAGAGCTGGAGAAGATGAGGGAGAGACGGCGAGGACGAAGCGGCAGAAAACGCAAGACAAAGAGCAAGCGGTAAGACGGAATGCGAAAAGACGCTCTCCGTCGATGATAAAAGCAACTATCTCTTAACCTAGGTCGACCATCGGCTTTATATTAAAACAATGATCATCGATCTATTTAAAAGATACTGGAGACGATGGTCGAACGGTCGTTCGACGATCGGTCCTGAAGCAGAGTAGTCGATCAATCGTTCGACCATTTCTGTCTTCACAAACAGCACGCTGTCGTCAACCATAGATCGACGATGAGCTCGACCTGTTCGACGATCTTCGAATGCCGGTCGACGATCTTCAAGCAGATAAGCTATCTTCAACCATAGGTCGACGATAGGCTTGATCCGATCGACTATCATCGAACGTCGTTCGACTATCTTCGAACAAGTTTCAATAAGGCAGACGTCACACTTAGTCTCTTCCATTAATCATGCCTAGTTGAACTAGAAAGAACAGATGCTTCTGTTCATCTAAGGGCTTGGTGAAAATATCACCTCTCTGAAGGTCTGTGGATATGAACTCAAGGCTGATCTTGTTCTTTTCCACACAATCTCTCAGGAAATGGTGCCGGATCTCAATGTGCTTCGTTCTAGAGTGGTGCACGGAATTTTGTGCAATAGAAATAGCACTGGTACTATCACACATGATTTTTGTGTTCTTGTGTGAGTACCCATAATCCAAAAGTTGGTTTTATATCCACAGGATCTGTGAACAACAACTAGCAGCTGCTATATATTTAGCTTCTGCAGTTGAGGTTGATACAGAGGCCTGCTTCTTATAGAACCAAGAGACCAATCTCTCTCCCAAGAACTGGCAAGTTCCTGAGGTACTTTTCCTGTCAACTCGACAACCAGCATAATCAGAATCAGAATATCCAATTAATTCAAATTCTGACTCAGCTGGGTACCAAAGTCCTAGATTTGGACATCCTTTCAGGTATCTCAAGATTCTCTTGAGAAGAATCAGATGAGATTCCTTGGGGTTGACGTGGAATCTAGCACAAAGGCATGTAGCAAACATTATATCTAGCCTACTTGCTGTTAAATACAATAGGGAACCAACAATGGCCATATAATTCTTTTGATCAACAGGCTTTCCCTGATCATCAGAATCAATAACTACATTAGTATCCATAGGTGTATGTATTGCTGAAGCATCAGCCATCCCAAACTTCTTTACCAATTCCGTGGCATATTTGGATTGGGAGATGAAGATGCAATCAGCATCTTGATTTACTTGGAGATCAAGAAAGTAAGACAGCTCACCCATACTACTCATCTCAAACTTGGAATGCATCAAGTTGGAGAACTTTTTGCACAGTTTGGGATCAGTGGAACCAAAAATAATGTCATCCACATACACTTGAACTAACAGGATTGTGTCCTTGTGGTGCTTGACGAAGAGGGTTCTATCAACTACTCCCCTAACAAAGTTGTGCTCTAACAGGAAACTAGCTAGAGTCTCATACCAGGCTCTTGGTGTTTGTTTTAGTCCATACAGAGCTTTTTGCAACTTGAATACATGTGAGGGCTGAGTTGAAGAAACAAACCCAGGTGGCTGTTCAACAAATACCTCTTCCTTTAGCTCACCATTTAGAAAGACACTTTTTACATCCATCTGAAAAACTTTAAATTTCATATAGGCTGCATAGGCTAAGAAGATCCTTATTGCCTCTAGCCTTGCAACAGGAGCAAAGGTTTGGTCATAATCTATACCTTCCTCCTGTCTGTAGTCCTGAGCTACAAGCCTAGCTTTGTTCCTTACAATGATTCCATTTGCATCCAACTTGTTTCTATACACCCACTTGGTGCCTATGATCAGTTGGCCTTTAGGTCTTGGAACCAAAGTCCATACTTTACATCTCTCAAACTGATTGAGTTCCTCTTGCATAGCTATGATCCAGTGGGAATCTAGCTCAGCATCTTTAATGGTGAGGGGCTCAATCTGTGAGAGGAAACAAGCGTGCATCACATCCTGTCTTAACTGATATCTTGTTTGAACACCAGCTGATATGTCTCCTATCACTTGAGATGTAGGATGATCTCTAAGTGTGACAATATCAGCAGGTGGGATGTGATCTTCAGCAATAGTTAGGATTAATTCCTCAGGAGGAATTTGATCTACTATTGGTGGTACAGCAACAACTTCTGCAATGTCTTCATCACTGTCTGATTCAGTGATATGAAGAGTTGAAAGATGAAGAATCTCTTGAGAGACATCTTTGGTAGACTCTTGTACCTGCAATGAACTAGAGGAAGGGGAAGTTTCCTTCTCCTTATAAAACATTTGAGATTCATCAAAGGATACATGAACAGACTCTTCAATTTTAGAAGAAGATTTATTAAAAACCCTATAAGCTTTGCTTACTTGGGAATATCCAAGAAAAATTCCCATTGAAGCTTTTGCTTCAAATTTTCTAAGATATTCTTTATTATTATTATGGATATAAACTAAACAACCAAAAACTCTAAAATAATTTATTTTAGGTTTCTTTCCTTTAAGCAACTCATAAGGAGTTTTACACTTAAGTTTGTGTATCAGACTTCTATTCAAGACATAGTTGGCTGTGCTAACAGCTTCTGCCCAATAGGAAAGAGGCATATTAGCATCTGCCAACAATGTGCCAGCAGCTTCAATTAGTGTTCTGTTCTTCCTTTCAACTACCCCATTTTGTTGGGGAGTTCTAGGAGCTCAGAAGCTATGTTTGATACCTTCTCTCTCACAGAATTCTTGCATGAGAAGAGAGTCAAACTCAGTACCATGATCACTTCTGATCAAGGCCACATGAGTAGAGTACTCAGTCTGCACACATAATAAAAAGTCTGTAAGGGCTTTGAAGTTATCAGCCTTAGTTCTCAGAAAGAACACCCAAGTGAATCTAGAGAAGTCATCTATAATGACTAGGGTGTAATACTTCCCTCCTAAACTCTGTACATTTATTGGGCCAAATAGGTCCAAATGTAATAAATACAGGATTCTAGGAGAATCACTTTTATTTACTAATTTAAATGAATTCTTGGTTTGCTTGCCTAACTGACAAGCCTTACATAGGCTCTCCTTCTTGTAGGGGCAAGAAGGTAAACCTCTAACAAGGTTGTGTTTAGATAACCTAGATATATTCTTGAGGTTAACATGGCTAAGCCTTTTATGCCATAAAGTATTGTTATTGGTTACTTCATTAAATAAGCAGATTTCAGAGTGAGTTGAGTTAAAATCTACTAAATAAATGTTACCTTGTCTAATACCTACTAATACAACATTATTATTTAAAGTAATGTTACAAAGAGAGTTAGAGAATGATACCTGGTATCCAGCATCACATAACTGACTTACTGAAATTAGATTGTACTTCAGTCCAGTTACATAAGCAACTCTCTTGAATGTTACAGCTCCAATTGTCATCCTGCCATAGCCTTCAGTTTGACCACAGCTTGAATCTCCAAAGATTACCTTTGGCCAAGCTTGGCTTTGAACTTTTACAGATGTTCTTTATTTCCTGTCATATGCTTGGAGCAACCACTATCCAAATACCACTTATTTTGAGTGATAGGATAGGTCTTCACCTGCAAATAAGTCAATTAAACATTGTGGACCTAGGTAACCTTGGGTCCCTTATTTTTCACATAAGAAAAACTGGAAATAAATGAATAAGCAGGCTGAGGGTGATAACCTAACGGTAAGATCTCCTAGGTGGGATTCTCCATGCAGATGATGGGTCAATGAACCTAGGGTTTCTATTTTCATTATAGTTTCTAAAGTTCTGGTTGGAATTTTGAAATTCTTGTTGAAAGCGTCGATCGGCGTTCGACGATTGGTACCCAGATCGTCGATCTCCGTTCGACTATTGGGCCTGCGATCGTCGAGCAGTGTTCGACGATCTTTGTAATTCCTTAAATTTCTGTTTTCTTTTCTCTCTTTTAGATTTATTTAAAGCTCTATTTACTTGATTAACTTGCTCAGTGTTTTTTATTCCACTAGATGAAATAAAATTCACTGGAGTTAAAAGTTGGTTTTTAAGAATGATTGGGGGCTCACTAGAAGATGCTCCTAAGCCTAATTTGTTATTTCCTGACCTAGTGTTAGACATACTGGTTATTTCAAGCAGCTTAAGGCTTCTACCATTCAGAGACTCTTCTAACCTTTTGGACTTAGCTAATTCATTCTTAAGGAATTTTATTTCTTCACTAGCATTAGTGAGTTCTGCTGTTAACCTAATGTTTTCATTAGCAATCAATTCAGATTCAGCTAGTTTAATTTTAAGCTCTTTTATTTCTTTTTCAGAACTAATTAAATCTAAACATAAAGATTTAAAATCGGATTTAAATTCAGCAGATGTAAAGTCATAAGAAGACAATACCTCATCTTCAGTTGGCATTTCTTCATCAGAATCTGAATTCTCTGCAGCTGAGTGATTGCTGCAGGCATCAATTGCCATCAGGCAAACTTCCTTTGCCTTCTTTTCTTCCTCATCCTCACTGGAGCTTGAGGAGGAAGATTCCTCATCAGAATCGCTCCAGGTTTCAGCAACAAAGCCTCTCTCCTTCTTTTTGTTCTTGTAGGAGGAAGGCTTGGAATGCTTCCTGTGCTGATCCTTGTCTTTTCTTTTATCTTTGTTGTTTTCCTCTGGACAATCTGGAATAATATGTCCAGGCTTCCTGCAACCATAGCAGATTATTTCTTTAGAAGGAGTACGATCATACCTTGGTTTATCTTCATACTTTGAAGATTTCTTTTTGAATTCCTTCCTTCCCATCTTGAGAAACCTTTTGGCAAATAATGCCATCAGTTCCTCATTGGACTGGCTTCCTTCAGAAGCATCAGCAGCTTTAAGAGCAAGGGTTTGCTCTTTTCTTGTAGGAGTTGGGGTCTTTGCTTCAGCCTCAGCTTCCCTGGACTTCAGCACTTGCTCAAAGGACTTGAGCTTGCCGAGAAGGGCTTCTGTTGAGATTTATGTTGTGCTTCTGGCCTCCTTGATAGGCCAGATCCTCAGATCCCATGTGCTAGGGAAGCACATAAGAATCTTATCATTGACCTCTATCAATGAAATATCCTTGTCAAGAGTCCTCAGCTCATTTATGATTGAGCCGAGCCTTGTGTACATAGCTTCAACTGATTCAGCATTAGTTTTCTTGAAGTTCTCATACTGTGAGATAAGGTTGGACCTCCTGTCCTTCCTTTCATCAGTTGAACCAGCTACAATCTGGTTCAGTGTATCCCATATTGCTTTTACTGAGGAGCAGTCAGCAACCTTCTGGAACACTTCATCAGACATTGTCTGAGCCAGAATGTTCATTGCCTTAGCATCTGCTATCTTTGCCTTCTTGTATTCATCATTGTAGTCTGGAGGAGGCACTACACTCATATCAGTTGATGATGAGGCAGTAGCAGCAGCAGGTGCTCTTGGTAGTCCTGTCAAAATAGAAGCAAAGATACTTTCATCAATAGAATTCATATATAATTTAATCCTAGCCTTCCAGATGCCAAACTTAGCTAAGTTGCATGCTGGAGGTCTGGTGATAGAGTAATCCTTACACTGGGCCATGATAGTGAAAGTGAATATCTATAAACTTTGGTATCTATCAGGATCTTGTGACTTAGGTGTTAGCCTATTCAGTCAGTCAACCTCCCTCTGATACCAATTGAAAGAAAAGGGGATAGATACTACTCTAGAGGGGGGGGGGTGAATAGAGTAATCAAAAATTGCACTAGCAAAGTTGACTGTCTACTCAACTCCCTTGGAGTTAATTGCGGAATTAAGGTTATAGATATTTGAGATGAAACCCTAAAGCCTAACACAAGTGTTGTGCACAAAGGCAGCCAACTGTAATTACAGTTAAGGCTTATAATCCTAAATAGCAACTAGCAAACCTAGTTAAAATCTAATCACAGCCACAATGCAAGTAATTAAATAAAGCAATCGAGAAGATACAAGGAATTTATAGTGGTTCCCCAAATAACTTGGGTACGTCCACTCTTTTACCAACAAGGTAGGAATCCACTCAGGTTTTTGATCAGGTGCCCTGCCACCAATAAGATCTGCTGCAGGTAGATCTAGAGACCCTTTAGACTTTTGATCAGGTGTCTAAAAACCAACACAGGTTTTTGATCAGGTGCTCTGCCACCAAGGGATACTTTTGAAGGGAGTAATAACCCTTTACAGGAGGGGAAAGGGGGTTAAGGTGTCTTCTCTATTTTACAATAGATTAGAGAAGCACAATAACTTTCACTGAGCTAGAAAGCTCTAAAGAATCAAGGCTCCCCCTGGCTAAAAGAATGTCCAGGTGAAGTCTTGCTTCAGTGCAGAAACTCTTCAGAAAATTTGAAGGAAAAAGCTACAAGTAGATAAATAATATGAAATAAGATTTCTTCTTTAGGCAGCTATCTTCTTCTTCTTCTTCTTCAAAAAGGCTCTGAGTGTAAATCTTCCTGGAGGCAGGAGAACTCAGGTTGAAGAAGAGTGAAGAACTAAAACTTCTTCTCAGTTGAATGTGAATGAGCTGAGAGCAGTTGAGAACTGTAAGCTTTTAGTTTGAATGCTGCAGTTAGCTTTTGAATATGAGAACTTGAACTAGTTAATTTCTTTCTTCAAAGAAGTCTTTATATAGCAGCAGCAGCAACGGCTCTCAAAAGAGTTTGAATCTTGTCTTCTATTGAAGTCTGCAAGCTGGGCTGCAAAAGCATATAACAAAACAAAATACTGCAGGCAGATATCCTATAAAAGGATAAAGCTTTTCTAAGAAGCTGCAAATTACTCTGATGAAATAAAACTAGAGAAAGTCACATCAGAAAAGACTCTTTACGGCCAAGGAAGACTTTTTGAGTCTAACGGCTATAAAGGACAGCCTGACAGATTATGCAGAAATCATATCTCAGCTAATAAGACAAACAACTTTGTTAGAAGAGATTAGCTCATGCATAAGAAATGGAATAGATATTGCATGGAAATATTATCACAATTTATTCAAATAATCTTTTATAAAATATGTTGAAATAAATATGAAATAAATCACATCATAGAAGACGACAAAATTATTCAAAGCATACAGCAAAACGTCGAACGACCCTCGGAGATCGTCGACCGAAGCACGGAGATCGTCGACCTATCAGACAGATAGTCGAACGATCCAGATAGTCGATCTATCAGAGAAGATAGTCGAACTACCTCAGCAGATAGTCAAACTATCAGGACAGATAGTCGAGCTATCAGATAGTCGATCTATCAAGACAGATAGTCGAACTACCAAAGCAAAATGGATAGTCGACCTATCAACAGATAGTCGAACTATCACAGAAAATAGATAGTCTGTAACATCCCATTTCCGGCTAGACCCCTAGGAGTCGGTTGGTCGTGACAGAACCCTAGGAAGCCCAAAAATTGAAATAAATCGACAGAGATTTCGGGTCATGGGTTGGTCACGCCCGTGACCGACCCGTCACGCTCGTGACTTTGGGCGTGACTACTTCGACGATCGTCGATCTCCGTGAGACGATCGTCGAACTTGCTGCCCGGGCATGTCATGCCCGTGACCAAGGTGTCACGCCCGTGACCTAGGGTGTGACTCCTTCGACGATCGTCGATCTCCGTGAGACGATCGTCGCACTTGCAGCCCGGGCATGTCACGCCCGTGACCAAGGTGTCACGCCCGTGACCTAGGGCATGACTCCTTCGACGATCGTCGATATCCGTAAGGAGATCGTCGAAATTGAAACTCGGACCTGTCACGCACGTGACCTAGGTGTCACGCCCGTGACCTAGGGCGTGACCACCCTTCGACGACCGCCGATCTCAGTTCGACGATCGTCGACCCAGAATTAACCACCCGGGCCTGTCACGCCCATGACCCAGGTGTCACGCCCGTGACCACCCTTCGACGATCGTCGATCTCAGTTCGACGATCGTCGAACCCAGAATTAGCTATCCGGGCCTGTCACGCCCGTGACCTATGGGTCACGCCCGTGACCAAGGCCAAAACGTCAGCCAGACTGGAAATTTCGGTAACCGATATTGTAATCAATTCTGATTATGGGAAGTTACACCCGGAGTAATTATGGGCCGTTTCCTTCTTTAATTATTTAAATAAATAAGGAAATGTTTGTCCAATAGGAAATCACCACCTGGCGAACACTCTTCGTTTTCCAGCGTTTCAACTGCCCTGCATCATAACCGAAACGTTAGGGGAGAGCATTCATGACCATTAAGGATTTACCCTTTCATCTCCCCACTTGCTGACTTATAAAAGCCCACTTGGAGCAAGAGGAGAAGTTTACACGCTCAATCAAACGGATCAGATCTTTGTTCTTGCTATAGGAGAAGTTCGGCTACGCCACCACTGCGCCATGGCACCCCGTCGTTCATCTCGCCTCCAAACCGCGAACAAGGTCCTCCTCTGCTTCTTCTTTCATGGATAGATCTTAGGATTCTTAGAAAGGAAGTTCGCGCTCAACGGATCCAGACCCATCTTTCGTTTTCATGGAAAACCATGAAAAAGGTATTTTTGAGTCCACCGGAAACCGCCACCTCCGGCGGCCCAACCACCGCCGACCGATAGCCATCGCCTCAACGGAGGTGGTGGTGGTGGTGGCTGGCCAGGGAGGTGACCGAACTGCCGGCGACGGAGCGCGAAAGAGCTACAGGAAATATGAGTTTCTGTGTCTGGTTTTCGGGTTCTGTAGGAGATGAACAGTAAAAACTGTTTATATTATATAAATTATGTAAATAATTTTATAAGGAAAATATACTTGGATGGGCACATTTTGATGCTGCAAAACGAGGCATTTAGAGGCCGTTTTAGGAAAAGTGACCAGACACAAAAGTCGTAGCCCTTCGAGTCTAGATTAATTTAAAATTGGTTTTAACTCGTTTGGGTAAGTGGTTCGGCCGCAGCACCCGTTTTAGTGGGGGCTGTACCTAGAGTTGGGCAGAAATTAAAATGGATGCCCACTCTTCGAACCTTGTCCAAATGACCTGAAATTTGGGCGGGGGGTTAAACTTAGTTATACTTAACGGCAGACCAAAAATGGGAATTTTTGGAGATACTTTTGCCTAAAGTTTTTGTAAAATTTTAATAAACATTATAAAATTAATTAGGAGATGAAATTAAGTCCAAACTCCCCCAAACTTTGGGTGGTAGTCCCTGACATCAATGTTAAGATCTGTACAAAATTTCAACTCAATTGGTCGAGTTTTGAATAGGGAAGTATCAAGTCCTGGATAGGTCTTGGTGAGGGATACCTTGAGGAAAAGTACGATTGGAAATGGAGTGGACAAATCTCCTCAAAAGAGGCTGATGTTGTGGCCACTGTTTTGCTGAGTCCAAGTCTACCCTCTTGGGTAACATGGTGTGGATTAGGGTGGATTTTACCCTAAGAGATTGGCTCAAGTCCAGTGGGTGGGAGTTTGAGTTTTGTGAAGGACATAGGAGCAAAAGCTCTTGTATGCCCTTGAAGTTTGGAGGAGAGGGGGATGATATGATGAAAACCCTCTGGTTGAAATAGTGAAGGAATTGGAGGTAATTAGGTAGCTCGAAAGTTGAGATTTTGGATTAGGATAGAAATGTAATTTAGTTATTTTAAGCACTAAATCTAATCCAAAAATTATGAAACTCGGGAAGAGGGAGTTTTAGGATTTTTTAGACTTATGGTAATTTTCCTGGAATTTTACGATTAATAAATATTATACTTCATGTGTTAAATGATTATTAGCCCGATTTATTGTTTCAATTATTTGGAGGTTTTAAATTAATTATAATCAGGTAAAATTCTGAATTTAGATCTTGACTAGTAGAACATTGATCCCTGAATTTTTATAGAATTTTATGTTGAGAAATATTAGAGGTACATTCACAATGTTTTAATATGGGCTTTGAGTATAAAAATAAATTAGGGCTTGTACAATTGCTGGAAAATTATGATAACTGGAACTTAAGGTTTTTGGGCCTTTTTATATCACTGGGAATTATTTGGGAATTTTTAGAGTTACTGTTATAGCACTTCATTCACAAAGCATGTTAGATTGTAATTTAGTATTTGATTTATTATGATTTAATTACCAGCAAGAAAATTATAGGATTCTGTCAAAGTTATTTTCATGATAAAACCAGCACCCTGTATTTTATTTGAATTATTTGGAGGACAAATTAAGGTAGTTTATTCATTAAGCTTGAAATAACTGAAATAATGATTAAATAAGTTTAGGCCCTTGAAAATCATTGTAAAACTATCAAACTTTGGAAATTTGATATTTAGGCCTACTATTATTTACTTTAATTTTGTGATAGCTGGAATCAACTAGAATGTTATACCTCATGTTCAAAATGATGATATTAGACCCTTAAGAATAAATAAATAAGTTATCGGATTTATTAGGAAAATTCCAATATTTTGGATTTAGGCAAATCTTGTTAGGGTAGACCCCCGATAAATAAATGGTGGCATTTGGATGAAAAAGTAAATTACGTGTAATCTTGATTATCGTGTAGCCTAGGTGAGTCCCTAGGAGGTTTGGTTTAGTACTGATGGTAGTTGGAAGATTAGGTGTTACGCGGGCATGGCGGAAGACCGTCTTTCCGTATGGAGAGGGTGAAGAGTCAAGCTACCCTAGGTTTAGATTAATGTAACTCTTAAAGGGAAATAGGTAAGGTGAGAAACCAATTAAAGTAAGTGCCTTGCGAAAGGGAACTTCGGGCCGTAATACCGCTGTCTTGGTTCCTAGTGCCCCTTGAGAGCCCTTCACGGGGAATACCGGGGGCAGTCCTGGGCTAACGTAAACAGTAATAACAAACCGACAAGGGTAACTTAATAACTAGGGTTTCACCTTTCACAAACACCGTTGGCACAGGAAGATTGATGAGAGCTTCAGCTCGGTTGGTTTGGAGACGGACGTTTGGTCCGGGGAGCTTCGGCTCGGTTGATTTGGAGACGGACATTTTGGTCCGGGGGGCTTCGGCTTGGTTTTTGTGTGTTTACGATTAAACTTGCATGTGCATAAAATAGGGAAATGTTAAGGTGGTGGGTTCTCGATATCGGGGAGTTCGATTGCACCGACACCGATATCGTTGACTCTGCGAGGTGATTAGCACTTCGCTAATAGAAGTCTGGTGCACCAGCCGGCAAGAGTACGCAGGCGTCCTCTTAGTGCACCAAGCGTTGAGGCATACGATAGGTCAGACCAGTAGTGCTTTTACTAGTTTTGAGGTGGGCGAGGCCCAACCCACCGCTTCCGTCCGCCACTACGGAGGTATCCTAGGAGATAACGGCTCCGAAAGGGGGAACTAAAGGTCTGTGTGCACAGAGTCGGGTGTGTGAGTTGCACTTGCATGTTTCATCATACCCACATGCATGTCATAGCATAATCGATTCATTTAATTCTGACACCTAAAGTATAAGTGGTATGGGACGCTTATACATTAGGACTTGCAAAACGACCCCTTAGTCTATAAGCTTGTGTGGGTAAGTTTATAAATCAAAGGTTAATTTCAATATATAAACATATGCTGTTGTTTGATAACCGACACCCCAACGTATAAGTGGTATGGGACACACTATACGATGGGAGCCTTGCAGAAGAACCCTTGGCTTATGCGCTTTCGCACATAAGTTGAGGTTACATTTCTTACTTTCTGTTTTCTGTCATATTATTATAGAATTGCTAGATTAGTTCCGCTGTCATTTGTTTCTTGATTAATCTCCACCCTCATGTCCTTCCCTTTCTTCCTCTCCGCTCGGTACCTAGGAGCCATGGGGAAGGGTAGGGGATGATAGGGCTTAGTCTTTATGACTAACGGTTTTCGAACTGCATCATTTAGGGGATCGTGGAGCCCAGCATGGAGGAGCAGCCCCAGAGATCGGTGCGCCTGGAAATGGGGCAGTCTAGCTCCGGAGTTCATACAGCCGGGACCGTGAGTCTCGACCTTGAGTAGTTTCTGTTTTGCTTCCGCTTGAGAGATTGTAGTGAGGAAATGATGTATCGGGCATAAGCCCGCATTTATAGTACTCTGATTATTGTTATTCTGTGGACACTCCCTTCGTGGAGATTTTATTTTATATACATGTGATTTATTATTGTGGACTGCATTGCTCTTACTTCAATTATTGTGCTACCTTTCTGTGATCGAATTGGCCGGCAGAATCGGCGCCTTATGGTGATGACCCTTCAGGACGTGAAGGTGTCACCGCAAATCGGCGACTCTAGGCCTAAGACCTCGGGTTTTAAAAGAAAAAAAAATGGGGGTCTTACAAGTGGTATCAGAGCGAAACATCGATCAGAAGAAGGTAGCAGTCCACTAACCCTGGGTCACCCCCGCTCGAGTTTAGTTTGGGGACAAACTAAGCAGCGGAAGCAGTGGTGTGCCCATATGGGGATCACATATAAATTGTCCACTTTTATGTAATATTTGAACGTTTTTTCAGCATGTGTTTTTGTTACGCAGCCTCCAGCACGGCCTACGCCACAAGGTGGAGTTCAACAGGCTCAGGATGTTGCACCACCCCCACCAGTCCCCACTCCTTTCCTTCAATCAGACATGGGACAGACTCTGACTGCCATCCTAGAGGCTTTCAGGGCCCAGCAGGTTCCGGCCCCGCAGCCAAACCCGGGGGCCAACTGGTTGAGCATCTTCCGTGGTCTTTCTCCCCCGTCCTATTTGGGGACAGAGTCGACGATTCGGACGGAAGAGTGGCTAGATATCATGTACGAGATGCTGACCGGGATATGGTGTCCCTGGGAGGCCAGGGTGGCTCTGGTTGTCTCCTGCCTGGAGTCCCATGCAAAGAGGTGGTGGAAGACGTTGTTGGACATGACATTTGTCGATAGGGAGGTTGCGGAGGTTACTTGGGAGGAGTTCAGGGCCGCACTGCTGGAGCATTTCGTTCCGTAGTCGGCTAGGGATGATTTGGAGGAGCGGTTCTTACAGCTGACGCAGGGCACCCGGACCGTGGTGGGAGTACCATCGAGAGTTCGACCATCTGGCTCGATACGCAGATTCCTACCAGCTGGACGAGGTAGGGTATATCAGGAGGTTCTATAAGGGCCTACGGGAGGACTTGAGGGAGGCTCTATTGTTTGTATCTGACGGGCCCATCTCCCGGATTTTGGAGATAGCAAAAAGGATTGAGGCAGATTGGCACGCCACCCGGGGCCGGAAATGGCCAGCAGAGGATCAGGGACGGAGAGGTAGAAATGACCAGCGGTGAGGTGCTATACCAGAGGGGAGGAGGACAGAGGACCAGCCTCGTCAGGACGTGAGGTAGGAGCCGAGGGAACAGGTGATATTGGCCCCTCCACCTCTTCGGATGCAGGAGATGCCGAGACCTTGGGGAATGGCATATCCCCCACCAGAGTGCTTCCTTTTTCATCAGATTGGGCACATTCGGAGGAACTGCCCCATGAGGGGGGCACCACCTCCAGCACCACAGGGCGGCCCACCAGCTCAGCATTACGGAGGTCAAGGGTGCGGCCGCGGTCGTGGATACCTGGGGGAGATCGTAGACAGGAAAGGGAGCAGGTATATGCCTTGGACCTTGCGCAGCCTCGGAATCCGGAGCAGGTCATAGCAGGTACGCTGCAATGCCTCTTTATTTTCATAGAATTTCCCTTTCAATGGTTAAAACTTTGAATCGCACTAGATAGATTAGCAAGGAAAGTAAAACTCATTATAGAACCCTAAGATATCTAATCACCCCAGGTATAGTCTTCATCAGCGGCAAGCCGGCCCGCACGCTGTTCGATACTGGAGCTACTCACTCCTTTGTGTCGGAGACGTTCGTAGAAGGACTGGAAGGCGTGGAGCGGTTCACAGGCTCGAGGATGAGGGTGCGACTACCGGATGGAGCTGAGCTCCTTACCACGGATCACTGCAATATGGAGGCAGAAATTGGTGGAAAGGCATTCGAGGCTCCAGCGACGATTTTGAAGCTGACAGACTACGACCTGATCCTGGGCATGGTATGGCTACACTGGAACCATGCCTAGATTGACTGCCAGGCGAAGAGGATCACCGTGAGACATGGGGACTCTTTCATTACCATCGAAGGTATAAGACCTGTCTCTCATATACTCTTATCTTCGGTACAGGCCGTTAAGGCCCATCTGTAGGGAGAGGAGGTCTATCAGATTCTATTTGAGATGGCGGAAGTTAAGGAGTCGGTGACAGACATCCCGGTGGTGCGAGATTTCGCTGACATCTTTCCAGAGAAACTACCAGGATTACCTCCACACCGAGAGCAGGATTTTCAGATACAGCTTGTGCCGGGGGCCAAGCCGGCATCTAGGGCCCCTTATCGAATGGCCCCAAAGGAGTTGGCAGAGTTTCGTACTCAGTTGCAGGAATTGGTTGAGGCAGGATTTGTTAGACCGAGTTCCTCGCCATGGGGAGCACCGGTCCTATTCGTGAAGAAGAAGGATGGGACACTCCGCCTGTGCATCGATTATCGAGCACTAAACAGGCTGACCGTCCGGAATACCTATCCGCTCCCACGGATAGACGAATTGTTCGACCAGCTGGAGGGAGTCCATTATTTCTCGAAGCTGGACTTGAGGTCAGGATACTACCAGCTACGGATCCAGGAGGAGGATATCCCGAAGACGGCCTTCAGTAGCAGATATGGCCTGTATGAGTTCACCGTGATGCCCTTCGGGCTCACGAATGCTCCGTCGGCGTTCATGAGTCTCAGGAACCGGGTTTTCGAAGCCTACTTGGATGTGTTCGTCATAGTATTCATAGACGATATCCTGATCTACTCTAGGACGGAGGAGGAGCACACTCGGCATCTGGCACTCACTCTGGAGAGGTTGCGGGAGCATCGCCTTTATGCAAAATTCAGCAAGTGTCAGTTTTGGTTGAAGGAGGTGGCCTTCCTAGGCCACATTATCAGCGGAGCCGGGTTGGCAGTGGATCCGGCAAAGATTCGGGCAGTTCGAGATTGGCCGCAGTTGGAGATAGCCACCGATGTACGAAGTTTCTTGGGACTTGCCGGTTACTATCGGAAGTTCATGGAGGGGTTCTCTCAGATTTCCCTCCCCCTCACATCTTTGACGAAGAAGGAGGCACCTTTCGTTTGGACCCCGCAGTGCCAGGCGGCTTTCCAGGAGCTGAAGGACCGACTCATCTCAGCCCCTATTCTGGCCCTTCCATCGGGAAAGGAAGGATTCCAGGTGTACACCGACGCATCATACCAGGGGATGGGAGCAGTGCTGATGCAGAATGGACACGTTATAGCATATGCCTCCCGCCAGCTGAAGACCCATGAGAAGAACTACCCAGTGCACGACCTTGAGATGGGGGCGGTCGTTTTTGCTCTGAAGGTCTGGCGCCATTATCTTTATGGAGTCCACTGCGACATCTACTCCGACCACAAGAACCTGAAATACGTGGACACTCAGAAGGAGCTGAATATCAGGCAGAGGCACTGGGTGGAGTTCTTAGCAGACTATCAGTATGAGATGCACTACCATCCAGGGAAGGAAAACGTGGTGGCCGACGCATTGAGTCGGAGAGCGGCCACTTCCGAAGCTGGGCCCCAAGTTATGTCCATGGAGCTAGTCCGGTCATTTAAAGATATGCAGATATCCCTAGTGTACGAGGATGATCCAGAGCTGTATAGGGAGTATCTGACATCGATGGTGGCCATAGACGATATTCGGGATCGCATTCGGGACGGATAGAGGACAGATGCGTGGGCAGAGCCGATGTTCTGAGCCTTGGAGGAGGGTTCGACAGGAGATTATTCGCTGAGAGATGGTCTGCTACATTTCAGAGGCAGAGTATATATACGCGCAGGAGGCCAGATCCGAGAGGATATTATGACAGAGGCGCATTGCAGCCGGTACTCTGTGCACCCGGGGATCACAAAGATGACCGCTGATCTGAAGAAGATGATGTTTTGGCCGGGCATGAAGAAGGACATTACGTACTTCGTGACCCATTGCGAGGCGTGTCAGTTGGTGAAGGCAGAGTGCAAGAACCCCGCAGGATTGTTGCAGCCACTCTCGGTGCCGGAGTGGAAGTTCGACGATATAGCTATGGATTTTATACATGGTCTTCCCCGGTCTCGGACGGGGAACGACTCGATCTGGGTGATTGTTGATCGGTTGACGAAGGTGGCCCGCTTTGTACCGATCATGAAGGATGACTCGATGGGAGTGCTGGTACGGAAGTTCGCGGAGCAATATATCCGATATCATGGCGTGCCCCGGACGATAGTGTCGGACCGCGATGGACAGTTTACATCCAGGGAGTGGCGGTCAGTACAGGCATATTTGGGCACTCGGTTGACTTTTAGCACGACCTTCCACCCTCAGACGGACGGGCAGACAGAGCGCACTAACCAGACCTTGGAGGATTTACTACGACTGTGTATACTGGACCGAGGGGAGCCGTGGGAGAAGATGTTACCGTTGGTCGAGTTCTCCTATAACAATAGCTACCAGTCCAGCATCAGGATGGCGCCTTATGAAGCCTTGTATGGAAGAAAATGTAGGACCCCGCTTTCTTGGGTTCAAGACGAGGATCCGAAGGTGTTGGGATCGGATTTTGTTGAAGACACCGAGGCTCAGGTGAGACTGATCAGAGATAGGATGTTGGAGGCGCAGAGCAGACAGGCTAAATACTATGACGCCCGGCATCGTCAGGTGAAGTTTCGGGTAGGAGATCGAGTGTTCTTGAAGATCCGGCCCATACACGGAGTCTCACGGGTGCGCGGTCGGAGGAAGAAGCTCAGCCCTAGGTATATGGGCCCTTACCGGATCCTGGAGCGGATCGGACCCCTAGCCTACAGGCTAGAGTTGCCGCCAGAGGTGGCAGCTCTACACGACGTCTTCCACATTTCTTCGCTGAGAAGGGCTCTACTACGCCCGGAGCAGCGGATTTTGACCACCGAAGGGCCGGTAGCTTCAGACCGATCTGTTCACTTGGAGCCGGTTCGGATCGACGACAAAGGAGTACGGATCTTGCGCCGCAAAAAGATCCCCTTAGTCAAGGTTCTGTGGAGAAACCACGGTCAGGAGGAGCACACCCTGGAACCGCAGGATCTGATGAGGCAATGATACCCGGAGTTGTTCAGTCAGGTACATCTCACCACCTCTCGGTATACTATAGATTGCCTTCTTGTTTGGGACAGTTAAGACTAGATAAGGAAAATTCAGGACCTAGGTATGCGCACTCAATCAGAAAGGTAGTGGCTAATCTTTGTTTATTGGGGAGATTGTCTTCGTTATCAAACAAATAGTCGCCTGAACCCAATAGGAAGATCGTATGGGATGTTACAAGTTTAATTTATTCTGATAGAAATCCCCGTAGGCTCAACCTCAATTTCGGGGACGAAATTTATGTTTTGTTTATTGGGATTTATAACATCCCATTTCCGGCTAGACCCCTAGGAGTCGGTTGGTCGTGACAGAATCCTAGGAAGCCCAAAAATTGAAATAAATCGACCGAGATTTCGGGTCATGGGTTGGTCACGCCCGTGACCGACCCGTCACGCCCGTGACTTTGGGCGTGACTACTTCGACGATCGTCGATCTCCGTGAGACGATCGTCGAACTTGCTGCCCGGGCATGTCACGCCCGTGACCAAGGTGTCACGCCCGTGACCTAGGGCGTGACTCCTTCGATGATCGTCGATCTTCGTGAGACGATCGTCGCACTTGCAGCCCGGGCATGTCACGCCCGTGACCAAGGTGTCACGCCCGTGACCTAGGGCGTGACTCCTTCGACGATCGTCGATCTCCGTAAGGAGATCGTCGAAATTGAAACTCGGACCTGTCACGCCCGTGACCTAGGTGTCACGCCCGTGACCTAGGGCATGACCACCCTTCGACGACCGTCGATCTCAGTTCGACGATCGTCGACCCAGAATTAACCACCCGGGCCTGTCACGCCCGTGACCCAGGTGTCACGCCCGTGACCACCCTTCGACGATCGTCGATCTCAGTTCGACGATCGTCGAACCAAGAATTAGCTATCCGGGCCTGTCACGGCCGTGACCTATGGGTCACGCCCGTGACCAAGGCCGAAACGTCAGCCAGACTGGAAATTTCGGTAACCGACATTGTAATCAATTCTGATTATGGGAAGTTACACCCGGAGTAATTATGGGCTGTTTCCTTCTTTAATTATTTAAATAAATAAGGAAATGTTGGTCCAATAGGAAATCACCACCTGGCGAACACTCTTCGTTTTCCAGCGTTTCAACTGCCCTGCATCATAACCGAAACGTTAGGGGAGAGCATTCATGACCATTAAGGATTTATCCTTTCATCTCCCCACTTGCTGACTTATAAAAGCCCACTTGGAGCAAGAGGAGAAGTTTACACGCTCAATCAAACGGATCAGATCTTTGTTCTTGCTGTAGGAGAAGTTCGGCTACGCCACCACTGTGCCATGGCACCCCGTCGTTCATCTCGCCTCCAAACCGCGAACAAGGTCCTCCTCTGCTTCTTCTTTCATGGGTAGATCTTAGGATTCTTAGAAAGGAAGTTCGCGCTCAACGGAGCCGGACCCATCTTTCGTTTTCATGGAAAACCATGAAAAATGTATTTTTGAGTCCGCCGGAAACCGCCACCTCCGGCGGCCCAACCACCGCCGACCGATAGCCATCGCCTCAACGGAGGTGGTGGTGGTGGTGGCTGGCCAGGGAGGTGACCGAACTGCCGGCGACGGAGCGCGAAAGAGCTATAGGAAATATGAGTTTCTGTGTTTGGTTTTCGGGTTCTGTAGGAGATGAACAGTAAAAACTGTTTATATTATATAAATTATGTAAATAATTTTATAAGGAAAATATACTTGGATGGGCACATTTTAATGCTGCAAAACGAGGCATTTAGAGACCGTTTTAGGAAAAGTGACCAGACACGAAAGTCATAGCCCTTCGAGTCTAGATTAATTTAAAATTGGTTTCAACTCGTTTGGGTAAGCGGTTCGGCCGCAGCACCCGTTTTAGTGGGGGCTGTACCTAGAGTTGGGCAGAAATTAAAATAGATGCCCACTCTTCGAACCTTGTCCAAATGACCTGAAATTTGGGCGGGGGGTTAAACTTAGTATACTTAACGGCAGACCAAAAATGGGAATTTTTGGAGATACTTTTGCCTAAAGTTTTTGTAAAATTTTAATAAATAATATAAAATTAATTAGGAGATGAAATTAAGTCCAAACTCCCCCAAACTTTGGGTGGTAGTCCCTGGCATCAATGTTAAGATCTGTACAAAATTTCAACTCAATTGGTCTAGTTTTGATTAGGGAAGTATCAAGTCCTGGATAGGTCTTGGTGAGGGATACCTTGGGGAAAAGTACGATTGGAAATGGAGTGGACAAATCTCCTCAAAAGAGGCTGATGTTGTGGCCACTGTTTTGCTGAGTCCATGTCTACCCTCTTGGGTAACATGGTGTGGATTAGGGTGGATTTTACCCTAAGAGATTGGCTCAAGTCCAGTGGGTGGGAGTTTGAGTTTTGTGAAGGACATAGGAGCAAAAGCTCTTGTATGCCCTTGAAGTTTGGAGGAGAGGGGGATGATATGATGAAAATCCTCTGGTTGAAATAGTGAAGGAATTGGAGGTAATTAGGTACCTCGAAAGTTAAGATTTTGGATTAGGATAGAAATGTAATTTAGTTATTTTAAGCACTAAATCTAATCCAAAAATTATGAAACTCGGGAGAAGGGAGTTTTAGGATGTTTTAGACTTATGGTAATTTTCCTGGAATTTTACGATTAATAAATATTATACTTCATGTGTTAAATGATTATTAACCCGAATTATTGTTTCAATTATTTGGAGGTTTTAAATTAATTATAATCAGGTAAAATTCTGAATTTAGATCTTGACTAGTAGAACATTGATCTCTGAATTTTTATAGAATTTTATGTTGAGAAATATTAGAGGTTCATTCACAATGTTTTAATATGGACTTTGAGTATAAAAATAAATTAGGGCTTGTACAATTGCTGGAAAATTATGATAACTGGAACTTAAGGTTTTTAGGCCTTTTTATATCACTGGGAATTTTTTGGGAATTTTTAGAGTTACTGTTATAGCACTTCATTCACAAAGCATGTTAGATTGTAATTTAGTATTTGATTTATTATGATTTAATTACCAGCAAGAAAATTATGGGATTCTGTCAAAGTTATTATCATGATAAAACCAGCACCCTGTATTTTATTTGAATTATTTGGAGTACAAATTAAGGTAGTTTATTCATTAAGCTTGAAATAACTGAAATAATGATTAAATAAGTTTAGGCCCTTGAAAATCATTGTAAAACTATCAAACTTTGGAAATTTGATATTTAGGCCTACTATTATTTACTTTAATTTTGTGATAGCTGGAATCAACTAGAATGTTATACCTCATGTTCAAAATGATGATATTAGACCCTTAAGAATAAATAAATAAGTTATCGAATTTATTAGGAAAATTCCAATATTTTGGATTTAGGAAAATCTTGTTAGGGTAGACCCCCGATAAATAAATGGTAGCATTTGGATGAAAAAGTAAATTACGTGTAATCTTGATTATCGTGTAGCTTAGGTGAGTCCCTAGGAGGTTTGGTTTAGTACTGATGGTAGTTGGAAGATTAGGTGTTACGCGGGCATGGCGGAAGACCGTCTTTCCGTGTGGAGAGGGTGAAGAGTCAAGCTACCCTAGGTTTAGATTAATGTAACTCTTAAAGGGAAATAGGTAAGGTGAGAAACTAATTAAAGTAAGTGCCTAGCGAAAGGGAACTTCGGGCCGTAATGCCGCCGTCTTGGTTCCTAGTGCCCCTTGAGAGCCCTTCACGGGGAATACCGGGGGCAGTCCTGGGCTAACGTAAACAGTAATAACAAACCGACAAGAGTAACTTAGTAACTAGGGCTGCACCTTTCACAAACACCGTTGGCACAGGAAGATTGATGAGAGCTTCGGCTCAGTTGGTTTGGAGACGGACGTTTTGGTCCGGGGAGCTTCGGCTCGGTTGATTTGGAGAAGGACGTTTTGGTCTGGGGGGCTTCGGCTCGGTTTTTATGTGTTTACGATTAAACTTGCATGTGCATAAAATAGGGAAATGTTAAGGTGGTGGGTTCTCGATATCGGGGAGTTCGATTGCACCGACACCGATATCGTTGACTCGGCGAGGTGATTAGCACTTCGCTAACAGAAGTCCGGTGCGCCAGCCGGCAAGAGTACGCAGGCGTCCGCTTAGTGCACCAAGCATTGAGGCGTACAATAGGTCAGACCAGTAGTGCTTTTACTGGTTTTGAGGTGGGCGAGGCCCAACCCACCGCTTCCGTCCGCCACTACGGAGGTATCCTGGGAGGTAACGGATCCGAAAGGGGGAACTAAAGGTCTGTGTGCACAGAGTCGGGTGTGTGAGTTGCACTTGCATGTTTCATCATACCCACATGCATGTCATAGCATAATCGATTCATTTAATTCTGACACCTAAAGTATAAGTGGTATGGGACGCTTATACATTAGGACTTGCAAAACGACCCCTTGGTCTATAAGCTTGTGTGGGTAAGTTTATAAATCAAAGGTTAATTTCAATATATAAACATATGCTATTGTTTGATAACCGACACCCCAATATATAAGTGGTATAGGACACTCTATACGATGGGAGCCTTGCAGAAGAACCCTTGGCTTATGCGCTTTCGCACATAAGTTGAGGTTACATTTCTTACTTTCTATTTTCTGTCATATTATTATAGAATTGCTAGATTAGTTCCGCTACCATTTGTTTCTTGATTAATCTCCACCCACATGTCCTTCCCTTTCTTCCTCTCCGCTCGGTACCTAAGAGCCATGGGGGAAGGGGTAGGGGATGATAGGGCTTAGTCTTTATGACTAACGGTTTTCGAACCGCATCATTTAGGGGATCGTGGAGCCCAGCATGGAGGAGCAGCCCCAGAGATCGGTGCGCCTAGAGATGGGGCAGTCTAGCTCCGGAGTTCATACAGCCGGGACCGTGAGTCTCGACCTTGAGTAGTTTCTGTTTTGCTTCCGCTTGAGAGATTGTAGTGAGGAAATGATGTATCGGGCATAAGCCCGCATTTATAGTACTCTGATTATTGTTATTCTGTGGACACTCCCTTCGTGGAGATTTTATTTTATATACATGTGATTTATTATTGTGGACTGCATTGCTCTTACTTCAATTATTGTGCTACCTTTTTGCGATCGAATTGGCCGGCAGAATCGGCGCCTTGTGGTGATGACCCTTCAGGATGTGAAGGTGTCACCGCAAAACGGCGACTCTGGGCCTAAGACCCCGGGTTTTAAAAGAAAAAAAACGGGGGTCTTACATAGTCGACCTATAAACAGATAGTCGAGCTATCAAAACAAAACAGATAGTTGACCTATCAACAGATAGTCGAACTACCAGATAGTTGAACTATCCAAGCAGATATTCGAACTATCAACCAAAACAGATAGTCGACCTATCAACAGATAGTCGAACTATCAAAACAACACAGATAGTCGACCTATCAACAGATAGTCGAACTATCAAAGCAACACAGATAGTCGACCTATCAACAGATAGTCGAACTATCAAACAAAGCAGATAGTCGACCTATCAACAGATAGTCGAACTACCAAACAAAGCAGATAGTCGACCTATCAACAGATAGTCGAACTACCAAAGACAACAGATAGTCAACCTATCAAACAGATAGTCGAACTATCAATGACACCCGATAGTCGACCTATCAAGCAGTTAGTCGAGCTATCAGGAAGACGATCGTCGAACGGATGATCGACGATAGTCGAGTGATGTTCGACCATAGTCGAACGAAAAACTACTTAACCAAATATTTATCTGGAAAAGCAATTCTACACAACTAGAGAATCTAACCTATCAACTAACCTTTGACCATAGATAAATCTTGGGTCAAGAGACAGAAAGAGACGACTGAACTTAAATCAAAACCTAGGGTTCCAACATCCTGGATATTCTCTAAGCCAGGGGGAGCCTTGATTCCTTAGAGCTTTCTAGCTCTGTGCAATCCACTAGCTTCTTTAATCTTGTTTTATAATAGAGAAGACATTCTAACTCTCTCACCCTCTTGTACAAAAGGTTATTACTCCCTTCAAAAGTGAACCTTGGTGGAAGGGCACCTTAGCAAAAACCTGTATTGGATTTTGAGCTACTGATCAAAAGCTCAAAGGGTTTACTTGATCTACCTAAACCAGATCAGTTGGTAGCAGGGCACCTGAACAAAAACCTGTAGTGGATTCCTACCAGGGTGGTAGAAGAGTGGATGTACCTATTTAGAGGGAACCACTATAAACCTCTTGTGTTGTCTGTGTTGCTTACTTTAATTATTGCACTGTGGTTGTGAGTAGAACTAACTAGGATTGCTAGTTATTATGTTAGGACTAAAGCTGAAACTGTAATTACAGTTAGCTTTCTCTTATGCACCACACTTTGTGTTAGGCTCTAGGGTTTCAAATATCTATAAACTCATTCCGCAAACTAACTCTAAGGGAGTTGTGTAGATTGTCATAATTTTTGAATACTCTATTCACCCTCCCTCTAGAGTTGTATCTATCCTCACTTTCAGTACCGAATCGAACTTGACCAGTAAGAGACTTGGCTTATCGAGAAAGACTTTTGATTTCTCGAGAACTACTTTCCTTTCTCGAGAAATGAACGCGATTTCTCGAGAAATCTTCAGGGCTTTTCTCAAGAAAAAGGACTTGGAAAGATTTTGAGAATTCTTCGAGAATTCTTAAGCTTTCTCTTTGACAGCTTAGCTTTCTCGAGAACAACTTAGCGTTCTCAAGAAATAAATTTAGACTTCTCGAGAAATACACTTCATTTCTCGAGAAATGGACTTAGAGATTTTTCTAGAAAAATTTTCTTTTTTTCTTTGTAGAAAACCAGCAACCCTTCCTTTCTTCCATGCTTTAGTACTTAAAAATAAAGTGATCCCAATAGAGAGGTTACACATGAGTCAACACCATAGATCACACAATGAGGGATTACATTGAATGATCCTATGTTTAGTGACTCATTGTAAACTGACATTGGTTTACACTTAACAATAATGACCTGCAAGCACTCAACTAAACAATAGCATCGAATACATACTTAATTCATCTTATTTCAAGGATGACTTCACACAAATCTTGAAAATTGTGGATACAATACCCAACAATCTCTCTCTATTTGTAGAAGTCAGAACCCTCCACACTAAGGTGAAATAAATCAAGATAATTAAAGAATTAACTAACAATTAAAAGAAATGTATGTAATGACAGATAAGAAATAATAAGATCAACAAAATTCAAAATTCTATATATATAGAGTTTGTCCATAGGAATATCTTGGTCCACAAAATTCTATACAACTAACAATCATAAAATTATTTGAACTGTTGTTGGTGCTATCTTTTCTTCTTCTCTTGTTTTCTCTTCTGATAACTGAATGGCTTGGGATAGTACTTTGATGGTCGAGGAGGAGCAGTAGGATTATTACTACCATATTCATGATCATAAATCCTTCTTTTCGTCAAAGATTTTTCATATAGCTCCCACTCTTTATGACTATAATGATCATCTTTATTTTCATTATATTCCACAACTAGCTTCAGAGTATCTAGAATAAGAGACTTAGAAGTTGGACTCCAAACTTCAGTAAATTCTTGTTCTATTCTTTTAGCAGCACCTTGTTTGCGGATAGATCTGCTATCAGAGTCACCCCCATCATATTTCTTTTTCTTTTGCACTTGCACTTCAGGAGGTAGATCTTGAGGAAACTCTAGTTACATAGAAGTCCAGATTTGAGAATAATCTTTAGGAAGAGCTTCATACATTTCAGGTCCAGGAGAAAAAGTAGGCTTACAAACATTGGGATCAAGATGTGGAGGAGGAACAACATTTGGGTAACCTTGAAAGACTGAAATGATCTGGTTGTGCATCCATACAACAGTCTCATAAGTATATATGTTTACCCCCTTAATCTGCTTTTCAACAATTGTATTGATCTCTTGCAGTTGTTCACCCCACTGATTTTTCATCTCTTGAACTTTCTTGTCTAGATTTTCTTTTACTTTATCCTCCCCCTTTCTGACTTCTACAGTTAGAGTCTCTATGACATCTTCTTTGAATTTTCCAAATTCTTCACAGGTCTTGAAGTTATGTTGTTTAGTCTTCTTCAGTAATTGGATCTGATTGTTTGATATAGTGTCTGCTTGGTTCATAACTTCACCAATACTAGTAATAATGTGGTCTAGAGCCTTGCCACCAATATTTAGCAGTCTTTTAAATTCATCTGTATTTTGTTGAATTTCAACAAATCCTCTGCTCATCTCTTTTCTAAGAGCAGTTACTTCTGCAGTCACTTCATTAAGAGACTTGTCCAAGTACTCTCGCTGCTTAGTCAACATAGACAAAATTTTACCCAACAGGGTATCATCAGGAAGGATGACAGCTGAAGGAGGTGGAGGAGGTGGAGCTTGAGCTTTCCATATAGGTATCTCTTCAATAACAGTTGTACTTTTCCCTCTTTGGGTAGAAGTCATAATATCTCCTTCCTTACAAGAATAACATGCATAGAGAAATCTAAGTTCTTGAGAGGAGGGTCTGCAGGTTCTGGGAGAATTTCTTCATCAAAGAGCATATCAGCATTCTCCCCCTCTATTTGTTCCTGGGGCTGAGAATCTGCTAGAGTTACTTCTAGAGGATTTTACTGATCAGATGAAGAATCAACATTCATACTTGATCCACCACCATGCATTGAGGTGCTCTGCTAAGCATCAGACTGAGCTTGAATTTATTTTTCCACTGCCACAGCATCATCAATAGCTTGCTATGTAACCTGAGTTGCAGAAATATTTGATTGAACCTCTATTTCTGGTACCTCAACTTATTGATCTTCTTCATGAACTAAAGGAACAGGCTCCCCCACAGTAGCTACACCAGATGTGCCAACTATATCAGTATGAAGAGGAAATGGGGTCCTGTACTTATCATCTACTATCCTGGGAACTCTTGGAGCCTAGAATGGCCTTGGAATTCTGATCTCCCATCTCTGGATGGAGGATAGAGAGATTTACTTCAGGTGGTGAATTGCCACACCTTTGTATAAGTCAAAGATTTCAGGGTGTGCCTTATTCAGATATTAGTAGATGATCCTTCCAAAGTTTGGTGATTTTAAGTTTTCCTTGTGTAACGCCCCGAAACTCAATAGGGTGACGGGGGGCGTTTTGAGCCAAATCTGTGTTTTGGTAGGGGTGACACGGCATGGGACACGGGCGTGTCCCAGGGCGTATCGTGCTCAGGTTCGCTGGTTGGCCACATGGTCGACGTTGTTGGGGTCGATGATCGTTGAGAGGCTGAACACGGCCTGGGACACGGGCGTGTCCCAGGGCATGTCAGTCCCTCAAAGCCCATACTCAACGATCGTTGAGTGAGGTGTACACAGGTCATGACACGGGCACAGACACGGGCGTGTCACATGTGATACGGGCGTGTCGGGTGCCGTGTCTCAGGGCGTGTCCTTCTCGGGTTCAGAATGTTGGTCGCTGCACACGGGGGTGACACGGGTCGTGATACGGCCGTGTCGCATTCGACACGGGTATGTCGGAGGCCGTGTCAAAGGACGTGTGCTGGTTATCGAGTCGGTCGAGACGGCGAATGGGTGACATGGCCATACACACGGTCGTGTTGCAACCCGTGTTCGGCCTAGTTTTTGTAATTTCAGGCCTAATCGTGGCCGTTCGTTTCCTTGGCTTTGGATCCAACGGTTGGGGGCTGTTACTGGGGTCTTTTAGCCGGGAATTAGGGTGGAATACCCCATTTTCTTTTGGGCATTCTCTCTCTAAGGATTTAGAGAGAAGGGAGAGCAAGGAAGAGGTTGGAGACCAAGATCCGGCCGCCGGTGGAGCGTCGGAGCTCCGAATCGCGATCTGAGTCTAGATCCGCGAAGGCGACGCCATTGCGGTGCTTTCTAACCACGTAGATTTTTCATGGCACCGCGAAAGCACGCAAGGGTAACGATTTCTCATCCTTGGGCATGTGAAGCCCTTTTTCCCTTTGCATAGTAAGCCCTCTCTCGCGAGTGAGCGAAGAGTTGGAGCGTTCCTTGGGGTAGATATGTAAAGTCCCCCTTGTATAGAGTCCGTATGCGAAAATGGGCATAGGCATTGTGTGTGAAGCCTATCCGGACAAGTAGAGCCGGATCGGTGTTGTTGCATTGCATATTAACCGGGGAAGACTCCGGGTGTTTGGGGCGTTTTTAGGGTTTTCTACGTGGTAGATTGCAGCAGGGAGCCTTGGGGGTTAACTCCAAGGTGCACCCGGAAGACTGGGCAAAAGCGGGTTTTTCCAACAATATGGCTGGGGAGCCAATGTGAACATAACCGAGTTATGTGATTGTTGTGGCAGAAATGGGACTCGGAGAGTCTTGACCTGCGCATATGGCTTAAATTGTCGTTGCGGAATAAGCACGGTCAGGCGAAACCGTACCCGATCTATGTCGTTCGGTGGGACCGTATGCATGGATGAGAGTCTTCGGCGGTCTATGGCTTAAGTGACCAAGGCAAGGAAGACAAAATGCTCATGTGATTGGCTGTCCAAGGGGGCAGTGGTGGAACGGGAATGTCTATGGCTTGAATTGACGTGGCGTTGGCCGGTTCGCCGTGAATGTGCCCTGTGTGCACGAGGTGTGTGGCCATGCGAGCCTACACCTGTGTTGAAGTGTGTTTACACTATATTGATGCTATACTAATAAAGTGCAGGGAAAGAGCATCGTCGCCCCGATTACGGGGGTGGGATCGTTATAATTTGGTCAGCATTGCTGACCGTTGCTTTTGTTTACCACCGGGCGGTGGATTGTGGCTTGCATGTGCTGCAGAGCCGAGCGGGAAATAGCGGGCTAAAGCCCATGTTGCGGTGCTGGCCCTCGAAGGCCTACCCTTTTTATGTTTTCCGTTTATCTCATGTATGGCCGGCCTGCAAGCCGAAGTATGAAAGACACTCTTGTATGAGGGAACTATTGTAAGGCCATAAGGCCGGTACTTTTGTAATAATCATTCCTATTTTTTCTAGTAGTGGACATTCGTGCTTGGCAGGGTTCTTTTATTTGTGCAACTTAAGAAATTGCTTCTGCTAGAATGACTCTGTGTAGGACGTTGGTGATTGGTTGTATGGTTTCAACGCGTAACCAACCGGTTTGTCCGTAGTATATGGCATCGGGCCCCGGCCAGACCTACTGCTATATGCTATGCGACGGATAGGGGTGTTACAAATTGGTATCAGAGGCATGGTTTCGGTCAAACTTAAATGAATTCGTGGGCGAATTCACTTTAAGGGGTGGTGAGCAAATGTGTGTGCGTCATCGTTATAACATGAAAAGAACCCATGAATGTCCACTTAGGAATGAAAATACACATGTTTGAGGAACCCGCGTGTTCTTATAATTGCTGCTTGCAATAGTATTTGGTCGTTTATCGGTGTTTTGCATGATTATAGGTGACCAGAAGTGGTGCTGGGCCGTCAGAACGGCCAGGTTCTGAGGCAAGCAGTGTGCCAAGCGATGCGCATGCAACACCTCTGTCAGCCGAAACCATTAGGTTGGTGGCAGAAGCTGTCATTGTGATGATTAATGCGCAACCTGCAAGACAGGTGCAATAGCCTGCTCCATCGGGGGAGCAAGTGCCGCTCCAAGCGGCGGAGCCTAGTAGGGTTGAACAAGTGGCGGTGGAGCCGGAGTTGCCTAGGAATTCAACTGAAAGACAGTTGATGCATGTGATTGGCTTCCATCCACCGGTGTTCACGGGAGAGGAAACCCCGACACAGGCTGAGGATTGGCTCTCAAGAGTCAATAGGGTCATGACAGCGACAGAAACGGAAGAGTGGCAGAAGACCACAATAGCGACGTTCCTATTGGATGGGGACGCAAGGTTATGGTGGGAAGGTCTAGAGCTACACCAGTTGAGGGGAAGGCCGTTGGCCGAAGTATCTATGGAGGAATTTTCGAGACTGTTCATGGCTCGATACCTCCCCTCAGCGCAAAGGATCGCACTAGAAAACGAGTTCCAAAAGTCGGTGCAAGGGGATAGCACTGTAGACGAGTACCTCCACGAGTTTACTCGATTGGGGAGATATGCTGGCGCTACCTTTGCCGATGAGGAGCACAAGACTAACCGCTTCTATGAAGGGTTAAGAGATGAGCTGAGGTTGCTACTGTCGGGGCCTATGTCGCAGGGTTTCCTAACCTTGGTCAATACGGCCCGGTCCTTAGAGAAGGACATGAGAAATGTGCAAGCCCAGAAGGAATCTGGTGGGAAGAAATCGGAGTTCATAGCGCCGACTATGTCGAAGTCGGGCTATTGAAGATTCTACAAGAATGCTAGGACGTCAGGTCCAGCCCCTTCTGCAGGTGCCTCGGGGACAACTACCAATCGAACCCCGGGCGCTTGTTTCACATGTGGAAAGACGGGGCACTTTGCCCGCGATTGCTGGAGCGGACGCCCAAAGTCCGAGAGAAAACAAGGAGCTACCTACGAAGAGAAGGGCAAGGCGGTGGAGTCAACCGCGTCCCACTATGCTCCGACTCAGCCTAGAGTCTACAACTTGGGGCAGCAGGAGGCCATTAAACAAGCGGATGTGGTGACAGGTACGAGTTAATTTATAGCAAGTTAACTTAGATACTGTTGTTTATTGCTTGTTAGCCTAATATGGTTTGCATAGGCTTTGTTTTGATTAGCGATAGTCCGGCACGGGCACTGTTCGATACGGGAGCTTCACACTCCTTCTTGTCCGAAAATTTTATATCGCGCATCAGAGTCCCTTCTTCGATGGCGAAGGAAAAGTTGGATGTGCTGCTACCGAATGGGTGCTCAATGCATGCGGACAGAGTGTGCGTCGTAAAGGTTCACATAGGGAGCCAAGAGTTCGACTTGCTAGCATCATTGCTGCCGTTAGTAGAGTTCGACGTTATCTTTGGGATGGATTGGCTTTCGGAGCAGAAGGCTTGGATTGATTGCGATCGGAAGGAGGCCAAGTTGGGTGTTGGACGGGAGACAACATTCGAGGGACTCAAGGGGTCGAGCAAGACGCTGATGTCTGCTCTTCAGGTGGTAAAGGCAGTTCGTGCTGCTGCAGAGCTGTTCTTCGCAATAGTGGGGGCTGTGGAGCCAAAGTCCACGTTGGATGGCATCCCCGTGGTTTGTGAATACCCCAATGTGTTCCCGGATAGTCTTCCCGGGGCCCCACCGCAGCGAGAGATTGATTTCACTATCGAGCTTGTGCCAGGTGCCAAACCTGTGTCACGTGCTCCTTATAGGCTGGCGCCGACGGAAATGGCAGAGTTGAAAGTTCAGCTAGAGGAGCTAATGGAGCAAGGTTATGTGCGTCCAAGCTCGTTGCCTTGGATCACACCGGTCCTCTTCGTTAAGAAGAAGGACGGGAGTATGCGACTGTGTATCGACTACAGAGAGTTGAACAAACTGGCGGAAAAGAATAAGTACCCGATCCCGAGGATTGATGATCTGTTCGATCAGTTAGTCGGATCGTCGGTATATTCTAAGTTGGACTTGAAGTCGGGGTACTATCAGTTGAGGATAAGGGAATGTGATATCCCGAAGACGGCGTTCAGCACAAGGTATGGGAATTTCGAGTTCACGTTCATGCCGTTTGGACTGACGAATGCGTCATCAGTGTTTATGTACTTGATGAACAGGACGTTCTGAGATTTCCTGGACCGCTTTGTGATCGTCTTTATTGATGATATATTGGTGTACTCGCAGTGCGAAGAAGATCACTTCAAGCACTTGCATCTGGTGTTGGAGACTTTGAGGAGGAATGAGCTGTATGCGAAAATCTCCAAGTGCGAGTTCTGGCTACCCTCAGTAGCGTTTCTTGGTCACATTGTTAGTGGGGAAGGTATAGCGGTGGATCCGGCGAAGATCGTTGCGATACGGGAGTGGCCTGCGTTGTCTTCTGTCGCGGAAGTCCGTAGTTTTCTCGGGCTTGCCGGATATTATATGCGCTTCGTAGAGAACTTCTCGTAGATAGCGCAACCTCTCACGAAGTTGACAAGGAAAGATCAGAGATTCTTGTGGACGCAGGAGTGCGTGCAATCATTTGAGGAGCTGTAGAGACGGTTGACTACAGCGCCAGTGCTTAGTTCGCCGAGTGGGACCGAGGGCTTTGAGGTTTATAATGACGCCTCGGGTAGTGGGTTGGGCTGTGTGTTGTTGCAGAATGGGAGCGTGATAGCTTATGGATCGCGTCAGCTAAAAGTGCATGAAAGGAACTATCTGGTCCATGACTTGGAGTTGGAGGCCGTGATATTTGCACTTAGGCTGTGGAGGCACTACCTATACGGCGTAAGGGTCGATATTTACACCGATCACAAGAGCCTGAAGTACCTGTTGGATCAGATGGATCTTAACATGAGGCAGAGGAGGTGGATGGAGTTCCTGGGGGACTACACCTTCAAGATTCATTATGTACCCGGGAAGGGCAATGCAGTTGCTGATGCGTTGAGTCGCAGGGCTCCCGCCCAAGCCAACTGGTTGTCGGTGCATGATGAGCGGCTAATACGGGAGTTGGAGGAGCTTGAGATCTATTGCGTTGACAAGCAGACGAACGCCAAAACAATGTTGAACTGGACAGAGGTCCAGTATGACCTGGCTGACCGGGTTCGGCAGGCATTGGAGTTAGATGACTCCATGAAGGAGCTTATGGAGGCAGCATTGGATGGGTCAAATTTCCAGTTCTCGGTGGAAGATGGATTGTTAAGGAAGGACCATCGGTTGTGCGTCCCGAGCGTGGGTAACCTACGGGCGGAGTTGATGTACGAGGCTCATCATACCAAGTACTCAATCCACCCAGGGAGCACAAAGATGTATCGTGACCTCAAGACGCTATTTTGGTGGCCGGGGCTTAAGAAAGACATAGCGTTGTTTGTGGCTAAGTGCCAAACGTGCGCCTTGGTGAAGGCGGAGTGCCAAAAGCCGGGAGGATTTCTGAAGTCCTTGCCTATACCAGAGTGGAAGTTCGACGACATATCTATGGACTTTGTGCATGGGTTGCCAAGGTCGCAGAAGGGGAACGACGCCATCTGGGTGATCGTAGATCGGTTAACTAAGGTGTCGTATTTCATTTCGCATAGGAAGGTCGACTCAATGGAGAAATTGGCGAAGCTTTATGTTGACAATATAGTTAGACTGCATGGTGTGCCTCGCAGCATTGTGAGTGATCGCGATGGACGTTTCACGTCCAATGATTAGAGGTTGGTGCAGCAGATGCTGGGGACAAAGTTGAAGTTCAGCACAGCCTTCCACCTGCAGACGGATGGGCATACCGAGAGAGTCAATAGAACGATGGAGGACATGCTCCGCATATGTGTTCTAGACTTCAGGAAGCATTGGGAGGACCACCTGTATTTCGTGGAGTTCGCGTACAACAACAGCTACCAGACAAGTATCCAAATGGCGCCCTTTGAGTCCCTATACGGTAGAAAGTGTCGCACATCATTGTCTTGGTTAGAAGCGGGTGAGGCAAGGTTGTACAAGAAGCAGGAGATGGAGAATGTTACCTCGTTGGTGCGGATCATTCAGGAGCGCTTGTTGATCGCTTAGGACAGACAGGCTAAGTATTACAATGCCAAGCACCGGAACGTGGAGTTCGCGGTAGGCGATTGGGTATACTTGAAAGTGAAGCCGTTCAAGGGGGTTTCGCGGGTGAGACGCTTGAAAAAGCTGAGCCCAAGATACCTAGGACCTTTTGAGGTTCTGGAGCGAGTCGGCGAAGCGGCATACCGTTTGAGGTTATCGGAGGAGTTAAGTGGACTACACGATGTGTTCCACATCTCTGTATTGCAGAAGGCAGTGCAAGAGCCTTCGCTAGTGATCGCAGTTAATCAAGTGTCGGTGGACGAAGGGTTGATGACTAGGGTCAAGCCCGTTCGTATCGAGGACTCTGAAGTCAAGAGACTCCGTAACAAGGAGATCCGGATGGTTAAGGTCCGGTGGGATAATTGCGGTCGAGAGGAGCTCTCTTGGGAACGGGAGAAAACTATGCTGGAGGAGTACCCGGAGTTATTCCGCTAAGGTACCATTTATAGTTTTGAGTTCCTTTTGTTCCTTTAGTAATTTCGTGGGCGAAATTCTTTTAAGAGGGAGAGAGTTGTAACGCCCCGAAACTCAATAGGGTGACGGGGGGCGTTTTGAGTCAAATCTGTGTTTTGGCAGGGGTGACACGGCCTAGGACACGGGCGTGTCCCAGGGCATGTCGTGCTTAGGTTCGCTGGTTGGACGCGTGGTCGACATTGCTGGGGTCGACGATCGTTGAGAGGCTGAACACGGCCTGGGACACGGACGTGTCCCAGGGCGTGTAAGTCCCTCAAAACCCATACTCAACGATCGTTGAGTGAGGTGTACACGGGTCATGATACGGGTAAAGACACGGGCGTGTCACATGTGACACGGGCGTGTCAGGTGCCGTATCGCAGGTCGTGTCCCTCTCGGGTTCAGAATGTTGGTCGCTGCAACGGGGGTGACACGGGTCATGACACGGCCGTGTCTCATTCGGCACGAGCGTGTCGGAGGCCGTGTCAAAGTCCGTGTGCTGGTTATTGAGTCGGTCAAGACGGCGAATGGGTGACACGGCCATGCACACGGCCGTGTTGCAACCCGTGTTCAGCCCAATTTTTGTAATTTCAGGCCTAATCGTGGCCGTTCGTTTCCTTGGCTTTGGATCCAACGGTTGGGGGCTGTTACTAGGGTCTTTTAGCCGGGAATTAGGGTGGAATACCCCATTTTCTTTTGGGCATTCTCTCTCTAGGGGTTTAGAGAGAAGGGATAGCAAGGAAGAGGTTGGAGACCAAGATCCGGCAGCCGGTGGAGCGTTGGAGCTCCGAATCGCGATCCGAGTCCAGATCCGTGAAGGCGACGCCATTGCTTTCCTTTCTAACCGCATAGATTTTTCATGGCGTCGCGGAAGAACGCAAGGGTAACGATTTCTTATCCTTGGGCATGTGAAGCCCTTTTTCCCTTTGCATAGGAAGCCCTCTCTTACGAGTGAGCGAAGAGTTGGAGCGTTCCTTGGGGTAGATATGTAAAGTCCCCCTTATATAGAGTCCGTATGGGAAAACGGGCATAGGCATTGTGTGTGAAGCCTATCCGGACAAGTAGAGCCGGATCGGTGTTGTTGCATTGCATATGAACCGGGGAAGACTCCGGGAGTTTGGGGCTTTTTTCGGGTTTTCTACGTGGTAGATTGAAGCAGGGATCCTTGGGGGTTAACTCCAAGGTGCACCCGGAAAACTGGGTAAAAGCGGGTTTTGCCAACACGATGGTCGGGGAGCCAACGTGAACATAACCGGGTTATGTGATTGTTGTGGCGGAAACGGGACTCGGAGAGTCTTGACTTGCGCATATGGCTTAAATTGTCGTTGCAGAATGAGCACGGGTCAGGCATAACTGCACCCAATCTATGTCGTTCGGTGGGACCGTTGGCATGGATGAGAGTCTTCGGCGGTCTATGGATTAAATTGTCGTGACCAAGGCAAGGAAGACAAAATGCTCATGTGATTGGCCGTCCAAGGGGGCGGTGGTGGAACGGGAACGTCTATGGCTTGAATTTACGTGACGTTGGCCGGTTCGCCGTGAATGTGCCCTGTGTGCACGAGGTGTGTGGCCGTGCGAGCTTATGCCTGTATTGAAGTGTGTTTATAGTATATTGATGCAATACTAATAAAGTGCAGGGAAAGAGCATCGCCGCCCCGATTACGGGGGTGGGATCGTTATAATTTGGTCAGCATAGCTGACCGTTGCTTTTGTTTACCACCGGGCGGTGGATTGTGGCTTGCAGGTGCTGCGGAGCCGAGCGGGAAATAGCGGGCTAAAGCCCATGTTGCGGTGCTGGCCCTCGAAGGCCTACCCTTTTTATGTTTTTCGTTTATCTCATGTATGGCCGGCCTGCGAGCTGAAGTATGAAAGACACTCTTGTATGAGGGAACTATTGTATGGCCATAAGGCCGGTACTTTTGTAATAATCATTCCTATTTTTTCTAGTAGTGGACATTCGTGCTTGGCAGGGTTCTTTTATTTGTGCAACTTAAGAAATTGCTTCCGCTAGAATGACTCTATGTAGGACGTTGGTGATTGGTTGTATGGTTTCAACGCGTAACGAACCGGTCTGTCCGTAGTATATGGCGTCGGGCCCCGGCCGGACCTACTGCTATATGCTATGCGACGGATAGGGGTGTTACACCTTGATCTTCTCATATAATATGTATCCCCACTAGAACTTCTTTCGACACACAACAACATTCATCATATCAATGAAATCTGAGGGGTTGTATCCAATGGAGCCTATTTTGCTGAGTAGGACCTTTCCTAGAACGTCATCCAGAAGTTTTCTTTTATCTATCATGTGTTGTATTCTAACAGAAGTGGTGGATTGGGGAAGACCACAAAAGGAGAAGGTTCTTGAGTAATCAGATTCTTCCAAAAAAATTTTCTCATCAATGGAGGGCAATCTTAGACACTTTGTTAGAGAGGACGGCTTGATTTTGATTTTCATATCTCTGACTAAAGTTTTCAACAACTTCCCTCTCCGCTTAAGCTTGGCATTTCTGAAGAACTCTTCTACATATGGAATCAGAACCTTACACAGATGCTCCAGGATGAAGGTGACACCAATGGACTCAAGAAGTAGAATAACATTCTTGAAATCATCTGAAATTTCTTCGATTCCCAATCGAATGAACTCATTGCCCATGCCAATCTTTATAGAAGGAGCCATCGATGAAGAAGAATGAAAAATTTCTGATATTTCGGAGAAGAATTGATGAAGTTCATGAAGAACGATGGTGACCTTCGTGGAACTAAAACGTCTTTCTCGAGAAATCCTTTTCCAAATTTGTGGATTTGGGTATTTTTATGGACTTATCTTCTATTTATATAAAATTAAAAATTTTGAACTATAACGAAAGGCATACCTGGAATGGCGGTTCGAATTCTTCAAAAATTTATTCTTGCAGATTTGGACATTTCTCGAGAAATATAAGGGTTCTCGAGAAATCCATTAGACTTTTTGAGAAATAGTAATTCTAAAGCTTTCGAGAAATTCGTAAGGTTTTCCCGAGAAATACATTAGGTTTTCTCGAGAAATTGATAAGCTTTCGAGAAATCCACTTTAAGTTCTCGAGAAATTCAGTATGTTTTCGAGAAATATAATAAGTTTCCGAGAAATCCATATCTGAGCTTGAGATTTTTCTGAGTTTGAATTCTCTTAGAATTTTCTGAGTGGATGATGCTAAATCTTCTCTTGACTTCAAAAATGAACTTTTAAGGATTCCATGTTGAGCATACCAAGTTCTGTCTTGAAGAAAGAGAATCCTTAGTGTTAACCTGATATATAGCGCAGACACATGTTGAAAACATTATATCTGGTCTACTGGCAGTCAGGTAGAGCAAGGATCCAATTATGCATATGTACTTGGTTTCATCAAAAGAAAGGTGTGCCATACGAGTGGACACTCCAGTGTGAAGTTGCATTCCAAGAGCTGAAAGATAGACTTACCACCGCACCCATTCTAGCCCTTCCATCTAGGAAGGAAGGATTTCAAGTTTACACAGATGCATCATATCAAGGGATGGGATCACTACTGATGCAACATGGGTATGTGATTACTTATGCTTTGAGGAAACTAAAGAAGCCTAAAGCCAATTATCCGATTCATGATTTGGATTTGGGGGCAGTAGTGTTCGCCTTGAAGGTTTGGAGGCACTATCTATATAACTTCCACTGCGAGATCTTATCAGACCATAAGAATTTAAAGTATGTTCATACTCAAAAGGAGTTGAATCTGAGGCAGTGGTGGTGGTTGGAATTTTTGTGTGATTATGAGTTTACCTTGAACTATCACCCCGGGAAAGCAAACTTCGTAGCTGATGCGTTGAGCAGAATAGTACCTAAATCGAACACTGAGTCTCGAATGATGAGAATGGAATTGGTATGGGTACTAGAGGAGATTGGTACGACATTGATATGTAAGGAACATCTTGAGGAGTATACGGAGTATTTGGCTGCCATGAGTATAATATACGACATTTGAGATCGAATTCCAGCAGAGCAGGGGAAGGATGCTGCTCTGGCCCATATGATTAAGTCAATTCAAGATGGAACCACAGAGGAGTATACAGTAAGGGATGGCCTCGTGCATTTCTATGGTTGACTCTACATTCCCAAGGGCGGGGAAATCCGGGAAGACATATTGAGAGAGACATATTGCTCCCAGTATTCGGTGCACCCCAGGATTTTCAAGATGTATAGCAACTTATGAAAGACCATGTTCTGGCCGGGAATGAAGAGTGCGGTCATGTATTTTGTTACAAGCTGTGTGGCTTGTAAAAGGGGAAGGTAGAGTGCAAGAGCCCCTGAGGATTATTACAGTCATTGTCAATCCCTGAGTGGAAGTTCGAGGATATCTCCATGGAATTTCTTCTGGGTTGCCTCACTCGGGCTCTAGGAACGACTCAGTTTGGGTGATCGGGGATCGATTGACGAAGGTGGCCAGATTTATCCCTATGAAGAAGGAGGCACATGTGGATGTTTTAGTGCGGATCTTTGTGGAGCAATTTGAACGGTACCATAGCGTGCCTAAGACGATAGTCTCCGATCGTGATGGATGCTTTACCTACAAGGAGTGGAAGGCAGTACAAGCATATCTGGGCTCTCACCTTACCTTCAGCGTAGCTTTTCACCCTCAAACGAATGGTCAGTCTGAAAGGACCATCAGGATAATTGAAGATCTTTTGAGACTGTATGTATTGGATAAGGGGAACTGTGGGAAAGGCACTTACCATTGGTAGAATTTTCATACAACAATAGCTATCAAGCTAGCATCGGGATGGCTCCCCACAAAGCACTTTATGGGAGAAAGTATAGAACTCCATTATTGTGGGTGCAAGATGAAGATCCAAAAGTTTTGGGGATAGAGTACATTGACGACACCAATGCGCTTGTTAGATTTATACGAGACCGCTTGCTTGAGGCTCAAAGTCGACATGCAAAGTACTATAATTTGAAGCATCTGATGGTAGAATTTCAAGTGGGTGACAAGGTACTCTTGAAGATCAGGCTAGTGCATGGAGTGTCACAAGTGCGTTGTATGATGAAGCTCAGCCCGATATATGTGGGGCCCTATGCTATATTGGAGAGAATTTCCCCTTTAGCAAATCGGCTGGAGCTACCACCAGAATTGAAAAATTTGCACGACGTCTTCTATGTGTCGTCACTCCGGAAGGCACTACTACGGCCTGACCAATATGTCTCCACTACAGCTGGAGAAGTGGCAACTGATAGATCCGTCCGACTAGAGCCGGTGCGGATAGTGGACACCGAGACTAGGAGCTTGCGGTGGAAAAGTGTACCATTGGTAAAGGTTCAATAGTCTAATCAAGGAAAAGAAGAATACACTTGGGAGCCGGTGGACTTGATGCAGAATCACTACCCGGAGTTGTTTTCCCAAGGTAAATTTAAAAACTTATTTTATTTTTCATGCTTTACTCCCCCACAGCCAAAGCCTGATTTTAGGGACGAAATCTTTTATTTTGTTTATAGGATTTATAACGTCCCGTTTCGCGCTCGGCCCCTTGCATCCGTTTTGAGCCAATATGAGTGACTCAAACTCGGGAAGCGTCGAGTGAGCCGACTGGATTGACGAATTTTAACTTAGGAATATTTCGGATGTTGAGGCGTTGAGTGGACTCAGCACCACTCAACAAAATTGGACTTAGAATATTTTCTAGACTCAGGGCGTCCAGTGCGTTGAGTGCACTCGACGACATTCGATGAATTATGTTGAGGCGTTAAGTGGACTCAGCACCACTCAACGTATTTTTCTTAGAATATTTTCAGGAAGTTGAGGCATTAAGTGAAATAAACACGGCGTTGAGTGGTCTTAATGCAACTCAACGTTTTTAACATAGAATCATTATGAGGGATGTTGGTGTTGAGTGAAGTCAATGTGGCGTTGAGTGGTCTCAACTGTAAGACCCCCTTTTTTTTCTTTTTAAAAACCCGGGGTCTTATGCCCAGAACCGCCGCTTTGCGGTGACACCTTCACGTCCTGAAGGGTCATCACCACAAGGCGCCGATTCTGCCGGCCAATTCGATCACAGAAAGGTAGCACAATAATTGAAGTAAGGGCAATGCAGTCCACAATAATAAATCACATATATATAATAAAAATCTCCACAAAGGGAGTGTCCACAGAAAACATCAGAGTACTACAAAATGCGGGCTTATGCCCGGTACAAAATGTCCTCACTACAATCTCTCAAGCGGAAGCGAAACAGAAACTACTCAAGGTCGAGACTCACGGTCCCGGCTGTATGAACTCCGGAGCTAGACTGCCCCATCTCCAGGCGCACCGATCTCTGGGGCTGCTCCTCCATGCTGGGCTCCACGATTGTCACGACCCGCATTTTTCTCACCAATTAAATAAATCAGAGCAAGAGAAAACTACGAGCTGTGATGCCACGTCGAGCAGGGGATAACTGCCGACGCTCAGGCAACACTCTAAACCTTCAAATCATAAGTTAGAATGATTATAAAACTGGTTCAATTAATTAGCCGTATCCCTCGGCTCAGTGGATCAGATAGTCCACGGTTTGAAAACTATTTTTATACGTAGCGGAAAAATACTTCATTGATGTTGACGTCCTTAAATGAGCGCATAAGTGTCCTAAGGGGACAACTCACGCTATGCAAGACTCTAAAACTCAATTTATAGTACTTATAAGAAAACGACTTTTTTTTGTACGCTTTTGGAAAGTAATGCTTGAGCTTTTTTTTTTTTTTATAAAAACATGCTGATCATGTAATACATATAGTAATTATTATAGGTTTTAAAGTAACTATCACCCTAGCATAAAACATTCCCAGAGCAAATAGACTATCTCCCAGAAAGGGTAGCAGTAAGAAGAAAAGCATATCTAGTACAAAAAGGTAAAACTACCAGGGGCGCCAACAGCTGACACGAACCCACTGGCAAGTATGTATGTCTGTAGAAAATGCAGTAAAACTACCTCACTAGAAGAACAGGAGGGTCTCCACAGGCTGAGAGATCTCCAACAGCACCACAGCACTAGCCACCTACGGGCTACTATCCAGAACCTGAGGCATTCAGAAAACAGAATACCTCAGCAAGGAAAAGAATACAAGTGCTAACAAGAAAGTGCAGTAAAACAAGAAAACAAGGGAATGTAAGGAAGACAACAAAAACTGAAACAAACCATGCTCAAGGCAAGGTAAAAGCAAACCTGCACCAAGTGCGAGAAAACAGCAACTACCCTGCTAAAAACCTGCAGAGTCAACAAGGCGAACATGCCCAAAAAAAAATGTGCTGCAACAGCTAAGGAAGAAACACCTAACATCCTAAACTGTGAGAGGCGGCAGTAGCAAAAAAAAACAAGAAACTTGGAATCAGGTTGAAAACGTTCCAAATCGCCCAACCACTAATTCCAAGTCAACAAATTGCTCAAGGGTGACACGTGAAGGCACAAAAGACCCATCACTCACTTGCCCAGAAAACTACTCGGGTCAAGGTAAAGAGTGCGGTCATGGCTACATCACACCACACAACCCATAAAAGAGCCATCCACCACCACTACTGACCACAACCCACGATTCGGCCTTCGAAAGGTAACAGCCGACAAGGGACTTTCGATTCGCGAGCAAAACACTCGGGGAGAAATCAACGCTAAGGAATCCATCGTTGCGGTTACGCAACGCCGCTGCGAGTGAGTACACTCACTCGATTCTAAGCCTAGCGTACGAGCACCGACATCGGGTCGCACGATTAAAAGACGCACGACCATAGGCCGTGCGTGCACCATTACACCTAAACGCCTCAATTAGGCAAACTAGGAAAAATCCCAAACCCTAGACCTACACCTAGGCCTAACATAAACTCAACCCGACGCTAACCCACATCTACGCTACACACCTACCGCGACGCCGTCCTAAATCGGAAGCTACTAGCGGGAGGGTAGAAATCCTAATTTTTCTAGCGCGTTTTCAATAGGGATTAGGTTAAGGAGAAATTCAATTAACAATTTCAACTTGCACGAATATATGAAATTAACAAGGAATTGAACAAAAGGGAGGCCAAACGGCGAAAAGAGGAGAAACACTTGCCTCGCACGGATCACCGAAAAAATTCGCCGGCACAACGGCGCTATGGCGGACGCCCAAAAGCACAAAAAGCTTCACAAACCCTAGAGGAAACATTTGTCAAAACAATAAAACAAAAACGAATGAAAACCACACCGGATCTCAGAAAAATCTACGGTGAAATCCCAAATAGATTACCTCAGAAGGAAGATCACGGCGAGAGGAGTTCGGATCCGGCCTCGGACGGGGTTTTCGAGCGGTTCCGGGCGGTGAACGGGCGGTCGGAGCGGTGGTTGCCGTCCGCCTCTTCTCTTCCGCGAACAGGAGCGGGGCTCGGGGTCTTCGGGTTTCTGATGCTGGGCGACGGTTTGGGGGGGGGGGAAACCTAGATAAAACCTAATTTATATATATATATATATATCTATATACTTATTTAACTATAACACTACCTATAACTAATATCTAAATAACGTACTAACTAAAAATTATAATACCCATTTAAAATGTATTATAATCTAACCTATTATATAATATAATGTATTATACTCTTATAACAATGTATTAAACTTATAATATAAGAATATTAATACACCTACCCTAATACACATTCGCACTAACTCTCGCATAAGTTAACGCATAACTACACAGACACGTCTAACAACACGCGCCCGCGCACACAATTTCAACTCCGCACGCACGCACTCGCACGTACAAAAAAAAATACCGGCACGCATCAACCACGCGCCACGCTACACATGCGTAAGTAAGTAAATACGTCATCATAAAAATGACGACTCGCTAACTAGCGTCCGCCACAATGACGCAAAACTTAACGTCCTCGGAATCCGGCTAAACTCGCACCGTAGCTAAATACCTGTGCTACGAACACAACGGCGAAGTCGAAAACGACCTCCGACGATCAAACACTCGGGCTAACCTCGCCCGAAGCCAAAACGCGAGGATTCCCTGAAGGGCTCAACCGGGCCTCCAAAACAGACACCGGCTAGCTGGGGAACCCCGCAAACAGGCTAAACCTCTAAGAACACCTAACGATGTACTCTAACAACGGCACGAGCCGGAAAAAGCCAACGTAACGCCAAACGAGAATTTAAATAATCGCAGAAAATCGGGGGCGTTACAGTCACTCCCCTAACAGAAAGTTTCGTCCCGAAACTTTACATACGCTACTTCTACTACAGAGGGAAAGTAATAAAGTACAAGCTACTCGAAAGGAAACATACCCGACAACTCAGGGGAACAAATGAGGGTGAGCATCCCTCATAGCCGACTCTAGCTCCCAAGTCGCGCTCTCCAAATCTTGATTCTTCCAAAGAACCTTCACCATCGGAAAAGACTTTGTCCGCAACACTCGATCTTGAGTATCCAAGATGCGGACCGGCACCTCAACATACGAGAGGTTAGGCTCCAACTGGGGCACATCACCCAAGACTTGTCCACTGCTCCGCACACACTTTCGCAACTGGCTCACATGAAACACATTATGGACACCAGGGAAGCTGGCTGGTAGGTCCAACCTATATGCAGACACACCAATACGCTCCAAAATCCTGAACGGGCCCACATATCTCGGATCCAATTTCCGATTCTTGCCAAACCTCTTCACTCCTACCATCGGAGACACCTTCAAGAAGACCAAATCCTCCACCGAAAACTCCAAATCGGACCTACGCCGATTGGCGTTCTTTTCATACCTCTCTTGAGCCACCCGAAGTTTCTCTCGAATGAGCTTCACGGAAACCTCCATTTCTTCAAGTGCATCAGGACCCAACAAAGGTCTCTCACCAGCCTCGGTCCAAAACAGTGGAGTTTTGCAGCGCCTCCCATACAACGCCTCGAAGGGAGCCATCTGTAGACTCTCTTGGTAGCTGTTGTTGTAGGCAAATTCCATGAGTCGTAAACGCTCGTCCCACGCACCTCCATGATCAAGAATATAGCACCGGATCATATCCTCCACAATCTGATTCACACGCTCGGTCTGCCCGTTGGTCTGCGGATGGTAAGCTGTGGAATACCTCAAATCAGTGCCCAAACCCTCCTGCAAACTCCTCCAGAAACGTGATGTAAACCGAGAGTCTCGATCTGAAACGATGCTAATTGGAACACCGTGCAATCTGACGACCTCATCCAAATACAACTCAGCAATCTTCTTCATCGAGTAATCGATCTTATAAGGTACGAAGTGCGCACACTTCGTCAATCGGTCCACGATCACCCAAACAGAATCAAACCCCCTCGGAGATCTCGGTAAGCCTGTAATGAAATCCATCGAGATGCTTTCCCACTTCCAAGTCGGGATCTCCAAAGGTGCCAGCTTGCCACCAGGCCTCCCATGGTCAGCCTTCACCCGCCTGCAAGTGTAACACTCCGAGACAAAACGAGCTATATCACCCTTCATCCCATACCACCAGGCGATCTGCTTCAGATCATGGTACATCTTCGTGGATCCCGGGTGGTAGGAAACACTGGATCCGTGAGCCTCTTTGCATACCATAACTCTGATGTCTCCAACTGCGGGGATACAAAACCTGCCGCGGTACTTCAGAGTACCCGCCTCGTCGATGGAGAAATCTGGCAACTCTCCCCTCTCAGCTCTGAGGTACAAGTGCAACAAATCCGGATCCTCTTTCTGGTGCAATCTGGTGAGAGAAATCCATGATGGCTCTGCCACTACCAAACTGCTCTGCAACTCACAGCGTCCTGCGGTGATATCCATCAATAGAAACTCCTCCACTAAACGATCCGCGGTGAGATTGAAGACTTTCCCCGTCTTCCGGCTCAAGGCGTCGGCCACCACATTGGCCTTGCCCGGATGGTACTGAATCTCAACATCATAATCAGCAACATACTCAAGCCACCGCCGCTGGCGCAAATTCAGCTCCTTCTGTGTGAACACGTACTTCAGGCTCTTATGATCGGTAAAGATCCTGCACTGGGCCCCATAAAGTAAGTGTCTCCACAGCTTCAAGGCGAAAATCACCGCTGCGAACTCGAGGTCGTGCGTAGGATAGTTTCGCTCATGAATCTTCAACTGACGAGACCCGTATGCGATCACCTTCCCCTCCTGCATCAACACGCCACCGAGTCCAACGTGCGAGGCATCCACATAAACATCATAGTCCTGTCCCTCCGCCGGTAAGGTCAACACAGGGGCAGAACATAACCGGCTCTTCAGCTCCAGAAAGGCCTCCTCGCACTTATCACTCCAAACGAACGCCGCATGCTTCTGCGTCAGCTTTGTCAAGGGCGCTGCCAAGGTAGAAAAGCCCTCGACGAATCTTCTATAATAGCCGGCCAACCCCAAGAAACTCCTGATCTCCTTGGGTGTGCTCGGCCTATGCCAATCCATCACTGCCGAGATCTTCTCCGGGTCCACTGAAATACCATCTTTGTTCACCACATGACCCAGAAAGGAAACCTGAGGCAACCAGAACTCGCATTTGCTCAGCTTGGCGTACAACTGATGATCCCTCAAGGCGGATAACACCAACCGCAAATGCTGATCATGCTCCGCCGCATCTCGAGAATAAATCAGAACGTCGTCAATGAACACGACGACAAACTTGTCCAGAAAGTCCTTGAACACCCGGTTCATCATGTCCATAAATGCTGAAGGCGCATTGGTCAGCCCAAAAGACATGACCAGGAACTCGAAATGACCATGCCTCGATCGGAAAGCCGTCCGTGGAACATCCGACTCTCGGATCCTAAGCTGATGGTAACCCGAACGGAGGTCTATCTTCGAAAATACTGAACTGCCACGCAACTGATCGAATAAATCGTCGATTCTGGGCAGTGGATACCTGTTCTTGATGGTGACTTTGTTCAACTCTCTATAGTCGATACAAAGGCGCATCGAACCATCCTTCTTCTTTACAAAGAGAACCGGAGCACCCCAGGGCGACGAGCTCGGCCTTATGAAGCCCTTCGCCAATAACTCATCTAGCTGGGTACGAAGCTCCTCCAGCTCTCGCGGGGCCATCCGATACGGCGCCTTGGCAATGGTACGCGTACCGGGCTCCAAATCGATCACGAACTCAACATCTCTGTCTGGAGGAAGACCGGGAAGATCGCTAGGAAACACGTCGGAAAACTCCCGCGCAACAGGAATCTCATCCAAAAGCGGCACACTGCTAACAGTCCCCAGCACCGAGACTAAGCAAGCAAAACAGTCAGCACGAAATAACCTCTGAGCACATACCGTAGAAATCGCCGGAGAGCCCTGACGTGAATCACCGTAAATACTCCCAGGCTGACCGTTGTCCTTCCTGAAATCCAAGCGCTTTCCCCTGCACTGGATCACTGCATCATATCGGGACAACCAGTCCATACCCAGGATGACGTCGAAATCCTCCAGGTCTATAACCTTCAGATCAGCCTTGGCCAGAAAATCCCCCAACCAAATAGGGCAGTCCAGAATGCCCTGATCTGATATCACGGTTTCACCCGAGGGGAACTTGACGCTAAAGGCACCACCAACACGATCAAGAACCCACTGGCACCGCTCGACAAAGGCCCTAGCCACAAAGGAGTGGGTAGCACCTGAGTCAAACAGAACGCGGGCCCAGCGGTTCCTTACCTTAAATTTCCCTATCCACAAACAAAATATTAAACGCACAAGCAATTAACAAAAACAATAGCAACACTAAAACTGCTACAAAAGAGAAAGTCAAGCGAGGGGGGGTTACCTGAAATGACCTGCGTCGAAGTCTCAGCCTCCGCTGAAGATACCACATTCAGCTTCCCTTTACCCTTGTCCACCGGCTGAGGCGGAGGTAAAGCCTGAAGCGGAACAGCATGAAGAGCGGACTGAACCTGAGGGCACCTCGACTTAATATGGCCCTTCTGGCCACACTGGTAGCAAACACGATCCTTGGACCAGCACTGAGCAGCATCGTGACCGGGTCGCTTGCAGACAGGACAAGGAACATCCCTCCTAGGAGCACCCTGGATAGCATGCACATGCTCCTTCTTCTGGACCCTTGCCCTCTTGAAGCACCTCTCAGCTGGGTGGCCCGGATGGCCACAGAAACTGCACACTACCTTGCTCTTCTTCTCAGAAGCAGCACCAAGAACCTGGGGACCCTTTTCCTCAACTGACCTCCTCTTCTCGCTTCTCGCCTGCTGTCCGCGCTGCTTCGCGTTCTCGATAGCCTCTACCTTCAAAGCGGCCTCAACTGCCCCTGCATAAGTCACCGCTCCGTGGGCGACCGCTAGCTGCTGAACGTCGCTCCTCAGGCCACCAAGAAACCGCTTCACCCTGTCCTCCTCGGAGCTCACCAAGTTAGGACCAAAGCGACTGAGTTTGCTAAACTCAATCTCGTAATCGCTGACGGAGAGCTGCCTCTGCTTCAGATGAAGAAAGTCATTCATCAGCCTGTCTCGCTCTACTGACGGTAGAAACTTCCTCATCAGGATCTCTTTTAAGGATGCCCAAGTACATCCTCCCACCATGCCTTCCTTCTCTCGCATCCACCAGCCCTTCGCTAGCCCCTTCAGCTGATAGGCGGCTAACATCACCTTCTGGTCCTCAGTCACCCCAGAGTAGTGAAACATCTCCTCTATGGAGATCACCCAGTCATCCAGTACCATAAAGTCCGCCTTACCATCGTAGGTAGGAGGTCGCAGCCGCTGAAACTGGGAGATGAAAGCCATCCCGGGGGGCACCACCACTGGAGGCACGAGAGGAGCAGGAGGGGCAGGAGGGGCTAGAACAGCTGTACCCACGGCGGGGTCCTGAACTCCCGGAGTCTGACCCCCCGCTCCGGATAAAAAGGACTGCATCTGGGCCCGCAACTCCACCACCTGCCTAGATAAGGCCTCGTTGCTCTGCCTCAGACTTTCCACCATTGCATCACTTTGAGCACCAGAGGACTCACCCTCAGACTGGGGAGTCGACCTCGTCACTCTACGCTTCGGCGGCATGCTATATAAAAAAAAAAAAAAAAAAAAAAAATTAAAACAGATCAAACAATTAGAACTTAGCTAAACTCCTAGGATTAGACAAAAAGAGTACAGACAATACATACATAAATATGATCTCCTACTGCTATACTTGCTCTGAGATTTTATTTTATTTAATACAAAAGGAATGATATGCTTAGCCTAAGATGGTTCACCACCATCACACTAACTCTTGTGCCTAGATCGGGAATGCATGAATTATATTATTTTTGACTCAAAAATTATGTGTGTACACATGTCATCCTGCACGTCTTTAGCTTGGCGCGTTGTGCTTATGCAATGTTATGCTATGTATGAATATGTTATGCATTCTAAAAAGGTCCTAGTGTATGTCCTAGCGGAGTACACATGAAAATGTTATGCATCCCATACTACATAACATTCTCATGCGACGAAAAGAAAAAACGTGCTAGTCGCATCCATGTGGTGAGGTTATGCATCCCATACTACATAACCCTCACATGTTGCCTCCTATGGTGGATCCATATACGAACACATATTATGCATCCCATACTACATAATATGCCCCGTATACTTCATATTATACTATGAGTGTAGTGCAGTGTTCGTGCTTCAGCCAAGACGTACTGATGACATGTCGGTGTGTGTATGATATGACTCAAACCTTCTAATACTAACTAGGAAAGGTTGCCCGACAATTTGTCAAGCAACCTCCCTCTGATACCAACTGTCACGACCGCATTTTTCTCACCAATTAAATAAATCAGAGCAAGAGAAAACTACGAGCTGTGATGCCACGTCGAGCAGGGGATAACTGCCGACGCTCAGGCAACACTCTAAACCTTCAAATCATAAGTTAGAATGATTATAAAACTGGTTCAATTAATTAGCCGTATCCCTCGGCTCAGTGGTTCAGATAGTCCACGGTTTGAAAACTATTTTTATACGTAGCGGAAAAATACTTCATTGATGTTGACGTCCTTAAATGAGCGCATAAGTGTCCTAAGGGGACAACTCACGCTATGCAAGACTCTAAAACTCAATTTATAGTACTTATAAGAAAACGACTTTTTTTTTGTACGCTTTTGGAAAGTAATGCTTGAGCTTTTTTTTTTTTTTATAAAAACATGCTGATCATGTAATACATATAGTAATTATTATAGGTTTTAAAGTAACTATCACCCTAGCATAAAACATTCCCAGAGCAAATAGACTATCTCCCAGAAAGGGTAGCAGTAAGAAGAAAAGCATATCTAGTACAAAAAGGTAAAACTACCAGGGGCGCCAACAGCTGACACGAACCCACTGGCAAGTATGTATGTCTGTAGAAAATGCAGTAAAACTACCTCACTAGAAGAACAGGAGGGTCTCCAAAGGCTGAGAGATCTCCAACAGCACCACAGCACTAGCCACCTACGGGCTACTATCCAGAACCTGAGGCATTCAGAAAACAGAATACCTCAGCAAGGAAAAGAATACAAGTGCTAACAAGAAAGTGCAGTAAAACAAGAAAACAAGGGAATGTAAGGAAGACAACAAAAACTGAAACAAACCATGCTCAAGGCAAGGTAAAAGCAAACCTGCACCAAGTGCGAGAAAACAGCAACTACCCTGCTAAAAACCTGCAGAGTCAACAAGGCGAACATGCCCAAAAAAAAATGTGCTGCAACAGTTAAGGAAGAAACACCTAACATCCTAAACTGTGAGAGGCGGCAGTAGCAAAAAAAACAAGAAACTTGGAATCAGGTTGAAAACGTTCCAAATCGCCCAACCACTAATTCCAAGTCAACAAATTGCTCAAGGGTGACACGTGAAGGCACAAAAGACCCATCACTCACTTGCCCAGAAAACTACTCGGGTCAAGGTAAAGAGTGCGGTCATGGCTACATCACACCACACAACCCATAAAAGAGCCATCCACCACCACTACTGACCACAACCACGATTCGGCCTTCGAAAGGTAACAGCCGACAAGGGACTTTCGATTCGCGAGCAAAACACTCGGGGAGAAATCAACGCTAAGGAATCCATCGTTGCGGTTACGCAACGCCGCTGCGAGTGAGTACACTCACTCGATTCTAAGCCTAGCGTACGAGCACCGACATCGGGTCGCACGATTAAAAGACGCACGACCATAGGCCGTGCGTGCACCATTACACCTAAACGCCTCAATTAGGCAAACTAGGAAAAATCCCAAACCCTAGACCTACACCTAGGCCTAACATAAACTCAACCCGACGCTAACCCACATCTACGCTACACACCTACCGCGACGCCGTCCTAAATCGGAAGCTACTAGCGGGAGGGTAGAAATCCTAATTTTTCTAGCGCGTTTTCAATAGGGATTAGGTTAAGGAGAAATTCAATTAACAATTTCAACTTGCACGAATATATGAAATTAACAAGGAATTGAACAAAAGGGAGGCCAAACGGCGAAAAGAGGAGAAACACTTGCCTCGCACGGATCACCGAAAAAATTCGCCGGCACAACGGCGCTATGGCGGACGCCCAAAAGCACAAAAAGCTTCACAAACCCTAGAGGAAACATTTGTCAAAACAATAAAACAAAAACGAATGAAAACCACACCGGATCTCAGAAAAATCTACGGTGAAATCCCAAATAGATTACCTCAGAAGGAAGATCACGGCGAGAGGAGTTCGGATCCGGCCTCGGACGGGGTTTTCGAGCGGTTCCGGGCGGTGAACGGGCGGTCGGAGCGGTGGTTGCCGTCCGCCTCTTCTCTTCCGCGAACAGGAGCGGGGCTCGGGGTCTTCGGGTTTCTGATGCTGGGCGACGGTTTGGGGGGGGGGGGAAAAACCTAGATAAAACCTAATTTATATATATATATATATATCTATATACTTATTTAACTATAACACTACCTATAACTAATATCTAAATAACGTACTAACTAAAAATTATAATACCCATTTAAAATGTATTATAATCTAACCTATTATATAATATAATGTATTATACTCTTATAACAATGTATTAAACTTATAATATAAGAATATTAATACACCTACCCTAATACACATTCGCACTAACTCTCGCATAAGTTAACGCATAACTACACAGACACGTCTAACAACACGCGCCCGCGCACACAATTTCAACTCCGCACGCACGCACTCGCACGTACAAAAAAAAAATACGGCACGCATCAACCACGCGCCACGCTACACATGCGTAAGTAAGTAAATATGTCATCATAAAAATGACGACTCGCTAACTAGCGTCCGCCACAATGACGCAAAACTTAACGTCCTCGGAATCCGGCTAAACTCGCACTGTAGCTAAATACCTGTGCTACGAACACAACGGCGAAGTCGAAAACGACCTCCGACGATCAAACACTCGGGCTAACCTCGCCCGAAGCCAAAACGCGAGGATTCCCTGAAGGGCTCAACCGGGCCTCCAAAACAGACACCGGCTAGCTGGGGAACCCCGCAAACAGGCTAAACCTCTAAGAACACCTAACGATGTACTCTAACAACGGCACGAGCCGGAAAAAGCCAACGTAACGCCAAACGAGAATTTAAATAATCGCAGAAAATCGGGGGCGTTACAACGATCCCCTAAATGATGCGGTTCGAAAACCGTTAGTCATAAAGACTAAGCCCTATCATCCCCTACCCCTTCCCCTATGGCTCCTAGGTACCGAGCGGAGAGGAAGAAAGGGAAGGACATGACGGTAGAGATTAATCAAGAAACAGATGGCAGCGGAACTAATCTAACAAGTTGTATTCGGTGAGCAGTTAATATAATTGTTATAATAGGTCTAGCAGTAAGAAAAGCAATTATATGAATTTAAACCTTCACTTATGCGAGAACACATAAGCAAAGGATCTTTTGCAAGGCTCCCATCGTATAAGTGTCCCATACCACTTATACCTTGGGGTGTCGGTTATCAAACAGCAATGGTTGTTATATATTGAAATTAACCTTTGATTTATAAACTTGCCCACACAAGCTTATAGACCAAGGGGTCGTTTTGCAGGTCCTAATGTATAGCGTCCCATACCACTTATACTTTAGGTGTCAGGGTTAAATGAACCGATTATGCTATGACATGCATGTGGGTATGATGAAACATGCAAGTGCAACTCACACACCCGACTCTGTGCACACAGACCTTTAGTTCCCCCTTTCGGAGCCGTTACCTCCCAGGATACTCCGTAGTGGCGGACGGAAGCGGTGGGTTGGGCCTCGCCCACCTCAAAACAAGTAAAAGCACCACTGGTCTGACCTATCGTACACCTCAACGCTTGGTGCACTAAGAGGACGCCTGCGTACTCTTGCCGGCTGGCGCACCGGACTTCTGTTGGCGAAGTGCTAATCACCCCGCCGAGTTGACGATATCGGTGTCGGTGCAATCGAACTCCCGATATCGAAAAACCCACCACCTTAACTTTTCCTATCTTATGCACATGCAAGTTTATTCGTAAACACACAAAACCGAGCCGAAGCTCCCCGGACCAAAACGTCCGTCTCCAAACCAACCGAGCTGAAGCTCCCGGACCATCCCGTCCGTCTCTTAACAACCGAGCCGAAGCTCCCCGGACCAAAACGTCCGTCCCAAACCAACCGAGCCGAAGCTCCCATCAATCCTCCTGTGCCAACAGTGTTTGTGAAAGCTACAGCCCTAGTTACTAGGTTACTCTTGCCAGTTTGTTATTACAGTTTACGTTAGCCCAGGACTGCCCCGGTATTCCCCGTGAAGGGCTCTCAAGGGGCACTAGGAACCAAGACGGCGGCATTACAGCCCGAAGTTCCCTTTCGCAAGGCACTTATTATTATTGGTTTATCTCCCTTAACCCGATTCCCTTCTCATGTTACGATAGACTATCCTAGGGTGATTTTTAACCTTCCTCTCTTCGGGAAAAGCGATCTTTCGCCGAACCCGAGCACCTCTTAACTCTAGCTATCACCACTTCTCGCTACTCTTTTCATCTTCCTATTGCGATTTCCTCCACTATTGCCCACCCAGACAAAATGATTAACTCCAATGTCTTCCTCAGATCTTGTCCTATTGCAATTCACAAAATTTGTTATATGCTGACCGATCTAGACTATATGTCGAACCGGTATGCTATGATCTAATACTCATCCAAATGCCCTAAATTATTTATTGGGGACTTATCATGATATAATTAGCCTAAATCCAGAAAATGGTAATTTTCCTAATTTATCTGATGTTTAATTAAATTCCCCGAGAGTCTCAAGGGCTACCAGTTTGAACATGAACTACCCTAAGTAATCATGCAAGATGTCCAGAAAATTTATGATAAATAGTAGGTTATCTCAATAGGTTAAATCCTAGGTATCATAATTTTTCTATCATCAAAAGGACATGAAAACTATTTTAGAAATAATCTCTAACTTCTGTTGTTTATTAATCAAGTACAGAAAATATTCTTCCAAAAATTATAAATAATTTATGCCATGCAGATAAAGGCCTAAAATTAGCATTGGCCAAGTTTCATAATTTTCCAGCAAGTATTTTATCCATAATTAATTTCTAAACAATAAAACCCCTTTCTAATATCTGTGAATAAAGTACTAGATTTACTCCACATAAAATTCTATAAAAATTCAGGGATCAATTTCCTACCAATCAAGATCTAAATCCGGAATTTTAACTGATTATAATTAATTTAAAACCTCCAAATAATTGAAACAACAAATCGGGCTAAAAATCCTTTAACACATGAAGTATAATACTTATTAATCATAAAATTCCAGGAAAATTACCATAAGTCTAAAACATCCTAAAACTCCTTCTTCCCGAGTTTCATAAATTTTGGATTAGATTTAGTGCCTAAAATAACTATATTACATGTTTATCCTAATCCAAAATCTCAACTTTCGAGGTACCTAATTACTTCCACTTCCTTCACTATTTCAACCAGAGGGTTTTCATCATATCGTCCCCCTCTCCTCCAAATTTCAAGGGCATACAAGAGCTTTTGCTCCTATGTCCTTCACAGCCCTGAAAACCCTTCATTTAGGATTTGAGCTTGGATCCTAGGGTAAACCAACCCTAAACCTCACCATTTTCCTCCAAGCAGGTTATAACACCCTTCTAAGTCAGAGATCGGAAAATCAGCCTCTGTCGAGGTGATTTGACCTTTCCAAACTCTTAGTGCACTTTTTACTAAAAGGTGTCTCTCTAATGCCTAGTTAAGGGTAGAAGATTTCCTACCCAAAACTCCTCCAAATCAATTGGAATTTTGTACAGACCTAGGTTTTATAGCCAGGGACCACTCACCAAAATTTGGGAGGGTTTGGAGGTCATTTGACCCCCTAAATAAATTCCTCTAAGTTTATTAAATTAAAACAAAAACTTTAGGCAAAGTATCTCCAAATATTTCCATTTTTGGTCTGCCTTTAGGTATAACCAAGGTTAATCCCTTGCCCAAATTTCAGGTCATTTGGACAAGGGACGAAGAGTGGGCATCCGTTTTAATTTCTGCCCAACTCTAGGTATAGCCCCCACTAAAACGGGTGCTGCGGTCGAACCGCTTACCCAAACGAGCTGAAACAAATTTTAAATTAATCTATACTCGAAGGGCTACGACTTTCATGACTAGACACTTTTCCAAAATCGGCCTCTAAGTGTCTCATTTTGCAGCCTCAAAATATACTCAGACATTATATCTTTCCTCTATGTATAATGTACTTAAATTATAAATTATAAAACTAATTTACTGTTCATCTTCTACATGAACCCGAAAACCAGAACTCAGGAAGTCATTTTTCCTGTAACATTTCCGTGATCCGTCGCCGTCCGTCCGGTCACTTCCCTGGCCAGCCACCACCACCACCACCTCCGTTGAGGCGATGGCTAGCGGTCGGCGGTGGTTTGGCCACCGGAGGTGGCGGTTTCCGGCGAACTCAAGAATACATTTTTCATGTTTTCCATGAAAACGAGAGATGGGTCCGGCTCCGTTGAGCGCGAACCTCCTTTCTAAGAATCCTAAGATCTACCCACGAAAGAGAAGAAGCAGAGGAGGACCTTGTTCGCGGTTTGGAGGCGAGAAGAACGACGGGGTGCCATGGCGCAGTGGTGGCGTAGCCGAACTTCTCCTACAGCAAGAAGCAAAGATCTGATCCGTTTACTTGAGCGTGTAAACTTCTCCTCTTGCCCCAAGTGGGCTTTTATAAGTCAGAAAGTGGGGAGGTGAAAAGGTAAAGCCTTAATGGCCTTGAAGGCTCCTCTTAATAGCCTTTCGGTTACAGTGAAGGAATAGGAAACGATGGAAGATGAACAGGTGTGTCCAGTTGGCGGTTTCCTATTGGACCACATCTTCCTCCTTTATTATATAATTACAGAAGGAAAAACGGCCTGTAATTATTCCTGGTGTAACTTCCCTCACCAGCATTTATTTCCACGCGTGTTAAAATAATTTCGGGCCTGAACCGTCATTTCGGACAATGTCACGGGCGTGACACATAGGTCACGGGCGTGACAGGACCGGATAGCCAATTCTGGGCTCGACGATCGTCGAACTGAGATCGACGATCGTCGAAGGATGGTCACTGGCGTGACACTTGGGTCACGGGCGTGACAGGCCCGAACGACAAATTCTGAGGTCGACGAGCGTCGAACTGAGATCGACGGTCGTCGAAGGCTGGTCACGCCCTAGGTCACGGGCGTGACACTTAGGTCACGGGCGTGACAGGCATGAGTTCAATTTCGGCGATCGTTTTACGGAGATCGACGATCGTCGAAGGAGTCACGCCCCTGGTCACGGGCATGACACTTTGGTCACGGGCGTGACATGTCCGGGCTGCAAGGTCGACGATCGTCTCACGGAGATCGACGATCGTCGAAGGAGTCACGCCCTTGGTCACGGGCGTGACACCTTGGTCACGGGCGTGACATGCCCCGGCAGCATGTTCGATGATCGTCTCACGGAGATCGACGGTCGTCGAAGTAGTCACGCCCAAAGTCACGGGCGTAACGGGTCAGTCACGGGCGTGACCATCCCGTGACCCGAAATCTCGATCGATTTATTTCAATTTTTGGGCTTCCTAGGGTTCTGTGACGACCAACCGACTCCTAGGGGTCTAGCCGGAAATGGGATGTTACAAATCCCAATAAACAAAACAAAAATTTCGTCCCCGAAATTGAGGTTGAGCCTATGGGGATTTATATCGGAATAAATTAAACTTGTAACATCCCATACGATCTTTCTATTGGTTTTAGGCGACTATTCGTTTGATAAACGAAGACAATCTCCCCAATAAACAAAAGATTAGACCCTACCTTTCTGATTAAGTGCGCATGCCTAGGTCCTGGATTTTCCTTATCTAGTCTTAACAGTCCAAACAAGAAGGCAATCTATAGTATACCGAGAGGTGGTGAGATGTACCTGACTGAACAACTCCGGGTATCTTTGCCTCATCAGATCCTGCGGTTCCCAGGTGTGCTCCTCCTGACCATGGTTTCTCCACAGAACCTTGACTAAGGGGATCTTTTTGCGGCGCAAGATCCGTACTCCTTTGTCGTCGATCCGAACCGGCTCCAAGTGAACAGATCGGTCTGAAGCTACCGGCCCTTCGGTGCTCAAAATCCGCTGCTCCGGGCATAGTAGAGCCCTTCTCAGCGAAGAAATATGGAAGACGTCGTGTAGAGCTGCCAGCTCTGGCGGCAACTCTAGCCTGTAGTCTAGGTGTCCGATCCGCTCCAGGATCTGGTAAGGGCCCATATACCTAGGGCTGAGCTTCTTCCTCCGACCGCGCACCCGTGAGACTCTGTGCATGGGCCGGATCTTCAAGAACACTCGATCCCCTACCCGAAACTCCACCTGATGATGCCGGGCATCATAGTATTTAGCCTGTCTGCTCTGCGCCTCCAACATCATATCTCTGATCAGTCTCACCTGAGCCTCGGTGTCTTCAACAAAATCCGATCCCAACACCTTCGGATCCTCTTCTTGAACCCAAGAAAGCAAGGTCCTACATTTTCTTCCATACAAGGCTTCATAAGGCGCCATCCTGATGCTGGACTGGTAGCTATTATTATAGGAGAACTCGACCAATGGTAACATCTTCTCCCACGGCTCCCCTCAGTCCAGTATACACAGTCGTAGTAAATCCTCCAAGGTCCGGTTGGTGCGCTCGGTCTGCCCGTCCGTCTGAGGGTGGAAGGCCGTGCTAAAAGTCAATCGGGTGCCCAAATATGCCTGCACTGACCGCCACTCCCTGGATGTAAACCGTCCATCGCGGTCCGACACTATCGTCCGGGGCATGCCATGATATCGGATATACTGCTCCACGAACTTCCGTACCAGCACTCCCACCGAGTCATCCTTCCTGATCGGTATAAAGCGAGCCACCTTCGTCAATCGATCAACAATCACCCAGATCGAGTCGTTCCCCATCCGAGACCGGGGAAGACCATGTATAAAATCCATAGCTATATCGTCAAACTCCCACTCCGGCACCGGGAGTGGCTGCAACAATCCTGCGGGGTTCTTGCACTCCGCCTTCACCAACTGACAAGCCTCGCAATGGGTCACGAAATACGTAATGTCCTTCTTCATGCCAGGCCAAAACATCATCTTCTTCAGATCAGCGGTCATCTTTGTGATCCCCGGGTGCACAGAGTACCGGCTGCAATGCGCCTCCGTCATAATATCCTCTCGGATCTGGCCTCCTGTAGGTATATATACTCTGCCTGTGAAATGTAGCAGACCATCTCTCAAGGAATAATCTCCTGTCGAACCCTCCTCCAAGGCTCGGAACATCGGCTCTGCCCACGCATCTGTCCTCTGTCCGTCCCGGATGCGATCCCGAATATCGTCTATGGCCACCATCGATGTCAGATACTCCCTATACAGCTCTGGATCATCCTCGGACACTAGGGATATCTGCATATCTCTGAATGACCGGACTAGCTCCATGGACATAACTTGGGGCCCAGCTTCGGAAGTGGCCGCTCTCCGACTCAATGCGTCGGCCACCACGTTTGCCTTCCCTGGGTGGTAGTGCATCTCATACTGATAGTCAGCTAAGAACTCCTCCCAGCGCCTCTGCCTGATATTCAGCTCCTTCTGAGTGTCCATGTATTTCAGGTTCTTGTGGTCGGAGTAGATGTCGCAGTGGACTCCATAAAGATAATGACGCCAGACCTTCAGAGCAAAAAAGACCGCTCCCATCTCAAGGTCGTGCACTGGGTAGTTCTTCTCATGGGTCTTCAGCTGGCGGGAGGCATATGCTATGACGTGTCCGTTCTGCATCAGCACCGCTCCCATCCCTTGGTATGATGCGTCGATATACACCTGGAATCCTTCCTTTCCCGATGGAAGGGCCAGAATAGGGGCTGAGATGAGTCGGTCCTTCAGCTCCTGGAAAGCCGCCTGGCACTGCGGGGTCCAAACGAAAGGTGCCTCCTTCTTCGTCAAAGATGTGAGGGGGAGGGCAATCTGAGAGAACCCCTCCACGAACTTCTGGTAGTAACCGGCAAGTCCCATGAAACTTCGTACATCGATGGCTGTCTTCAACTGCGGCCAATCTCGAACTGCCCTAATCTTTGCCGGATCTACTGCCAACCCGGCTCCGCTGATAATGTGGCCTAGGAAGGCCACCTCCTTCAATCAAAACTGACACTTGCTGAATTTTGCATAAAGGCGATGCTCCCGCAACCTCTCCAGAGTGAGTGCCAGATGCCGAGTGTGCTCCTCCTCCGTCCTAGAGTAGATCAGGATGTCGTCTATGAATACTATGACGAACACATCCAAGTAGGCCTCGAAAACCCTGTTCATGAGACTCATGAATGCCGACGGAGCATTCGTGAGCCCGAAGGGCATCACGGTGAACTCATACAGGCCATATCTGCTACTGAAGGCCGTCTTCGGGATATCCTCCTCCTGGATCCGTAGTTGGTAGTATCCTGACCTCAAGTCCAGCTTCGAGAAATAATGGGCTCCCTCCAGCTGATCGAACAATTCGTCTATCCGTGGGAGCAGATAGGTATTCCGGACGGTCAGCCTATTTAGTGCTCGATAATCGATGCACAGGCGGAGTGTCCCATCCTTCTTCTTCACGAATAGGACCGGTGCTCCCCATGGCGAGGAACTCGGTCTAACAAATCCTGCCTCAACCAATTCCTGCAACTGAGTCCGAAACTCTGCTAACTCCTTTGGGGCCATTCGATAAGGGGCCCTAGATGCCGGCTTGGCCCTCGGCACAAGCTGTATCTGAAAATCCTGCTCTCGGTGTGGAGGTAATCCTGGTAGTTTCTCTGGAAAGATGTCAGCGAAATCTCGCACCACCGGGATGTCTGTCACCGACTCCTTAACTTCCGCCATCTCAAATAGAATCTGATAGACCTCCTCTCCCTGCAGATGGGCCTTAACAGCCTGTACCGAAGATAAGAGTATACGAGAGACAGGTCTTATACCTTCGATGGTAATAAAAGAGTCCCCGTGTCTCACGGTGATCCTCTTTGCTTGGCAGTCAATCTGGGCATGGTTCCAGTGTAGCCATACCATGCCCAGGATCAGGTCGTAGTCTGTAAGCCTCAAAATCATCGCTGGAGCCTCGAATGCCTTTCCACCAATTTCTGCCTCCATATTGCAGTGATCCGTGGTAAGGAGCTCAGACCCATCCGGTAGTCGCACCCTCATCCTCGATCCTGTGAACCGCTCCACACCTTCCAGTCCTTCTACGAATGTCTCCGACACAAAGGAGTGAGTAGCTCCAGTATCGAACAGCGTGCGGGCCGGCTTGCCGCTGATGAAGACTATACCTGGGGTGATTAGATATCTTAGGGTTCTATAGTGAGTTTTACTTTCCTTGCTAATCTATCTAGTGCGATTCGAAGTTTTAACCATTGAAAGGGAAATTCTATGAAAATAAAAAGGCATTGCAGCGTACCTTCTATGACCTGCTCTGGATTCCGAGGCTGCGCAAGGTCCAGGGCATATACCTGCTCCCTTTCATATCTACGATTTCCCCCCTGGTATCCACGACCGTGGCCGCGTCCTCGACCTCCGTAATGCTGAGCTGGTGGGCCGCCCTGTGGTGCTGGAGGTGGTGCCCCCCTTATGAGGCAGTTCCTCCGAATATGCCCAATCTGATGACAAAGAAAACACTCTGGTGGGGATACGCCATTCCCCCAGGTCTCGGCATCTCCTGCATCCGAAGAGGTGGAGGGGCCAATATCACCTGTTCCCTCGGCTCCTGCCTCACGTCCTGACGAGGCTGGTCCTCTGTCCTCCTTCCCTCTGGTACAACACCTCGCCGCTGGTCATTTCTACCTCTCCGTCCCTAATCCTCTGCTGGCCATTTCAGGCCCCGGGTGGCGTGCCAATCTGCCTCAATCCTTTTTGCCATCTCCAAAATCCGGGAGATGGGCCCGTCAGATACAAACAACAGAGCCTCCCTCAAGTCCTCCCGCAGGCCCTTATAGAACCTCCTGATATACCCTGCCTCGTCCAGCTGGTAAGAATCTGCGTATCGAGCCAGATGGTCGAACTCTCGATGGTACTCCACCACGGTCCGGGTGCCCTGCTTCAGTTGTAAGAACCGCTCCTTTAAATCATCCCTAGCCGACTGCGGAACGAAATGCTCCAGCAGTGCGGCCCTGAACTCCTCCCAAGTAACTTCAGCAACCTCCCTATCGGCAAATGTCGTGTCCAACAGCGTCTTCCACCACCTCTTTGCATGGGACTCCAGGCAAGAGACAACCAGAGCCACCCTCTCCTCCCAGGGACACCGTATTCCGGTCAGCATCTCGTACATGATATCGAGCCACTCTTCCGTCCGAACCGCCGACTCTGTCCCCAAATAGGACAGGGGAGACAGTCCTCGGAAGATGCTTAGCCAGTTGGACCCCGGATTTGGCTGCGGGGCCGGAACCTGCTGGGCCCTGAAGGACTCCAGGATGGCAGTCAGGGTCTGTCCCATGTCTGACTGAAGGAAAGGAGTGGGGACCGGTGGGGGTGGTGCAACATCCTGAGCCTATTGAACTCCACCTTGTGGCGTAGTCCGTGCTGGGGGCTGCGTAACAAAAATACACGCTGAGAAAACGTTCAAACATAAATAAAAGTGGACAAGTTATATGTGATCCTCCTTTGGGCACACCACTGCTTCCGCTGCTTAGTTTGTCCCCAAACTAAACTCGAGCGGGGGTGACCCAAGGTTTGTGGACTGTTACGTCCTTCTGATCGATGTTTCCTCTGATACCACTTTGTAAGACCCTCTTTTTTTTCTTTTTAAAAACCAGGGGTCTTATGCCCAGAACCGCCGCTTTGCGGTGACACCTTCACGTCCTGAAGGGTCATCACCACAAGGCGCCGATTCTGCCAGCCAATTCGATCACAGAAAGGTAGCACAATAATTGAAGTAAGGGCAATGCAGTCCACAATAATAAATCACATATATATAATAAAAATCTCCACGAAGGGAGTGTCCACAGAAAACATCAGAGTACTACAAAATGCGGGCTTATGCCCGGTACAAAATGTCCTCACTACAATCTCTCAAGCTGAAGCGAAACAGAAACTACTCAAGGTCGAGACTCACGGTTCCGGCTGTATGAACTCCGGAGCTAGACTGCCCCATCTCCAGGCGCACCGATCTCTGGGGCTGCTCCTCCATGCTGGGCTCCACGATCCCCTAAATGATGCGGTTCGAAAACCGTTAGTCATAAAGACTAAGCCCTATCATCCCCTACCCCTTCCCCCATGGCTCCTAGGTACCGAGTGGAGAGGAAGAAAGGGAAGGACATGACGGTAGAGATTAATCAAGAAACAGATGGCAGCGGAACTAATCTAACAAGTTGTATTCGGTGAGCAGTTAATATAATTGTTATAATAGGTCTAGCAGTAAGAAAAGCAATTATATGAATTTAAACCTTCACTTATGCGAGAACACATAAGCAAAGGAATCTTTTGCAAGGCTCCCATCGTATAAGTGTCCCATACCACTTATACCTTGGGGTGTCCGTTATCAAACAGCAATGGTTGTTATATATTGAAATTAACCTTTGATTTATAAACTTGCCCACACAAGCTTATAGACCAAGGGGTCGTTTTGCAGGTCCTAATGTATAAGCGTCCTATACCACTTATACTTTAGGTGTCAGGGTTAAATGAACCGATTATGCTATGACATGCATGTGGGTATGATGAAACATGCAAGTGCAACTCACACACCCGACTCTGTGCACACAGACCTTTAGTTCCCCCTTTCGGAGCCGTTACCTCCCAGGATACCTCCGTAGTGGCGGACGGAAGTGGTGGGTTGGGCCTCGCCCACCTCAAAACCAGTAAAAGCACCACTGGTCTGACCTATCGTACGCCTCAATGCTTGGTGCACTAAGCGGACGCCTGCGTACTCTTGCCGGCTGGCGCACCGGACTTCTGTTGGCGAAGTGCTAATCACCCCGCTGAGTTGACGATATCGGTGTCGGTGCAATCGAACTCCCCGATATCGAAAAACCCACCACCTTAACTTTTCCTATCTTATGCACATGCAAGTTTATTCGTAAACACACAAAACCGAGCCGAAGCTCCCCGGACCAAAACGTCCGTCTCCAAACCAACCGAGCCGAAGCTCCCCGGACCATCCCGTCCGTCTCTTAACCAACCGAGCCGAAGCTCCCCGGACCAAAACGTCCGTCCCAAACCAACCGAGCCGAAGCTCCCATCAATCCTCCTGTGCCAACAGTGTTTGTGAAAGGTGCAGCCCTAGTTACTAGGTTACTCTTGCCAGTTTGTTATTACAGTTTACGTTAGCCCAGGACTGCCCCCGGTATTCCCCGTGAAGGGCTCTCAAGGGGCACTAGGAACCAAGACGGCGGCATTACGGCCCGAAGTTCCCTTTCGCAAGGCACTTATTATTATTGGTTTATCTCCCTTAACCCGATTCCCTTCTCATGTTACGATAGACTATCCTAGGGTGATTTTTAACCTTCCTCTCTTCGGGAAAAGCGATCTTTCGCCGAACCCGAGCACCTCTTAACTCTAGCTATCACCACTTCTCGCTACTCTTTTCATCTTCCTATTGCGATTTCCTCCACTAATGCCCACCCAGACAAAATGATTAACTCCAATGTCTTCCTCAGATCTTGTCCTATTGCAATTCACAAATTTGTTATATGCTGACCGATCTAGACTATATGTCGAACCGGTATGCTATGATCTAATACTCATCCAAATGCCCTAAATTATTTATTGGGGACTTATCATGATATAATTAGCCTAAATCCAGAAAATGGTAATTTTCCTAATTTATCTGATGTTTAATTAAATTCCCCGAGAGTCCCAAGGGCTACCGGTTTGAACATGAACTACCCTAAGTAATCATGCAAGATGTCCAGAAAATTTATGATAAATAGTAGGTTATCTCAATAGGTTAAATCCTAGGTATCATAATTTTTCTATCATCAAAAAGATATGAAAACTATTTTAGAAATAATCTCTAACTTCTGTTGTTTATGAATCAAGTACAGAAAATATTCTTCTAAAAATTATAAATAATTTATGCCATGCAGATAAAGGCCTAAAATTAGCACTGGCCAAGTTTCATAATTTTCCAGCAAGTATTTTATCCATAATTAATTTCTAAACAATAAAACCCCTTTCTAATATCTGTGAATAAAGTACTAGATTTACTCCACATAAAATTCTATAAAAATTCAGGGATCAATGTCCAACCAATCAAGATCTAAATCCAGAATTTTAACTGATTATAATTAATTTAAAACCTCCAAATAATTGAAACAACAAATCGGGCTAAAAATCCTTTAACACATGAAGTATAATACTTATTAATCATAAATTTCCAGGAAAATTATCATAAGTCTAAAACATCCTAAAACTCCTTCCTCCCGAGTTTCATAAATTTTGGATTAGATTTAGTGCCTAAAATAACTATATTACATGTTTATCCTAATCCAAAATCTCAACTTTCGAGGTACCTAATTACCTCCACTTCCTTCACTATTTCAACCAGAGGGTTTTCATCATATCGTCCCCATTTCCTCCAAATTTCAAGGGCATACAAGAGCTTTAGCTCCTATGTCCTTCACAACCCCTTCATTTAGGGTTTGAGCTTGGATCCTAGGGTAAACCAACCCTAAACCTCACCATTTTCCTCCAAGCAGGTTATAACACCCTTCTAAGTCAGAGATCGGAAAATCAGCCTCTGTCGAGGTGATTTGACCTTTCCAAACTCTTAGTGCACTTTTTACTAAAAGGTGTCTCTCTAATGCCTAGTTAAGGGTAGAAGATTTCCTACCCAAAACTCCTCCAAATCAATTGGAATTTTGTACAGACCTAGGTTTTATAGCCAGGGACCACTCACCAAAATTTGGGAGGGTTTGGAGGTCATTTGACCACCTAAATAAATTCCTCTAAGTTTATTAAATTAAAACAAAAACTTTAGGCAAACTATCTCCAAAAATTCCCATTTTTGGTCTTCCTTTAGGTATAACCAAGGTTAACCCCCTGCCCAAATTTCAGGTCATTTGGACAAGGGACGAAGAGTGAGCATCCATTTTAATTTCTGCCCAACTCTAGGTACAGCCCCCACTAAAACGGGTGCTGCGGTCGAACCACTTACCCAAACGAGCTGAAACCAATTTTAAATTAATCTAGACTCGAAGTGCTACGACTTTCGTGACTGGACACTTTTCCAAAATCGGCCTCTAAGTGTCTCATTTTGCAGCCTCAAAATATACTCAGACATTATATCTTTCCTCTATGTATAATGTACTTAAATTATAAATTATAAAACTAATTTACTGTCCATCTTCTACATGAACCCGAAAACCAGAACTCAGGAAGTCATTTTTCCTGTAACATTTCCGTGATCCGTCGCCGCCGTCAGGTCACTTCCCTGGCCAGCCACCACCACCACCACCTCTGTTTAGGCGATGGCTAGCGGTCGGCGGCGGTTTGGCCGCCGGAGGTGGCGGTTTCCGGCGAACTCAAGAATACATTTTTCATGGTTTTCCATGAAAACGAGAGATGGGTCCGGCTCCGTTGAGCGCGAACCTCCTTTCTAAGAATCCTAAGATCTACCCATGAAAGAGAAGAAGCAGAGGAGGACCTTGTTCGCGGTTTGGAGGCGAGAAGAACGACGGGGTGCCATGGCGCAGTGGTGGCGTAGCCGAACTTCTCCTACAGCAAGAAGCAAAGATCTGATCCATTTACTTGAGCGTGTAAACTTCTCCTCTTGCCCTAAGTGGGCTTTTATAAGTCAGAAAGTGGGGAGGTGAAAGGGTAAAGCCGTAATGGCCTTGAAGGCTCCTCTTAATAGCCTTTCGGTTATAGTGAAGGAATAGGAAATGGTGGAAGATGAACAGGTGTGTCCAGTTGGCGGTTTCCTATTGGACCACATCTTCCTCCTTTATTATATAATTACAGAAGGAAAAACGGCCTGTAATTATTCCTGGTGTAACTTCCCACACCAGCATTTATTTCCACGCGTGTTAAAATAATTTCGGGCCTGAACCGTCATTTCGGCCAATGTCACGGGCGTGACACATAGGTCACGGGCGTGACAGGCCCGGATAGCCAATTCTGGGCTCAACGATCGTCGAACTGAGATCGACGATCGTCGAAGGATGGTCACGGGCGTGACACTTGGGTCACGGGCGTGACAGGCCCGAACGACAAATTCTGAGGTCGACGAGCGTCGAACTGAGATCGACGGTCGTCGAAGGCTGGTCACGCCCTAGGTCACGGGCGTGACACTTAGGTCACGGGCGTGACAGGCCCGAGTTCAATTTCGGCGATCGTTTTACGGAGATCGACGATCGTCGAAGGAGTCACACCCCTGGTCACGGGCGTGACACTTTGGTCACGGGCGTGACATGCCCGGGCTGCAAGGTCTGAAAGTCCACCTAGTGTCAACTACTTACACCTATGGGGGGGATAGGTGTCTTTTCATCGTATTTGCGGAACTAAAATTTTACCTGCACAAGAAATCAAAACAACACAGCACAACAAGTACACAAGCAATTTATAGTGGTTCCCCGATTTGGGTACGTCCACTTTCCCCCTTCGACCTATCTCCCAACCAGGGATGACTCGGTCACTTCACCAACAGGATTGAAATCCAATCCTTGCACTAACGGAAGGAACCCTTCCACACGTAGGAGTCAACACTCCCACAACTCGGGTTGCACCCAACCCTACAACTAGAGACCAAACGGTCCTTTACAAAGAAATGAAAATAGCTTGTAAGAGATACAAACAACGTATGGAGAATAGGGTGTCCCTCTTCGTTCGACGACGTGTTCTTGAAGTCAACGAAGAGTCCATAACCCTAGATCTCACTTGGAGAGGATCTCCCCGAGACCGGCGGCGGCGTCAAGCGGCGGCAAGGCTCTCGGTGTTGGCGGCGGCAACTGAACACAGCAGCAAAGCACTGGAGATCCAATCTTCTTAGCGAAGTCGGCAAGGTCTACCAACGGTCACACGAGGATCGATCGTCTCGATCGATTCGGACGGGGAAAGATTTCCCTATCTCAAATCAAGAGACAAAAGATCTCTGGATAGACACGTGAGACGCTGTGCAGGACTTGGCTTCTATCACCGAGGATCTGGAGGAGATCAAGATCGACTTCGGTGATCGGCTGCGGCGACGGAGGCGGAGCAAGTTCGCGAGTTTAGGGTTTCATCGGCCGCTTTCTTTCGTATATCGTCTGTCTCTTTTTTTTACTGTACACAAATACCAGAGTATTTATACACTAGTTCAAGAGATGACCGTTATGGGCCCCACCAGTAGTAAGACCGAAGTACGGTTCAAAATCCCGTAGACAACGTGGACCGGTCCAGACAGAGTTGGAAAAATACCTAAGTCAAATTCGGCGAGAATCGTGAGTGATTCTCGACGAATCGACGAGAATCACTTACGATTCTCGCCGAATTCTACATAGAGAATTCAGGCTGCACAGGTTATAGAGGCCGGGGAGAATCGGTGGGAATCACCTTGGATTCTTGCCGACTCGTCGAGAATGCAAAGTCATTCTCGACGAATCGGCGAGAATCACTTGGTGATTCTCGACGATTCTGCCTTAGATGATTTTTCTGACTACGTCGAGACAGCCGGCCCAACTCGGTAAGAATCAACTAGTGATTCTCGTCGACTCGTCGAGAATCACTAGTGATTCTCGACGAATCGGCGAGAATCACTTAGTGATTCTCGACGAATTATACTTAGACGAATTCTCGTCTTTCCACCCATGAGCTGGTCTTTGGCCCATCCTTGCTTCTTGTCTGCTCTTGCTTTATCATAGCCCTATACTTGAACTTAAGTACACCCCAATAGAGAGAGTACACGTAGGCCAACACACTGATCTGCTCAACGAGGGATTACGTTGCACAGACCCGTGTATATTGACCCACTGCACCCTGGCATTGGTGTGTACTTAGCATGGAATACCTGCAAGCACAACTAGAAATATTTCATCAAATACATTGTCTATTTACCTTAGCTTGTTTAGGGGCTTCTTCAAATCAGGTGCATTGTGGATACAATACCCAACAATCTCCCCTATTTGAAGAATCCTAAACCCTACAAGCTAAGGTGAATCGAGCATATAGGAATGAAACTCATAAACTTAAAATTGAGTTGAGAGAGATATTCATTACCAATTACTTGAGAGAAAAACTTGGAGCCACCTTAACCTTAGCCGAGAGGGTGGAGCCACCTTAACCTTAACTGAGAGGGTAATCTCCCCCTTTTCGGCTTCTGCAAATCGGGGTCTGGTGCATATGACCCCATGCTCCCCCTCAGTTCTTGCACCTATGCTTGCACTTGAGTGCCTGACAGATGCTCCCCCTAGATGCACGAGCCATGAGCTTCTGTGGTCTTCATTCCTCATGGTTTAGCATCCCCAATTCAGTTTTGAAAAGACTGAGCTTGGCCTCGTCCAAAGGCTTTGTGAAGATGTTTCAATATGCTTCGTTCTGCTGTGCGATACCGGATTGTTGGCAATAGCAATTGCACTGGAGGAGTCGCAGTACATCGGTACTTCCTTGAACTGGAGGTCATAGTCGGCTAACTGGTTTCTTATCCATAGGAGTTGTGCGCAACAGCTGCCAGCCGAGATGTACTCAGACTCTGCAGTGGAGGTCGCTACACAATTCTGCTTCTTATTGTTCCATGAAATAAGCCTTCTTCCGAGGAATTGACATGTCCCGAAGGTGCTTTTCCTGTCATCCCTACTCCCTGCAAAATCAGCATCTGAAAACCCTATTAGCTCGACATCATTGCTTCTCGGGTACCATAAGCCAAGATTAGGGGTACCTTTAAGGTATCTGAGAATTCGCTTTGCAGCGACATAATGAGATTCCTTAGTGTTCACCTGATATCTGGCACAAACACATGTGGAGAACATGATATCCGATCTACTCGCAGTAAGATAGAGCAGGGATCCAATGATGCTTCTGTATTTGGTTTCATCAAAAGGTTTCCCTTTCTCATCCTTATCCAGAGACATGGTGGATCCCATTGGAGTCCTCATAGAGTATGCATTCTCCATTCCGAATTTCTTGAGGAGTTCATTTGTGAACTTCGTCTGAGAAATGAAGATTCCTTCCTCAGACTGTTTCACTTGAAGTCCCAAGAAATACTTCAGCTCTCCCATACTGCACATTTCAAACTTTCCTTGCATAAGTTTGGAAAACTTTTTGCAAAGATTGTTGTCCGTTGAGCCGAATATAATGTCATCAACATAGATTTGCACCAGCAAAATCTTGCCTTTGACTTCCCTGAGAAACAATGTCTTATCTATTTTTCCTCTAGAGAACTTGTTCTCAAGAAGAAAACTAGACAATGTCTCATACCAAGCTCGAGGAGCTTGTTTTAGGCCATATAGCGCTTTATTAAGAAAATATACATGATTAGGATAAGTAGGATTGACAAAACCTGGAGGTTGAGCAACGTATACTTCCTCTTTCAAATCTCCATTCAAGAAGGCCGATTTCACGTCCATCTGATAGATAGTGAATCCTTTGTGAGAGGCATAGGCTAGGAATAGCCGTATTGCCTCGAGCCGTGCAACTGGTGCAAACGTCAGGTCAATGTCAATCCCCTCCTCCTATCTGTATCCTTGAGCCACCAGTCTGGCTTTGTTCTTGATGATGACTCCATGTTCATCCAACTTGTTTCTGAAGATCCACTTGGTGCCAATCACATTTTGCGTCTTTTGTGGTCTGGGAACCAATATCCAAATGTTGCATCGTTCGAATTGATGCAATTCATCTTGCATGGCCAAAATCCATGCAGCATCTTTGTTCGCCTCGTCGAACTTCTTCGGCTTGACCTGTGACAGGAAGCTAAGATGCAAAATCTCGTTAATGGTACCTCTTCGAGTTCTGACCCCGTCACGAGGATCTCCGATGATCTGATCTCTAGGATGATCCCTCACGTGTCTGAGCTCTAGAAGTCTGGCATCAGGAGCTCTAGTAATTTCTGGGGCTTCTCCTTCTTCCAGAAGATTTTCTCCATCCTGCTCGTCAACTTCTCCAGCTGACGTCGAGGTGGAAACCTTGACGTACTTTGGAGTTGCACCTTTAGCAGTCTCATCTAAGCTTAGCTGTTCAAGCCTTGCACCATAGTTAGCGTTATCTCTTTTCCCTTAATCTTGTTCCATGGCAAGCCTGGAACATCTCTTGTCTAGGTCCCATCACGTACCTGGGTACCTAGACTATCCTGCAAAAAAGAATTACCTTTCCTTAGGAACCCAATATGTATTGGGTCCTAGGTTCTTGTCAGCATAAAATCTTGAATGCCTTCCTGCAGGAATCCTGTCAGGAAGACTAACTCTTCCCAGAGGAAGTGGACATACCCTTGCCCTTGGCACAGAGGGATTGTGCCAACAATCTACGGCAAGGTGACCCACCTTGACACAGCACCAACACTCGTGAATGTTGTATCGCCGTTTCTGACCTGATCTGTTGACTGAGGTAGTCATGATCTTAGGTCTAAACGGGATAAAGCCGGTTCTGCTCACAAAATTGCCTTTTCCACCGTGACACATGGGAGGGTGGAAAGAATGCATGTGGTGAGTGTCAAGTGGCCTTGGAGGTGGTGCCTTCCTTTCAGTCAGCACGCTTCTAGAGGCCCCATGGGTACTTACCACATGTTTCCCGACCCCCCTTTCCTGTATCCTAGGGTGGAAAGTACTGCAGTGATAGTTGGTTCCGGTAGATTCATGATGAGTTGGGGCTGAGGCCGAGAATACAAAGGGCTCAGGATGAGCCTTGGGTATTCTCTCAGGGGTAGCCATGACAGCTCTGACATTGTGGGTATTTCCACATGAGGGCTGATCATTCTTGCAGTGACCATGGTTGTTCCTATGGTCATACCTGTAGGCATGATGAGTACCTTTCCTTCCTAGAGTTAGGGGTCTAAATACCGTTTCCCCATTTCTCCATGAATTGATAATTTGGGAGATCCACCCATTTTCTTCCTTTCTTTTGATAGCATCAACCTTGGAAAAGTTGGATACTATCCTCTTCTCATTCTCTAGACTACTCTTTAGATCTGAGATTTTAGAGTCCTTAACCTTATTGGATGCCAATTGGAGAACCAATAAGATTTTCAGCTGAGCAATCTCCTTAGCTTGCTCCTTCACAAGTAAGTTGCTCTTCTGAAGGGCACTCACAAGGGAATCAGGATTTTCAATCTTTTGATTGAAGCTATCCATATCCCTTGCATCTCTGGAAGGACTACCCTCTGAATTGTTCCTGTCTTCAGGAACTTCAAGAGGAGAGGGGCATGAGGAAGAAGTTACCTGCTCCTGGCTTTGTTGTTCAGGGTTACCGTTAATATCGGCAGAGACTGTTGAGTCAGCTTCATTAGAACTGCTTTCCTCAACTTCTTCTTCAGTCTCTGAAAAGGACACAGGAGCCCTGATAATGACAGATTGATCATGCCCTTCATCTTCAGAAATGAGGACCCCTACATAGGCTTCATCCTCTTGTTGACGACTGGTCCCTGTTTTCTCTGATCCCTCCATGAGGTCTGAGATGGTTTGCAACATGGACTTGGCTGTCCTACACTTGTCCACTCTAGAGCGAGATGGTCCAGACCAGACATCAGTGATGATCTGACGAATCACCTGGTCCAGGTTGAACAGTGAGATCTCAGTCTCTGACATCTCTTTGGGACACTTGGGGATTTGGAGATCTTTCCTCGAACTGGAAGCCTTCATGGGAATGAAGGGACCCTCTTCCAGAATGAGTGATGCTCGAGGGTCGATGGCCTCCAAATGAAATAGTACTCTCATCTTCCATACAGGATAGTACTCCTTTGTACATGAGGGGAGTCTTAGAGGAGGGACATCATAATCCAACTCCATGCTTGAGTCTAATCATCTTGTTGACACTAGATGCAGGAACTTACTCGAGGTGTTAACCCCTTTGATGAGTAACCTCCCTCTGATACCACTTGAAAGTCTACCTAGTGTCAACTACTTACACCTATGGGGGGGGGGATAGGTGTCTTTGCAGCGTATTTGCGGAACTAAAATTTTACCTGCACAAGAAAACAAAACAACACAGCACAACAAGTACACAAGCAATTTATAGTGGTTCCCCGATTTGGGTACGTCCACTTTCCCCCTTCGACCTATCTCCCAACCAGGGATGACTCGGTCACTTCACCAACAGGATTGAAATCCAATCCTTGCACTAACGGAAGGAACCCTTCCACACGTAGGAGTCAACACTCCCACAACTCGGGTTGCACCCAACCCTACAACTAGAGACCAAACGGTCCTTTACAAAGAAATGAAAATAGCTTGTAAGAGATACAAACAACGTATGGAGAATAGGGTGTCCTTCTTCGTTCGACGACGTGTTCTTGAAGTCAACGAAGAGTCCACAACCCTAGATCTCACTTGGAGAGGATCTCCCCGAGACCGGCGGTGGCGTCAAGCGGCGGCAAGGCTCTCGCTGTTGGCGGCGGCAACTAAACACAGCAGCAAAGTACTGGAGATCCAATCTTCTTAGCGAAGTCGGCAAGGTATACCAACGGTCACACGAGGATCGATCGTCACGATCGATTCGGACGGGGAAAGATTTCCCTATCTCAAATCAAGAGACAAAAGATCTCTGGATAGACACGTGAGACCCTGTGCAGGACTTGGCTTCTATCACCGAGGATCTGGAGGAGATCGAGATCGACTTCGGTGATCGGCTGCGGCGACGGAGGCGGAGCAAGTTCGCGAGTTTAGGGTTTCGTCGGCCGCTTTCTTTCGTATATCGTCTGTCTCTTTTTTTACTGTACACAAATACCAGAGTATTTATACACTAGGTCAAGAGATGACCGTTGTGGGCCCCACCAGCAGTAAGATCGAAGTCCGGTTCAAAATCCCGTAGACAACGTGGACCGGTCCAGATCGAGTTGGAAAAATACCTAAGTCAAATTCGGCGAGAATCGTGAGTGATTCTCGACGAATCGGCGAGAATCACTTACGATTCTCACCGAATTCTACTTAGAGAATTCAGGCTGCACAGGTTATAGAGGCCGGGGAGAATCGGTGGGAATCACCTTGGATTCTCGCCGACTTGTCGAGAATGCAAAGTCATTCTCGACGAATCGGCGAGAATCACTTGGTGATTCTCGACGATTCTGCCTTAGATGATTTTTCTGACTGCGTCGAGATAGCCGGCCCAACCCGGCAAGAATCAACTAGTGATTCTCGTCGACTCGTCGAGAATCAACTAGTGATTCTCGACGAATCGGCGAGAATCACTTAGTGATTCTCGATGAATTATACTTAGACGAATTCTCGTCTTTCCACCCATGAGCTGGTCTTTGGCCCATCCTTGCTTCTTGTCTGCTCTTGCTTTATCATAGCCCTGTACTTGAACTTAAGTACACCCCAATAGAGAGAGTACACGTAGGCCAACACACTGATCTGCTCAATGAGGGATTACGTTGCACAGACCCGTGTATATTGACCCACTGCACCCTGACATTGGTGTGTACTTAGCATGGAATAACTGCAAGCACAACTAGAAATATTTCATCAAATACATTGTCTATTTACCTTAGCTTGTTCAGGGGCTTCTTCAAATCAGGTGCATTGTGGATACAATACCCAACAAGGTCGACGATCGTCTCACGGAGATTGACGATCGTCGAAGGAGTCACGCCCTTGGTCACGGGCGTGACACCTTGGTCACGGGCGTGACATTCCCCGGCAGCATGTTCGATGATCGTCTCACGGAGATCGACGATCGTCGAAGTAGTCACGCCCAAAGTCACGGGCGTGACAGGTTAGTCACGGGCGTGACCATCCCGTGACCCGAAATCTCGATCGATTTATTTCAATTTTTGGGCTTCCTAGGGTTCTGTGACGACCAACCGACTCCTAGGGGTCTAGCCGGAAATGGGATGTTACATCAACGCCACTCAACGTTTTTTTTACTTAGAGTTATTCTGAGGCCTGTAGGCGTTGAGTGTGTTGAGTGCACTCGGCGCCACTTGATTATTCGTTAAATGAAGGATGCGCACTCAACGATTTTGACTTAGTGAACTTTTGGCTCAGTCTTCTTGCTGCTACAAGCACGGTCTGAACAAGACTTAATTTAGGGATTGGCGCCAAATGACTTAAATTGGACACGTCCTTTCAAAAGGACATAATTAATGTAATAATAGGCAGTCCAATATTATGGAGACATGTGGCCGGGCAACCTAACCCTAATTCTCATTATAAAAGAAGGCTTATGGAAAACCTAGCCGTGACTTTGACATTTTTGGGCCGAGCAGTTACCTTTTCCGAACCCGACGGAGAAGGAGATCGCCAAAGTCGGATTTTCTAGAGGAAGTCTTCCATTTCTCTTCCCGATAAAGAATAACACAAATAAGGAGAAAGATTCCGCCAAGAAGAGTGACGAGATCTATGGCTGGAACTGCCGGAATTGAGGTCTGCTTCCTACCCTCTCCCTTGGTGCTAGATCTATAGTTATTTTCTAGAAGAGATGTCGACTCAAAAGAGTTTGACTTGTGAGATTAAGATCTCCTAGCTAGGTAGAGACCATGCTAGGGATTGTGTCCTAGAGATTCGATTTCTTAAACCTCTCCTCTCTTCTTTGTGAAGATGGTGGACTTGGTTTCGTGAAGAGAAATGGTCATTTGAGGGTGAATAAAGAAGGAGGAAGTTCTGCATATAGTTTTGATTAAATGTCTAAAGGAAGAAGATGAACACAAGTCGTTCAACTTGCTTTAAGATGCGTGCAGAAATCTATTTTCTGTACGCAGCGAATTTCAAGGCCATTTTTGGGTATGTTACGGCCAAATCTGGGCTTTTGACTAAACACGAAAGTCATAGCCCTTGGAAAGACCTTTCTAATAGATTGGTACACATTTTCAAATGAGTCCTATAGACTCGGGATTGTCCAGTCGAAGTTGTTGTACAGTCAAGTCTTATGTACATGTTGCTCTTGGGTTAATGAAGAGCCATGTTTGAATTTAGCTGAGAAATCATAGTAAATTACGGTTGAGTTTTTGTATGAGGTTTGATGGACTTAATTTATTAGTGATTGTGATAAATGAATGATTGTTGGCATTTAGTTGGTTGATATTAATGTTGAAGTTTGCATGAAGTTTGCTGGACTTAATTTGTTAGTGGTTGTGATAAATATATGATTATTGGCATTTAGTTGTTAGAATCTTATGTAAAATAAATGATTTGGTGAAACCCGTTTGTGCAAACGAGTTGGCGGAGTTTAATAATCAAATGTTGGAAAAGTTAGTGAACCATATATGTGCATGTGAAGTATATTGGTAGTATGTGAAAATCTTGTGGAAGCATACTTATTTATGACTGCTTAATTTTAGAAATAATTGGATAGGGTTAATGAATGGTTAAGTGATATGTTAATTAATGGAATGTGTATCATAGTCCATGGCTTAGAGTTTAGTCTCCCTATGAGTAGGAGTGTGGGACTGGTATGTTGTGTTAGGTGGCTTGCCACCTGGGTAAATGTTGAACCCTTGTGTGGTATGGATATGTGGAAGGGTTGGAAGTGCATGTGTGTTTGATGCACTGGAACGATGTGTTGATAAGGTACTCCGTGATGAGCCCTTGCATGATGTTAAGTACGGGGTGTGAATAATAAAAAGGGACTCAGTCTGGAGCCCTTAAAATATTAGGTTGTATGCAGTGTGAGTTGACAGATAGACTTTGGATGGTTGGGCTTGGTCCTCAGTGCTCAATCTCGGGGCTCCTCCCGTTCCAAGTGGACGGTTGGGCTTGGTCCTTTGGTGATACGCTCCAATAGGATCCTTCTGTGCAACGATGATAGGCCAGCGTAGGGATATGTTCTTGGTGCACATATACCCGAGACTCCTCTGAGCCGTAGTATGCCTTGGTTCTGCTGTTGTGTTCTTAATGTTGAGGCATATGGAGGCCAAGGCTTGGTAGTGTGGAGACCAGCCTAGTTGTGGAAAGCCCGTTTCACTGTCACTGTCTGGCCACGACGGATGACGCCTGAGAGGTTAGCTACCTGCTCGAAAAGTGGGAATTATAAGTTGGTGGTGACATAGCAGTGTGCATGTGTCTGAGCATGGGTGAGTCATCGCATTGCATTCATAACATTGCATTGCCTTACATACACAAGATCCTTAACATATAAGTTTGTATGTGTATTCTTATATGACGAGTTACTTTACTGTTAAGCTGATCCTTAACTTATATGTCTGTATGGGCATTCATATAAGTTGAGTTACTTCCTTTTGTATATTCGTACTTATACACTGCTGTTGATAGTAGAATTGGTAGTCTAAGTTGTTGTAATTACTTCTGATATATTGATGGTTACTCTGATATAGTTTAGCACATGGCACTTGTTTTGTACTTCAGCTATTATATATATATATATATTGTACCCTCTTTTTTCTCTCGCTCGGTGCCTAAGAGTCACCGGGGTGAGAGGATGAGATAGCCACTTAGTCTTTTTTGACTAACGATTACTACGTATTCCTTTTTAAGAGGAAACCTAGCAGTAGGTCTTGCAACTGGGCAGCCAGGCCCTGGTGATAGGGCCTGATATGATGGTACAATCGCTGCCATCTATGACTGATGTGAGTTTTAGAGAGACTCATTTTGTAGCCTTTTTGGCATGTTGTACTCTGATACAATAGAAGCCTTGATTGCTTCTTTTTATTTGCTATACTAGTTGGACATTATATACTTATGTGGATTTTGACTTATATTTATATTCTCATATTGGGTTGGCAATGATTATATTGGTTTTAGCCGGCAGGATATGCATCTTGTGTTACAGGTCGACCAGTGTGTTGGCGCTGTCACAAGACAGCTGTTCTGGGCAGAAGACTCCCTTCAGCCGTGTTTTGTTTTTTGGGAGGCGGGGGGGGGGGGGGGGGGGGGGGGGGGGTCTTACGTAGGCCCACACTCGCACTAGGATCAAGCCATGGGGGAGGTGAGTGGGGTAACCAGGCCCGCACTTACACTCAGTCCTGGGATGGTAGCAATTGTCAGCCTCATCTGGCACTCGCCACCCCAGACGAGTGGTATCCGCATGAGCCTCCCGCCTAGCAGTGTTTTTACCAGAATGCCCCTGCTGGACTGCTAATATTCTCTCTAAATAGCAGAGTTTCGTTGTTGGCAGACCAACTTTTGGCTGCGTATAGCAGAACCAAATGGAAAAATTTTGCTATTTGCAGGACAGGTTTAAAAAACTATAAATAGACCCTTAAGGGCACCTTTGGAGAAAATCTTTTCTTTGGCTTCTTCTTCCTCTATTCAGCTTTGGTTGGCTTCCATTGCCCTCCAAGGTTCCGAACTCCAGGATTGTCCTAGTAGGGGAAGCTCTCTTCAATCTTCCGTGTGTGTGGCTAGACCTCCTCGCTATAGCTCTAGGTCTACTTTTTAGTACTTAGCTACTAGTGAAGTGCTCCAACTCAGGATACGTAGGTGTGGGTTAAACCCCTGGGTCCGAATTCATCTTGAGACTGAGTTCCAGTTTCGACATTTTTGGTTCGGAGAGCGCGGATCGTAGTCTGCATAGAAAAATCCTGAGCTAAGCTTCGTTATTGGAAGTGAAGGAGAATGAGGCGACTCGGGCAACCCATCACCACCAGTGAGTGGAGTCCCGATAAGGATGCTTGAAGATTTTAAGAGGGAGGTTCTGTAGACTATTCATCTTATGTTTGCTATAAGAAGTGATGGGGGATGCCTTCCGTCCCGGTGGTCGCTCCCCCATCCCGGTGTGAGGACGCCCTAGGAAATTAACCTGGGAAGAAGGTTCTTGCTGAAGTTGGTGAGAGGGATATCGTCATGCAAGAGTTGTTCCTTAGCCTAGCAAGTTCTAGCGTGACCAGCGATCAAGCAACACAAGAGGGGTTAGCTCGCCCTATAGGAGGAGGGAGCCCCTTCAACGAGTTGATCGTCTCAGCTCCAGTTCCAAAGGGGTTTAGAGAGATGGATATGTCTTACTACACGGGCATGGATGACCCTATGCAACATGTATAGTAGTTTGAGGATGTTATCTCCATTAAGTAGATATCGGATGCTTTCAAGTGTCGACTCTTTGCCATCACGTTCAAGGAGAAGGCGAGGGATTGGCTTTACCAGATTCCCACAAGCTTGTTTTATTTGTTTAAGGACCTGCGTCGGGGTGTCCTACTAAGATTCTCTATGTTGAATAAGAGGAAGAAGGGAGCAGACTTCATGCTTGTAATCAAGCAAGGTCCATAGGAGATGCTGGGGAGTTATGAGGACAGGTTCCAGGAGGAGGTTCTCTTTGTTCAAGAGGTTCCAAGGTATACCCTGATGTTAGCTTTCACCCTTAGGATTTGTGAGAGTTTCTTCAGGGTGGAGCTGAAAAGAAAACCCCCACTATCTTTTTAAGATTTAATAGAGAGGGCAGCTAAGGATATCGAGGGGGAGGCGACAAATCTGACATTCGCCATGAAACTAGCTAGATTGGGTGCAAGAGAAGAGAATGAACAAGGAGGAAGCAAGCAGCAAGAAGCAAGAAGGAGAGATGAACATAGAGTTCAGGGGTTCTAGGGACAGTAGCAAGGTTGTGGGTACCAGGAGCCAAACAACTGGCTAGCCTTGAGACCCCAAGGAGGACCTGTTCAAGGTCAAGAAAGAGGAGTCCATGGTGGGGGGAATTACCATGGGGGGTAAGGACGGTTCAATACCATGAGGTGGAGGCAGGGCTCGAGGCCTCCCCTCCCTCACAGTAGTAAGCTATGGAAATCAACCATAAAAGTAGGGGAAGAAGGGGGAATGGAAGAGAAGGAAGAGGAGGGGGTAGGGTGGTGCTTCCTTACTATGGCTTCCACCAGGAGGAAGGCCACGCAACAGCCACCTGCCCAGTGTTATTATTGATAAGAAGAGCAAGAGATCTGGTACAACAATAACAACCGGTGTGGAACGAGGAAGTTCTACTATACCCTGAGAAGGAGAGGAAGACATATGCGAAGACTAGGATGACGTGTGTGCTCAAGGGGGATCAGGGTGATTCATAGAGGAGTGGGGATAAAGGCCACTGACAAGGGGAGCTTCCAAATGATGTTCCAAAGGAGCATCGCTTCGACCACCCATACCCTGCCCCAAAGGAGAAGATTGTTGGATCGTGTGGTGCCCTTAGAGGGGGGGGGGGTGAATAAGGGTTAATTATTTTTTAACAAAACAAAGTTTGCATGATGAATAGAAAGAATTAAATTAAGGAATAGAAACTAATTTTTCATGAGCAGACTTGAACACACTTGAATATATAAAAACAAAAACAAAAACAATTTATTTCAAATGTGCGAAAAGTGAATATAAACTATCTCTATAGAGCTATAGACAAAGGCTTATGAAAAATTCAATTTACTTTTGGTTTTGCTAGTCCTTCTACCAAGAACCGACAGGCTAAAGCGTATCTCTCCCTAAATCTTGCTACTAGCCTCCCCTAGATCTAACACAATCTAGAAGCTGCGCACAAGGTAACGATTTATCCCAAAGCCACGCAAGAACTTGGACACCATACACAAGGAGGTGATTTTTCCCTAAGCTACACCTGGACTTAGACGCCACGCACAAGGCGGCGATTTCGCCTAAGCTACGCAAAGACTTAGACGCCATGCATAAGGCGGCGATTTCCTCTCTCGATTAAAATTGGATTACAATAGGAATAAGAATACAACAAACTGAAAACTTAGAATTAAAACTCCCTTCAAACAATGCGCTTAAGATGATGACGAATCCTAGCCATGGTTGCTTCGAATGATGCATACGTTCCGTCGATCTTTTGCGCTTAGGCTTTCTTGAGAGTATGGAGTAAATCTGAAATCGGGAGCTCTCTTAATCGTCTAAACAGGAAGGTGCACTCTAGGTAATGAAATTCGTGATCCCCACGGAAAATTATTGGCTTTTATACTTTGGCGATATCGCCTGGCGACACTTGGTATCGACACCTGGCGATATCAGTAACTGCTGCCACGTGTCCCACGAACTCCTGCTATTCGCATCGCAGATCTGTCAATAATCAAATGTGGGCTGTCGCCTGGTAACACTGAGTATCGCCACGTGACGATATTGATAACGGCTGCGACGTCTCCCACGAACTTCTGATTTTCGCATTGCAGATTCATCGATCGCGAATGTGGATTCGTCGATCGTCGATCACAGATTTGTTAATCGTTGTTGTCGCCTGTGGGCAATACCCAATATCGCCTGGCGATAGCTCCTAAGCTCATCTTTGCTGACCCGAAATAACTCCCAAATGCCATTAGAGCTAGACTTGTGATATATGGTCATCATAAACACCCAAAGATCAAATACACACAAGATTTATTATTAGTAAACAAGGAAGCGTGGAACGCATGCTCCAACAATCTTCCCCTTTTGATAATAACAAATCCATTGAGAAAAAAATCATGAATGATATATGAAGTGTTAGAAACTATGAGTATCAAGACTAAGCATTTGTATATGCACAAACTTCTCTTGGATGTAACACTCCGTAACACTCCCCCTACAGGTGTACTCACCCTAAATCTAAGCATATTGAACCTAGTGTATTGTATTGAGTAAAAATGCAGTAGTAAACAATGAGTATGAAAGATTTCCTCAGTCATTTCTCCCCCTTTTGGTATTTTCAAAAGAGATATCAGAGTGGTGTGGAAGCTAAAAAGGAAAAACATAAAGGAAAAATCAAGGTTAGAACACGGGAATCGATGTATAGCAAAGAATAAAATGAGTAAACACAAACATTGGCAATTGTCATCCATTTATATCATAGACACATACACTAGTGAAGATGAAGTTAGAAATAGTTTCGTTCCAATTCTCATAAGAAGAAATTTTAGAGAAGATAATGTTGTGTACATGTGATAATGAGATGAAAAACACATATACAAATGCCTTACAAATAGATGAACACATGGAACGTGAAAAAACAACATAACATAGATGTATACATGATGAGCTGTGCTTGTACCCAAGAATTCAGAGCACATACAAAAGAATATCCAGATATAGAGTTGCACAAGATACTTTACAATTCTTTCCATGGTGCTCAACCTCACAATACTTATTAAGACTTATCAGGAGGGAAAGTAGTGCTTGGTGGAGGTTCCTTGTCAGCCCCTTTTATTTTAATTTTGAACGACATCAACAAAGGTGTTGATTTTGTTTTGAAATTTTTGAACATTATTTTTTTTAATATTTTTGTGTGGCATGACAAAAGAGTTCAAATTCACTTGTTAGCACACAAGATAATCAAATATGAGAAGTGCAAAGAATAAACTAAATAAAGCATTAATAGTAACATGCAACTCTAGTGGTTATGGTAGAACATTCACAATTCACATAGGCAGTATGGTGAATGCATATAAAGAGTTTCACAAATGTGGGTGAAAGAAAATTATCATAACTAAAATATTTCTCATACTTAGAGGCATGCAAAAACAATTTCACAAGTATAAAAATACTTGTACTTATGTATGTAGAAAGGATATGTGATGGTTAAACAATTGAACTATGCTACTAGAAACCCAAAATAAAAGAATATACATTAAATTATGTCTAAACCTGAGAAATGAAGAAAAATAGGCGAAATAGTGAATTTTTTCTATCGCCCGGCGATACTGGATATCGCCGATCGATGATAGTATGAAAATATAAAAGACCATCGTATCTGGTCAATTGCATTATTCCCAGCATTTCTCCTGAAGCCTCTACGCGGAACACGAATCGAAAATCGACAAAAACCCTAGAGCAAGGTAATGTCCATGGAATTTGTCTTTCATCTTGTAGAATTTTTAGATCTAAATGAGTGTAGGGTAGATCATGCTACTCTTGATAAAAAATTTTTAGGTTTTCAAGTATGTTTTTTTGTTCATGCTTAGGGTTTTAGTCATAACTAGTTTTTTTGTGAGAGAGTAGACTATAACCTTATGTGTTTGAAGTATTCATTGCATAGATTGATGAAAATAAAATCCCTAAACTCAGATCTAGGTTTTGTGAAGAAAATTTTTTGTTGAGTCATGGTTTTAGGGAAGAAGATGATGAATAGTGTTTTGAGTAAAAATTTCTTAAATAGCATTAGGGAATGTGTTAAAAACTTGTAAGAAATGGCAGATATGGTTTTGAAAGTAGGAAAAAGTGCAGATCTTGAGTTGGAAATTGGATTAGAGCAATTTCTAGTATCGCCCGACGATAGTGGGTGTCACCGGCTGACGATATTGAAATTTTTTGGAATTTTCGTTAAAAATTGTCTTATTATCTGTAGTAATGGCTTCCAGTTCGAAAGCCCGCAGAAGTACCGACAGTGATCCATATTCCTCATATCAAACGTTTTCGGGGATAGAAAATTTTAATATTGGGATTGGATGGGTGATCGAATTCGATCCTGTCCGACACACACATATTCATGACCTGTTAGCAATGGTAGGAATAATGTCCTTCATTATTTCAGATACGTTTTCATCTATATTAATTAGGGAGTTTTATAATTATGTAAAAGATCCTTGATTCACGGAATTAAATGGTGGAGTGCAACTATCGATACAAGGACAGATAGTAAAGATAACCCATAATGATCTCTGGGAAGAATTTGGGCTAATAGATCTTGAGAATGTTCTAGATGTTGTAGAAAATTATCAGAAGAATAGAGACTGGACACTCTTAAATATGGTTTTGCATGGTAATACAATCAAAAACCTTATTCAATCTACAACCACTCTCACCGAGGATGAACGACTAGTACAGGAAATATCGAGGCACTCTCTTTTACTTAAGTCCGGTGATACACAGAAGATTACGACCCAATTAAGCTATGTCACATACATGATCTTAGAGCGGGAGCAATACGATATGGCAGATTTAATCCTTTCGATAATTCGTTACACATTTTGGCTAAAGAGTCTGACTTGGAAGAAATTAAACACACTACCACTTGGAGAGGTCATCCAACGCATATTGTATAAGAAGTCACTTGGATAGACCCAGATATTTATTTTAATGACTGTGTGCCCTCTATCATTACTACGAGTGGAACACCTTCCATCAGCTAATCAGCATGAGGAGGGTTAGTAAGGAGTAGTGAACCAGTGTCCACTATCCATAACCAACCAATTCCAAGAGGTGGATCGTTGCGAGATGGTTTGGATGACTTGAGAGAGTCGTTCGAAGAACATAAGAGAGAGGTTAAGAAGAGCTTTTTGGGAGTTTAGAAATTCTATAAATTTCTGACCAAAAGTCTCAAGTTGAAGCCCACTCCAGCAGAAGACACCGAATGGGAGAATCCGGTCATGGAGCCTCCCCAATCATCTACTTGCCAACCTCGGCAAACAAGAAGCAACGAAAATAGTTCAGCTGAAGATCAAGGGGACACAAGTGGAGGGGACAGAAGGAATTTCTAAAGTTTTCGGGCTGTTTTAAAGAGTTGTCGTTATCGCCCGGCGATAGTGCAATTTTTAAATTTTTAAGTTTCAGTTTAAGAGTTCTGTGCTGTAATATTATGAGACTTATTATGTCATTCAGTGCTGCTGTAATATGATTATTGACTCAAAACTTTTATTGTTACTTAATGTTTAATCATCATTATCTTGTTAATTAAAGTTTCATTTGTTTACTTATTATGTCAATTCATTAGCTAGATAAGTCCAGGATTCCGAGCTCTAATCTTCATAATGAAAAACGGGAATCTGAAAGTGGCTTGGTGAAAATGTCAGTAAGCTATGAATCGGTGCCTATATAACTGACTTTAATTTTATTTTGCTTAATGTGGTCTCTAATGAAGTGATGATGCACATCAATGTGTTTAGATCTTGAATGATGAACTGGATTATGCGTTAAGTAAATTTCACTCTTGTTATCACATTTTAATTCAATTGTTTCATGAATAATTCCAAAGTCTTCTAATGTTTGCTTCATCAAAAGTGACTGTGCACAATAGCTTCCTAGGGCAATGTACTCTGCCTTGGTGGTGGATAAAGAAACAAAATTTTGTTTCTTACTTGACCACGAAATTTGTGAAGGGCCTAGGAGGTGACAGGTGCCACTTGTGATCTTATGGTATAATGAACATCCAACATAATCAGAATCAGAAAAGCCATGTAAAATAAAGGAATCATTGTGAGGATACAACAAACCTAACTTAGATATGCCAATAAGATATCTAAAAATACATTTATCCACTTTTAAATGAGATTCTTTGGGATTAGCCTGAAATCTAGCACATAAACCTACAACAAACATAATATCAGGTCTGAACGCAGTCAAATATAATAGTGATCTTGTCATTCCTCTACATAATGTTTGATCTATAAAAATACCACTTTCAACTTTTCCTAATTTCAATGAGACATTCATGGGGGTATTTTCTTGTTTTAGATTTCCAAATCCAAATCTTTTTAAAACATCATGAAAATATTTAGATTAATAAATAAAAATTCCATCATGTCTTTTAGTAATTTGAAAACCAAGAAAATAAGTGAGTTCGCCTACCATGCACATTTCAAATTCATTCTTCATAATTTTTATAACACTATCACACAATTTTTCATTAGTGAATCCAAATATAATATCATCAACATATATTTGCAAAACTATAAGGTCATCATAAATATGTTTAATAAAACGAGTACAATAAGAACTTCCCATTTTATAATCATTCTTTAATAAATAAACAGTCAATCTATCATACCAAGCTCGGGGTGCTTGCTTTAAACCATAAAGAGCTTTTTCTCATTTAAAAACATGATTAAGAAATTTGACATCAACAAAGCCTGGAGGTTGTTCTACATAAACTTCTTCTTTAATATACCCGTTAAGAAAAGCAGTTTTAATGTCCATTTGAAATAGTTTAAATCTTTTAAAGCTAACAAATATAAGAAATATTCTAACTACTTATAAACATGCTACAGGTGCAAAGGTTTCATCAAAATCTATTCCTTCAATTTGTGAGTAACCTTTTGCTATAAGTCTAGCTTTGTTCCTAGTGACCCTAGATTAACTATCCATTTTATTCTTAAAGATCCACTTAACACCTACAATAGGATGATTTGGTGGTCTTTCTACTAATATCCAAACATTATTATGTTCAAATTTATTAAGCTCGTCATTCCTAGCTTAAAACCAAGATTTATCATTTAAAGCGGCTTCAACATTTTTAGGTTCTACATCAGAAACAAAGCACATATTTGAGAATAAATCATATAACGATGAATGAGTACTTACCCCTCTTGACGGTTCTCCAATAACCAAATCTTGTGGATGATCTTTTGAGAATCTTAGCTCTCTTGGAGGCACATATTCTTGCACTTCATCTTCTTCTTATTCGTCTTCTTTTGCTTCTTCTTTGTCTCCAAGGATTTCATCATCATCCGACCTTTGTAAGGGGAAGGGCTCTTCATCTTGACCTGTATTATTAGTTTCTACACAAGGGAAAGGCTCATCAAATTTAACATGAATAGATTCTTTAACTATTTTATTCCTTTTGTTATAAACTCTATAAGCCTTACTACTTGAAAATAGCCGATAAAAATGCCTTCATCACATTTTTCATCAAATTTGCCTAAATTATCTTTAGTGTTCAAAATAAAAGATTTACAACCAAAAATATTAAAATAAGATACATTCGCATTTCTTTTGAAAATATAATTCATAAGGTGTTAATTTTAAGAAGGAGCAAAGCATAACACGATTAATAACATATCAAGCAGTACTAATGGCTTCTGCTAAAAATTATCTAGGTAATTTGTATTCTGATAGCATAGTACGAGCTAGTTCTTGTAAAGTTCTATTTTTCCTCTCTACCACACCATTTTATTACGGTGTGTGAGGAGCAAAAAATTCATGTTTAATTCCTAGCTTATTGTAAAAAGATACAAATTTTTCATTATCAAATTCACCTCCATGATCTGAATGAATACACTTTATTTTTAAATCCAGTTCATTTTGAACACGTATACATAATTTGGAAAATTCTAAAAATACATCATATTTAGACGTTTAGAAAATTGTCCAACATAAACGAGAATAATCATTAATCAAAACAAAAGTCTATTTTTTACCACCTAAACTTAGTGAATTAACATGACCAAACAAATCCATATGAATCAACTATAAAGGTCTAGCAGTGGAAACCACATTTTTGCTCTTAAATGAATATTTTGAAAATTTTCCTTTTTGATATGGTGAACATAAAGATGATAGATTTCCATGTAAAATAGGTAAACCTTTAACTAATTTATTTTGTGATAATTTTACAATTAGCTTGGAACTAGAATATCCAAGACGCCTATGCCAGAAATCAAATTCATTATTTTTAGGCATAAAACATTTTAATGAAGAATGTGACAAATTATTAAACTTAATCATGTAAACATTTTGAAATCTAGGAGCAGTAAGAACAATATCATTTGTTTTGGAATCAAAAATTTTGCATAAGTTTGAAGATGAGTCAAATAAGACATTTAAACCAATATCAAATAATTGATTTATAGAAATTAAGTTATGCTTCAAACCTTTAACTTTTAAAACATTTGAGATAGTAAAGGACTTGTTACCTACTACTCCAATGCCGATGATCTTTACTTTTCCATTATCACCAAATGTAACTACTCCTCCTTTCTTCATCTCTAGGCTAAGGAACTTTGATTTGTTGCCCGTCATGTGCTTGGAATACCATGAGTTTAAGTACCACACATCTTCTTTGTCCTTAGCCTGCCAATACACCTAGAAAGAGGATGAGACTAAAGATCTAGTTACCCAAGTGGTTCCTCCCATAGTATAGGTGGAAGCCTTAGGTACCCAGATTTATGTAATAGAACAATGTCTCGTCTTCTTACAAGTGTGTGTTGTGTGACCAAACTTATTACATTTAACAAACATGATGAAAGAAGTTGACGGGTTTTTCAAAATAAGTTTTGATCTTTTGCTGGGAGGAGCAGTGACAGTAGATTAATTATTTTTAATTTTAAAAAACAATTTTATGGATTTTTCCTTATCGCCGGCGACAGTGGATGTCGCTGGGCGATAGTGTTCTGGAGAGTAACCAAGTCCCAATTTTGCCGAACTATAACACTGGCTCGCCAAAATCATATTCAATGACTTTTGGCCCATTCCAAACTTGTTAGTGGCCATTTCTAAATCACAGACTCGTCCTCTTAATGCAGTGTTTTGGGCAACTGTGGTGCCACATCAGTTTGCGAAAGAATTTTTTATTCCTTCTACTTGAGATTGATAAAGCTTTAGAGATCTCTCTAAAGCCTCTTTCTATATTGTAAGAGATTAAACCCGAGACTGAGACTTGGAGAGATCTTTCTCAAGTTTTAGTATCCTTGTCGAAGAGGGACAATCCTATTGACAAGTTGTTTCCTCCTTCCCAAGTATTTTTACTTCATTTTTTAATTTCATATTTTTAGATTTCAATAATTTAATTTCATCTAAACTTTTATCAAAATACTTGCATGCTTGTAAAAATTCATTATACAAAACTTCATAACGAGGATTTACCTCAGTGTCGCTCTGGACACTACTTTCATCATCAAATGATGAGACGTCCTTTCCCATCAGACACATATTGGCCTCCCCTTCTGTCTTTGAGCTCGAACTGCTTGACTCCTCAGATGTGACATCATCTCAGGTTTCAGCCTTCAGAACTTTCTTCTTATCCTTCTTCTTGTGCTGCTTCTCCTTTTACTCTTTCAACTATTTTGGGCACTTGATCATAACTATCATATAGTGATAGCACTCAGGTGGTGATCACTCTTCATCATCCTCTCTATCAGCTTGGGCTTTTCCTTTTCTATACCCATATTCTTACTTCTTGAAAAATTTCCTGAAAGAATTTCTTCTTTCAGGATTTCTTATGAACTTCGTGGACTTCTGTATGAATAGACTTTCTTCATCTCCATCGTCACTCTCATCGGACTCACTTTCCACTTCCTTCTTGGACTTCAATACTAGAGCTATCTTTCTTGGCTCTAGGCTTTACTCCTGTTGTTGGATCCTCAGTTCTACTTTGTGGGTTTTTAGATTGCCTATCAGATTCTCATTTTAGAAAGAATTTAGATCGCGTGACTCTGAGATGGCAGTCACCTTTGGATTAAACTTCGGGGGAAGCGATCTAAGTATCATTCTCACTAAATCTCCATTTGAGAAACTCTTTCTAAGAATCCTCGAGTCGTTCACAATCTTGCTGAACCTTTTGTACATAGTGTCTACATCCTCATCAACCTCCATCTTGAACTTCTCAAATTCTGACCCTAAATAGAAAAGCTTCAAGTCTATCACTTGCGATGTACCTTCATGAGTAAATTCAATGAGATTCTATATATCATACGTAGTTTCACATGTACAAGCACGATTAAATTCAGTCCTATCTAACGCGCAGAATAAGGCATTCATGGCCTTAGCATTATTCTTGCAGCAAAGCTTATCAACTTCATCCCATTTATCCTTGGGTTTTTTCCATTGTGACACTTCCTATTACGGTTATAAGAGAAGTATAGCATGTTTCTACCAAGCCCCAAACATTGATATTGTTGGTACCCTAGTTTGATTTGAGTTTAGTCCTCTCCTTTGTGCTCCTTGACCCAAGAATTATCTTTGGTCAATGGTTAGTAGTCTAGCTGTAGAGTCCTCACTTTTCCAGATTGAGAATTTGGTTAAGTAGTTTTTCGTTCGACTATAGTCGAACGCCGCTCGACTATCATCTATCGGCTGATCGACGATCGTCTATTAGTTGGTCGACGCTCTGTCTGCGTTGATAGTTCGACTATCTACTGATAGGTCGACTATCTGCTTGGCGTGGTAGTTCGACTATCTGTCCTGATAGATTGACTATCTGATAGTTCGACTATCTGTTGATAGGTCGACTATCTGTTCCGCTTTGAAGGTCGACTATCTGTTGATAGGTCGACTATCTGTCGTCTTTGATAGTTCGACTATCTGTCCTGATAGTTCAACTATCTGATAGTTCGACTATCTGTTGATAGATCGACTATCTGGTCTCTTTTGATAGGTCGACTATCTGTTGATAGGTCGACTATCTATTTTCTGAGAAAGGTCGACTATCTGCTTGATAGGTCGACTATCTGTTTGCGTTTGATAGTTCGACTATCTGTCCTGATAGTTCAACTATCTGATAGTTCGACTATCTTTTGATAGGTCGACTATCTGGTCTGTTTTGATAGGTCGACTATCTGTTGATAGGTCGACTATCTGTTTTCTGAGATAGGTCGACTATCTGCTTGATAGGTCGACTATCTGTTTGCGCTTGATAGTTCGACTATCTGTCCTGATAGATCGACCATCTGATTGTTCGACTATCTGTTCTGATAGGTCGACTATCTGCCGAGGTAGTTCGACTATCTTCTTCGATAGGTCGACTATCTGGATCGTTCGACTATCTGCCCGATAGTTCGACGATCTCCGTGCGTCGGTCGACGATCTCCGAAGGTCGTTCGACGCTTTCTGCCTGCCTTTATATTTTGTATTTATTTATTATATCTAATTAATTAATACATTTTTTGGCAAGTTGTTTCAGTTGATTTATGATAATATTTCCAGGCAATATCTGCTCTATTCTTTTTGCCTGAGTAAAATCTTTTTAGATAAAGTTGTTTGTCTTATTAGCTGTCTTTGTAAATTACTTTATCTGCTGACAGCCCTTTATAGCCGTTAGACTGAAAAGTATTCTCTTTGCTATAAAGAGTATTTCTTTGATGTGACTTTATTTAGTCCTTCTGTTATTTGATTTGATCCTGCAGCTTCTTAGAAAGAGGTTCATTCCTTTTATAGAATATCCTGCTGCAGAGTTTGTTTTGCTGTGTGTTATTTGCAGCCCAGGTCTCAAATTTCAGAAGAAGACAAGTAATTCAAACTGAAGAGAGCCGTTGCTTGTATCTGCTATATAAAGGACCCTTTGAAGAAGGATTGAAGCTAGCTAACTAGTTAACCAGATATTTTAAAGCATTCAAGCCTTCATCAAGATCAAGCATTTTCTGCTCTCAGCAATTTCCATCTAACTGAGAAGTGTTAAGATCTTCTACTCTTCTTCAACCTGAGTTCTCCTGCTTTCAGGAAGTTCAGACTCAGAGCTCTCTTGAAGAAGAAGAAGATAGCTGCTTGAAGATCTTTAATTTTATTATTTATTATCTTCTTGTAGTTTTTCCTTCAGAACTTTCTGAAGAGTTTTTCTGCACTGAAGCAAGACTTCACCTGGACACCTTTGAGCCAGGGGGTGCCTTGATCTTTAGAGCTTTCTAGCTCAGTGCGAGTTTTTGTGCTTCTCTAATCTTTGTAAAATAGAGAAGACATCTTAACCTTCTTCCCCCTCCTGTACAGGGTTATTACTCCCTTCAAAAGTATCCCTTGGTGGCAGGGCACCTGATCAAAAACCTGTGCTTGGTTTTTAGACACCTGATCAAAAGTCTAAAGGGTTTCTGGATCTACCTGAAGCAGATCCTGTTGGTGGCAGGGCACCTGATCAAAAACCTGAGTGGATTCCTACCGTGTGGGTAGAAGAGTGGACGTACCCAAGTTGTTTGGGGAACCACTATAAATTTCCTTGTGTCGTCTGGATTCACTTGTTTAATTCCTGCATTGTGGCTGTGAATAGATATAACTAGGTTGCTAGTTGCTGATTAGGTTTTCCAAGCCTTAACTATAATTACAGTTAGCTTGAGTTTGTGCACATCACTTGTGTTAGGCTATAGGGTTAAATCTATATCTATAATCTTTCATTCCGTACTTCTCTCCAAGGGAGTTGGGTAGACCATTAAGTTTTGTCTTGTGCAAAATTTGATAACTCTATTCACCCCCCCCCTCTAGAGTAGTATCTATCCCTTCACTTTCAATTGGTATCAGAGCCAGGTTGTCTGACTGAATAGGCTAACACCTAAGTCACAAGATCCTGATAGATACCAAAGCTTATAGATATTCACTATCATGGCCCAGTCCAAGGATTATTCTAGCACCAGACCTCCAGCATGCAACTTAGCTAAGTTTGGCATCTGGAAGGCAAGGATAAAATTATATATGAATTCTATTGATGAAAGCATCTTTGCTTCTATTTTGTCAGGACCCCCAAGAGCACCTACTGCTGCTACTGCCTCATCATCTAATATGAGTGCAGTACCTCCTCCAGATTATAATGATGAGTACAAGAAGGCCAAAATAGCAGATGCCAAGGCAATGAACATACTGGCTCAGACAATGTCTGATGAGGTGTTCCAGAAGGTTGCTGACTGCTCTTCAGCAAAAGCCATGTGGGACACACTGAACCAGATTGTAGCTGGTTCAGCTGATGAAAGGAAGGACAGAAGGTCCAACCTGATCTCACAGTATGAGAACTTCAAGAAAACTGATGCTGAATCAGTTGAAGCCATGTACACCAGGCTCAGCTCAATCATCAATGAGCTGAGGACCCTGGACAAGGACATATCATTGACAGAGGTCAATGATAAGATTTTTATGTGCTTCCCTAGCACATGGGATCTAAGGATCTGGCCCATCAAATAAGCCAGAAGTACAAATAAGATCTCCACTGAAGCCCTTCTCGGCAAGCTCAAGTCTTTTGAGCAAGTGCTGAAGACAAGGGAAGCTGAAGCTAAAGCAAAGACCCCCACTCCAACAAGAAAAGAGCAATCTCTAGCTCTTAAGGCTGCTGATGCTTCTGAAGACAGCCAATCTAATGAGGAACTAATGGCATTGTTTGCCAAGAGGTTTCTCAAGATGGGGAGAAAGGAGTTCAGAAAGAAGTCTTCACGCTATGAAGACAAACCAAGGTATGATCGCTCTCCTGCTAAAGAAATTATTTGTTATGGTTGCAGGAAGCCTGGACACATCTTGCCAGAGTGTCCATAGGAGAAGAACAAAGAAAATAGAAAAGAAAAGAAACAGCACAGGAAGCACTCCAAGCCATCCTCCTACAAAAATAAGAAGAAGGAGAGAGGTTTCATTGCTGAAACCTGGAGTGATTCTGATGAAGAATCCTCCTCATCAAGCTCCAGTGAGGATGAGGAAGAGAAGAAGGTAAAAGAAGTTTGCCTGATGGCAATAGATGCCTGCAGCAACCACTCTGCTGCAAAGAGTTCTGATTCTGATAAAGAGATGCCTACAGAAGATGAGGTACTCTCTTCCTATGATTTTACTTCAGAAGAATTTAAATTAGAATTTAAATCTTTATGCTTAGATTTGATTAGCTCTGAAAAGGAAATAAAAGAACTTAGAAATAGGTTAGCTGACTCAGAATCAATAGCTACAGAAAACATTAGGTTAAAGGAAGATCTCACTACTTGTAGTGAAGAAATTAAATTTCTTAAAATAGAGTTAGCTAAGTCTAAGAGATTAGAGGAATCACTTAATGGTAGAAGCCTTAAGTTGTTAGAAATTACCAGCATGACTAACACTAGGTCAGGTAATGACAGACTAGGCTTAGGAGCTTCTCCCAGTGAACCCCCAGTCCTTCTTAAAAACAATATTTCAACTCCAGTGAACTTCATTTCAGCTAGTGGAAAGAAGAACACTGAGCAAGTAAACCTTGTTAATAAAACTTTAAATAAAGCTAAGAGAGAAAAGAGAAAGAAATTCTTTAAAGAAATGCAAAGAGCGTCGAACGCAGCTCGACGATCGGAAGCTCAATGGTCGAACGAAGGTCGACGATCTGAGCACCCATCGTCGAACGTCGATCGACGTTTTCAACATGATTTTCAAAATCATAATCAGTACCATAGAAACCTAAATGAAAATAGAAACCCTAGGTTTGTTGACCCATCATCTGCATGGAGAATCCCACCTAGGAGATCTCACCCACTAGGTTATCACCCTCAGCCTGCATTTTCATATATTTCCAGTTTCTCTTATGTGAAAAACAAGGGACCCAAGGTTACCTGGGTCCATACTGTCTAAATAAATGTCTTGCAGGTGAAGGCCTATCCAATCACTCAAAATAAGTGGTATTTGGATAGTGGATGTTCCAAGCATATGACAGGAAATAAAGATCTTCTGTCAAAGTTCAAAGCTAAGCTCGGCCCAAAGGTTATCTTTGGAGACTCCAGCTGTGGTCAGACAGAAGGCTATGGCAAGATCACAATTGGAGCAGTTACTTTCAAGAGAGTTGCATATGTCAATGGACTGAAGCATAATTTGATTTCAGTCAGCCAGCTATGTGATGCTGGCTACCAGGTTTCATTTTCTAACTCCTCTTGCAATATTACTTTAAATAATAATGTTGTTTTAGTAGGTATTAGAATAGGTAATATTTATTTAGTAGATTTCAATTCATCTCATTCTGAAATCTTCCTGTTTAATGAAGTAACTCTTAATAATAATTCGTTGTGGCATAAGAGGCTTAGTCATGTTAACCTTAAAAATATATCTAGGTTATCTAAGCACAACCTTGTTAGAGGTTTACCTTCTTGCCCCTACAAGAAGGAGAGCCTATGCAAGGCTTGTCAGCTAGGCAAGCAAACCAAAAACTCTTTTAAATCTGTAAATAAGAGTGATTCTCCTAGAATCCTGTATCTATTACACTTGGACCTTTTTGGCCCAATAAATGTACAGAGTTTAGGAGGGAAGTATTACACTTTAGTAATTGTAGATGACTTCTCTAGGTTCAGTTGGGTTTTCTTTTTGAGAACTAAGTCTGATAACTTCAAAGCCCTTACAGACTTTCTACTATGTGTGCAGACTGAGTACTCTACTCATGTGGCCTTGATCAGAAGTGATCATGGTACTGAGTTTGACTCTCTTCTCATGCAAGAATACTGTGAGAGAGAAGGTATCAAACATAGCTTCTCAGCTCCTAGAACTCCTCAACAAAATGGGGTAGTTGAAAGGAAGAATAGAACACTTATTGAAGCTGCTAGTACATTGTTGGCAGATGCTAACATGCCTCTCTCCTATTGGGCAGAAGCTGTTAGTACAGCCAATTATGTCTTGAATAGAAGTTTGATACACAAACTTAAGTGTAAAACTCCTTATGAGTTGCTTAAGAGAAAGAAACCTAAAATTAATTACTTTAGAGTTTTTGGCTGTATTGTTTATATTCATAATAATAATAAAGAATATATTAGAAAATTTGAAGCAAAAGCTTCAATGGGAATCATGCTTGGATATTCCCAAGTAAGCAAAGCTTATAGGGTTTATAACAAATCTACCTGTAAAATTGAAGAATCTGTGCATGTGTCTTTTGATGAGTCTCAGATGTTTTACAAGGAGAAGGAAAATTCTCCTTCCTCAAGTTCTTTGCAGGTACATGATGCCCCTCAAGAAATTCTTCAACTATCAACTCTTCAGATCACTGAATCAGACAGTGATGAAGACATTGCTGAATCTGTTGAAGCTGTTGTTGTACCACCAACAGTAGATCAAATTCCTCCTGAGGAATTAATCCCAACTGTTGCTGAAGATCACATCCCACCTGCTGATATTGTCACACTTAGAGATCACCCGACATCTCAAGTGATTGGAGACATATCAGCTGGTGTGCAAACAAGACATCAATTAAGACAGGATGTGATGCACGCTTGTTTCCTCTCACATGTTAAGCCCCTCACCTTTAAAGATGTAGAGCTAGATCCCCACTGAATCATTGCAGTGCAAGAGGAACTCAATCAGTTTGAGAGATGTAAAGTTTGGACTTTGGTTCCAAGACCTAAAGGCCAACTGATCATAGGCACCAAGTGGGTGTATAAAAACAAGTTGGATACTAATGGAATTATAGTAAGGAATAAAGCAAGGCTTGTAGCTCAGGGCTACAGACAGGAGGAAGGTATAGACTATGACCAAACCTTTGCTCCTGTTGCAAGGCTAGAAGCAATAAGGATCTTCTTGGCCTATACAGCCTACATGAAGTTTAAGGTGTTCCAAATGGATGTCAAAAGTGCATTCCTGAATGGTGAGCTTAAGGAAGAGGTGTTTGTTGAACAACCACCAGGGTTTGTTTCTTCAACTCAGCCCTCTCATGTGTTTAAGTTGCAGAAAGCTCTTTATGGACTAAAGCAAGCTCCTAGGGCCTGGTATGAGACCTTAGCTAGTTTCCTGTTAGAGCACAACTTTACTAGGGGAGTAGTTGATAGAACCCTTTTCATCAAGCATCACAAGGACACAATCCTGTTAGTTCAGGTGTATGTAGATGATATTATTTTTGGCTCCACTGATCCCAAACTGTGCAAAAAGTTTTCCAACTTGATGCATTCCAAGTTTGAGATGAGTAGTATGGGTGTGCTGTCTTACTTTCTTGGTCTCCAAGTTAAGCAAGATGCTGATGGTATCTTCATCTCCCAATCCAAATATGCCAAGGAATTGGTAAAGAAATTTGGGATGGCTGATGCTTCAGCAATGCCTACACCCATGGCTACTAATGTAGTTATTGATTCTGATGATCACGACAAGCCAGTTGATCAAAAGAATTATAGGGCCATTGTTGGTTCCCTATTATATCTAACTGCAAGTAGGCCAGATATAATGTTTGCTACATGCCTTTGTGCTAGATTCCAGGTCAACCCCAAGGAATCTCATCTGATTCTTCTAAAGAGAATCCTGAGATACCTGAAGGGATGCCCAAATCTAGGACTTTGGTACCCAGCTGAGTCAGAATTTGAATTAATTGGATATTCTGATTCTGATTATGCTGGTTGCAGAGTTGACAGGAAGATCACCTCAGGAACTTGCCAGTTCCTGGGAGAGAGATTGGTCTCTTGGTTCTGTAAGAAGCAGGCTTCTGTCTCAACTTCAACTACAGAGGCTGAATATATAGCAGCTGCCAGTTGTTGTTCACAGATCCTGTGGATTCAAAACCAGCTTGTGGATTATGGTTACTCACACAAGAACACCAAAATCATGTGTGATAGTACCAGTGCTATCTCAATTGCACAAAATCCAGTGCACCACTCTAGAACGAAGCACATTGAGATTCGGCACCATTTCCTGAGAGATTGTGTGGAAAAGAACAAGATTTGTCTTGAGTTCATATCCACTGAGTTTCAAAGAGGTGATATATTCACCAAGCCTTTAGATGAACAGAAGCATCTGTTCTTTTTAGTTCAACTAGGCATGATCAATGGACGAGACTAAGTGTGACTATATCTGCCTTTGTTGAAACTTGTTTGAAGATAGTCGAACGACGTTCGAAGATAGTCGATCGGGTCAAGCCCATCGTCGACCTATGGTTGATGAAATTTTGTTTGATTGAAGATCGTCGACCGGCGTTCGACCATCGTCGAACAAGTCGAGCTCATCGTCGATCTCTGGATGACGATAGTCTGTTGTTTGAGAAGCCAGAAATTGTCGAACGATTGTCCGACTACTCTGCTTCTGAGCCGATCGTCGAACGGCCGTTCGACCATCGGGTCTAGTATCTTTTTAATAGATCGACTTTCTCCGGTCTAATATAAAGCCGATAGTCGACCTAGGTTAAAAGATCTTTTGTTTTATCGTCGATGGAGCGTGTCTTTTCGCATTCTTCCTTCCCGCTTGCGATTTTCTGCCGCTTCGTCCCCTTCGTCTTCTCCGTACTTCTCGAGCTTTCTCCAGCGAATCCATGGTGGTCTCTCCCGCAGTTCTAGCAGTTGTAAAGTTTGATGCAGGCTTTAGTGTCGATTTCGACGCGTTCAGTAGCTGCGAAGCTGGGATCTTAGAAGTTCTTCAGCTTTGCCGGGATCAAGGACTCGAGAGGTTAATGTCTTCAAGAATTAAGATAAACATCCCAGAGATCAAGGAATGAGCTTTCACGTCGTCCTCCACCGACGATATGATGACTGGCACCATCGGCGGAGAAGAGGTAATTCTAACTCCGGCCGTTTTGACTGAAATTTTTGGTTTAATAAATGGTGAAGTGGATTATGAGCAAGATGCTCAGGAATTTGGAAGAATGCTAGTTGAGCTGGGACATGCAGAGAGCATTCCCACCAAGCTGCTCAAAGTAAATTTCCCTTTCAAAATCAAGTTTCTTGCTGAGTTGGTAGGAAAAGTGCTCCTCGGTAAGCACTCTGCCCACGACAATATAACAAGGCAACAATTCGCACTAATGTGTGCGATTGTTAATCGGAAAAGGATAGATTGGGCAGCAGTTGTGTTTGATTTTATCAGGAAAAAGACTAGTAAGAAGGAAGTCACCCTAGGAAGGGTCATTGGAATCTTCCTGAACGAAAAATACCCCCAGCTGCTGAGTTCAACTGCAACAACAATTAACGCAAGCAAGAAGATGGATCCTAACCTGTTCTCTAAATGGAAGAGAACTTTTGTGAAACCCGCTCTCACAGGGGTTGCTCCAGCAACATCTGAGGACACCAGGACTGAATCAGTCACTCCTCACCCTGTCGAAGCTGGCTCAGCTCTTCCCTCCTCCTCTTCTGCTTTGCTGTCTGCTTCAGTTGAAGTTCCATCAACTTCAGCTGAAGTACGACCTTCTCCCTCTTCTGCTCCAGAAATAACCACGGTTGTTCCTCTTTCCCCTCCAGCATCTCCTCTACCTGCTCATCTGGCTAGGATATCTGCTCCTAGCTTTGATTTGTTAGGGTCTGAGAGGATTCCATCACCTCCTCTGTCTCCCATTCATTCCACAGTTAATTCTCCAATTAACTCTCCAGCTCCATCTCCCATCCAATCCCCTGTCCACACCATTCTTCATCCCAGCATTTCAACCATATCTGCTGCAGCTCCATCCACTTCACTTCCATCATCTTTTGAGATTACTCCTGAACTCATCTCCCGCATTGTGGAGTTGATTACCCCTTCAATCAAGACCATGATTGAAGAGGCAATCGCTCCCCTTGCATCCTCCATTGATATCTTAACTGCCTCCATCAAATCTCTCTCAAAATCTGTTGAGCCATCTTCCTCAAGGGGACTGGTTTCAGTCTCCACTGAAATCAAGCAGGGGGAGATGTTTTGTGAAGATGCCTCAGAACCTCCTGCCTCCCTTCCAGCTATAACAGATACTGTAATGACAGCTCTGGAAGAGTCTGCTCCAGCTGAGAAAGAAGTAGTTCCAGTGTTATCAGATAAGGAAATAGCTGATGGAATCATGCTATCTGAAATTGCAGTAAAAGTCTTCCTAGAAGATCTCACCACTCCCGTAGTTGCTCGATTCCTAGAAGGTATTATTACCTCATATCTAGATGAATCATGGGAGATGGTCAAGTATGAAGGTAATTCATTCATTTGCTTTGTTGACGAGTCAATTAATTTGCTTGCTAGTGAATACCTTGAAGGAATGATTTCTGTTTATTTAGCAGATCTGTATTCATAATTCTACAGATTATATTAGAGGAGATTTAGCTGCTCAGATCATAGCAGTTGTCTCTGAAGCTGATCCAATTGTTCCTGATATCCAAGTAGATCCTGAATTGGATTTTTTTTAGATGATAGAGAAGATGAGTCTGAAAAGCAAGATGAAATCAAAGCTGACACTCCTGCTCTGAGTGTGGAAGAAGAAAAAGCACGAGCTGCTTGGACTCTAAGAGTACAGTCTTTGCTAAAAGAGAAAGAAAAAGAGCTGCAAATTGAAAAGTCAACTATCTGGGATGATTCACCAGGGTTGGACTTAGATTCCCTTCTGGCTCTGGATGCCATTGAAGAGGAGAAAGAGAAAGTTGCTTTAAAAGAAAAGGCTGTTTCTGAAGCCTATGATCCTTATGAAAATCCTCCCTCATCTCATTCTGATGATGAAGAGGATTCTGATGTATCTGAGAAGTCAAGGAAAAAGAAAGTTGTTCAAAAGAAGAGAAAAGCTGCTCCTCCTCCCAGTAAAGATAATGATATTCCTTATTATATTCTGAAGGGCATTGACCCTAAGTCAAAGGAATTTCAGCATTGGATGTGGTTCTCTAAGAACCAGCAGAAAGAAAGGAAAAGATCTAAAAGATATGATAGTCCTGGTTCAAGATGGACTCCCAGAGGTCCTCCTCCTCCTCCTCCAGGTGCAGGAGCTTCTGGTAATCTTTCTGCCAACCCTTCTGCCTCTTCAGGAAAATCTGCTCCATCAGCAAGATCTGCTTCGTCTCAGCATCAATCAAGGAAAAGCTCTCATAGCTCTCATGGAAAGTCTCATTCTGGCAGTCAAATGCATGAAGCTGTAGTGAAAGAACAAGTTAAGGAGGTTGTGTATCTAAAGCCAACTTTTTCACCTCCTCCTTCTCCTAAGAGAAAGGTTTCAACTGCTGTACCAGTTTAGTCTGAGAAAGCTGTTTCAAAAGATAAAGAATCCGATGCTGCTCCTCCTGAGCCTGTTTATGAAAGTCCAGAGCTTGATCCTAACTTTAGGATGGCTCGTTTTCACGAACTAGTTGGAGCAGCTCAAATAAGAAAAGCTAAAGCAGAAGGTAAAGATACTACTGGTTTAACCACCATGTCTGCTTTCAGAAAGAAAGAGTTTGAAAAGTTCCAGGTTAATCCTGATGTTTTTGACCCTTCAAAATACATGGAAAAGCATCCTGAAGTAGTAGTCCCAAGAGCTGCAGAATTAAAGATCATTGGTGTGCAGGATTTGAAGCTATCAAAGAAAGAATCTGATGATCCTCTAAGGAAAATCTCTTTTGTTCCTAGTTCCTCTGATCCTTTGCCAGACTCTGTAGATTCTTAATAGTTTGATTGACTGCTGTGATATATTTGTTTATTATCTATCTGGTTGATAATCTGCTAGTTATTTGCTATCTATTTCCTGTATTGTTTATAGTGTTCTATAGCTAGCTGTATGTTTTAGATTTTGAAGGACTTAACTCAAATAGGGGGAGATTGTTGGTACCCTAGTTTGATTTGAGTTTAGTCCTCTCCTTTGTGCTCCTTGACCCAAGAATTATCTATGGTCAATGGTTAGTAGTCTAGCTGTAGAGTCCTCACTTTTCCAGATTGAGAATTTGGTTAAGTAGTTTTTCGTTCGACTATAGTCGAACGCCGCTCGACTATCGTCTATCGGCTGATCGACGATCGTCTATCAGTTGGTCGACGCTCTGTCTGCGTTGATAGTTCGACTATCTGCTGATAGGACGACTATCTGCTTGGCGTGGTAGTTCGACTATCTGTCCTGATAGATCGACTATCTGATAGTTCGACTATCTGTTGATAGGTCGACTATCTGTTCCGCTTTGATAGGTCGACTATCTGTTGATAGGTCGACTATCTGTCGTCTTTGATAGTTCGACTATCTGTCCGGATAGTTCAACTATCTGATAGTTCGACTATCTGTTGATAGATCGACTATCTGGACTCTTTTGATAGGTCGACTATCTGTTGATAGGTCGACTATCTGTTTTCTGAGATAGGCCGACTATCTGCTTGATAGGTCGACTATCTGTTTGCATTTGATAGTTCGACTATCTGTCCTGATAGTTCAACTATCTGATAGTTCGACTATCTTTTGATAGGTCGACTATCTGGTCTGTTTTGATAGGTCGACTATCTGTTGATAGGTCGACTATCTGTTTTCTGAGATAGGTCGACTATCTGCTTGATAGGTCGACTATCTGTTTGCGCTAGATAGTTCGACTATCTGTCCTGATAGATTGACTATCTGATAGTTCGACTATCTGTTCTGATAGGTCGACTATCTGCAGAGGTAGTTCGACTATCTTCTTCGATAGGTCGACTATCTGGATCGTTCGACTATCTGCCCGATAGTTCGACGATCTCCGTGCGTCGGTCGACGATCTCCGAAGGTCGTTCGACGCTTTCTGCCTGCCTTTATATTTTGTATTTATTTATTATATCTAATTAATTAATACATTTTCTGGCAAGTTGTTTCAGTTGATTTATGATAATATTTCCAGGCAATATCTGCTCTATTCTTTTTGCCTGAGTAAAATCTTTTTAGATAAAGTTGTTTGTCTTATTAGCTGTCTTTGTAAATTACTTTATCTGCTGACAGCCCTTTATAGCCGTTAGACTGAAAAGTCTTCTCTTTGCTATAAAGAGTATTTCTTTGATGTGACTTTATTTAGTCCTTCTGTTATTTGATTTGATCCTGCAGCTTCTTAGAAAGAGGTTCATTCCTTTTATAGAATATCCTGCTGCAGAGTTTGTTTTGCTGTGTGTTATTTGCAGCCCAGGTCTCAAATTTCAGAAGAAGACAAGTAATTCAAACTGAAGAGAGCTGTTGCTTGTATCTGCTATATAAAGGACCCTTTGAAGAATGATTGAAGCTAGCTAACTAGTTAACCAGATATTTTAAAGCATTCAAGCCCTCATCAAGATCAAGCATTTTCTGCTCTCAGCAATTTCCATCTAACTGAGAAGTGTTAAGATCTTCTACTCTTCTTCAACCTGAGTTCTCCTGCTTTCAGGAAGTTCAGACTCAGAGCTCTCTCTCTCTTGAAGAAGAAGATAGCTGCTTGAAGATCTTTAATTTTATTATTTATTATCTTCTTGTAGTTTTTCCTTCAGAACTTTCTGAAGAGTTTTTCTACACTGAAGCAAGACTTCACCTGGACACCTTTGAGCCAGGGGGAGCCTTGATTCTTTAGAGCTTTCTAGCTCAGTGCGAGTTTTTGTGCTTCTCTAATCTTTGTAAAATAGAGAAGACATCTTAACCTTCTTCCCCCTCCTGTACAGGGTTATTACTCCCTTCAAAAGTATCCCTTGGTGGTAGGGCACCTGATCAAAAACCTGTGCTTGGTTTTTAGACACCTGATCAAAAGTCTAAAGGGTTTCTAGATCTACCTAAAGCAGATCCTGTTGGTGGCAGGGCACCTGATCAAAAACCTGAGTGGATTCCTACCGTGTGGGTAGAAGAGTGGACGTACCCAAGTTGTTTGGGGAACCACTATAAATTTCCTTGTGTCGTCTGGATTCACTTGTTTAATTCCTGCATTGTGGCTGTGAATAGATATAACTAGGTTGCTAGTTGCTGATTAGGTTTTCCAAGCCTTAACTGTAATTACAGTTAGCTTGAGTTTGTGCACATCACTTGTGTTAGGCTATAGGGTAAAATCTATATCTATAATCTTTCATTCCGCACTTCACTCCAAGGGAGTTGGGTAGACCATTAAGTTTTGTCTTGTGCAAAATTTGATAACTCTATTCACCCCCCCTCTAGAGTAGTATCTATCCCTTCACTTTCAGATATCTAGAGCTATTAGAAAGCATCACATTCGAGCATTCCAATAGTTGTAGTCTGTGCCTGTGAATAAGGGAGGTCTACTTATACCTTGCCCCTCAAAAAATGCGTGAGTGTTTTGCGCCATTACTCCCGGCGGTTAAAACGATTTCGGAGTAACCTCCTCTGATACAAAGTGTTAGATTGTGTGGCGCCCTTAGAGGGGGGAGGGGTGAATAAGGGTTAATTATTTTTTAACGAAACAAAGTTTACTTGATGATAAGAAATAATGAAATCACTACAATATTTTTGGTCTTTAGCAACATTTGAAAACTGTTGCTTAAAACTGCAAAGCGTTACCAAAACATTAAAAACTGTTGCCATAGGGGTGTATGCCTATGCCCGCATTACCAAAGACATAAGGTAATAGTTTTCATATGTTTAGGCAACATTACTTGAAACTGTTGCTTATATCCCTAGTAAGCGCAACAGTTTTTACATGGACCTATTGCAACATTTTTAAAATGTTTAGAGTTATATTTAATAAATGTTGCCAAAACTATTTAATTAATAAAAAAATAAAAATTTTAAAAAAACATGAAAATAAATTAAAACTTGAAAAACAAACATGTTATATCACGAGAAATTTTTTATAACGCATAAATATATAACAATTTAACAAGATAAATATTTTCATTTAGAATATTAATGTATCACACATGTTTTATCATTTAATGAACAACCCATCATTAGCATCACAATTTACCAAAATACATCAAAATAATTAAATATTACAGTGCACAAAAAAAATTATCTAAATCAACTTAAACATCAAATGATCTTCATGATATGGGGTAATCGATCATATTGCAACTCCTCATTTGTCTTCCCAACATCAGGAACTTTCTGCACAAAGTAAAATAATATATATATATATATATATATATATATATATATATAATGACATCAAGATCAATATATAATTAAAAAGTTGTAAACATATAAAAGTATTTTAATATATTGTATGAAAATCTACAACATTATACCTCTCCATAGTTTGGAACATGTGTTGATGTAGAAGAATGTGCATGCGGTAGCCCATCTCTCTTTTGTCAACTATTTACATCCCCTGGAGATGAACCTAATAGATTCTCCAATGATTCTACACAAATTTCAATGAGTTTGCTTTGTTGCAGCATAATCTTAAGTACACTTTGAAGAGTATTAAGTGTATCTTCCATATTTTGTACATTTTCATTCAATAAAGCCACCTCTTAATTATGTACTTTCTTCAAAGCCTCAATATCTTCTTTTCACTTCAAAGCAGTTTGTGTAATACCTTTCCCAAAGCAACGCATTGATCCTGGATGTTCTTTCCTAAACATAATTTTAAATGCTTCTACATTACTTTCCTCGTTATTCATAGTATCTTGAAGTTGTGACTAATAACAATTGAATAGTTAATTTTTAAATAAAACAAAATAAGCAAATTATATTAGATCTTAATAAAAAAAATAACTCGCAATTGCATTGCTGGTTTCTAAATCCAGCTCCTTTCAACTAATGCTACTTTGAGTTTCAATAAAAACTTCAGCTTGAGTGGGGTCTCTCTTCATTTTTGAATGTTGCAGATGCATAAGAGTAAGGAAGGTGCAAAATAATTACAAGTCAGTTTGGCAAAATACATCAAATTATAAAGAAAAAGAAAATAAAGGATGTACACATACAATGAGTACAACTTTAATTAAAGATATAATAAGATGTAACAGTAAAATTAGAGACCAAATAATAATAGTTAAGCTATCACAAGTGATTATTGATATTGACAAGCTGTTAACTAATTTTGTAGCATTAAAGTAGCCCACGCTGCACACCACACTTAAATTATTTAGTTTTGATAAAATTATTTGGTTTTGATGATCATACTAATTTTAGCGTGTTGCACCCCACGCTGAATTTCAGCGAGCTGCAGGTACAGCTCGCTGAAATTCAGCATATTGTAGGTGGAGCTCGCTGAAATTCAGCGTGCTGCACCTGCAGCTTGTGCAACTCGCTCATGATGAATTCAGCGTGCTGCAGGTGCAGCACGCTGAATTTCAAAGTGCTGCAGGTGTAGCATACTAAATTCAGCGTGCTGCACCTACAGCTTGTGGATCTCGCTCACGCTGACTTCATGATGTGTTTGAAACCACATCTTAAATGCAATCGGAACAGGAATTAGGCCATGGTGAAAACTATACAAATTGAATTTTCTTTTAAACAAACAACAAAGAATCATCATAACACATATAGGAGAAGTACACTTTCTGATTAAAAATAGGACATTAAATCAAACTCTTGAATTTATTTACATGATAAGGCATATAACTGCAAAGAATAATGTGAAAAATATTTGCAACATATGATTCATATATATTAAATCAGAGAAATACAATTAACTAGTAGAAATAATCCACTCAATAGATACAAATGCATATAAAAGTAAAATAATTATGGAAAATATGATTGAGAAAGATAAGAATTGGAAAATTATGCTGGATGAGCAAGTACATCCACTATTACAACTATCACAAGGCATACAAATAACCTAAAAAGAGGGTATTTAACAACACAATGTTTATCCCAATGAAAGAAAGGTAAAGTAGAAGTGAAGTATAATAAGTTTGAAGCAACAACTAAAATATGATGAAGATTGTCGGCCCGCACAAGTTTATTCCCACAAAAGGCAGTGATTTATTGCCTAGGCGAAAACTATTCGGTTTTGATGATCATACTAATTTCAGCGTGCTACACCCCACGCTGAATTTCAGCGAGCTGCGGGTATAGCTCGCTGAAATTTAGTGTGCTGCGGGTGCAGCTCGCTGAAATTCAGTGTGCTGCACCTGTAGCTTGTGCAGCTCGCTCACGCTAAATTCAGCATGTTGTAGGTGTAGCACACTGAATTCAGCATGCTGCAGGTGCTGTTTAAAAATTCATGCGGTGAATAGTATTAATGTGAAGCATACACCTTTCTTTTTAGCCATTTCCAGTTAAATAAATAGAATTAACAAATCAAAACAACCAGTAGTAAAGGATAACAAACATTTAAGGGTAAAATATAACCATTCTGACAAAAAACAAATTCAGGTATATTGAACAGTTAAATTGCCAAAATCATCAAAGATGAACAAATATTACAATCCAGATGTTAGAAATGCACTAAGACAAAAGTGGATAAGTAACAGTTAAGATGCGTCACAAACTTATGAAGAGAAAATGGAGTCATAGTTAACAATTAGGAGCTCAGCCTTGAAAAGTACAGTTATGGGAAGTTTGTATGACAAGTGCAAAAAATTGTAAGAGTAGCACATGATGGAACATGTTTTGTAAGCAACATTATGGTTCATTTTTGTGTAAAGGGGAGGTGTGCGAGACAAGAATCGGTGGACAGCGAACCACAACAGTTCTCAGGACCCAGACCCAGAATTTCTAGCATTTCCAAGTATTTCTCGGGCACGACTGCACGATCGGTGAAATGCCGGATGACGGCATTCACAAGATCGACCCTATAGGTGCAACACCTGCAGAACGCTGAATTCAGCGTGCTGCAGGTGCAGCACGCTAAATAAGTTAACAATGTCAAAAAGGTCCATATTTAATATTATTAAATAGAGTATGTATTTAATAATTTGTACTGATCACCCAACCAAAGACTCAAAATGACAAATAAACGAATAGTTTAATAAGTTAACAATATTAATAAGATCATAATATAAAATAGAACATGTACACAAAAGCTCAATATGATAAATAATTCAGATTTTAAAATGTCAATAAGTGCAATACCACAAAAACAAACTGAAAGTGAGGATAGATACAACTCTAGAGGGGGGTGAATAGAGTATTCAAATATTATGACACCCACTCAACTCCCTTAGAGTCAATTTGCGGAATGAGTTTATAGATATTTGAAACCCTAGAGCTTAACATAAAGTGAAGTGCACTAGAGAAAGCTAACTGTAATTACAGTTGAGCTTTGGTCCTATTACAGCAACTAGCAATCCTAGTTATTTCTACTCACAACCACAGTGCAATAATTAAATGAGCAACACAGACAACACAAGAAGTTTATAGTGGTTCCCTCTAAATAGGTACGTCCACTCTTCTACCACCCTGGTAGGAATCCACTACAGGTTTTTGTTCAGGTGCCCTGCCACCAACTGATCTGCTTCAAGTAGATAAAGTAGACCCTTTGAGCTTTTAATCAGGAGCTCGAAATCCAACACAGGTTTTTGATCAGGTGCCCTGCCACCAAGGTTCACTTTTGAAGGGAGTAATAACCCTTTATACAGGAGGTTGAGAGAGTTAAAGTTTCTTCTCTATTGTTAAAACAGATTAGAGAAGCTAGTGGATTGCACAGAGCTAGAAAGCTCTAAAGAATCAAGGCTCCCCCTGGCTTAGAGAATATCCAGGAAGAAGTCTTGCTTCAGGGTGCAGGAACTCTTCTGAACTTGAGACAGAGAACTGTCTTGAAATTCTGAAGGAGAAGCTTGAAGAAGACTCTTGATTGTAGAATGATTGTTCTTCTTCTATAGCTTTTCTTTCTTCTTCTTCTTCTTCTTCTTGAGGCACTGAGTGAATGTTCCTTGCAGCAGGATGAACTCAGGATTGAAGAAGAGAGAGTTGAAGAAGGATGATCTTCTCAGTTGAATGTATCAATGACTGAGAGCTGTATATCTCTTCCTGCTTTTAATCTGTGTTGATATCTCTTCTGTGTGTGTTGTTGTATGGTTGTTATTTGCTGTCTTTTAAAAGCACTTTATATATTGGCCTTTCCAACGACTCTAATCTTTGTTTGAATTTTGTCTTCTTCTGAAATCTGCAATCTGGGCTGCAAAAAGCATAAAGCAGAACATATCCTACAGGCAGACATGCTATAAGGGGATAAAGCTTTCTAAGAAGCTGCAAATCCAATCTGATAAAGGAGTACGAAAGAAAGTCACATCACACTAAACTCTTTACGGCCAAAGAAGACTTTTGTGTCTAACGGCTATAAAAGACAGCATGGCAGAATAAAGCAAAATGATATTTTAACTAATAAGACAAAAAACTTTGTCAGATAAAGCTTGACTTATGCACAAAGGATGGGGCAAGGATTGCCTTGAGATGTATGCCCAAAATCAATGAAATAATCTTTAATAAAATGTGCTAAATAAATAGGAATTAAATCATAGAACAGAAGGAGTACAAAATTACTAAAGGCAGACAAAAGATCGTCGAACGATCCTCGGAGATCGTCGAGCGAAGCACAGAGATTGTCGACCTATCAGAACAGATAGTCGAACGACACAGATAGTCGAACTATCAAAGCAGATAGTCGAACTACCACAGCAGATAGTCGAACTATAAGAACAGATAGTCGAGCTATCAGATAGTCGACCTATCAAGACAGATAGTCGAACTATCAAGCAAAACAGATAGTCGACCTATCAAACAGATAGTCGAGCTATCAAGCAAAACAGATAGTCGACCTATCAAAAAGATAGTCGAACTATCAAGCAAAACAGATAGTCGACCTATCAAATAGATAGTCGAGCTATGAGATAGTTGAACTATCCAAGCAGATAGTCGAACTATCAAGCAAAACAGATAGTCGACCTATCAAGACAGATAGTCAAACTATCAAGCAAAATAGATAGTCGACTTATCAAACAGATAGTCAAGCTATCAGATAGTTGAACTATCCAAGCAGATAGTCGAACTATCAAATAGAACAGATAGTCGATCTATCAAGACAGATAGTCGAACTATCAGATAGTTGAACTATCCAAGCAGATAGTTGAACTATCAAGAAATCTGTCTGGTCAAAAGAAGTCGAGCGGGGTTCGACGATCGACGAGGCAGATACCACAGATCGTCGAGCTAACAAGAGTTGAACTAACTCAGAGATAGACGATCTGCTGACTGACGAACATCGACCAACTGATAGACGATCATCGACCAGTCGATAGACGATAGTCGAGCGACGTTCGACCAAAGTCGAACCAAAAACAACTTAACCAAATTTTCATCTGGATAAGTGACAACTCTACAACTAGAGCAATGTAACTAAATAACTATCCTTTGACCATAGATAAATCTTGGGTCAAGAGACAAAATGAGAAGACTAAACTCAAATCCAAACTAGGGTACCAACAATCTCCCCCTATTTGGGTTAAGTCTCTCAAAAACAATACAAACAAAACAAACTACTGAAAATAAATATAATTCAGGAAAAGAAATATCTAAGCAGCAAATAACATCAATCAAACAGACAAATAAACAACTGTCAATCAATGAAACTTAAGAAGCATCAGAATCTGGTTTAGATACAGAGGAACCAGGAAGAAAAGAAATTTTTCTGAACGGATCTAAAGCTTCTTTCTTTGATATCTTTAAATTTTGTTCTCCAATAATTCTAGATTCTCCTGTTCTTGGTACTACTACTTCAGGGTGCTTTTCTATATATTTTGAAGGATCAAAAACCTCAGGTCTAACCTGGAATTTGTCTAGCTCCTTCTTTCTAAATTTAGACATAGTAGTTAAGCATGTAATATCTTTTCCTTTAGCTTTGGCTTTTCTGATCTGGGCTGATCCAACTAGTTCAAGAAATCTAGCCATCCTGAAATCAGGATTAAGCTCTTGACTTTCATATTCATTTTCACAAGTTGGATCTAAAGGTTTTACAACTTTAAATTTAGTAGAAAGTTCTAACATGCTTGCAGCTGGTTCTCTATTTTCTTGAATAACTAATGAAGATGGAGGAGCAAACTTAGCATATTTCTTATTTGATTTTTCAGAGAAAATAATACTTTTACCTTTTGAATCAGTTTTCTTTGCTTGAGCTGGCTTTGAGGAAGATATGCTTTTGGTTTCTTTGGAAGGTGATGCTCTTCTCTTGGGAGAAGGAGGAGGTGAAAAAGTTGGCTTCTAATAAACTACCTCCTTTACTTGCTCTCTTGTATCAGCATCTTGCCTTTGATATCCATATTGGGATCTTCTTTGATATCCTGGATTGCTTTTCCTTTGATGAGATTGAGATGGAGTGAATCTAGCAGACAAGGCTGAAGGATTTGCAAACATATTTCCAGATGCTCCTACACTAGGAGGTGGAGGAGGAGGTCATTTAGAATTCCACTTAGGTGCTGGACTATCATATCTTTTAGATTTCTTTCTTTGCTTTTGCTGATTCTTGGAAAATCCCATCCAGTGCTGATATTCTTTGGACTTGGGATCTATTCCTTTCAAGATATAATAAGGAATATCATGATCAGGGTTAGATGGAGGAGGAGCAACAGCTTTCCTTTTTCTTTTAGCAGATTTCTTTTTCTTAGTTCCTTCTGAATCATCAGAGTCATCTTCATCATCAGATTGAGATGATGGTGGTTGATCATAAGGATCAAAGGCCTCTTGCTCAGCTTTTTCTTTGTCTTTCAATGCATCTTTTTCTTTCTCTTCTTCTAAGGCATCCTGTGCTAGAAGAGTATCCAGATCAAGTCCTGGGGTGTCATCCCAGACTGTAGACATTTCTTCTTGAACATCTGAACCTTTTTCTATCTCAACTGCAACTGTCATGAGGACCAGTTCATCATTCACAGCTACCTGAGCTAGAGGAGAAGATATATGATCTTGAATAGCAAGTTCTTGAACTAGTTGTTGAGCAGGTTCTTGGACAGCTTGAACTTCTTCCACTAGATCTGTAGTATCAGGAACACAGATTTGCTAAATGAAATTGAAACATCCCTTCTAGGTATTCACAGACTAGCATGTCAGTTAACATGTCAAGAAAATGAGTAAATGAATTACCTTCAGGATTTTCCTCAGAATTTCCTAACTCCCACAAGTCATCTAGAAAGGAGGTAATGACTCCTTCTAGGAAACGAGCAACTAAGGGAGTAGAAGCTTCTTCAAGGCAAACTTTGAACGCAAATTCTGCTTCCATTATGATATCGGAAGGCTTCTGAACTGGTGCTGGAATTGTAGAAGATGTTACAATGTCAACTGGAGCTGCTGTTACTTCTTGAATCTCAGCTTGGGGCTCTGCTGGACGAGAAATAAGGGGCAGTCCTGAGGCATCTTCCTCGAACATCTCCCCCTGCCTGATTTCAGTAGAAACTGAAGTCGGGCCCCTAACTGAAGATGGCTCAGCAGATTTTGAGCGAGCTAGGATGGAAGATGATAAGGTAGAGATGGAAGAAACGAGAGGAGCAATTGCTTCTTCAATCATGATTTTGATTGAAGGAGTAATTAGCTCCAATATGCTTGAAATGAAGGCTGGTGTGATTTCAAATGATGGTGGGGGAATCACAGTAGATGGATGATCATCAGGTATGGTGTTCTCCTGATGAGATAGAGTGTGAACTGGTGATTGATGGGTGGATGCATGAAGATCAATATGATCTGAATGAGGAATTGGTGACTGAGGAGGAGTGGATAGCTCAGAAACCAATAAATCAAAACTAGGATGAGAAATCCTAGCAAGATGAGAAGGGAGTGGAGATGCTGGTGATGATGCATGGAGAATTTTGGAGGAATCAAGAAGAAGAGAGGCAGAAGATGGTACTTCAATTGAAGTAGATGGAACTTCAATTGAAGTAGATGGTAATGCAGATGAGGTCGATGGAATGGAGAGAATGGATGAGCCTGCTTCATGTAGGTGGGGAGTGACTGAAACAGTCCTTGTGCTCTCAGACACAACTGGAGCTACCCTTGCTGGAGAAGGCTTCTGAAAACTCCTTTTCCACTTAACAAATAATGTTGGATCCATCTTCTTGCTGTCATTGATGGAAGTAGTGACTGTAACCAACAATTGGGGATATTTCTCTCTTAGAAATATCCCAAGTACCCTACCCAGGGTTACTTCCTTCTTGTTATTCTTCTTTCTTATCAAATCAAACATAATTCCTGCCCAATTTATCTGTTTCTTATTTACTATTGCACACATCAAGGCAAACTGTTGCCTGGTGATGTTATCATGAGCAGAGTGCTTGCCCAAAAGAACTTTTCCAACTAGTTCAGCCAAGAACTTTATCCTTAATGGACAATTAACCTTTAGCAGTTTAGAAGGAATGCCTTCTGCATGTCCTAATTCGATCAACATCCTTCCAAACTCTGGAGTATCTTGTTCATATTCCTCTTCACCATTCAGCAATCTGAAAATATCAGTTAATACGGCAGGAGTCAAACTTACCTCTTCGCCGCCAATCGTTCCAGTCATAGATTCGTCACTAGAAGATGAAGTGAAGGCCCACTCTTTAATCTCTGGGATGTTTATCTTTATCCTTGTGGACATTAGCCATTCCAGTCCTTGTTCCTTGCAGAGCTAGAGGATTTCTACTATCTGAGAATCACAGGCACTGAAGGAGTCAAAATCTACGCTGAAGCCGTCGTCGAACTTCATCACTGACAGAAGAGCTGGAGCAATCGCCATTGATTCGGTTGGAGAAGACGAGAGAGACGACGAAAGTGAAATGGCAGAGAGCGCGAGGCAGAGCTCAAACAGAAAGACGGAATACGAAAAGACGAGCTCCGTTGACGATAAAAAGAACGATCTATTAACCTAGGTCGACCATCGGTTTTATATTAAAACAGCAATCGTCGATCTATTTAACAGATACTTGAGACGATGGTCGAACGGTCGTTTGACGATCGTTTCCTGAAGAAGAGTAGTCGATCAGTCGTTCGACTATTTCTGTCTTCACAAACAAATAGGCTGTCGTCGCCCGTAGGTCGACGATAGGCTCGACCTGTTCGACTATCGTCAAACATCGTTCGATGATCTTCAAATAGATTTCAACAAAGGTCGAAGTCACACTTAGTCTTTTCAATTAATCATGCATAGTTGAACCAAAAAGAACAGATGCTTCTGTTCATCTAAGTGCTTGGTGAAAATATAACCTCTCTGAAGGTCAGTGAATATGAACTCAAGGCTGATCTTATTCTTTTCCACACAATCTCTCAGGAAATGGTGTCTAATCTCAATGTGCTTGGTTCTAGAGTGGTGCACAGGATTTTGTGCAATGGAGATAGCACTGGTACTATCACACATGATTTTGGTGTTCTTGTGTGTGTACCATAATCCAAAAGCTGGTTTTGAATCCACAGGATCTGTGAGCAACAACTAACAGCTGCTATATATTCAGCCTCTGCAGTTGAAGTTGAGACAGAAGCCTGCTTCTTACAGAACCAAGAGACCAATCTCTCTTCCAGGAACTAACAAGTTCCTGAGGTACTTTTCCTGTCAACTCTACAACCAGCATAGTCATAATCAGAGTATCCAATTAACTCAAATTCTGATACAGCTGGGTACCATAGTCCTAAATTTGGAAAACCCTTCAGGTACCTCAAAATTCTCTTAAGAAGAATCAAATGAGATTCCTTGGGGTTGACCTGGTATCTAGCACATAGGCATGTGACAAACATTATATCTGGTCTACTTGCAGTTAAATACAACAGGGAACCAAAAATGGCCCTATAGTTTTTCTTATCAACTGGCTTACCCTGATCATCAGAATCTATAACTACATTAGTAGCCATAGGTATATGCATTGCGGAAGCATCAGCCATCCCAAACTTATTTACCAATTCCTAGGTATATTTGGATTGGGAGATGGAGATGCCATCAGCATCTTGCTTTACTTGGAGACCAAGAAAGTAAGACAGCTCACCCATACTACTCATCTCAAACTTAGAATGCATCAGGTCAGAGAACTTTTTGCATAGTTTGGGATTAGTAGAGCCAAAAATAATATCATCCACATACACTTGAACTAATAGGATTGTGTCCTTGTGGTGCTTAACGAAGAGGGTTCTATCAACTACTCCCCTAACAAAGTTGTGCTCTAACAGGAAACTAGCTAGAGTCTCATACCAGGCTCTGGGTGCTTGTTTAAGTCCATATATAGCTTTTTGCAACTTGTACACAAATAAGGGCTAAGTTGAAGAAACAAAACCAGGAGGTTGTTCAACAAATACCTCTTCCTTTATCTCACCATTTCGGAAGGTACTCTTGACATCCATCTGAAAGACCTTAAACTTCATATAGGCTGTATATGCTAGAAAGATCATTATTGCCTCTAGCCTTGCAACAGGAGCAAAGGTTTGGTCATAATCTATACCTTCCTCCTATCTGTAGCCCTGAGCTACAAGCCTAGCTTTATTCCTTACAATAATTCCATTTGCATCCAACTTGTTTCTAAATACCCACTTGGTGCATATGATCAGTTGGCCTTTTGGTCTTGGAACCAAAGTCCATACCTTACATCTTTCAAACTGATTGAGCTCCTCTTGCATAGCAATGATCCATTGGGGATCTAGCTCAGCATCTTTTATGGTGAGGGGCTAAACTTTTGAAAGGAAACAAGCATGCATCACATCCTGTCTTAATTGATGTCTTGTTTGTAAACTAGCTGATATATCTCCAATCACTTGAGATGTATGATGATCTCTAAGTGTGACAAGATTAGCAGGTGGGATGTAATCTTCAGCAACTGTTAGGATTAATTCCTCCTGAGGAATTGGATCAATAGTTGGTGGTACAGCATCTGCTTCTGCAAAGTCTTCATCACTATCTGAATCAGTGATATGAAGAGTTGATAGATGGAGAATCTCTTGAGTGACATCTTTATTAGATTCTGGTACTTGCAATGAACTTGAGGAAGGAGAAGTTTCCTTCTCCTTGTAAAACATCTGAGATTCATCAAAAGAAACATGTACAGACTCCTCAATTTTAGAAGTTGATTTATTAAATATCCTATAAGCTTTGCTTACTTGGGAATATTCAAGAAAAATTCCCATTAAAGCTTTTGCTTCAAACTTTCTAAGGTATTCTTTGTTATTGTTATGAATGTAAACTACACAACCAAATACTCTAAAATAATTAATTGTAGGTTTCTTTCCTTTAAGCAACTTATAAGGAGTTTTACTCTTAAGCTTGTGTATAAGACTTCTGTTCAAGACATAATTAGTTGTGCTAACAGCTTCTGCCCAATAAGAGAGAGGCATGTTAGCATCTGCAAATAATGTTCCAGTAGCTTCAATCAGGGTTCTATTCTTCCTTTCCACTACCCCATTTTGTTGGGGAGTTCTAGGAGCAGAGAAGCTATGTTTGATACCTTCTTTCTCATATAATTCTTGCATGAGAAGAGAATCAAACTCAGTACCATGATCACTTCTGATCAAGGCAACATGAGTAGAATACTCAGTCTGCACATATAGTAGAAAGTCTGTAAGAACTTTGAAGTTATCAGCCTTAGTTCTCAAGAAGAACACCCAAGTTAACCTAGAGAAGTCGTCTACAATTACTAAAGTGTAATACTTCCCTCCTAGACTCTGTACATTTATTGGGCCAAAAAGGTCCAAATGTAATAAATACAGGATTTTAGGTGAATCACTTTTATTTACAGATTTAAAGGAGTTTTTGGTTTGCTTGCCTAATTGACAAGCCTTGCATAGGCTCTCCTTCTTATAGGGGCAAGAAGGTAAATCTCTAACAAGGTTGTATTTAGATAACCTAGATATGTTCTTGAGGTTAACATTGCTAAGCCTCCTATGCCATAAGGTGTTGTTATTTGTTACTTCATTAAATAAGCAGATTTCAGATTGAGTTGAGTTAAAATCTACTAAATAAATATTACCCTGTCTAATACCTACTAACACAACATTACTATTTAAAGTAATATTACAGAGAGAGTTAGTGAAAGATACCTAATATCCTGCATCACATAACTGGCTTACTGAGATAAGATTGTGCTTCAGTCCAATTACATATGCAACCCTCTTGAAAGTTACTGCTCCATTGGTAATCCTACCATATCCTTCAGTTTGACCACAGCTAAAATCCCCTAAGATCACCTTTGGTCCAAGCTTGGCCTTGAATCTTGACAGATTTTCTTTATTTCCTGTCATGTGTTTTGAACAGCCACTATCCAAATACCATTTGTCTTTAGTATATGGATAGGTCTTCACCTACAGAATAGACAATTAGACATTGTGGACCCAGGTAACCTTGGGTCCATTATTCTTCACATAATGAAAACTTGAAATAAAAGAATAAGCAGGTTGGGGTTTATATCCAAAAGGGTAAGATCTCCTAGGTGGGATACTCCAAGCAGTTAATGGGTCCACAAACCTAGGGTTTCTATTTATATTAGGGTTTCTAAGGTTCTGGTTGTAATTTTGAAAATCAAATTGAAATCGTCGATCAGCGTTCGACGATTGATGCTCAGATCGTCAAGCATCGTTCGACCATTCAGATTTCGATCGTCGAGCAGCGTTCAACGCTTTTTGTAGCTCCTTAAAAAAAATTATCTTTTATCTTTTAGCTTTATTTAAGGCTTGATTAACTTGTTTTACTTGCTCAGTATTCTTTGTTCCATCAGCTGAAATAAAGTTTACTGGAGTTGAAAGATGATTTTTAAGAACCAATGGGGGTTCACTTGATGAGGCTCCTAAGCCTAGATTATTACTGCCTGACCTAGTGTTTGTCATGCTAGTGATTTCTAGCAGCTTAAGGCTTCTACCATTTAAAGATTCTTCTAATCTCTTGGACTTTGCTAGTTCATTTTTAAGACACTTTATTTCTTCACTAGACTTAGTGAGTTCTGCTTCTAACCTAGCATTTTCAATGGAGAGGATTTCTGATTCTGCTAACTTACTTCTAAGTTCCTTAATTTCCTTTTCTGAACTAATTAAATCTAAACAAAGAGATTAAAATTCAGATTTAAATTCAGTAGAAGAAAAATCATAAGAAGATAATACCTGATCTTCTGTAGACATTTCTTCATCATCATCAGAACTCTTTGCAGCTGAGTGGTTGCTGCAGGCATCAATTGCCATAAGGCAAATTTCCTTTGCCTTCTTCTCTTCCTCATATTCACTGGAGCTTGAGGAGGAAGATTCCTCATCTGAATCACTCCAGGTCTCAGCAACAAATCCTTTCTCCTTCTTATTTTTGTAGGAGGAGGACTTGGAGTGCTTCTTGTGATGTTCTTTTTTCCTTTCTCTTTTCTTTGCTCTTTTCCTCTGGACACTCTGGTAGAATGTGTCCAGGTTTCCTGCAACCATAATAAACAATTTCTTTAGCAGGAGATCTGTCATACCTTGGTTTATCTTCATATCTTGAAGATTTCTTTCTGAAATCTTTTCTGCCCATCTTGAGAAACCTTTTGGCAAAGAGTGCCATCAGCTCCTCATTGGATTGGCTCCCTTCAGAAGCATCAGCAGCTTTGAGAGCAAGAGTTTGCTCTTTTCTTGCTAGAGTTGGAGTCTTGGCTTCAGCCTCAGCTTCCCTGGTCTTTAGAACTTGCTCAAAAGACTTGAGCTTGCCAAGGAGAGCTTCAGTTGAGATTTCAGTTGTACTTCTGGCCTCCTTGATAGGCCAGATCTTGAGATCCCATGTGCTGGGGAAGCACATCAGTATCTTATCATTGAGCTCTGTCAATGTAATCTCCTTATCAAGAGTTCTCATCTCATTGATGATTGAGCTGAGCCTTGTGTACATGGCTTCATCTGATTCAGCTTCAGTCTTCTTGAAGTTTTCATACTAGGATATAAGGTTGGACCTTCTGTCCTTCCTTTCATCAGCTGAACTAGCTACAATCTGGTTCAGTGAGTCCCACATGGCTTTTACAGAGGTGCAATCAGCCACTTTTTGGAAGATTTCATCAGACATAGTCTGAGCCAGAATATTCATAGCTTTGGTATCAGCTATCTTTGCCTTCTTGTAGGCATCATTGTAGTCTGGAGGAGGCACTGCACTGAGATTTGTAGATGTTGTAGCAGTGGCTACAGTAGGAGGTGTTGGAGGTCCTATCAAAATAGAAGAAAAAATGTCGTCATCAATAGAGTTCATATATAATTTGATTCTTGCCTTCCAGATGCTAAACTTAGCTAAGTTGCAAGCTGGAGGTCTGGTGCTAGAGTAATTCTTAGACTGGGCCATGAAGTGAATATCTATAAGCTTGGTATCTATATAGATCTTGTGACTCAGGTGTTAGCCTGTACAGTCAGTCAACCTCCCTCTGATACCAATTGAAAGTGAGGATAGATACAACTCTAGAGGGGGGTGAATAGAGTATTCAAAAAATATGACACCCTACTCAACTCCCTTAGAGTCAATTTGCAGAATGAGTTTATAGATATTTGAAACCCTAGAGCCTAACATAAAGTGAAGTGCACTAGAGAAAGCTAACTATAATTACAGTTGAGCTTTAGTCTTATCACAGCAACTAGCAATCCTAGTTATTTCTACTCACAGCCACAGTGCAATAATTAAATGAGCAACACAGACGACACAAGAAGTTTATAGTGGTTCCCTCTAAATAGGTACGTCCACTCTTCTACCACCCTAGTATGAATCCACTATAGGTTTTTGTTCAGGTGCCCTGCAACCAACTGATCTGCTTCAGGTAGATCAAGTAGACCCTTTGAGCTTTTGATCAGGAGCTCAAAATCCAACACAGGTTTTTGATCAGGTGCCCTGCCACCAAGGTTCACTTTTGAAGGGAGTAATAACCCTTTATACAGGAGGTTGAGAGAGTTAATGTTTCTTCTCTATTGTTAAAACAGATTAGAGAAGATAGTGGATTGCATAGAGCTAGAAAGCTCTAAAAAATCAAGGCTCCCCTAGCTTAGAGAATATCCAGGAAGAAGTCTTGCTTCAGGGTACAGGAACTCTTCTGAACTTGAGACAGAGAACTGTCTTGAAATTCTGAAGGAGAAGCTTGAAGAAGACTCTTGATTATAGAATGATTGTTCTTCTTCTATAGATTTTCTTTCTTCTTCTTCTTCTTCTTGAGGTACTGAGTGAATGTTCCTTGCAGCAGGATGAACTCAGGATTGAAGAAGAGAGAGTTGAAGAAGGATGATCTTATCAGTTGAATGTATCAATGACTGAGAGCTGTATATCTCTTCTTGCTTTTAATATGTGTTGATCTCTATTCTGTGTGTGTTGTTGTATGGTTGTTATTTGCTGTCTTTTGAAAGCACTTTATATATTGGCCTTTCCAACGACTCTAATCTTTGTTTGAATTTTGTCTTCTTCTGAAATCTGCAATCTGGGCTGCAAAAAGCATAAAGCAAAACATATCCTGCAGGCAGACATGCTATAAGGGGATAAAGCTTTCTAAGAAGCTGCAAATCCAATCTGATAAAGGAGTACGAAAGAAAGTCACATTAGACTAAACTCTTTACGGCCAAAGAAGACTTTTGTGTCTAACGGCTATAAAAGACAGCATGGCAGAATAAAGCAAAAAGATATTTCAACTAATAAGAAAAAAAACTTTGTCAGATAAAGCTTGACTTATGCACAAAGGATGGGGCAAGGATTGCCTTGAGATGTATGCACAAAATCAATGAAATAATCTTTAATAAAATGTGCTAAATAAATAGGAATTAAATCATAGAACAGAAGGAGTACAAAATTACTAAAGGCAGACAAAAGATCATCGAACGATCCTCGGAGATCGTCGAGCGAAGCACAGAGTTCGTCGACCTATCAGAACAGATAGTCGAACGACACAGATAGTCGAACGACACAGATAGTCGAACTATCAAAGCAGATAGTCGAACTACCACAGCAGATAGTCGAACTATGAGAACAGATAGTCGAGCTATCAGATAGTCGACCTATCAAGACAGATAGTCGAACTATCAAGCAAAACAGATAGTCGACCTATCAAACAGATAGTCGAGCTATCAAGCAAAACAGATAGTCGACCTATCAAACAGATAGTCGAACTATCAAGCAAAACAGATAGTCGACCTATCAAACAGATAGTTGAGCTATCAGATAGTTGAACTATCCAAGCAGATAGTCGAACTATCAAGCAAAACAGATAGTCGACCTATCAAGACAGATAGTCGAACTATCAAGCAAAACAGATAGTCGACCTATCAAACAGATAGTCGAGCTATCAGATAGTTGAACTATCCAAGCAGATAGTCGAACTATCAAACAGAACAGATAGTCGACCTATCAAGACAGATAGTCGAACTATCAAATAGTTGAACTATCCAAGCAGATAGTTGAACTATCAAGAAATCTGTCTGGTCAAAAGAAGTCGAGCGGGGTTCGACGATCGACGAGGCAGATACCACAGATCGTCGAGCTAACAAGAGTTGAACTAACTCAGAGATAGACGATCTGCTGACTGACGAACATTGACCAACTGATAGACGATCGTCGACCAATCGATAGAAGATAGTGGAGTTGTGTTCGACCATAGTCAAACCAAAAACAACTTAACCAAATTTTTATCTGGATAAGTGATAACTCTACAACTAGAGCAATCTAACTAAACAACTAACCTTTGACCATAGATAAATCTTGGGTCAAGAGACAAAATGAGAAGACTAAACTCAAATCCAAACTAGGGTTCCAACACAAACATAGAATGTTTGTACAAATGCACAACACACACTTCACTTTTCAGTCGGCACTACACTGCACACATGTGCACAACACAATTCACTGATTATACACAATGACACACACAACTACTTCACACACGTACACATACTTAACAACTGGTTATTGTTATAAAAGTGACAGAACTCACACTTCACCAAATACACACACAAAACTACTAAACTGATTATACTGAATAACACAACACACACTAATCACACATCATAAACACACTTCACTCTTCACTTCATATGTACACAATAACACAACACATTTTCACAAATTACACACACACTGCACAATACAATTTACTGATTACATACACAACTCTTCACTGCACTACACAACACATGTACAAAATAACACATCTCATTTCAATGATTACACACATACATACAGGCATACAACCAATTCTGCACTTCACTTACCTGTACACACACTTGTTAGTTGCTACATAACATACTTCACTTGTTATACAAACGAATTATCTGGTTACACACCACACACATTTGCCACACAGCAGTACATTTCTCTCCACACTGTACAATACATATACACAATAACACTAACACATTTCATTGATTACACACAAAAAACCTTCAGTGAGCGCACTCATGCACACACACACACTTTCTAGTTGGCAGTTGCCACAAAAGTGACAAAATGAACATTGCACTAATTACATACACAACAAATTAACTTAACACAAACACACTTGCCACATAGCATAAACTTACTTTACACTACACTGCACAACAAATGTTCATAATAATACATCAACACCACATTTCACTGATTACACGCTCAACCACTTTGCTGGAAAAAAAAGCATTTTGGTACTAGTACTTAAGAAATAAGATGATGTTTAATGTGATGGAAGAATAAAATTTATTTGTCAATCAACAAAGATATAAGAAATAAGGTTCATAGATATCAAAAATTCAAAGACAATTTCAAAGCATTATATAAGTTTCAGGAAGATCAATGAAACTAATTTTATGTTAAGATAATTAATGGAAATTATAGAGGGTAAAGAAAAAGATTTTCATGTCATTTTTATTTATCATATATCTAATATCATTGGCATTGATTTTGTATACTTTTAAAGAAGAAAAGTGTATGCAAAAGTATTTTGAAATTTTCAAATAAATGTATGATAGAGAACTAACTAATATTGAAATTATCAAATAATGTACAACATGAAGTTCAACGGGCTGCACTTGTAGCTCACTGAAATTTAGCGAGCTCGCTATATTTCAGCTAGCTGCGCCTACAACTCGCTGAAATTCAGCATGCTGCACCAGCAGCGCGCTGAAATTCAGGGAGCTTCACCTGCAGTGCACTGAAATTTAGCGAGCTGCACCTGCAGTGCGCTAAAATTTAGCGAGCTGCACCTACAGTGCGCTGAAATTCAGCTTGATTTAAACGAGGTCCCATGAGGAGCTTGATGCTCTCTGTAGAGGATGTGAGTGAAATATACACATTATAATTATCTATGCGTATAAACTTCAATCAAAAATTAAAATTGAGAGCTAGAGATGTGAGTGAAATACAATGTATTACCATTCTTTCATGAATTATAGAAAAGGTTTTGGTGCTCATTCGATGCCTCCACTTTTGTGTAGCCCATTATGTTAAAAATGAGAAAAGATACATATAAATATTTTTTCTACTATAATTTAAAAAATAATTATTACTCTTACTTGTATAGTTTCTGAACTCCAAAAAATGCAAAGTTTTTTAAATTGAGACTCTGACATCTTTATGGGGTGATTTTTGATCCTATCAGTCATGTTGGAATACTTTAAAAAAGGATTCTTCTTAATAATGTGCTTGTAACGTCTCCAAGCATCTCTAACAGTGAACTTTACCCAATTTTTTGCATCATCTTGTAAAATAAACTTTGACTACAAAATGTAAAATGACAAAAAAGTTATTCGATCAATATTAGTAAATAATTATACAAAATATATTAAGAAAACAAAATATATGTATGTTTACCTTGGTATAATTCCATACACGGTCTAAGTTCTCATCTGGCATGGAAGCCCAACTTGTGTAAATTAATGGACAAAATGCTAAATTTCTAGCCAATGTGCCCAAAAGAGACTTTAGTCTGACACGACATGGTCAGTAGGTCCTATTGGTTGACAGTGTTCATTTAAGGTAACTTCTTTTCGCTCCTCTAAAGTTCTTGCATGAATGTTTTTGCACATTGTTTCTCCACGAGTTCTTTTGATCCTTGCTCCTAATTTCAGTGTATAAGGGGCGCATAAACAAATTAAAATAAGACAATCTAAAGTAAATACACACAATATAAGAAAAAGAATAATTAACATACCAATTTCTTTATTTCGTTCTGCAACTTCAACATCTTCTTGAGTGAGAAATTCATCAACCCGAAGTAACGACTCATTTCTCCCACTATGCTCTTCTCGGATTTCTTTAGATGGTGGTAGATTTTGATTCACCTTTATAGGAGGCTGAATTTGATCGTGTTGATTTCTTCCTTTATGAGAAATCTCATAAACTCCAACAAAGTCATCAATCAAAATTGTAGGACATTTCTTGTTCCGTTTTACCATTTGAGCTTGATGTTGATTGGAATGTTGTATAATGGATGCAGGTTCTTCAGGTTGATGCTTCTTTGGATGCGGATCTTTAACTATTTAATGAATAATTAAAATAAGACAATCCAAAATAAATAGACACAATATAAAAAAGAGAATAATCTACATGCCAATATCTTTGTTTGGTTCAAAAACTTCAACATCTTCTTGATTGAGAGCTCCATCCATCTTAAGTAAATCATTTCTCCCATTAGGCTCATCGATGATTTGAATATTTTTTCTCTTTCTTTCACGAAGCTTTCTATGATAAATATCAGCTTTCTCCTATTTTACCTGACGAAATTTTCTCGCCAACTCAACACTGGACCTTGCTTGAATAGTTTCATCAAAACCATGTTTTTCTTTCTTCATTTCTATAATGATAAAATCAAATCATTAAACACATTTTAATAATTAATATATGCTTATACAATAATTCGAACAAATGCTATTTAATAAATAAAAAAAACATTACCTAGATTGTATTATAACTAAAAACAAAGTCAGAATAACTTTCATTTTCATTTTCAAAAATGATTTCATCATCGAGCTTCTTATGTTGAACATGAATTTCAGATAAAGACATTTCAATAATATCATCTGGCAAATCTTCCCTAGCCAAATCAACTTCAACATCATCTGCTAATAGAATAATATTTATTGGAACCTCAGGTGCTTCTTGAGTATTTAAATTTGTATTATCTCCCATATCAAATGAGTCCCTTGGTAGTACTTTCAAAACATACTGCTTATTTTTATTAAAAGAATCTTTGACATAGAAGCATTATTGTACTTGAGATGCTAGGACAAATAGATCATTCTTATAACATTCTTTATTAAAATAAACGCAAGTCATCCCATATTTGTCTTCTTCAGCTTCAAACTAAACACATTTGAACAACACTTGATTCAAATGTCCATAATAATCTACCTCAATGATATCACTTATTGCTCTATAATATGTCATACATATCTTTTTAGGATTTTCATCCTTAACACTTTTAACACTTTGGGTTACCGCTTCCAAAGTGACCCCACTATTTTAGGTTTTCCTCCTTGCATCGCGTTGTCGTGTATTAAATCTATATCCATTAATAAGATATCCAGAGCACATTTTTGAAATATTATTTGGCCCCCCGAGAAACCTCTTTTATGAAATTAGAAACATCATCATTCATGGTATGTGTTGCAAACCATTGAATGAAATCATCTCTTTGACTTTTACCTTTACTCCACGTACTTCTTTTTTTGCAATTTTGTAGATAAACCTCATGTTCCCTATAAAATAAATAAGTCAAGATTATTTACCAATGTTAAATTAAAATTTTAAAAAATTGTAATAAGTAAATGGTGATAGTACCTGATATAATATTGAACTTCATCAGAATTGAACAAAATATAACCATGGACTTTGTTCCGTAACTTATGATCAAGAGAAATGAGACTTATCCCCCTAATATGATGTCCGTTAGTAGAAAATTCATTATTTCGTGCCACTCTATTGATGCGTGTATCAACATCACTGGATAAATATCGAGAACAAAATGTCAAAGACTCCTTCGCCAAATATTCTTCTGCAATAGAGCCTTCTGGGTGAATCTTATTACGAACAAATGATTTTAATTCACCCAAATATCTTTCCATATAATACATCCATTGAAATTGAACTAGCCCACCTAATCTAACCTCATTTGCTAGGTGAATAGGTAAATGGTCTATTATGTCAAATAAACTAGGAGGAAAGATTCTCTCAAACTGGCAAAGTATTTCAGTCATCTCCATTTCTAAATGATCTAAACTTCTTAAATCAATGACCTTTTAACATAAGCAACGAAAGAAGGAACAAAGCCTAATTAATGGAATTGCAACTTGATTAGGAGTTATACCTCTTATTGCAATTTGTAGTAAGTAATGCAATATAATATGAGCATCGTGACTCTTATACCCGGATATTTTTCCTTCATCAACATGAATACATCAAGAAATATTAGAGGCTATCCCATCAGGATATTTTACATTTTTTAGAACAACACAAAAGATAGATTTCTCATTTTTTGTTAGGGAGAAACAAGCTTTTGGGAGTTGAGTTTTCTTGCCTTCATTTCCTTCCTTCAAATGAAGCTTCTTTCTTATCCCCATATCATGTAGGTCCAAACGAGATTTTGCATGATCTCTTCTCTTTCCTTCAATCTCTGAAAGTGTCCCAATTATATTATCAACTATGTTTTTCTCAATGTGCATGACATAAAAATTATGGCGTAGAGTAATACTGTTCCAATATGGCAACTGCCAAAAGATAGATTTTTTCTTCCACGGACCAAACTTTTTCTTCTAATCATTCTCCTTGAAAATGTCAGAAAGGTCTTGTAAATCTTCTAATTTTTTTTTGAATCTAATAAGGAAGGTGCAGACCTATATTTTATCATCCCATTAAAAGAAACTTTATCAGAATGCTACTTATGATTCACATCCAAAAATACTCGATGACCCATGTAGCACATCTTTCGACTATGTTTCAAATAACGAGAAGATGTTTGATAATGACAAGCAGGGCATGCCAACCTTCCTTTAGTGCTCCAATAAGATAACATAGCATATACAGGGTAGTCACTAACTGTCCACAAAAGTACAACACGCATCTGAAATGTTTGATTTTTGAAAACATCATATGTTTCTACTCCGACATCCCACAATATCTTTAGCTCCTCAATTAATGGTTGTGGGAACACATCAATAGCATTTCCAGGTGATCGCGGTCCAGGAATAAGCAAAGACATCATTAGATTCTCTGGCTTCAAGCATAAATTTGGAGGATAGTTATATACTATTAATACCAGAGGAGATGTGTTATATGACAGACTCATATTGCCAAATGGATTAAACCCATCACTAGCGAATCCAAGTCTTATATTACGAGTGTCATTTTCAAAACCTGGGTGATTCACATCAAAGTCTTTCCATGACTGTCCATCAGCAGGATGCCTTACCTTACCCTATTTTGAACGCTCTTCTGCATGACACCTCATTGAATCAGCAGTTTTTGAACACATGTATAGTTGTTTTAGTCTTGAAATTAAAGGAAAATGTCTCAACACTTTTGTAGAAATTTTGTGAGCTTTCTTGGATTTCTCTGACTCACAATTCACTTCAGGATATAGAATCCAACGAGATTCGCCACAAGTATGGCATTTGTCATCTTTCTCATGTTCTTTCCAAAATAACATGCAATTATTAAGACATGCATCAATCTTTTTATAATCTAATCCCAGGTCTCTAATCATAAATTTTTTTTTAAAAGAGATAGGGATGTTCAATTCAGGTATAGCCTCTTTCAATAACTCTAAGAGAGATGTGAATGATGCATTGCTCCATCCATGCATGCATTTCACTAAACACATACGAATAGTAAAAGATAATGTAGAGAAGTTTTTACAACCAGGATATAGTTCTTTATTTGCTTCCTCAACAAGCTTATAAAACTTCTTTGCATCTTCATTTAGTCCTTCGTATAATCCATTTTCTTCAAACACTTCTTTAAATGTGTCAAATAATAATCCATTGATATCATTAGATGAGATATCATCATTAGTTTCTTGATCAAGATCCATACGTTTAATATCCTCTCTATGATAAATCCAATCGTTGTATCCTTTTTCAAATCCCTTACTTACCAAATGGTCAAACACCATATCTCTTTTCCCCCAAATACCATTGCACCAATCAACACATGGACATAAAATGTCTTCTCCTTCGAACAACCCTTTACTAAACGCAATATCCATGAAATGTTTAACACCATTAATATAATCTTCACCATAACGAGGCAAATAAATCAAATCCTTTTTCATCATACTTTATCTTTTAAATAATGAAAAATGACGGTACCTAAACCAAAAAAATATTATATTGAGTTACATTATCAAAGCAAAATTTACAAAAGAAGAATTGTGTGCTCTTCGCTGATATGTTAAAACAAAACCATTAGTATAAAACATTGCAAGATAATTTGTGTATGAAAAATGATTTGAGAGAGAGAGAGCTATATCACACACACATACACCATACACCACAACACACACACACACATACAATAACACACACACCTATAACACAACAATACACACACACACACACACACACACACACACATACAACACACCTTCCAAACACACATACAACACACATTCCAAACACACATACAACAAACTTAAAACGCAATAGCAATGAATAAAAAAACACACCTACAACACACATACAATACTAACACACACAACACACACAACACACAACACTAACACACACATACAACATACACCACATCACACACACACACATACATACACACACACACACACACACACACACACATACACACACATACACACACAAACACACACATACAACACACACACAACAACAACACAGATGCACACCTACAACACACACACATATAAAAAACACAAACAACACACACACACACACACACACACACACACACACATACAACACAACAACAAAAAACACACACATATATATACAACACACACAAACACACACAAACACATACAACACAACAAACACACACACACACACATACACACGCATACAACAACACACACACCTATAACACACACACATACATCACAACAACAACACACACACACACACACACACACATTCCAAACACACATACAAACACACACATACAACAACAACGCACACACACACACATACAACACACAAACATACACAACACTAACACACACATACAACACACACACACACACAACACTAACACCCACATACAACATACACCACACCACACACACACACATACAACACAACAACAACACACATAAATACCTACAACACACACATACAGGAGAAGGGGTTTACCTCAGCGATAGGGAGAACGATAGCACAAGATATGTAGAGGAAGAATGTGCAAGAACCCTACGCTAGGTATCCGGCGGAGAAATTCCGACAGTTTTCGTCGTCGATTCGGTGCAATCGGACTGTCGGTGTCGACGGGGAAGAAGCTAGGTCGGTGCAATCAGACTGTCGTCGTTGATGGGGAAGAAGATTTTGCACGCCGGCGTCGACGGGGAAGAAGATGCAGGCAGTAGCAGCTGCGCCCGGGGAAGAACCTTGTCATCGTGTCGGGGAAGAGAGGCTTGGCGCTAGGTATCTGGGAGGAGATTAGGCGATCCAGAGTGCTGCTGAAGTAGTGTTGAACCCGTGATTTTGGCTAGGGTTATTAATTAGTTAATCAGGGGTATTTAATTAAGGTAATTAAAAATTGATTCAAACAGAAAATGGGCAGATATCCGTATACCAGAGAAATCCAAAACTGATTTTGTTTTGGGGGCGTTACCACAGAAAATGAACTGAAGTATTGTTGAACCTCCATCAGGGGCTGCCGCCCCCGGACCCCTGCTGTCGTCAACACCGGTATTGTCGGAGGGATTCACACTTCGATTCCTCTAAGCTCACATGGGCAAACCTGGTGTGAGAAATAAGAGGATCTATCGGACCAGAATAATAATCAAAATAATCACCCACGATTGAACAAGCATCGCCAAAAAACATGGCTATTAAATAAAATTTTTGTAGTGCGAAGTCGGGAAAGGATTATCGAGGGTTTGTGTACGAGTTAGAAATATTGTTTTTATAAAAATAATTTTTAAAGTAATAATTTGGTGTGAGAGATAAATAATTTTTGTTATTCATAAAGTAATCTTTAGGCAACACTTTTAAAATAATGCAAATTAATTTTTAAGAAGACAACATATCATAATTGTTCCCTATAGTGAATCCTCGTGGACAACATTTCAAAAATGTTCCCTATAAGGGATTAGAGAACAGTTTTTGAATGTTGCATAGAAAGTGTTGCTTAAAGATGTAAACCTATTGCAACAATTATAAATTGTTCTCTAATAATGTTTATGCAACATTTTTATAACTGTTGCCAAGCCAGGTGTTTTTAAAGACCCAAAATATTGTTGTGAATTAAGGAATAAAAACTAATTTTTCATAAGTTGACTTGAACACACTAGAATATATAAAAACCAAAACAATAATAAATTTTTTCAAATGTGCTAAAAGTGAATATAAATTATCTCTATAGAGCTAGAGACAAAGGCTTATGAAAAATACAATTTACATTTGGTTTTTCCGATCCTTCTACTAAGAACCGGCAGGCTAAAGCACATCTCTCCATAGATCTTTCTACTAGCCTCCCCTAGATCTACCACGATCTAGACACTGCGCACAAGGCAACGAAATCTCCCTAAGCCATGCAAGGACTTGGATGCCACACACAAGGTGGCGATTTTACCCTAATCCACACAAGGAATTAGACGCCACGCACAAGGCGGCGATTTCCCCTAAGCAATGCAAGGACTTAAACGTCACGCACAAGGCGACGATTTACTCTCTAGATTATAATTGGATTACAATAGTAATTAGAACAAAAAAACTGAAAACTTAGAATTAAACACCCTTCAAACCATGCGCTGAAGATGACGACGAATCCTAGCCAGGGTTGCTTTGAATGTTGCTTACGTTTCGTCAATCTTTTGCGCTTTGGCCTTCTTGAGAGTATGGAGTAAATCTAAAATATGAATCTCTCTTAATCGTCGAAACAGGAAGGTACATCCAGATAATGAAATTTGTGATCCCCACAAAAAATGAACTGGCTTTTATACTTTGGCGATATCGCCCGACACTGGGTATCGCCACCTGGCGATATCGGTAACTACAGCAATGTGTACCACGAACTCCTCATTTTTCGCATCGCAGATCCGTCAAGAGTCGAACGTGGACTATCGCCTGGCGACACTGAGTATTTCCACCTAGCGATATTGATAATGGCTTCTACGTATCCCAAGAACTCCAGATTTTTGCATTGCTGATTCGTCGATTGGGAAGGTGGATTCGTCGATTGTAGATCGCAAACTCATCGATCGTACCTATCACTAGTGGGCGATACCCAATATTGCCTGGCGATAGCTTCTAAGCTCATCTGTGCTGACCCAAAAGAACACCCAAATGACATTAGAGCTAGACTCGTGATATCTGCACATCATAAACATTCAAATAACAAATACACACAAGATTTATTATTAGTAAACTAGGAAGCGTGGAGTGTATGTCACGCCCGTGACCTAGGGCGTGACCACCCTTCGACGATCGTCGGCTTCAATTCGACGATCATCAAGCCCCAGCCTGTCACGCCCGTGACCCATGTGTCACGCCCGTGACCTAGGGCGTGACCGTCCTTCGACGATCGTTGACCTCAGTTCGACGACCGTCGAACCCAGAATTAGCTACCCGGGCCTGTCACGCCCGTGACCTATGTGTCACGCCCGTGACCAAGGCCGAAACGTCAGCCAGACTTTAAATTTCGGCAACCGACATCTTAATCAATTCTGATTATGGAATGAACAACAGGAATATTTATGGGCCGTTTCAGTCCCAAATTAGTTAATAAAAAAAGTAAATGAGGTCCAATAGAAAACCGCCACCTGGATCAGCCAATTCATCTTCCACCTTTTCCCCTTCCCTGCATCATAACCGAAACGTCATTAACAGAAATATTAATCGCCATGAATGTTTCAACCTTTCCCCTCCCTCCTTTCTTCCCTTTAAATGGGCTCCCTAGACTAAGAGCTGGAGTTTCCACCCTTACCCGACGGATTTGGAGCTTGTACGGTGCTGTAGAAGAATTCCGGCGACGCCACCACCGCGCCATGATAGTCCGACGTCCATCTCGCCTTCAAACCGCGAACAAGGTCCTCCCCTCCCTCTTCTTCTGCGGATAGATCTTAGAAATCGTTAGGAGAGATATCGAGCTCAACAGAGCCAGATCGGGTGAGCGTTTCCATGGTTTTCCGAAAATTTCGTGGTGGCGGGTTCGCCGGAAACCACCTCTCCGGCGGCCGTGCCGCCGCCCGACGATAGCCCTCACCTCAACAGAGGTGGTGGTGGTGGTGGCCGGCCAGGGAGATGGCTGGATGACCGGGAAATAGCTTTGGAAAAGTTACAGGAAATTAAGTTTTCAGGGCTCTGGTTTCGGGCTGTAGAAGAAGATGAACAGTGCCATTAAATTAGATTCTATTCTTAAAACAATTTCTGAATAAAAATATCTGTCATTTTAAATAATTTGGGAAAAATATTTAGATGCTCCTGCAGGAAAAATGGTCAACACCAAAATTGTACCTCTTGGAGTGTAGGGAATTTTAAAATTTGTTTCAAGCATTTTGGACCACTGGATAGACCTCAGCACTAAATTTGGTGAGGTCTACCCATAGGGTTGTCCTGACCTTAGAAAAATTCCCCACTCCAATCCAGTTATCACAATGACTTGAAATTTGGGGTGTGACCTAACCTTACCTATATCTAGGTACCATCCAAAAATTAGGATTTTTGGGAAATATTTTTTTATAGTTTTTAGAAAAAATTCAATAATCATAGCTTAATTTAATTAGATGGCTATACAATTTCCAAACCCTCCCAGATTTTGGTGAGTGGTCCCTGGGTTCACCATAAGGTTCTGTATAATTTTTCGTCTCATTTAGAGATGGTTTGGATTAGAAATGATCAAACCTAAGTTTTGCCCTAATAAAGGGTTTTAGGTTAAAGGTGCACTTTTGAGGTTTGAGTGGTCAAATCACCTCAACAGAGGCTGAGATTTTTACCACTGGCTAGTTATATTCTCTAGCACCCCCTCAAAGAGTTTGAGGTGGATCGGGGTAAGTTTACCCTAAGAACCAAGGCCAAACCCTAAGGATGGATCTTTGTGGCTTGTGAAGGTCATGTGGTCAAATGACCTTGGAGTGACTCGAAATTTGGTGAAGAGGACCATAGGGCCATTATAGTTCTCTGGATGAAATCTTAGTAGATTTGGAGACTGTTGGGATACCTAAAAACCTAACCCTAGTTTAGGGTGCAAAACTTGTAGAGATAGGAAATGACACTAAATCATATTGAAAAGTGATGAGATTTGGGCAGAGTGAATTATAGGGATGGTACAAGCTCTGCATATTTTACTATGAATTTTAAAATCATTATTTTGGATACTTCGTTAACGATTTAGTAGCTTGTACGATTTGCTTAGAAAATTTATTATGGAATACAAACTTCCTGGAAATTGATGAAATTTAAGCAGAGAATGTTTATTATGATTTTAAATCTCTGTGAATTTTTATGGAATTTTTGGAAGTTTAATTCTAAGGCTTGCTTCATTAAGTATGTTTTACCTTGAATATTTGATTAAATCTATAGTGGTGTTTAGCAAGCTGGTAAAATTATGATTCTTTGCACAAAGATCTTTTCTATATCATACTACTGATTAGTAATTTTTCTATAATTTTCCGATGAATAATTTCAGTACTTCCTTCTTTACGTAGGATTAACGTGATTATACTGGATAAATTAATTAGAGGCTAAATACTTTTAGAAAAATTCTAAAAAATTTGTATTTGAGGTTATCCTGCTTTTATTTAATGATCATGATTTTTTGGGTAGCCATTACTTAGGAGGATCATGTAGTTCATGTTTAAAATGACCCATGGCCCATCCTTTGGGAAAATTAAATAAATATCAGATTAATTAGGAAAATTATTATTTTCTGGATTTAGACTAATTATGTCATGGTAAACCTCCAGTAAATATTATATGGGATTTGGAAGACAGTTGGGAGTACCACCCCTTGCATACCTCATAAAGATTAGGACGGTTTGGGTTTAGTAAAACTGCAGAAGCTGAGCTAGAGTGGGTAATGAACTTGGAGATGGAATTTTGATAGTTTGCTGATTTGGACAGGATGAGTTAAATCAAGTTCATTATTAGAAGTTAGGATGGGTAGGGGGTGAGGTTGACTAGCGATAGGTAGTGTTCGGGTTCAACGGAAGACCATCCTCCCCGAGAAGAGGAAGAGTCAAAGCCACCCTAGGAATGGTCCACTGTAATGAGAGAAGGGAATGGGTTAAGGGAACCAATCAAGTATAATAAGTTCCTTGGAAAGGGAGTTTTGGGATTCACCCCATCATAGCTCCTAGTACCGCTGCGAGCCCTTCACCGGGTAACCCTCGGGAAGTCCAAGGTTAACCTTAAATCTTAGGAATAAAATGATCAAGAGTAACCCTAATAATAGTTGTACCTCACACCTACACTTGTACATTTAGGAAGAATAAATGGCATGGAATGGGTAGAGTAGGTCCGTGGTCTAAGGGCCTACTAGTAGTGATGGTGGTTGGTTTGTAATTGGGAAGTCCAGGGAGCGGGATGCTCGGGGACTTGGTATATGCTTGGTAGCCTAGAGGGCTGGAGGCTCGGTAATATGAGAACTTGTACAGATATAATTGTCATGATTGCATGTGCATAAAAGTGGTGGGTCATCGGTACTAGGCGATCGATCACACCGACAGCGGTACGTTGACTCGGCGAAAAGCCTGGTGTGTACAGCCAGCACAAGTACACGGATACTCTAGGTTGTGTTCTTCTAGGGGCATACGGAAGGGCTAGGCCTGGTAGTGTAGTTACCTGCCTAGGAGTGGGGGGCCCGACTCACTGTCTCCGTTTGCCACAATGGAGGTTCCTGGGGGTGAAGCTAGCTGCCCGAACAGGGGGAACTAAAGGTATGTGCGCATAGAGTTGTGTGGGTGTGTTGCACTTGCTTGTGCATTTTATAGCATAATTGTGTGTCATAGCATAAACATGCCACCTAACGTATACAATGGTATGGGACGTTTTATACGATAGGCCCTGTAAAACGACCCCTTGGTCTATAGGGGTAATCCCTATAAATCAATGGTTATATTTCTTGTGCCTTTTGCTACTCCTTGTTGTTTGATAACCGACACCCCAACGTATAAGTGTATGGGACACTCTATACGATGGGAGCCCTGCAAAAGATCCCTTGGCTTATGCGCTTCCGCGCATAAGTTAAGGTTACATTTCTTACTTTCTGTTTCTGTCATATTATTATAGAATTGCTAGATTAGTTCCGCTGCCATCTGTTTCTTGATTTAACCTCCACCATCATGTCCTTCCCTTTCTTCCTCTCCGCTCGGTACCTAGGAGCCATGGGGGAAGGTGTATGGGATGATAGGGCTTAGTCTTTATGACTAACGGTTTTCGAACCACAACATTTTAGGTGTACCATATGGACGGGTCACAGGTGTTGCAGTTTCTGACAGAGTTGACCCCGCGACCGTGTTACCATTGTCACCAGCCGGGACATACACGGGTTAAATGCTCCTTGATGGGTGGGAGAACACCAGCTCAGCAGCCAGGAGGCCGAAGACGTAGACGCAGATGTGGATTGTGAGGCGGCGACGGCAGGCCGAAAAGGAAGAAGCTCCCAGAGATGCAACAACAGCGGAGTACAGAGTCGGTGGAGATGGGCCAGTCTAGCTTGGGTGCTCTCGGTTCAGTGATAGTTACGGTGATGCTTTGTTTTAGTTTTTCTTCCGCGAGTGACTTGTAGTGAGGATTACATGTACTGGGCACAAGCCCACCTTTTGTACTCTGATTATTATTATTGTTATTGTGGACTCTCCCTTCGTGGAGATTTATACATACATGTGGTTATGTGGACTTGCTTTTACTTCATCATGCTACTATTCTGTGATCGAAAAGGGCCGGCAGAATTGGCGTTTTGTAATGGCGACCTTCCCGTGAGTCGGTGCCACCGCAAAACGGCAATTCTGGGCTAAGACCCCGGTGTTTGAAAAAAAAGGGGGGGGGGTCTTACAAGTGGTATCAGAGCAGACCTCGATCGGAAAAGTAGCAGTCCACTAACCCTGGGTCACCCCCGCTCAAGTTTAGTTTGGGGACAAACTAAGCAGCGGAAGCAGTGGTGTGCCCATAAGGGAAATCACATGTGAAAGTCCACTTCATCGTTAACTGGAATCCTTCTTTGTAGCCTGTGGTCTACCCTGCCCCCAGCAGGGAACACCTCCGGCTGCGAAGATCTCATCTTATCATCCTCTAACCAACGATTTAGACTCAACCAACTAGGACTCGTGACTAACCATGGCAATCTATAGTATGCCCTAGTTCAAAATAGACCTTGGCTATGAATTTGGTTAAGTTAAGGAGGTACCCAAAGAGAATAAAGGAGGAGTTTAGCACGAGAATGACTACCTAAGACGTAAACTCAGGTATCCCTACTGTCCCAATCAACGATTATTCGAGGAGGTAGACTACCTTAGGTAGAATTGAGACCAATAGTACATTAGTAGAATGGTAAAGGACAAGTAGTCTTAACCCTCAACACCGGTAATGAAATTACTTGGAGGCAACCACCGAGACAAACGCTGAGGGTCGGATAGGATTTCAAGTTCGGAAGATACCCATTTGGGATTGGGAACAATTTGACCCGGACAAGGTTGTCGCAAATTTGACTCAGAGGGTGTAAGGTATGGAATATATTAACGAGTTTCAGGGTGGAACCCCAAGTCCAAGATTGATTCCCTAAGGATCGTGCACCCAGCTGGGACAGATGTAACAGGATAATATCAAAGATACTTAGCCCAAGATAGGTAGGGGCTGATCTTTTGTTTATTGGGGGCGAAACTTTTGTTTATTGGGCAAACTAGTATTGGCTTGGGTTCCCTTGGACCTAGTTTGGGAAAGTGGCGTAACAAACATGTTTTGGAATGATGACCCGTGGCGTTACCAAGACAATGATAGGGTAATAAGACAGAATAATTTCGAGAATTAACTATTATCACGTGAAATTAGGTGACGGGTAACAAGATTCGGGATATCTGAGAAGGTAAGGATGTAGTCGTTAGGTGGTATCATCAGAAGGATGATGTATCTCAGAACATGTACCCCCGGAGTGGAAATTTGAGGACATCGCGATGGATTTTATTCATGGAATTCCCCGATAGGACGCTGGAAGACCTTCTGAGGCTATACATTTTGGGCCACGGGGAACCATGGGAGAAGCTCCTACACTTGATCAAGCTCTCCTATAACAACAGCTACCAGTCCCGGATCATGATGGCGCCTTACGAAGTCTCGTATGGAAGGAGATGAAGGACCCTGCTCTCTTGGATTCAAGACGAGGATCCGAAGGCATTGGGATCGGATTTTGTCGAAGACACCGAGGCTCAGATGAGACCAATCGGAGACAGGATATTAGAAGCGCAGAGTAGACAGACTAAGTATTATGACACCCGACATTGTCAGGTGGATATCAGGTGGGGGACCGAGTGTTTTGAACATCCGGCCCATGCATGGAGTTTCACAGGTGCGTGGTCGGAGGAGGAAGCTCAGCCCTAAGTATATGGGCCCTTACAGGATCCAGCAGCGGATCGGGGCCCTAGCTTATAGGCTGGAGTTGCCACCAGAGCTGGCATCTCTGCTTGGCGTATTCCATGTTTCTTCGCTTAGAAGGGCTCTACTGCGCCCGGAGCAGCAGATTTTTATCACCGATGGACCGGTAGCTTCTGACCGGTCAGTTCATTTGGAGCCGATCGGGATCGAAGACACGGCAGTGCGGGTCTTGCAACGGAAGAAGGTTCCATTAGTCAAGGTTCTGTGGAACAATCATGGGTAGGAGGAGCGTACATGGGAGCCACAGGACGTGATGCGGCAAAAATAACCGGGACTTTTCAGTCAGGTATACCTCACAACCCCTCTGGACAATCAATGTGTGTTCCTATTTTAAACCAATAAGACTGAAATTTCAAGAATATGGGCTAATCCTTTGTTTATTGGGATATACACCATATCAATTGGACGAACTAGTTTTGGAATCAAAACTACACACAACAAACCTAACGTAGAGATGTAATCTTTCAATCACATGGGATGTTACAAGCTTCTTTTCCCGATTAGAGTCCCGTAGGCTTAACCTTGATTTCGGGGACGAAATATTTGTTTTGTTTATTGGGATTTGTAATATCCCATTTCCGGCTAGACCCCTAGGAGTCGGTTGGTCGTGACAGAACTCTAGGAAGCCCAAAAAAAGTGAAATAAATCGACCGAGATTTCAGGTCACGGGTTGGTCACGCCCGGGACCGACCCGTCACGCCCGTGACCTAGGGCGTGACTCCTTCAACGATCGTCGATCTCAGGGAGACGATCGTCGGGCGCAAAATTTTCAACCCGACCCTGTCACGCCCGTGACCAAGGGCGTGACCACCTTCGGCGATCGTTGATCACAGCGCGACGATCGCCAAGCGTGTAATTTGCCTCATGACCCTGTCACGCCCGTGACCCATGTGTCACGCCCGTGACCTAGGGCGTGGCCACCCTTCGCCGATCTTCAAACCCAGAATTTGCTACCCGGGCCTGTCACGCCCGTGACTCATGTGTCACGCCCGTGACCTAGGGCGTGACCACCCTTCGACGATCGTCGGCTTCAATTCGACGATCGTCAAGCCCCGGCCTGTCACGCCCGTTGCCCATGGGTCACGCCCGTGACCTAGGGCATGACCACCCTTCGACGATCGTTGACCTCAGTTCGACGACCGTCGAACCCAGAATTACCTACCCGGGCCTGTCACGCCCGTGACCTATGTGTCACGCCCGTGACCAAGGCCGAAACGTCAGCCAGACTTTAAATTTCGGTAACCGACATCTTAATCAATTCTGATTATGGAATGAACAGCAGGAATATTTATGGGCCGTTTCAGTCCCTAATTAGTTAATAAAATAAGTAAATGAGGTCCAATAGAAAACCGCCACCTGGATCAGCCAATTCATCTTCCACCTTTTCCCCTTCCCTGCATCATAACCGAAACGTCATTAATAGAAATATTAATCGCCATGAATGTTTCAACCTTTCCCCTCCCTCCTTTCTTCCCTTTAAAAGGGCTCCCTAGACTAAGAGCTGGAGTTTCCACCCTTACCCGACGGATTTGGAGCTTGTACGGTGCTGTAGAAGAATTCCGGCGACGCCACCACCGCGCCATGACAGTCCGACGTCCATCTCGCCTTCAAACTGCGAATAAGGTCCTCCCCTCCCTCTTCTTCTGCGGATAGATCTTAGAAATCGTCAGGAGAGATATCAGGCTCAACAGAGCCAGATCGGGTTAGCGTTTCAATGGTTTTCCGAAAATTTCGTGGTGGCGGGTTCGCCGGAAACCACCTCTCCGGCGGCCGTGCCGCCGCCCGACGATAGCCCTCACCTCAACAGAGGTGGTGGTGGTGGTGGCCGGCCAGGGAGATGGCTAGATGGCCGGGAAATAGATTTGGAAAAGTTACAGGAAATTAAGTTTTCAGGGCTCTGGTTTCGGGCTGTAGAAGAAGATGAACAGTGCCATTAAATTATATTCTATTCTTAAAACAATTTCTGAATAAAAATATCTGTCATTTTAAATAATTTGGGAAAAATACCTAGAGGCTCCTGAAGGAAAAATGGTCAACACCAAAATTGTAACTCTTGGAGTCTAGGGAATTTTAAAATTTGTTTCAAGCATTTTGGACCAATTGATAGACCTCAGCACTCAATTTGGTGAGGTCTACCCATAGGGTTGTCCTGACCTTAGAAAAATTCCCCACTCCAATCCAGTCATCACAATGACTTGAAATTTGGGGTGTGACCTAACCTTACCTATATCTAGGTACCATCCAAAAATTAGGATTTTTGGGAAATATTTTTCTATAGTTTTTAGAAAAAATTCAATAATCCTAGCTTAATTTAATTAGATGGCTAAACAATTTCCAAACCCTCCCAGATTTTGGTGAGTGGTCCCTGGGTTCACCATAAGGTTCTGTATAATTTTTCATTTCATTTGGAGATGGTTTGGATTAGAAATGATCAAACCTAAGTTTTGCCCTAATAAAGGGTCTTAGGTTAAAGGTGCACTTTTGAGGTTTGAGTGGTCAAATCACCTCAACAGAGGCTGAGATTTTTACCACTGGCTAGTAATATTCTCTAGCACCCCCTCAAAGAGTTTGAGGTGGATCGGGGTAAGTTTACCCTAAGAACCAAGGCCAAACCCTAAGGATGGATCTTGGGGGCTTGTGAAGGTCATGTGGTCAAATGACCTTGGAGTGACTCGAAATTTGGTGAAGAGGACCATAGGGCCATTATAGTTCTCTGGATGAAATCTTAGTAGATTTGGAGACTATTGGGATACCTAAAAACCTAACCCTAGTTTAGGGTGCAAAACTTGTAGAGATAGGAAATGACACTAAATCATATTGAAAAGTGATGAGATTTGGGCAGAGTGAATTATAGGGATGGTACAAGCTCTGCATATTTTACTATGAATTTTAAGATCATTATTTTGGATACTTCGTTAACGATTTAGTAGCTTGTACGATTTGCTTAGAAAATTTATTATGGAATACAAACTTCCTGGAAATTGATGAAATTTAAGCAGAGAACGTTTATTATGATTTTAAATCTCTGTGAATTTTTATGGAATTTTTGGAAGTTTAATTCTAAGGCTTCCTTCATTAAGTATGTTTTACCTTGAATATTTGATTAAATCTATAGTGGTATTTAGCAAGCTGGTAAAATTATGATTCTTTGCACAAAGATCTTTTCTATATCATACTACTGATTAGTAATTTTTCTATAATTTTCCGATGAATAATTTCAGTACTTCCTTCTTTACGTAGGATTAACGTGATTATACTGGATAAATTAATTAGAGGCTAAATACTTTTAGAAAAATTCTAAAAAATTTGTATTTGAGGTTATCCTGCTGTTATTTAATGATCATGATTTTTTGGGTAGCCATTACTTAGGAGGATCATGTAGTTCATGTTTAAAATGACCCAAGGCCCATCCTTTGGGAAAATTAAATAAATATCAGATTAATTAGGAAAATTATTATTTTCTGGATTTAGACTAATTATGTCATGGTAGACCTCCAGTAAATATTATATGGGATTTGGAAGACAGTTGGAAGTACCACCCCTTGCATACCTCATAAAGATTAGGACGGTTTGCGTTTAGTAAAACTGCAGAAGCTGAGCTAGAGTGGGTAATGAACTTGGAGATGGAATTTTGATAGTTTGCTGATTTGGACAGGATGAGTTAAATCAAGTTCATTATTGGAAGTTAGGATGGGTAGGGGGTGAGGTTGACTAGCGATAGGTAGTGTTCGGGTTCGACGGAAGACCGTCCTCCCCGAGAAGAGGAAGAGTCAAAGCCACCCTAGGAATGGTCCACTGTAATGAGAGAAGGGAATGGGTTAAGGGAACCAATCAAGTATAATAAGTGCCTTGGAAAGGGAGTTTTGGGATTCACCCCATCATAGCTCCTAGTACCGCTGCGAGCCCTTCACCGGGTAACCCTCGGGAAGTCCAAGGTTAACCTTAAATCTTAGGAATAAAATGATCAAGAGTAACCCTAATAATAGTTGTACCTCATACCTATACTTGTACATTTAGGAAGAAGAAATGGCATGGAATGGGTAGAGTAAGTCCGTGGTCTAAGGGCCTACTAGTAGTGATGGTAGTTGGTTTGTAATTGGGAAGTCTAGGGAGCGGGATGCTCGGGGACTTGGTATATGCTTGGTAGCCTAGAGGGCTGGAGGCTCGGTAATATGAGAACTTGTACAGATATAATTGTCATGATTGCATGTGCATAAAAGTGGTGGGTCATCGGTACTAGGCGATCGATCACACCGACAGCGGTACGTTGACTCGGCGAAAAGCCTGGTGTGTACAGCCAGCACAAGTATGCGGATACTCTAGGTTGTGTTCTTCTAGGGGCATACGGAAGGGCTAGGCCTGGTAGTGTGGTTACCCGCTTAGGAGTGGGGGGCCCGACTCACTATCTCCGTTTGCCACAACGGAGGTTCCTGGGGGTGAAGCTAGCTGCCCGAACAGGGGTAACTAAAGGTCTGTGCGCATAGAGTTGTGTGGGTGTGTTGCACTTGCTTGTGCATTTCATAGCATAATTGTGTGTCATAGCATAAACATGCCACCTAACGTATAAAATGGTATGGGACGTTTTATGCGATAGGCCCTGCAAAATGACCCCTTGGTCTATAGGGGTAATCCCTATAAATCAATGGTTATATTTCTTGTGCCTTTTGCTACTCCTTGTTGTTTGATAACCGACACCCCAACGTATAAGTGGTCTGGGACACTCTATACGATGGGATCCCTGCAAAAGATCCCTTGGCTTATGCGCTTCCGCGCATAAGTTAAGGTTACATTTCTTACTTTCTGTTTCTGTCATATTATTATAGAATTGCTAGATTAGTTCCGCTGCCATCTGTTTCTTGATTTAATCTCCACCATCATGTCCTTCCCTTTCTTCCTCTCTGCTTGGTACCTAGGAGCCATGGGGGAAGGGGTAGGGGATGATAGGGCTTAGTCTTTATGACTAACGGTTTTCGAACCACTACATTTTAGGTGTACCATATGGATGGGTCACAGGTGTTGCAGTTTCTGACAGAGTTGACCCCGCGACCGTGTTACCATTGTCACCAGCCGGGACATACACGGGTTAAATGCCCCTTGATGGATAGGAGCACACCAGCTCAGCAGCCAGGAGGCCGAAGACGTAGACGCAGACGTGGATTGCGAGGCGGCGACGGCAGGCCGAAAAGGAAGAAGCTCCCAGAGATGCAACAATAGCGGAGTACAGAGTTGGTGGAGATGGGCCAGTCCAGCTTGGGTGCTCTCGGTTTAGAGACAGTTACGGTGACGCTTTGTTTTAGTTTTGCTTCCGCAAGTGACTTGTAGTGAGGATTACATGTACTGGGCACAAGCCCACCTTTTGTACTGTGATTATTATTATTGTTATTGTGGACTCTCCCTTCGTGGAGATTTATACATACATGTGGTTATGTGGACTTGCTTTTACTTCATCATGCTACTATTCTGCGATCGAAAAGGGCCGGCAGAATTGGCGTTTTGTAATGGCGACCTTCCCGTGAGTCGGTGCCACCGCAAAGCGGCAATTCTGGGCTAAGACCCCGGTGTTTGAAAAGAAAAAAAAAGGGGGGGTCTTACACCTTGAGAATATTAGCATTAACTACCAGAGATTATTTGACAAAAATAAAATCAATAAAATAGGAATTTAATCTTAAAGACAGCTGCTGAAAAAGAGTAGTCGAACACAGAATATGATCGTCGATCTGAGCTAGGAGATCATCGAGCTGAGATCAGCTATCTTCGATCTGAGAATATTGTGAACAGATATGAAATTGTCGACCTGAGCTCGTAGATCGTCGAGCTCAGTTAAGATACTAAACTTTGAGATCATTGATCGGAGATCAACGATCGTCGAGCTGAGTTCGACGAAAGTCGAACTGATATATATTTCATAGATTTCTTTTATGTCTGAGTTCTTGAGTGAAATCCAATGTTGATCTTGTGAAGTCTGACCTAAGGAGACTAACTTAGACCTTGACCTTAACCCTGCCTATACTTGTGGGTCAATAACCTAAGAGTGGACCTAGCCCAAATCCAAACAAGGGTTCCAACAGTCCTTGTCGTCATTCAACAGGAGGAGGTCAAGCGCCGGATGGCCACATACTTTGACAAGCATATCTTGATCAAACAGTTCATGGAAGAAGACCTGGTCCTAATGAAAGTCAATGCACCTAGAAGGTCGGCAGCTATTGGGATCTTCAATCATAACTGGGAGAGTCCTTACATAGTCGAGAAGGTCCTAAAGTCGGGAGTATACCACCTCTAGAATGTTGAGCGGGTGTCCATAGGTCTGACTTACAATGGTGATGACTTGAAACGTTTCTACCCTTTGTTTAAATAACAAGATTGTATATTTTTTGTGATATATGGATTGTAATATATTTCTCTCTAAGTATGGATTGTCCTCTCATGATATGGTGAGGTTGAAATGTTATCCTCGAGTAGACCTGTTGTCTAGGCTCTCACTAGCTAGCAGGTCCATAACCTCACTCATTGGCAGGTTGTGAGAAGAGATGTTGAAATATTAGTCCCAAGCAGACCCAAAGTCCATGCTCTCACAAGTTAGAAGGTTTATAGGCTCCCTCGGTGGCATGTTGTGAAAAGAGATATTGAAATTTTAGCCCTGAGAAGACCCACTATCCTGGATCTCACTAGCTAGTAGGTATATAGGCTCACTCGGTGGCATGTTATGAAAAGAGATATTGAAATATTAACCCCGAGAAGACCCATTGTCCAGGCTCTCACTAGCTCGAATGTTTATAGGCTCACTCGATGTTAGGCTCTGAAAAGAGATGTTGAAATGTTAGTACCGAGTAGACCTGTTGTTCAGTCTCTCACTAGCTAGCAGGTCTGTAGGCTCACTCAGTAACAGTTTGTGAAAAGAGATATTGAAATGTTGACCCCGAGCAGACCTGCTGTCTTGGCTCTCACTAGCTGGCAGGTCCATATGCTCACTTGGTGGTAGGTTGTGAAAAGAGATGTTAAAATATTAGCTCTAAGCAGACCCGCTATCTTGGTTTTCACTAGCTGGTAGGTCTATTGGCTCATTTGGAGGAAGGTTGGAAAAGAAAGTGATGGTTGAAATGTTAACCCCGAGCAGACCCGTTGTCCATGCTCTCACTAGCTTGCAATTCCGTAGGCTCGCTCGGTGGCATGTTGTGAAAAGAGATGTTGAAATGTTAGCCCTGAGAAGACCCGCTGTCTAGGCTCTCACTAGCTGGCAGGACTGTAGACTCACTCAGTGGCAGGTTGTGAAAAGAGATATTTAAATATTATCCCTGAGTAGGCCTACAGTCTAGGCTCTCACTAGCTGGCAGGTTCGTTGGCTCACTCAAAGGCAGGTTGGAATGAAAAGTGATAGTTGAAATGTTAGCCCTGACTAGACATGCTGTCTAGGCTCTCACTAACTGGCAGGTCCATATGCTTACTCGGAGGCAGGTTGGAAAGGAAAGTGATGGTTGAAATGTTAACCCCGAGAAGACCTATTGTCCAGGCTCTCACTAGCTTGCAGGTCCGTAGGCGCACTCGGAGGCAGGTTGAAAAGGAAAGTGATGGTCGAAATGTTAGCCTCGAGCAGACCCGCTGACCAAGCTCACACTAGCTGGCAGGTCTGAAGGCTCACTCAATGGCAGGTTGTAAAAAGTGATAGTTAAAATATTGGCCCCGAGCAGAGTTATTGTCTAGGCTCTCACTAGCTGACATGTCTGAAGGCTCACTCGATAGCAAGTTGTGAAAAGAGATGTTGAAATATTAACCGCAAGAAGATCTCACTGTCAGGGTCTCCTTAGTTGGCAGGGCTGGAAGGCACTCGATGGTTGGTTGACAATGAGTTGTGAAATGACCCCAAAAAGATCCCTCTTTCAGGCCCGCACTAGCTGGCGGGGCTAGAAGGCAATCATGGTTGGTTGAAAATTATAGTTGGAAAATTACCCCAAGAAGATCTCACTGTCAGGCTCCCACTAGATGGAGAGTCTGGGAGATTGGAATGGAGTAGGTGAGTGGGGTCGCTCTGGGATAGATCTTGCCGACTAAGCACTCACCTATACCAAGAAGATTCATCATCGCACACCATCAAGTCGAGTGGTGAATGGTTCCAAATTTCTTACTCATACCTAACCCCTATAGGAGGGAGAATAGGTGATCAATAATTAGCGAGTGTTCTTAGGATGTGAGCTGATTAGGACTAGACTAACTCTGATAACGGCAGCAAAATAGGTTTTACATTAAAAACGATTATGCCTCGAATATGATGGGTGTGCGCGAGTGTAACATGGCACGCTTCTAGAAGATTATCGTGATTACAGATTAGTACCTTGGACCCGCGACAAATGAGCCTAGGGTCTGGAGGAGAGAAGCAAAAATCAATCACTCGGCAAGGATTCATGTATAAAATGATAGGGCAATAAAATGGAAAATATTTTTTCATTCATAAATAACTTTTTACAAAAAATCGCCTCGTGAGCGAGTGTACAAAGGAAAAACAAAAATATTATAAGGAAAAGAAAAGGTAGAGAAGCTCCTTCCTAGTTGCCGTCCTAAGAATAATCATTATTGTCGACGTCTTCATCTACGTCACCGAAGAGCAAGTCAAACTCATCTCCCTCACCTGGTATGGCGACGGGAAGGAATAGTTTGGGGACAAGTTCTTTTGTAGCTTATAATTCAAAATTCAAAAGCAGAATTAGATAGCAGGATATAAAATAGATTTTTTAGACGGATCTCAAAAAGAAACATAGATACACAAAATAATATACAGAACAATATACAAAACAACATCATCTCCTTCTCTGTGTAGAAAAACAAGTTGTTTTCCCTTGATCTTATAGAAGAATGAAGAAGAACATCAAACATATATCAAGGGTCCTCTTCAACTTCTACTCCAGGAATCCTCAAAGACAATAATTCTAGATCTGTCTACAAGTTTTTGGATTTCAATAAGTCAAGGCTGAAGACCTACACCCTGAGCATAACTCTAGTCTTCGAGAACATTTCAACATCTCAGGGTGAGCTTTGACACCAACAATCCACTAAGTCTTCTCTGTTGTTTAGGGAAAGAGAAGACAACATCACCTTATTACCTCACTGTAAAAAGGGTTTATTAACTCCCTTCAAAAGTTCTTGTGTTGGTTTTTGGGCACCTGATCAAAATCCTAAAGGGTTGTGAGATCTCCCTGCAAATATATCTTGTGATGACAGGGCACCTAAGCAAAAACCTGTGGTGGCAGTCACCTGATCAAAAAACTGTTAGTAGATTCCTACCAGGGTGGTAGAAGAGTGGATGTACCCAGATTTGGGGAACCACTATAAATTCTTGTGTTATCTATGTGTTCATTCTTCTTTGTTTTGTTGTGTTGTGATTGTGTAGTTTAGCTTAGTTCCTCTTTCATTTTATATAACTACTACTATCACTAATTTTACTGATAGATTTTAAAAATAGCAAAAAGTTTTAAATCACTCTATTCACCCCCCTCTAGAGTAAATTAGATTTATCCCCTAACTTTCAATTGGTATCAAAGGATTATCCATTGCCTAAGTTGTCTTTCAATTGGTATCAGAGGTTAGTTCTTTTTGTTATACAAGGTAACACTTGAACCAACAGATCCTTCTAAGATCTAAATTTCTCTAGCACATTACTTATACCATGGCACAAAACAAGGACTATGCAAGCACCAGAACTTCAGTTTGCAACCTGAATAAGTTTTCTATCTGGAAGGCGAGAATTAAATTATATATGAACTCCATTGATGAAGATATTTTTAATTCTATCTTGACAGGTCCACCATCTCTAGTGGCTACATCTACTGTAACTTCCAGCACTCATCTCTAGTGGCTACATCTACTGTAACTTCCAGCACTCATGTTGTTCCACAACTTGAGTGGATAGATGCTCAAAAGAAGGACAAGATAGCTGATGCCAAGGCCATGATCATTTTGGCTCAAACAATGTCAGATGATATTTTCCAGAAAGTGGTAGAGTGCACCTCAGCTAAAGCCATCTGGGATTCACTAATCCAGATGGTTGCTGGATTTGCAGATGAGAGAAAAGACAGGAGATCAAATCTCATCTCCCAATATAAGAATTTCAAGAAAGACGAGTCAGAGTCAGTGAGTGATATGTACAATTGACTCAGCTCAATCATCAATGAGCTGAAAACTCTTGATAAGGACATAACCCTCACTGAGGTCATTGTTAAAATTCTCATGTGCTTCCCCAGCTCATGAAATTCCAAAATCTGGCCAATCGAAGAGGCCAGAAGTCTGAATGAGATTTCCACTAAATCCCTACTAGGAAAGCTCAAATCCAATGAGCAGTTAATGAAGACTAGAGAAGCTGCTGAGCAGAAGACTCCCTCATCAGCTAAATAGGAGCAAAAAATAGCATTCAAAGCATCTGAAGAAACAGAAGATCCATTAGCTAGTGAAGAACTTCTGAGTCTCCTAGCCAAGAGATTCTACAAAATGGGCAAGAAGGATTTCAGAAGGAAGTCATCTAGATAAGATGACAAGCCAAGGTATGATGAAACCCCAACTAAAGAAATTGTCTGCTTTGCTTGCAGGAAGTCAGGATACTTCATATCAGAGTGTCCAAAGAATCAAAATAAGGAGAGAAGAGAAAAGGAGCCCAGGAAGCAGCACTACAGCAAGCCCTCCTCCAGCAAGCATAAGAGGAAGGAGAAAGGCTTTGTTGCTTAAACCTAGAGTGAAACTGAAGATGAATCTTCATCTTCCAGCTCCAGTGAAGATGAAGAAGAGACTAAAGCAAAGGAGGTTTTCTTGATGGCTATTGATGCATAAGACAGCCTCTAAGAAGCTGAGCAGTCGGACAATAAAGAACCTCAATCTGAAGAAGATCAGGTACTGTCCTCTTTTGAGTTCAATTATGATGGTTTTAGAAATGAATTTAAATCACTATGTATTGATTTAATAAATTCTGAGAAGAAAATCAAACTCCTTAGAGAAAAACTAACAGAACAAGATAATCTCCTTTATGAAAACAGTAAATTAAAAGATGAATTAACTTTAGCTAATGAACTAATCATCTCTCTAAAAACTAAATTAGCTGAGGCAAAGCAACTTGACGAATCTCTAAATGGGAGAAGTATCAAGTTGATGAACAACACAAGCACATTAAATGCCAGACTTAATAACAAGCTGGGCTTAGGTGCTTCATCAAGCCAACCCCCATTAATTTATAAAAACATACTGTTAACTCCAATCAAATTTGTTTCTAAAAAAGGCAAAAAAAAGGTAGATGATCATAGTATTAAGAAAATAGAAATAAAATAGAAAAAAATAAGAAAAACAGAAAGAACAAGAAAAATCCTAACTATAATAATGTTCAGCAGATTTCATCGAACTCAGATCGACGAAATGTGTACAGTTCGTCGAACTCAAGTCGACGAACTCCGTACGCAAGTTTTTATTATGATTATTCTCTGAACTGCGATCGATGAAACCAATGTGGTTATTCGAGTCGAGATCAACAATATTGGGGCACAGAGAATGAATACTTTCATTCTCTGAGCGAAGTTCGAAAAATTCATCCCCGTTCGTCGATCTCAGATCGACGAACTCACCAGAATTCGTCGACCCCAATTCAAGATAATAGAAATTTTAATTCTTTCAGAACCTTTAATCAACTTAGGGAATACCTCAATCCATTCACCTAGTGGATAATACCACCAAGAAGATATCACCCCCTAAGATATAAAAATCAATATGAATGTTCTTTTATTTTGAGTTTTAAGTATGAAAAGTAACAAGGACCCAAGGTAATCTGGGTCAAGAACATCTAATCTGTTCTTATACAGGTGAACTCCTATCCTACCATAGAGGAATAACGGTACTTAGATTGTGGTTTCTCAAGGCATATGACTGGCAGCAAGGAAAATCTAACAAACTATAAGTCCAAGCTAGGTCGAAAAGTTATCTTTGGTGACTCCAACTATTGCCAGACTAAAGGTTATGTGAAAGTAAATATTAGAGCTGTCACTTTCAAAAAGGTGGCTTATGTAAGTGGATTGAAGCACAACCTAATCTCCATAAGTCAATTATGTGATGATGGGTTTCAGGTATCATTTAATAACTCTTCATACATTATCACTTCTGTAAAAAATAAAGTAGTTTTAACTGGAACTAGAATAGGAAATATTTACATAGTAAATTTTAAGACTACTAGGTCTGAGATATGCATATTCAACCAGGTTAGCAATAATAATGAACCGTGGAATAAGAGATTAGGACATGTTAACTTAAAGAACATTACTAAATTATCTAGGGACAACCTTGTAAGAGGATTGCCTTCTTACCCCTACAAGAAGGAAAACCTGTGTTCGGCTTATCAATTAAGTAAGCAAACTAAAAACAGTTTTAATGCCATTAATAAGAGTGATTCACCTAGGATTTTGTATTTTCTCCACATGGATCATTTTGGACCCATTACTGTATAGAGCCTAGGTGGGAAATCGTACACCTTAGTGATTATAGATGACTTCACAAGGTTCACTTGGGTGTTCATCTTGAGGAACAAGTCTGATAACTTTAAAGTTCTTATAGACTTTCTTAAGAGCATAATGATTGAGTATTCTACTCCAATTGCATTGATCAGAAGTGATCATGGTACTTAGTTTGAGTCTCTTCCCATGTAAAAATTCTATGAGATGGAAGGTATCAGGCATTGTTTCTCTACTCCTAGAAATCCTCAACAAAATGGGGTAGCTAAAGGGAAAAACTGGACCCTAATTGAAGCTGCAGGCACATTACTTGAAGATGCTTACTTGCCACTATCCTTTTGGGCAGAGGCTGTAAGCACAACAAATTATGTACTGAATAGAAGTTTGATACATAAGCTTAAGGGCAAGACTCCCTATGAACAACTTAAAGGGAAGCAACCTTAAGTAGATTACTTAAGAATTTTTTGTTGTTTATGCTACATTCATAACAATAACAAGAAATATCTTAGAAAGTTTGAAGCCAAGGATGCAATAAGAATTTTTCTAGGATACTCCCAAGTTAGTAAGGCATATAGGGTATATAATAAATCTTCTATAAAAATGGAAGAGACTATATATATATCATTTGATGAAACTAACATGTCTTACAAGGAGAAGAACCCTTCTACTAGTGAAACTTTGTAGGTACCACACTTGTCTGAGAAGTTGGATGAGTTGACCCTCATAAATGAAACTATTGCACATCTCTCTCCACATATAAATGAAGACAGTTAAGATGAATCCACTGAAGTCGATGTTGAACCAACAATAACACCCATAATTCTACAAGAGGAATTAATTCCCCAAGCTATTGCTGAACCAACTCCACCTACTGAGTTTGTCATACTTAGAGATCATCCTATATCTCAGGTGATTGGAGACAGGTCAATAGGTTTGCAGACAAGGCATCAATTAGACTAAGACTTGATGCATGCCTACTTTATATCTCAAATTGAGCCCCAATCCATTAAAGATGCTGAGTAAGATCTACACTGGATTATTGCAATGCAAGAGGAGCTCAACCAGTTTGATAGATGTAGAGTTTGGAATTTAGTTCCAAGACCCAAAGACTACCCAGTCATTAGAACTAAATGGGTATTTAGGAATAAACTAGATGCCCAAGGTATTATCATCAGGAATAAGGCAAGGCTTGTTGCTCAAGGCTATAGACAAGAGGAAGGCCTATAGTATGACCAGACATTTGCACCTATTACAAGGCTGGAAGCAATCAGAATCTTCCTTGCTTATGCTGTCTACAAGAAGTTCAAAGTATATCAAATGGATGTCAAAAGTGCATTCTTAAATTGTGAACTTAAAGATGAGGTTTATGTGAAGCAACCACCAGGTTTTCTTTCTCCAACCCACCTTCTTATGTATTTAAATTGCATAAGGCTCTCTATGGTCTAAAGCAAGCTCCAAGTGCTTGGTATGAAACCTTAGCTAGTTTTCTTCTAGAGTATAAATTATTTAGGGGCATAGTAGATAGGACATTGCTTACTAGACATCATAAGAATCAAATCTTATTAGTACAAATTTATGTAGATGACATTATTTTTGGCTCTACTGATTCCAAACTATGCAAGGGGTTCTCTGACCTAATGCATTCCAAGTTTGAAATGAGTAGCATAGGTGAACTTTCCTACTTCCTTAGCCTCAAAGTGAAGCAACTGCCGGATGGCATCTTCATATCCCAGTCCAAGTATGCTAAGGAGCTAATCAAAAAATTTGGGATGTCAGATGCCTCAGCAAAGAAAACACCCATGACTTCTAATGCTGTGATTGACTCTTATGAACATGGCAAGCCTGTTGATTAGAAACTATATAGGGGCATTGTTGGGTCCCTATTATATCTCATATCAAGTAGGGCAGACAAAATGTTTTCTACATGCCTTTGTGCTAGGTTCCAGGTGAACCCTAAAAAATCTCACCTTACTTTTCTAAAAAGGATTTTAAGATATATAAAGGGTTGTCCTAGTTTAGGACTCTGGTATCCAACTGAGTCATAGTTTTAGTTGACTGGATACTCAGATGCTGACTTTGCTGGATGTAGAGTGGACAAAAAAGCACCTCAGGGACATGCCAGTTCCTCAGTGCTAGACTAGTGTCCTGGTTTTGCAAAAAGCAGACATCAGTATCTACTTCAACTGTAGAAGCTGAATACATAACAGATGGCTTTTGTTGTTCCCAGATACTGTGGATTCAGAACCAACTCCTAGATTATGGTTTCAACTTAAATAATTCAACCTTATTATATGATAATACAAGTGCAATTTCCATTGCACAAAATACAATACATCATAGTAGAACTAAGATATATAAATAAGGCATCATTTCATTAGAGATTGTGTGGAAAAAAATAAAATTATGCTTGTCTGCATCTACACTGATTTGCAAAGAGCAGACATCTTCACTGAACCCTTGGATGAGAGGAACCATCTGTTGAATTAGCTAGGTATGATAAATTGAGAGGCTTTAATTTAATTTATTTCTATGGTCGAAGAATTTATCAAAGTTCGTCTAATGAAGATCGACGAGCTGATAAATCTTGTTGAGATTTTTTGTCGACCTGAGACCGACGATATCTCTGTATGAAGACATTTTCGTCGACCTGAGATCGACGAACTTTCTTCAGAAAAAATATTGTCATCCTAAGATCGACGAACTGTTTTCCCTTCTCTTCAGACTGAGATCGACGATCTCATTTCTTCATAAAATTTTTTGTCAACCTGAGATCGAAGATTTTCTCTTTTTCACAGGACGGAGTCTGGCAGTTTATGTACTGAAAGACTTATAATCTGGTTTTGTTCGAGCTCCATCCAACGCTTTAAGATTTCTCTTGCACTAGATCTTTCTCATTTTTGCAGGAAAGCCATAGCAATTCCATCGATTTCTCTTTCAGGAATGAAGTATGACACTGGATTCGATATTGACTTTGACTCCTTCAGCTATCCTGATAAGATCTTCACTGACATACTGCAACTGTTTGAAGAAAAGCAGTTAAAGTAGTTCATGACCACAAGGATGAATTTTCTGACGACTGAAATAAAGGAATGGGTATGTACTTCCACCGTACCTGATGCTGAGACAATGACAAGCACAATAGCAGGACAACAGGTTATTCTTACTCCTGCCATTCTATCTGAAATTTTTGGTTTTAATAATGGAGAAGAAAATATATAAATAGACATTACAGAGTATAATGATATGTTGCTAAAAATGGGTTACTCCGAGCGAAACCCTAACAAATTATTAAAGAAAAATTTATCTGCTGTGTATAAGTTTTTGGCTGATGTTGTGGGAAAAGTCATGCTGGGCAAGCATACTGATCATGACTATATTAACAGGAACTAGTTCTTGGTGATATGTACTTTAGTAAATAAGAAGCAGGTGAACTGGGGAAAGGTTTTCTTTGAGTTCATTAAAAGGAAAAATAACAAGAAAGAGGTGTGACTTGCGAGGATTCTGGGGATCTTTCTGCAGGAAAAGGCTCATGAACTACGTGTCACCCCAACAATTTTCATCAATGCCTCTAAGAGGTTAACTTCTGCCCTGTTTGGCAGATGGGAGAGGACAATCACTAAGCCACAAAGGGCTTTTCCTCTTCCCCAGCTTCTGAGAGCACCAGGGCTGTACCAGCCAAACTCCAACCTATAAAAGAAGTTTCCATTCCTCCACCTCCACCTCCTTCAACAACACTTCTTCCAACAACAACTCCTTCACCTTGACAAACACCTGCCTCACCAATGCATCAACCAACACCCCCCGCATCTCTAGAACACATCACACCACCTTCATATCCTCTTCCACCTCACCTTGCCAACATGACATGACAAAACCCCATGTCCTCCAAAAACTTTAATAAATTATCTCCACATTCATTTCCACAACACAATAATACTCCATCCCCTTCACATACTCCTCCATCTTTTCCAATCCAAGATGAAGATATGACTGATATAATTCACATCCTTCCTGTCATTCCATCTCCATATACCACCATCCATCCATCTATATCAACTCAAACATCACCTGAGTAAATGCAACTGGATTCTCCATCCATTGCCATAATCCTGGAGCTCATCACTCCAATCATCAGGAATCTTATAGCAGAGGCAATTGTACCTCTTGCTGATTCCATCTCCTCCCTCTTTACTCTTTTTGTTGCTACCCCCTCTGTCCCTTCTTCTTCTAGGCCTAGATTCAGTTTCCACTGGAACCAGGAAGGGGGAGATGCTCTATTAAGAAGCAGCTCCAGCAGCAGCAGTTCCAGCAATTGAATATGTAGCTCTAGCAGTAGTTACAGAAGCAGTAGCAGTAACAACAGCAATAATAGCAGATATAGATATGGATATAGTAGTTATAGAAAGTGTAAATACAGTAATAGAGTTATTAGATTTTCTTGAGGCAGATCCTTCAGAATTTGATATTGAGCTCACTTATGTTGAGATTGCAGAACCTTTGGCAGCTGCACCATTCTTTTACCTAGTCCCTTCTATGGACTTGGCTGATTTATTAAGAGATTTTGATACTCTTTATCATTCTCTTCCTCTTCCTGAGCAAGTTTTCTCCAAAGCCATTGTATGCTATTCTGCTCCAGTAAGTCCAAAAGTTATGGACCAAATAAGGGCAAGTTTTGCAGTCCCTGTGATTTCAGAAATACTAGTTGCTGAAGAGGTGTGCAGTCCTCCTCCTCACATGTGGGCTGAGCCCCAATGCCAGACTTGGATGACATCATGTTTGCAGATATGGAAAAAGAAGATGAAAATCAAATGGTGACTGAAAGTATTGCTGAACCAGAAAGTGCAGAACAACCTAAGGCTGTGAAGCATTTATCCAAGGAAGCTCTGAAAGAAATTGATCACTTATATGAGAATCCTCCTAGATCTTCTGATGATAATGATGATTCTGATGATGATGATCCTGATGAATCAAAATCTAAGAAGAGCAAAGCTAAGAAAAGGAAATCACCTCCCAAGGCCATTCCTAAACCAAACCCCAATGCAGATACTCCTTACTGTATATTGAACAAGATTACTCCTTATCCTGGTATGCCTTAGTGGATGTGGCTATCTAAGAATGAATGAAAGGAAAGGATGAAAAGGAGAAGATGGAGAAAATAGTTTTCTTTTCAGTACAGAAAAGATTCAAAGTATTGCTGATGTTTTTCTTTTCTCTGTGTACTCTTTGTTCACTATCTGTAGCTCTATATATGCAGTAATTTTTTTCTTATGTCTCCATTCAAATTCTTCTTTTTGAATTTTAATTCCATTCCATTAATTACTGGTGGCCTGGAGAACGAAAAACGTCTTGGAGAGAATATTAGCATTAATGGATTTCCCAACTATCCCATTAAAGACGACAAGTAATATTCTTGATGAAGAACATAATCAATATTGTTACTAAAGACTATATTCAGAGAATATAAGCATTGATTATTCAGGAATTACTGGAAGAGAATAAGGACAAGATGAGGGAAAATTCCAAGTCTGAGACTGCATTGAATTCGTTGAGCAGGGAGAATATTTCGTTGACCCGAGTCCAAAGTTCGTCGAACAGAGAAACCGTGTTCATCAACCTGAGAACCAAGTTTGTTGACCTGAGTTCAGAGAACTATCTTCAAAGAAAAACTTTCCAAATCTATGCTCCAAGTTCATCAAGCTGATAATATAACTTTGACGACCTGAGTTCAGAGAAAGGATTCTTGACTGTTGAAGATGAACTTTCAGAATTCTTGAACCTGAGCATGAATATCGTCAAACTCAACTTAGAGAATTCTCTGAGTTCGTCGAGCGGAGCACGACTTTTGTCGAGCTGAGTTAAACGAACATCGAAGTCACTTTCTTGAACTTGATTTTCTTCTAAGTCTTGAGTCTTCTTCTATCTTCCGTTGGCTGGTCCATGTATAGTTGTTTCTAAGGACTTAGCCTAACCTCTAGGACTACTAATAATGGCCCTGGCTATACAATGTGGGTCAGACTCAGCCTAAAATTAGTGAACCTAGCCCAAATCCAACTAGGGATCCAACAAAATCACCTCAACAGAGGCTGAAATTTTGACCACTGGATTTTCATGACATATAACACCCCCATGTGGGTTATGGGGTGGTTTGGTGAAGGATTGCCCTAGGACCCAAGTTCAAACCCTATGTTTGGGCTTTGGGGGTTTGAGAAGGGTTTGGGGTCAAATTCCCTTGTATAGATTTGAAATTTGGTAGGGAGGATACTAGGGTGGCTAAAGTCCTCTAGTAAAAACCAAAGAGGATTTGGAGATGGATAAATCCCTCAAAAACCTAACCCTAGTTTAGGGCACAACCCTTATACATGCAATAGAGGGCACCAAAACTTAATGAAAAGTCATGAAACTTAGGTAGTATGGTCATATAGTTAATTATAGAATCTGGTAATTTTATTGACAATTTTAGAGTAATAAATTTAGTACCTCCTTTATAGTACATGGAATTGCCCTTGATAATCTTTTAATTATTATGATCACACTACTTGATAGGATGTTATGAAAATTGGGCAGAGAGTGTTCTAGGTAAATATACACCTCCTTGAATTTTATTATAATTTTTAAATGTGTATTCTCAGTACCATGTTCACAAGCTTTTAAAAATACAATTATATTCAAAAATGGACTCAAAACTCTATGATTGATTCAAAAATGTAAAACTTGATCAGTAGTGTTGTTAGGACAATATGCCTACGTGGAAATTTTATTGTAATTTTTAGATAAGAAATTTTTGTATTTAGTTCATTAATTTATCAATATGTATTTTTATGCAAAATTAAGTTTAGAGTTTTTTACTCTCTGAAAAATTATGAAATCTGTCCTAGAGTGTTTATTGATCATTATGTACATGCTTGAAGTTTCTCAGAATTTTTGGAAGTGTTTTAGCAGTACTTGTCTCTTCAAAATAATTAATGTAGGTTATATTCAAAATTAAGTTTAGAGGTCTCATCCTTGCTGAAAAATTTGGAGACTCTGAATTTCCTATTAAATAGTCATCTTGTATTTATCATAAATTTGTGGAGCATTTTGCATGACTGAAAATGGTACTTCATGTTCAAACGAAAGTATTGGGATTTCTTAGGAAATTAAATAAATTATCAAGTAAATTAAGAAAATTATGAAATTCTGGATTTAGGCTAAACATATCATGGTAGACCCCCAATAATAAATATAGGGATATTGGATGATAATTTGTTGTACCTCCCAGTGTATACATCATATAGTTTAAGGTTGTCTGCGTTTAGTAAAACTGCAGAAATCGTGTTAACATGAGAATGGACGTAGGGAGATGGGATTTGTGTTTATTGAGTTTGGTAAGTGAATTGGAGTATACCATTTGAAGTTGGGTTGTGTAGCTAGTAGAGTTATCTAAGTTTAGGTGGTGCCCGGGATCGACGAAAGATCGTCTTCCCTATGGGAGAGAGAGAAGGTCAAAATACATTAGGATTAGATCTAGAGTAATACTAAAGGGATCAGGAACTTGGTATCAATCGATAATAATAAGTGTCATGTGAAAGGGAACTGTGGGCTTGAGCTACCATCATAGTTCTTAGTGCCCTTTGAGAGCTCTTCACAGGGTATACCGGGGGCAGTCCTGGGTTATCCTATACTGCAGGTCAAATAAACTGCAAGAGTAATTAGTATAACTAGGGATTCACTTTCACTCACCTCGATGTCTTGGGATGTTAGGTTGGGTCACTCGGGCAGTAGGCTCGGTGGATTTGGTGAAGGGCAGGTTAGCCCGACGAGCTTTTGCTCGGTTGTTGATTATGACGGACGGGATGGTCCGGGGAGCCTTGGCTCGGTAGCTATTACATAAGGTTGCACGTGCATAACGTATAAGGTGGTGGGTCTTCGGAATTTGAGGGTAGATGCACCGACGCCAATACATCGACTCGGCAAGTGTGGTTTAGCACTTCGCCAAAATTAAGTCCGGTGCGCCAGCCAGCAAGAGTACGTAGGAGCTCCTCTTAGTGCACCAGCGTTGAGGCGTATGATAGGTCTTACCGGTAGTGCAATTACCAATTTAGAGTTGGGCGAGGCCCAACCCACCACTTTCGTTTGCCACTAGGGAGGTATCCTAGGAGATTCGGCTCTAGAAAGGGGGAACTAAAGGTCTATGTGCACAGAGTCGAGTGGGTGTGTTACACTTGCTTGATCACATCATGGCATAGTTACATGTCATAGCATCATCTCTGCATATAATTCCTGACACCTATTGTATAAAGTGGTATGGGACGCTTTATATAATAGGTCCTGCAAAACAACCCCTTGGTTTATAAGTTCGCGTGAACGTGCTTATAAGTTAAGGTTATTATTCTGTAGATATATACATGCTTGCTAGAAATCTGACACCCTATCGTATCATTTGGTATGGGACTTTTTATACGATAGGAGCCTTACAGAAGATCCCTTAGCTTATATATTTTCATACAAGTTAAGGTTATATATTATATATTCAATTATTCAATCTTTCGTACTTTCATTCCTGTCACTTATACTCTTGGAACTACTAGATTAGTTTCACGGTTACCTGTACTTATTATTCTACACCTTCATATCCTCTCCTTTCCTCCTCCCAGCTCGGTGCCTAGGAGCCATAGGGGAAGGGGCGGGGGATGATAGGACATAGTCTTTTGACTAACGGTTTTCGAACCACATCATTTTTGGGGACCGTGGAGCCCAGCATGGAGGAGCATCCCCAGAGGTCGGTATGCTTGGAGATGGGACAGTCTGGCAACGGAGTTCAGACAGCTGGGACTGTGAGTCTTGGTCGCTATTAGATGATTAGTTTTGCTTCCGCGCTAAGGGATATGTAGTGAGGATATTGATGTACCGAGCATGAGCCCTATCTTCTGTAATTTTATTATTTCTGTGGACTCTCCCTTCGTGGAGATTATTATTTATATATGTGATGTCTGTGGACTTGCCTTTTATCATTTTGCTACAATTTTTGATCTAATCGGCCTGCAAGATTGGCGTTTTTTAGTAGCGACCTTTCTAGGTGCGAAGGTGTCACCGCAAAATGGCGGTTCTGGGCCTTAGACCCCGGTGTTTAAAAAGAAAAAAAAATGGGGTCTTACATGGCTCATGAGGGAAGGTGCACAACCAAGCCAAAATCAACCACACAGGAAAAACCACTAAGCAAACCCATGCTCCAACAAACGATACTCGTTAACCATGTGTCAACGTAATTCCCTGACGTCACAAATACGTCACTACGGGAATTAAAATAAATACCAAAAAATTAGGGGCGTTACACAAGTCCTACAACTTAGGTTATGGAGGATAGCCCAACCTCAGAGAGAATGACTCTCCTATAGCTCAGGCACAAGGCCCTACCTCAAATCCAAATCTTGATCCTACACTTATACCCAAAGGTCCTATACTCAGAGAGGATGACTATCCTACACCTCATGCAAACTGCCCTACCTCAGGCACAAAGGCCCTACAGCTAAGATCCAAAAGGATTCTACCTCATATCCAAAGTTCCTACAACACAGATCCAAAACAGGATCCTACACTCAGGAAAATCTGCCCTACCTCAGGCATAAAGGCCCTACAACTCAGATCCAAAAGGATCCTACAGAAATGAAAGGGGTGTTGTTTGTTGAAAGTATCTAGCGTCTACCTAAATCTCCTAGAGGGGGTGAATAGGTGATGTCTGTGTCTTTTCGTAGAATAAAACTACTTTAAAAATTAAAGTACACAAACACAGAGATTTATAGTTGTTCCCCGAGTTGGGTACGTTCACTTTTTCGCCTCGCCAATATACCACAAAGGGCTAGATTAAGCTACTTCACCAAACTCAGATTTCTACAAATCTTACACCTCTAAGACTCAACTCCTACAACTCAAATACGATGCTCCTTCCACTCAATCCACAAACAGATCTACCACTCAATCTACAAATAGATCTACCACTCGATCAACAAACGGATCTACAACTCGGAGAAAATCTCCTACAAAAGTAAATGAATATTTTACAACAATATTTCACACAAACTTATATAAGATCAGAAAGCTTCACGCCACCGTTCTTCGAACATAGATTATCTTGAAAATCTTGGAGAACTTGGAATATGAAATCTTGGAAGATCTTGAATATCGACTCTTAAATCTTCAAACAACTAGGACTGGAGTAATAGAGATCTTTAGAGAGAAGCAATCTAGTTGTATTGGTCGAAGAAGATTGAAAAGCACTGTACGTTGATGGCCTCTCGGAAGAATCGTAAAATCTTTGCAGCGGAGCCGACAGATTTTCGAACTTGGAAAGTTTTCTTGATTTGAATTTGAGAGCAAGAGCACGATTATTCTTGGAAAGGAATTCTACTTAGGTATTTATAGAGATCCCCCTTCCAATGGATAAAAAACATGTCTAAAAATAACATGTGAAAGTTACTGTACATGGTCGTCGCAACCCGAGTCAGAAAAAATATTGTCAGAAAAATGACCTAAGTCATATTCATCAAGTATCGTCGAGTATCACTAGTATAATCACCAAATAGTCATTGATATACTACGAATTTGACTTAGACAAACTCAGCTCAAGCTAGCTAGCCACTCAACACCAAGGCTAGAGTCATACTCGACGAATTCGTCGAGTATCAGCTGGTATACTCGATGAATTCATCGAATATCAGCTGGTATACTCGACGAATTTCTCGAGTATAGGCTAATAGACTCAATGCACTTGACGTCGTCGACTCAATGCTCTCGACGCTCTTCACGTCTTCAACTCAATGCTCTCGACGCAAAGATATACGATGAATTTGCCATAAGAAAAATCAGAGAAGTAGCGTTGAGATGATTCGACGAATTTAGCGTGTATCATCATGTATATTCAGCGAATTCAGCGAGTATCGTTAGATACATTCGACGAATTCGACGAGCATACTTGATGATACTCAATGAATTTTACTTAACTGCTTTTTCTAATTGTTTTAGAAATTCTACACAAATATATAAGACGAATTCGACGAGTGATAGTAAGTATATACGATGAATTTGACGTATATCAATGATACTGGGTGAATATCCCTTACGATACTCGACGAATTTTACTAGGGTAAAATTTCTATTTTTCTGAAATGAAGCTCTTCTTCTTCTTTGAACCTCCCCGTGTACTTGCCATAGAAGTACACCCCAATAGAAAGATTACACGTGAGTCAACACCATGGCCTATATAATAAAGGATTATATTATGTAGTGTCGTGTTTACTGACTCACTATAACCTGACATTGGTGTGTACTTAGCAGTGTAAATCTGCAAGTACATAACTACAAATATAATATCAAATACAGTCACAATTCATCTTAGCTTAACTGGATCCTTCTTCAAATCAGGGTTATTTTGGATACGATACCCAACAATCTCCCCCTATTTGAAGAAGTTAGAATCCTATAAATTAAGGTGAATTGCACAATAATAATAAAGAACATACACTTGAGCAGATAATTAAAATTAAAGCAGATATATAAAAATTAAAAGACAAAATGCATTCCTGGTCAAAAAAATAAAAATCATATATATATATATATATATCAAAGAGAGTTTTGGTTTTGAGGGGGGAAACTACAACTACACATAATAATAAACCCAAAAAAATAGAACAACCCTCTGCCCTGCCTCTCCTGGCTCTTCTGACGTTGTCTAGCAAAATATGCCTTGGGCTTTGGGTAATATCTTCGGGGCAGGAGGTGTTGTAGGATCATCATGCTTGTGCTTTCTGAAGTTGATCCTTCTCTTTGCACATGCCACTTTATACTTATGCCATTCATCTTAGCCATAGTTATCCCATCTGCTTTCCCCTCCAATATCGACCATGGTGAAGGAGTCTAAGATTATTCCTCTTAATATAGGACTCCACACCTCAGGAATTTCTCTATCTCTAAATGGTGGTTGTCTGACAGGTTCTCACCTTGTAGCACAAGGGCCTTTGCCATATTTTCTTCTTTTGTATACTGGAGAAGGATGTACATCTTCAATCACTTGAACTTCTGGAGCATCAGCAACAGCAACAGCTCTGTCCTGAGAGATATCCCGTGTTTCTGTCCAAAAATGAGAGTAAACCACAGCTGATGAACTTCATCATGAGCAGGCATAAAAGGTACTTGAGCTTCTTGACCTGGCCTACCAAAAATCTCCTTGTGAAGCCACGAGAAATTGTCATAGTTGTAATCATTTACCCCTTTGAAGTTTGCTAACATCACTTCCTCAGGAGCATCCACCTTTGCTACTACCTTAGCTTTAATGGCCTCCTCCCCCTTTCTGACTTCTGCAGCTAGAGCATTTGCATATGCTTCCATGTTCATGTCATAATGCACCATTAATTTATTATGAGCTTCAATCATTGTTTTGGCATTTGTATCAACATTGCACAGAACATTCAGATTGCTCTTTAATCCTTTCATGACAAAATCAACCCCTTTTTCACCTTGTGTAAACCACAAGTCTAGCTTGTCATCTAGCTTATCAAATCAGACCTTAACCCCTGCTAGGCCATTGTTCAGATCTTTTTCTGTTTCCTTGACATTTTTTAGAACTCTTTGCATAGAGGAATCAAAATAAGCTTTCTACTTGGCCAACATTTCTTCTATGCTCTGCAGGATTGAATTATCAGCACTATAACTTGGGATATTGGGAATAGGAGTGCTAGGCAGATCCTTACTGAAAGACTCATCTATTGGAGATAAATGAGCTTTAGTAGTTGTACCAAGGTCTTCAACAACAGTTAGAACTGGAGTATGCTCCTCTGCATCTCCCTCCTCATCTGAAAAATCCACAACCTCCTCTTCAGCAGCAAGAGGTGCATCCGGCATCTTTCCTATCCTTTTATTAATGTTGTGCATGAGCCTAGCAACCTCAGTAGCAACTGATATTAAGGGCCTAGTCACCTCCCCCTCAGAAGATGAAGCAGGAACAATTTCTAGGAGAGGGACAATCAAGCTCTCTACTGACACTAGCTCAAAACCACCATTTAAATTATCAACAACTTTGGTCTCATCAGCAATCATCAGTACCTCACCGGTATCTATCTCATTGTCATTCACATGCAAATCCTCCTCAGTAGCAATATTAGACTCAACCTCCTCAAGCACTAACTCTTCAACAGCAGTCTGAGCCATCTTGGAAACCTCTATCATCAGATTCTCTATCTCTGAAACTATCTCAACTAGCTCCCCCTCCGCTCAGACACTCAATCTATCAGGAGTTTCCCTAGGGGTTGGAGTCAGGATCCTTTCTACATGAGCTTGTTCTTCCTCCTCCTCAAGCACATCTAGAGCTCCCCCTGGCCTCAAAATCCTCCTATCCCACCTTAAGAATATGGAAGAGTTTATTTTATTGAGGTGATGGATAGGAAAACCTTGTGTCATATCAAACTTATCTTTGTCCATCTGGTTCAGGTACAAGCTAATAATCCTCCCTAAGTTTGGAGTGCAGAGATTATCCTTGATTTTCTCAGACAGAAGTGCACCCCAGTCCAATCTTTTTTTGCAGATGATAGTTACTAGTATCTTGAACATTTCTATTGATAGGTAATTGTGCGATCCTGTCTTGCAGAGTAGCACTTTCCCAATAATATCTGATAATACCATCCCCTCACCGTTCATTCCTATCCTCTAAACAGCCTTGGTGCCCCTTGGCAATCCACAAAACTGCAGTGCTCTTGAGAAGTCTTCCTCTTCTAAGTGATCTGCTTCTTCACAGACGAGAAGACTCAAGATCCGGGAGAGAGTAGAGGCCTCCACCTTAACTGAAGTATTTCAAACCTTGCTTTTGATGACAGAGTCTTCATGCTAGAGCTTGGCATTCTAGAAGAACTTAAGAACGTCCTTGTCCAATACTTTGCAAGGATGTTCGAGGACAAACGAGAGACCGACTATCTCTAGCATCAGGATGACATTTCTGAATTCATCAAAGGCTAGGAAAAGCCTATTTGAACTAATTCTCCACCCCCTAGTAATCAACTAGTAGTTCGAAGAGCCATAGAGAATCACAGGAAATATCTAGACTGTTCTGACTGTAGAAACTTGTTGAAATCACTGACAGTCGGCGAGAGAAAGCGAATGATCGGTGACGTAGTTGCTAGAAATCGACTTGAAGGAGTTCTTTGCTGGAACTCGACTTGGACTGCCGACATTGACCTAATCAAGGAGAACGGGATTAGGGCTATGGGAGGGAGACGACGAATCATTTGCGAGAGCCGAAGGGTTGGGAGAGCAGTTCGGCGAGTCTGCCTGTCTGGTTTCGATTAAATGGAGTGTGGTTGCCCCTAACCCTCCTTTATATGTATATATATATATATATAAATTCTAAGACATGGAAAGGCGCATACGTGATTAGCCGAGTTCTTCGGATCCAATATAGGAAAGAAAAGTTGACTTAAGTGAAAATCAACGAGTTTCACAGAATGCAGAGTCAAGTGCTGCGAGTATATCCGTGAATATTCGACGAATTGATGACTTTTCTGACCGATACTCGTCGATTTTGCCGTGGACAAATTTCTTCCTTGATGAATTTCCTGAGTGATTTCCTCTTATTAGTCTTCTTCATGAATCCATGTCCAGCATGCCCAGTTCTGTTTTGAAGAATAAGAACTTGGCCTCGTCCAGTGGCTTCGTGAAAATATCCGCGACCTGCTTATCCATCGGGACATAGCTGAGGGCTATATCCTTGTTCTCCACATGCTCTCGGATGAAATGATATTGCACTTTAATTTGTTTTGTCCGACCGTGAGAGACTAGATTATGCACGATCGCTATTGCGCTGGATGAGTCGCAATACATAGGAATCTCTTTGAACTTCAGGTTGTAGTCTACGATTTGATTCCTGATCCATAAAAGCTGTGCGCAACATCTACCCACAGAGATATACTCTGACTCGGCAGTAGAGGTTGCCACATAATTCTGCTTCTTACTATTCTATGAAATAAGCTGTCTTCCAAGGAATTTGCACGTCCCGTAAGTGCTTTTCCAGTCATCCCTACTTCCTGCAAAATCAGCATCTAAAAAACCAATTAGCTCGACATCATTATTTCTCGGGTACCATAAGACAAGATTGGGTATACCCTTAAGGTATCTTAGAATTCTTTTTACAGCGACATAATGAGATTACTTTGAGTTCACCTAAAATCTAACGCAGAAACATGTTGAAAACATTATGTCTAGTCTACAGGCAGTGAGGTAGAGAAAGGATCCTGTTGATGCGGAAAATGCACTCTTCCACTAGCTTGCTCGAGAGTGGAGCACGATCGATCCGTGATACGGGGATATAAAGGATGGTTGATCCAAGTGCAGGGGATAGCAGGGAAGGTTGATGAGGAACTGTCGAGCAGATAGTTACTTTGATTGTTAGCTCTGATGGTTAAGACCGAGAGGGTAAAAGAGGAAAGAGGAGAGAGGGGCCGCTGGCAGCCAACAGTAGATTTCGCCCGCCATGGCTTAAATGTCACTCCTATGATGGGATTTCCTTTGATTATGAATCAATATTACACCTTTAGATTGTACCTTTACATGGAAAGCAAATAAGGGGTACAAAGGGGGAACCTGGCAGCTTAAGAGAAGAGGAAGCTAGAAGCCGCGCGGACTGAGCAGAGAGGTCAGCAGACCGCGCAGAAAGCTGATCCCGCAGTTCGCTACTCAAGGCCGAGCGGACTGCACGATCAGGGAGAGAAGGCAGTTGAGGCCAATGCAGGCCACAAGGGCTAGTCGTGCGGATTGTAAAACTGAGTTCGCAGGTCTTGATGTGTCGGTTGTCATTCGTTCTCCTCTTCCACCGTGCTTTTGTGGGTGTGTCTATTGTCCTCTGAATTAGAGGTATGGAGGGCAATTATATACACGGGCTGGAAACGGTCCTGGTAACGTCACCCCCGATATGTTGTTAAGTTGTGCGAGTAGACAAGAAGTCCACCGTGTCTGCATCATGTTATGTAGTTAGGTACTTGCCTGCTTGAATTGATCTGTTGTTGGAGGACTGGGAAAAGTCTACCTCTGCTGCACTAAGCAAGCCCACGCCAAGTTATTTGGGCTGAAGAGAAGCCCGCCCGCTACTGGGAAGAAGCAGGCACCAGGAAACTGGATAATTAGCTGGCGGACTGCAGAATGAGTCTGCCTAACCCGCTGCGGACAGGATGATCTTATCTGTTGGAGGCTTGTCCCCCCTGCTGGGTGATAAGGGCTTGGCAGCCTGACAAACTGAGGTGGCAGGTCACGCATGTTGGCAAGGTGGAGCAGGTAGTGGTTGCTGACTAGAGACCTAGAGGCAGGTCACCGCTGCTTACTGGCTGCCTGAAGGCAGGTCACCATTCCTGCTATGCGGAGAGCTGGAGGCTTGACGCTACTATTGATGGTGGGTGGCTTGGAGGAAGTTCACCACTACTGTTTGGCAATGCACTGGAGTTAAGTCCTTGCCATGTTGTGCGGGCTGGGTGGACGCCATGTCTGGAGTCCTGCAAGACTTAATCAGAGCTGGGAATTTGACAACCATTGGGCAGAATGAGGGGCAGTCTGCCTCTGCTAAGCAGGCATAGTGAATTGGAGCTCGCGTCTGTTGATCAGGTAAATAGGAAGTCCGCTCCTGTTGAAGTAGAGAGTATTGTGCAGTTAGCCTAACCTAACCGCGCGGCTAGTAGAGATGAACTGCGGAAGCAGTCCACACCCCCGCAGACTGCAGCTGATGCACGAACTAGGAGCTAGATAGGGGAGATCTCCCTAGCCATGCAGCCTGAGTGGATAGAAAGGTCTATCTTCTTTGACCAAATAGAGGGCTGAGACAGGCCGCGACCTCCAGGGGCAACCTAGAGCAGGCCGTGACTTGCGAGCTGGCTACCTTGGGAGGGATCGCTGATTTCTGGGCCAACATAATCCCCGCACTTTTTTAAGACTGGAAGGGTACTTCGAAAAAGTAGAAGACCTACGAAAATTGTGATCCTCCCCTCAAAAAAAAGAGGCGGGGAGAGATAGAGCCTGAAGTATCTCCTCAGAAAAGCCTGTCAATGCTTATTTTTTCTTCCTGCAAAGGAAGAGTTAACACAAGCGAAAGAAGGTACATCATATGTGTACCTGAGGTTCTTTTGCAAAATGAAGAAGACTTGAATGTCTTCCATTGAGCTCCACAAAACAAAGGTAAGTGGAAGGCATAGAAGAATAATAACTTGCAAGCACCTGTTAACCTCTGCAGAAGGAAAGGTAAGCAGTGGATATGAGAGAAAAGTAAGTTGCAAGTACCTAGAGGGAACTTGTAAATATTTGCTAATCTCTGCAAGAAAAGAGTAAGCTGTAGATATAAAATAAAACTAAGTTACAAGTACTTGAAGGGGACTTGCAAATATCTGTTAATCTCTGCAAGAAAAGAGTAAGCAGCAAATATGAAAGAAAATTAAGGTGCAAGTACCTGAAGAGAACTTGCAAATATCTGCTAATCTCTGCAAAAGAAGAATGAGCAGCAGATATGAAAGAAAACTAAGATGTAAGTACCTGAAGGGAACTTACAAATATCTGTTAATCTCTACAAAAGAAGAGTGAGTAGTAGATATTAAAGGAAAATAAGATGCAAATACCTGAAGGGGACTTACAAATATCTGCTAATCTCTGCAAAAGAAGAGTGAGAAGAAGATATGAAGGAAAACTAAGTTGTAAATACTTGAAGGGGACATGTAAATATCTGCTAATCTCTACAAGAAAAGAGTAGGCAGCAAATATGAAAGAAAACTAAGGTTCAAGTACCTGAAGGGAACTTGCAAATATCTGTTAATCTCTGCAAAAGAAGAATGAGTAGCAGGTATGAAAGAAAACTAAGCTTCAAGTACCTAAAGGGAACTTGCAAATATCAGCTAATCTCTACAAAAGAAGAGTGAGTAGCAGATATGAGAGGAAAATAAGCTATAATTACCTAAGGGGGACTTGCTAATGTTTATTGTTGATATGATAAGGAAGATATAATTTGATAGTAGAGGAAATGCCTGACAAACTCTGCTATTAACCTAATAAAGATCAAATCGCGATAATGATCTTTTCACATGATCAGATATGATATCTTTAATATGAAATCCAGATCAACCAGATGAAACCATCTTGATTAGACTTCAATAGCATGGCTTGTCAATAAATAGAAATAGATTCCTCGATTAAATAATAGATGCCGAGAACAAGCATAATCAATCGTCAGCGGATAAATCTTCATAAAAGTCGAATATATAAAGCGAGTATAAGCAAAAAGATATTGTGAATCCTTTTGATAGGTTGGATTTAACCTGTTAACCTAAAAGAAAACAGAATGAAAATGGAGGGCTACACCCGAAGATGACCCAAAAAAGGTTGGATGCTGCCACATGTGTTCCCCTGGGGCCTTAATCATCGCTTGCCTAAGAAAAATCATCTAGGGTGTAGTCCTACCTAGAGCGGGCTAGCTGCATTCCCTTAAAGGGGCATAAAAGGGAGACAAGCACAAATTCTTAAGAAGGAAATGATAGATACACTGCTCTCATGCCTCAGGTTACCAACATCGCTGATCAATTAGACTAGATGTGCCAAGTGGCCTATTTCTTGTCTTTGGAGTGATCAGCAGTGTTGTAGGCCCCGCGAAGGCACGAATTTAGAGTACCATAGAGTATTCATCCATTACAGTTATTAGATGATCGAAGAGACAAGGCTACACTTGATTGACATTGCTTGTCAAGCAAAGATCATCGTAACAATAATGTATTCTTAGAAAAGCAAAGTAGAGCTAACACATGGGACCTACCTTGATGCTCACTGTGTGTTAGATACTGGCAAGGATCCAAAGCCCTAAAGTCCACCATCATAGATTGAGTGGCACCAACTGCATATACGTGAATGATAAGTCAATAATTATAGTTATTTTAATATAATATTTATCTAATAAATAGTTATATTTTATTTAGATTTTATGAATATTGTTACTAATTCCTTTATTTTGTAATTTCAGGTATAATTGGGCTCCAAATATCAATTCCAAGTCCATGGCCATGATCTGATAACATTGTGGAGAAAATTATCATTTTTTGTTAGCGGTGTTGAAACCAGCAGAACTAGTTTCTCCTAAAAGCTCGGATCTAAGGCTGCAGCTCACGCTTACTTCCTTTGGGCCACACTCCTAACAGAACTCCTAAAGGAACAGATCGGGGGCTTCAGCTCGGAGGTCCCACCGCTTACCCGGAAGAACTGTAAATTCTTCCCCTCCCTAGCCAGTGCTGAGCTAGGTGCCTGAGTAAGAGGGAAAAAGAAGGTTCCACACCCCCATTTCTCAGACACCTTACCGGTCTATTTATAGGCCTCAGGATTCGAACTGCAAATAACCAAAGCAAACACCTGTGAAATTACCTGAATACCCTGGGTTGGGTCTGCCAACAGCCAAACTCCGCTGTTCTGAAGGGCTATGAGCAGACCACCAAGGGTAAAAGAGTAAAAAAGGCCAAAAAGGATGAACCGTTTGCCAACTGAACCGGTTCCCACCCAATTGCTAAACCGGCCTTATCTCTTCCTGCCGACCCAGTGCTTGGCGAGAGGACCACCTTGCGGCTGAAAACACCACCTCGTAGGCGAGACCCTCCATCACCATATAGAAAATCTTCCCTTGATCCCTACCTGTCAGGCAAATGGACTCAACTTTGGCTCCTCCTGCCTAGCGCGAGTGGACCCACCTTTGGGCTTCTCTCGCCTATCGCGGGCGGACCCAGCTTTGGGCTCCTCTCGCCTAGCGCGAGTGGACCCAGCTTTGGGCTTCTCTCGCCTAGGGCGAGTGGACCCACGTTTAGGCCCCTCTCGCTTAGTGCGAGTGGTCTTTGCTTTGGGGCCCCTCTTGTAACGCCCCGTCTTTTCAGCGATTATTTTATTCTCGTTTGGCGTTACAATGACGCGTTTCCGTGGCTTGTGCCATGTGTGGAGTATGGTTTAGCTCCTTAGAACTGAGTGCCCTGTTTGGTAGCCTGTTGGCAAGATCTCCCTAGCAAACCGAGTCGTTTTGGTGACCCGGTGTGGCCTCTCGGGGGGATGTTTGTGTTTGGCTTTGTTTGGGCATAACTCGAGTTCTGTTCGTCGAAAGTTAATTTCGACTTCGCCGTTGTGTTCGTAGCGTGGGTATTTAGCTACGGTGCGAATTTCGTCGAATTCCGAGGTGAATCGGTTTTCGCGTCGATTTGGTGCTTTATGTAATTTTGTAATTAATTATATAATTATATAATTATATATATATATATATATATATATATATATATATATATTTAGAATGAATAGAGTCATCATCTTCTTCACGTAAGAAACCGCCGGCCCCGTGTACGAGAGAAACCGAGTAATCGCCGAGCCTTCCCTTCGGACGCCGATTCCCGGAGCGTTCGTGGACGGAATTCGATTCCGAGAGTGGATTCGGATTGCTCTCGTCGAGACCTTCATTCCTGCGGTAAGAAATTCGATTTTCGTGGAGTTTTGGAAGGATTGGAATTTTCAGTTTTGGAAGTTTTCCGCCATTAATGGCCGAGTCTTTGTTCTAGGTGTTGCGGCCGTCTTGATCCGTGCGAAGAGGAGGAAAGCAGTCCAAAGCTTCGCTGAGATTTGAGGCAAGTGGTATTCTTGCCCTTGCCAAGTGTTTTCTTTGATTTTATTTGCTGAAATTGAAATCCCGGTTAGCCCAGGTTAGAGGCCTTGTTGTTCTCGTTTTCTTGCTAACTATAGGGCTTAGTTCTTCCTACTGAAACCCCCCCTATGCTGTGATGTTTGGAATCCAAATTGTCGGCGTGAAGCCGTTGTTTTCCTTTAATTTAGATTGATGCTCTGGTTCGGGCGTAGCCGAGAGGGAGAGTTAGGAGGGGGGTGTGGTTGCCAATTTCCTTCGTTATGGTACTATTCGAATGGTTAGGCATAGTTTGAACGATAGTAGCGTGCGACGTTGATAGTTGTCTACTTCTTCTGCAGTGGCGTGAGTCGTGTGCGTGTTCCGGTGTCGTTCGGAAAATTCCAAACGGTACAGGTTTGCCGCGCACGGTTATTAACCTTTAGGGCGCACGACCACTGGTCGTGTGCCTCTGTTCGTGCGCGTATATATTTCAGTTTCCAAAGTTCTGTCTCGGGCAATCGCACGAGCGCTGGCGACAGTGCGCACGACCACTGATCGTGCGACACTGATCGTGCGCAGTTGCTAGGTTTTCTGTCTGGTTTCCAGGTTCGTTTCGCACGATCATCAGCCGATGAGTGCGCACGACCACTGATCGTGCGTCACTGATCGTGCGCTTGTATAATTTCTTTTGATAGGCGAATTTAGATGGTTTCGAGTGCGGGAGTTTAGATACTCAAGTGGCAGGCAATTACTTGAGTTCTGGATCTTCTGCCTTGGTCGTTCGACTGTCGTCGAGCTCCGTTTTCCTTAGTGGGCTTGTGGGTAGTAACTTAATTTTGGCGGCGAGTGAGGCTAGCTCACTCAAGGCCAAGGTTTAGGTAGGCACTGAGTGGGTTTCACTCAACGCCTAGTCGTGTTGGTTTATTTCAACACTCTTCCTTTACCTTGTATTTCGTTTCCGAGTGGATTTTCCAGTTGTATTTCTGGGTTTTTCCTTGTCGGCCGTTTTCTTTATTTTTCCTAAAGGCCGAATCGTGGGTCGTGGATAGTAGTGGTGGTTGTAGCTCTTTATGGGGGTGGAGTTGTGTGATATAGCCAAGGCCACCCATGGATTTCTTGCTCCAGGTACGGGCTGGGCATGTCGGGTGGAAGGTCCCTTGTGTTTTCACGTGTTGACCCTCGAGCTTTTGACTTGGACATGGTGGATTGGGGGACTGCGTTTGCCTTCGATCCGGTTCCTCGTTGTTGTTTTGCTACTATCACTTCCCGCAGTTTAGGGCGTTAGAAGTTTCTTCTTTGGTAGTTTGCAGCATTCTGACTCTTGGTAGTCTAGTAGGCCCTGCAGGATGTTGTTCCTGGGCTGGGTCGTCGCTGTTTCTTTGCACGTTGTGCATTTCTTGTTGTCCTGTTTTGGACAGTTGTGACTCTTTCTACTGCATGTTTTCAGTTACTTTATCCTTTTGGTTGACTCTTTCATGCAGTTTTACCTTGATTTTTGCTTGCTGAGGTATTCTGTTTTCTTTTGGAATACCCCAGGTTCCGAGCTGTAGCCAGTCTGGTGGCTAGTTGGAGGTGTTGTTGTTGGTGGACTCCCGGGCTTTGGAGTTTTGTTTACCTTGTTTGTGAGGTTGTTTTCAGTACTTTCTTACAGACATATATGTGTGCTGGTGGGTTCGTGTCAGGTTGTTGGCGCCCACTAGTAGTTTTTACCTTGTACTAGATATATACTATTGCTGCTACCATTTATTTTCTGGAGATAGTCTACTTGCTTTGAGAAGGTTTTATGCTAGGTTGCTAGTTATTTTTAAACTATAAATACTATTATAAATGAAGCTCATGATCAGCATGTTTTTATAAACTTAATCACTATTTTCCAAATCACGTACGAAAACCGTTTTCTTATATATATTATATAAACTAAGTGTAGTGTCTTGCATAGCATGAGTGGTTCTCTTGGGACCCTTATGCGCTCTTTAGGGTGTAAAACCTAATTAAAGTAATTTTCCGCAGCGTTTAAATATAGTTTTCTTTTGTGGACTAGATGATCCACTGAGCCGAGGGATACGGACTCTAAACATAACTGATTTTCTATTCATTAAGCACATGATTTTCTTGCATAAAGATTGTAGTTGGATTTGCCTGAGCGTCAGCAGTTATCCCCTGCTTGACGTGGCATCATGACGCGTGTTTTCTCTTACTCTGATAAATCTTAATTCGGAGAAAATGTGGGTTGTGACAGTTGGTATCAGAGGGAGGTTGCTTGACAAGTTAGTTGGGCAACCTTCCTTGGGTGCTGTTAGTAGTTCAGCATCATGTCATTCACACACCGATATGTCATCAGCACGTCTTGGCAAAAGCACGAACACTACACTCATAGCATAACAAGAAGTATACGGGGCATATTATGTAGTATGGGATGCATAATATGTGTTTGTATATGGATCCACCATAGGGGCTACATGTGAGGGTTATGTAGTATGGGATGCATAACCTCACCACATGACTGCGACTAGCACGTTTCTTTTTCGTTGCATGGAAATGTTATGTAGTATGGGATGCATAACATTTTCATGTGTACGCCGCTCATATCATGCATTAGGGCCTTTTTAGAATGCATAGCACAATCATGCATATCATATCATTGCATAAGCACAACGCGCCGAGCTAAAGATTTGCAGGATGACATATGTACACACATAAGTCTTCAAACTAACATAAGTTCATGCATCCGATCTAGGCACAAGAGTTAGTGAGGTGGTGGTTAACCATCCTAGGATAGGGCATATCATCTAATTATTGTGAAGAAGATAAACTCTCAGAGCAAGTTTAGCAGCTTTAAGTCTATATCTATATATGTATTGTCTGTACTGTTAGTCGGTTCTAGTCGTGGGTTTTGGATCTGATTTGCGTTGTATTGATTTTTTTTTAGGATGGCTAGGCGTCCTGCGACCCGATCGACTCCCCTGTCTGAGGGTGAATCTTCTGGAGCTCAGAACGATGCGGTGATCGAGGGTCTGCGTCAGAGTAGCGAAGCTATGGGGAGGCAGTTGGAGGAAGTGCAAGCCCAGATTCAGTCTTTGGTGGCAGTTGTGGCAGGGCAGGCTCAGGGTGCGCAAGTTCCTGCAGGGGGGTTAGCTGTTCCTCCTCCTCCTGCACCCTTGAGGCCTCCAGTGGTGATGCCAGCAGAGATGGCCTTCATCTCGCAGTTTCAGAGGCTGAGCCCTCCCACTTATGATGGGAAGGCAGATTTCATGGTGATAGACGACTGGCTGATCTCCATGGAGGAGATGTTCTCGTACTCTGGGATTTCGGATGATCAGAGGGTGATGATAGCCGCCTATCAGCTTAAAGGATTGGCTAAGAGTTGGTGGCTGAGAGAGAAGGAGAGCTTAGTGGCTGGATGCTCGTGGGAGATGTTCAAGGAGATGCTGTTGAGGAAGTTCTTACCCTCGGTCGAGTGTGACCGCCTCATGAATGATTTCCTCTATCTGAAGCAAAGGCAGCTCACGGTGGGTGAGTATGAGATAGAGTTTAGTAAGTTGAGCCGTTTTGCCCCTGTATTGGTCAGCGTGGAGGCTGATCGAGTTAAGCGATTCCTCGGTGGTTTGAGGAGTGAGGTGCAGCAGTTGGCCAGTGCTTATGGGTCAGTGGCTTATGCTGGAGTTGTAGAGGCTGCTCTTAAGGTTGAGGCCATTGAGACGGCGAAGAGCAGAGGCCAGCAGTTGAGGAAGGATAAGAGGAAGTTGGTAGAGGATAAGAAACCCCTGGTACCCGATGCTGTTCCGGGAATGAGGAGCAGGGTGGTGTGCAGTTTTTGTGGCCGGTCAGGCCATCCTGTTGAGAGGTGTTTCAAGAAGGCGGCAGCTCAGAAGAAGGAGCAGGTTCATGCTATTCAGGGTGCTCCTGGGAGAGATGTCTCCTGTTCAGTTTGCAAGCGATCCGGGCATGATGCAGCCCAGTGTTGGTCCAGGGAAAGAGTCTGCTACCAGTGTGGGCAGAAGGGTCACGTTAAGTCGAGGTGTCCTCAGGTCCAGTCAGCTCTTCCTGCAGTTCCATTGCAGGCATTACCTCCACCTCAGCGTGTGGACAAGGGAAAAGGGAAGCTGAACGTGATTTCTTCCGAGGAGGCTCAGACTTCGACCCAGGTGATCTCAGGTTAGTAGTTAGTTGTTGGTTGTTTTTCTTTCTAGCCTGGTAGTTTAGTTGCTAGATTGTTTGCGGTACTGTTGTGCTAGTTTCTTAGCTTTGTGCGCTCCTATAGGGAAATTTAAGGTGCGGAACCGCTGGGCGCGTGTCCTGTTTGACTCCGGCGCTACCCACTCGTTCGTGGCTAGAGCCTTTGTGGAGCGTCATCGGTTGTCTTTAGATCGTGTTCGGGATTCCTTCCGTGTCAAGTTTCCCTCTGGTGAATCTGTGTTGTCAGATTTGGGTATTTTGGATTGCCCGGTTTTGTTGGGGGATTTTCTTGCGAAGGCGGATCTGAAGATGATTGATCTGGAGGACTTCGATGTCATTTTGGGCATGGACTGGCTCTCTCGGCATGATGCGGTCATTCAGTGCAAGGGAAAGCGCTTGGACTTCATCAGGGACGACGGTCAGCCTGGCAGCGTGTATGCTGATCCGTGTCAGGATTCTCCTGTTCTCTCTGCGGTATGTGTTCAGAGATTGTTTCTTTCTGATTGTTGTGTTTGTTTAGTCTCGGCGGTTGGAACCGTTGTTAGCGTGCCACGCTTGGAGGAGATTCCTATTGTTCGTGGTTTCGCCGATGTTTTTCCTGATGATCTTCCTGGTATCCCTCCTGAGCGGGATGTGGAGTTTGTTATTGATTTGGAGCCGGGTACGCGTCCTATTGCTAAGGCGCCGTACCGGATGGCCCCTCGTGAGCTAGAGGAGTTGCGAATTCAGTTAGATGAGTTGTTGGCTAAAGGTTTTATCAGGCAGAGTTCGTCGCCTTGGGGTGCTCCTGTTTTGTTCGTAAAGAAGAAAGATGGGTCGATGCGGCTTTGCATCGACTATAGAGAGTTGAACAAGGTCACTATCAAGAACAGGTACCCTCTGCCGAGGATCGATGATTTATTTGACCAGTTGCGTGGTAGCACGGTGTTCTCCAAGATCGATCTTCGTTCGGGCTATCATCAGCTCAGGATCCGTGAGGCAGATATTCCACGGACTGCGTTTAGGTCGAGGCATGGGCACTTTGAGTTTCTGGTGATGTCGTTTGGTCTGACCAACGCACCATCAGCCTTCATGGATATGATGAACAGGGTGTTCAAGGATTTCCTAGACAAATTCGTTGTGGTCTTCATTGATGACGTGTTGGTTTATTCTCGCAGTGCTGAGGAGCACGAGCTGCATTTGCATTTGGTCCTATCAGAGTTGAGGAACCACAAGTTATTCGCCAAGTTGAGCAAGTGCGAATTTTGGTTGCCTCAGGTTTCTTTTCTAGGCCACGTGGTGAACAAGGATGGGATCTCGGTTGACCCAGAAAAGATTGCAGCAGTGACGGATTGGAGTAGACCGAATACTCCTAAGGAGATCAGAAGTTTCTTAGGGTTGGCTGGCTATTACAGGAGATTCGTGGAGGGTTTCTCTTCTCTAGCCGCACCATTGACGAAGCTGACTCAGAAGAATGTGGCTTTTGTTTGGAGCGAGAAGTGCGAAGAAGCTTTTCAGGAGTTAAAGAGGAGATTGTGTACTGCTCCCGTTCTGACCCTTCCTACTAAGGGCGTGGATTATGATGTGTATGTGGATGCTTCGCATATAGGTCTGGGATGCGTATTAATGCAGGATGGAAAAGTAATTGCTTATGGGTCAAGGCAGTTGAAAACTCATGAGCGGAACTATCCTACGCATGACCTTGAGTTTGCAGCGGTTATCTATGCATTGAAGTTGTGGAGGCACTTACTTTATGGGGCTCAGTGCAAGATTTTTACTGACCATAAGAGCCTGAAGTACGTGTTCACGCAGAAGGAGTTGAATCTGCGTCAGCGGCGGTGGCTTGAGTATGTGGCGGATTATGATGTGGAAATCCAGTATCATCCGGGCAAGGCCAATGTGGTGGCCGACGCCCTGAGCCGAAAGACGGGAAAGATCTTTAACCTCTCCGCCGATCGATTAGTTGAGGAGTTCCTCCTTATGGATATTTCAGTGGGATGCTGTAGTTTACAGAGTAGCTTATCAGTGGAAGAGCCGTCCTGGATTTCTTTGACTAAATTGCATCAGAAGGACGATCCGGATCTGTTGCACCTTTTTACCAGGACAGAGAAGGGAGAGTTGCCAGATTTTTCTATTGATGATGCGGGTACTTTGAAGTACCGCGGCAGGTTTTGCGTTCCCGCTGTTGGGGACATTAAGAGAATGATTTGCAGAGAGGCTCATGGTTCCAGCGTTGCCTACCATCCAGGATCTACGAAGATGTACCGTAACTTAAAGCAAATTGCTTGGTGGTATGGTATGAAAGGAGATATAGCCCGATATGTTGCTGAGTGTCACACTTGCAAGCGTGTGAAGGCCGATCATGGAAGGCCTGGTGGTAAGTTGACTCCGCTAGATATCCCGACTTGGAAGTGGGAGAGTATATCTATGGACTTCATTACGGGTTTGCCAAAATCCCCGAGAGGATTTGATTCTGTTTGGGTTATAGTGGATAGATTGACGAAGTGTGCTCACTTCGTGCCTTATAAGATTGATTACCCGATGAAGAAGATAGCGGAGTTGTACTTGAATGAAGTCATCCGACTCCATGGGGTGCCAGTTAGCATCATTTCTGATCGAGACTCCCGGTTTACTTCTCGTTTTTGGCAGAGTCTGCAGGAGGGTTTGGGTACGGATCTGAGGTATTCTACTGCGTACCACCCTCAGACCAATGGGCAGACGGAGCGGGTCAATCAGATTGTTGAGGATATGATCCGGTGCTATATTTTAGACCACGGTGGAGCGTGGGATGAGCGTCTGCGACTCATGGAATTTGCTTACAATAACAGTTATCAGGAAAGCTTGCAGATGGCTCCGTTCGAAGCCTTGTATGGGAGGCGCTGTAGGACTCCGTTGTTTTGGGCTGAGGCTGGTGAGAAGCCTCTGTTGGGTCCTGATGCTCTAGAAGAGATGGAAGTCGCCGTGAAGCTTGTTCGGGAGAAGCTTCGTTTAGCCCAGGAGAGGTATGAAAAGAACGCCAATTGGCGTAGGTCTGCTTTGGAATTTTCAGTAGGGGATCATGTATACCTCAAGGTTTCTCCAATGGTTGGTGTGAAGAGATTTGGTAAAAATCGGAAATTGGACCCAAGATATGTGGGCCCGTTTGAGGTCTTGGAGCGGATTGGTGTGTCGGCATATAGATTGGATTTGCCAGCGAACTTCCCTGGTGTTCATAATGTTTTTCATGTTAGCCAATTGCGGAAGTGTGTGCGCAGCAGTGGGCAACTCTTGGATGTTGTGCCCCAGTTAGAGCCCAACCTCTCTTTCGTTGAGGTGCCAGTTCGTATTTTGGATTCTCAGGAGCGTGTGCTGCGAAAGAAGTCCATACCGATGGTGAAAATTCTATGGAAAAATCAGGATTTGGAGAGTGCGACTTGGGAGCTAGAGTCGGCCATGAGGAGGGCGTACCCTCACCTGTTCTCTGATTTGATCGGTATGTTTCCCTTTGTAACTTCTGTTTGTTACTTTTTCCTTCTTTTGTAGGAGGGTTGTGCGTAAAGTTTCGGGACGAAACTTTCTTTTAGGGGGAGTGACTGTAACGCCCCGTCTTTTCAGCGATTATTTTATTCTCGTTTGGCGTTACGATGACGCGTTTCCGTGGCTTGTGCCATGTGTGGAGTATGGTTTAGCTCCTTAGAACTGAGTGCCCTGTTTGGTAGCCTGTTGGCAAGATCTCCCTAGCAAACCGAGTCGTTTTGGTGACCCGGTGTGGCCTCTCGGGGGGATGTTTGTGTTTGGCTTTGTTTGGGCATAACTCGAGTTCTGTTCGTCGAAAGTTAATTTCGACTTCGCCGTTGTGTTCGTAGCGTGGGTATTTAGCTACGGTGCGAATTTCGTCGAATTCCGAGGTGAATCGGTTTTCGCGTCGATTTGGTGCTTTATGTAATTTTGTAATTAATTATATAATTATATAATTATATATATATATATATATATTTAGAATGAATAGAGTCATCATCTTCTTCACGTAAGAAACCGCCGGCCCCGTGTACGAGAGAAACCGAGTAACCGCCGAGCCTTCCCTTCGGACGCCGATTCCCGGAGCGTTCGTGGACGGAATTCGATTCCGAGAGTGGATTCGGATTGCTCTCGTCGAGACCTTCATTCCTGCGGTAAGAAATTCGATTTTCGTGGAGTTTTGGAAGGATTGGAATTTTCAGTTTTGGAAGTTTTCCGCCATTAATGGCCGAGTCTTTGTTCTAGGTGTTGCGGCCGTCTTGATCCGTGCGAAGAGGAGGAAAGCAGTCCAAAGCTTCGCTGAGATTTGAGGCAAGTGGTATTCTTGCCCTTGCCAAGTGTTTTCTTTGATTTTATTTGCTGAAATTGAAATCCCGGTTAGCCCAGGTTAGAGGCCTTGTTGTTCTCGTTTTCTTGCTAACTATAGGGCTTAGTTCTTCCTACTGAAACCCCCCCTATGCTGTGATGTTTGGAATCCAAATTGTCGGCGTGAAGCCGTTGTTTTCCTTTAATTTTGATTAATGCTCTGGTTCGGGCGTAGCCGAGAGGGAGAGTTAGGAGGGGGGTGTGGTTGCCAATTTCCTTCGTTATGGTACTATTCGAATGGTTAGGCATAGTTTGAACGGTAGTAGCGTGCGACGTTGATAGTTGTCTACTGCTTCTGCAGTGGCGTGAGTCGTGTGCGCGTTCCGGTGTCGTTCGAAAAATTCCAAACGGTACAGGTTTGTCGCGCACGGTCATTAACCTTTAGGGCGCACGACCACTGGTCGTGTGCCTCTGTTCGTGCGCGTATATATTTCAGTTTCCAAAGTTCTGTCTCGGGCAATCGCACGAGCGCTGGCGACAGTGCGCACGACCACTGATCGTACGACACTGATCGTGCGCAGTTGCTAGGTTTTCTGTCTGGTTTCCAGGTTCGTTTCGCACGATCATCAGCCGATGAGTGCGCACGACCACTGATCGTGCGTCACTGATCGTGCGCTTGTATAATTTCTTTTGATAGGCGAATTTAGATGGTTTCGAGTGCGGGAGTTTAGATACTCAAGTGGCAGGCAATTACTTGAGTTCTGGATCTTCTGCTTTGGTCGTTCGACTGTCGTCGAGCTCCGTTTTCCTTAGTGGGCTTGTGGGTAGTAACTTAATTTTGGCGGCGAGTGAGGCTAGCTCACTCAAGGCCAAGGTTTAGGTAGGCACTGAGTGGGTTTCACTCAACGCCTAGTCGTGTTGGTTTATTTCAACACTCTTCCTTTACCTTGTATTTCGTTTCCGAGTGGATTTTCCAGTTGTATTTCTGGGTTTTTCCTTGTCGGCCGTTTTCTTTATTTTTCCTAAAGGCCGAATCGTGGGTCGTGGATAGTAGTGGTGGTTGTAGCTCTTTATGGGGGTGGAGTTGTGTGATATAGCCAAGGCCACCCATGGATTTCTTGCTCCAGGTACGGGCTGGGCATGTCGGGTGGAAGGTCCCTTGTGTTTTCACGTGTTGACCCTCGAGCTTTTGACTTGGACATGGTGGATTGGGGGACTGCGTTTGCCTTCGATCCGGTTCCTCGTTGTTGTTTTGCTACTATCACTTCCCGCAGTTTAGGGCGTTAGAAGTTTCTTCTTTGGTAGTTTGCAGCATTCTGACTCTTGGTAGTCTAGTAGGCCCTGCAGGATGTTGTTCCTGGGCTGGGTCGTCGCTGTTTCTTTGCACGTTGTGCATTTCTTGTTGTCCTGTTTTGGACAGTTGTGACTCTTTCTACTGCATGTTTTCAGTTACTTTATCCTTTTGGTTGACTCTTTCATGCAGTTTTACCTTGATTTTTGCTTGCTGAGGTATTCTGTTTTCTTTTGGAATACCCCAGGTTCCGAGCTGTAGCCAGTCTGGTGGCTAGTTGGAGGTGTTGTTGTTGGTGGACTCCCGGGCTTTGGAGTTTTGTTTACCTTGTTTGTGAGGTTGTTTTCAGTACTTTCTTACAGACATATATGTGTGCTGGTGGGTTCATGTCAGGTTGTTGGCGCCCACTAGTAGTTTTTACCTTGTACTAGATATATACTATTGCTGCTACCATTTATTTTCTGGAGATAGTCTACTTGCTTTGAGAAGGTTTTATGCTAGGTTGCTAGTTATTTTTAAACTATAAATACTATTATAAATGAAGCTCATGATCAGCATGTTTTTATAAACTTAATCACTATTTTCCAAATCACGTACGGAAACCGTTTTCTTATATATATTATATAAACTAAGTGTAGTGTCTTGCATAGCATGAGTGGTTCTCTTGGGACCCTTATGCGCTCTTTAGGGTGTAAAACCTAATTAAAGTAATTTTCCGTAGCGTTTAAATATAGTTTTCTTTTGTGGACTAGATGATCCACTAAGCCGAGGGATACGGACTCTAAACATAACTGATTTTCTATTCATTAAGCACATGATTTTCTTGCATAAAGATTGTAGTTGGATTTGCCTGAGCGTCAGCAGTTATCCCCTGCTTGACGTGGCATCATGACGCGTGTTTTCTCTTACTCTGATAATTCTTAATTCGGAGAAAATGCGGGTTGTGACACCTCTCGCCTAGGGCCCTGTCTCCTCTTGAGGATTCTTCTAATCCCCTCTCTGCTGACCACCTCCCGTGAGCCCGAGGTTGTACACAATCCCCGCTCTTTTCGGGGTTGTCCAAGCTCGAAAAGAAAAGTCCAACTGAGGCTCACGTCATCTCAGCGACTTTATAGCGGAATCTTTTTCGGGTGGGATTCTCCCCCCTGAGTCTATAAATACTGGGATCCTTCCTGAGTGCCACAGGCCTCCTCTCTTCATTTTAGCCCCCTTTACTTTCGCTGCTATGTCTCTTAGCAAAAACTTCCGTGATCGTATCGCGTTGGTGCGCCAGCGGAACAAGGCGAGCGCGGTTGCCTTAAACCTAATTCCCGCTCGTACTTCTTCCTCACCACCGCTCTCTTCCTCTCGCCCGAAGAAGGCGAGAACGACTGATCTTGTTCCCCCATCGGGAGGACCCTTACCAAATCCCCCGGAGAGACGCATCCCTCCTACATCATCGTTTCCCAAGGGAAAAGAGGTAAGATCCTTGTATACCTCCCCTGTTCGCTATCTATCTTTCATTGCTCCTTTTGCTGTTGGTTTTCAGAAAAGTCATGCACCCCCCCCCCATCAGTCTGGTAGCACACAGGCTCATCTCGCCGACCACCATCTAAACTCTGTCTCGCCTCCTCCTTCCACTCCTCCTTCTACTCTTGGTGGGAAAAATGGCGAGCCTTCCCATGTCGCTGGGACCTCCCGCCACTCTGGTTAGGAATCTTCTGCCCTGGGCTTCGGTCTTTCTTGCTGTCTACCTTTGATTACGGCCCTTATTCTGTTTTAGCTTTGCAGACGTGCGAGTAGACTCTTCTACCGAGGACTCGCCTACTGAGGAGCGCCTGAGGCGAGCAGTCTCCTCCCCTCCTCCTCCTATGGACGAGATTGAAGATTACCTTGGAGACCCTATGGATCCGTTGGCGATGAAGCGCAGGGTGGCCGAGATGTTCCGAAAACATGCGATCATGCTCCAAGAGTTGGAGAAAGACAAGCAAGCGGCTGACAGGCAGATTGATTGGTTGGAGGTGGAGGTTGCTCGTTTGACTTCTGAAATTGACGCTGATATTGAGATGGATGAGACCGACCCCCAGGCGATTCTGAACGAGGTCGACCAACAACTCTGTCTCACGCGTCGTGGCATAGATGCGGCTCGTGCTTTTCACCTCCCCCACCGTCCTCCCTGCGCGAGGTCTCGCGGTGGGGGGCGCTGGTGATGGCATAAGGATTGAATCCTTCGCGCCGCCTCGCGCCCTTATTTTCTTTGTACTGTTCTGCGTTTTGTAATAACGCTTCCTCTCGCGGCTACCGCCCGAACCCTTTGGATCTAATGAATAGGTCTGCTTGATATGTGCGAGACTGACGATTTAAATACGCCTTTTAGTAGTTTCTTTGATAATTTTATCTCTCGTACCGTGCTTTTCTTTATTGCGACTTTTGCGTCATATCTATGCTTAGACCATTATTTTTTATTATATTTTTATGGTACTGTCTCATCCCTGGCCTGGGACTTACGCTAGATTACACCAATCGGGGTTAGGAGAGAGAAAAAGACGGCCGCCTCTTCCCCTTCCTCTACACCATATTTTTTTGCCTCTTCGTATTTTTTCTCTTTACCCAACGGGCTATAAATACCCCCCTATCCTTGGGCCCCGGATCATGCTCTCGATTTATCTCGGCGCCCTAAACCTTGCCTCTCTCTCCTCTTCCCCTCGTGAGCAGATCCTGTCGGCGCTTCGTCTCGTCTATTCTTCTCGCATCCCCCTTTCGCTCTCTTTGCCTAGAATGGGGAAAAAGAAGGCTGAAGAAGGCGAAGGGCGAAGCCGATGCGGGAGGCGGTTTGGTGACCATGATTTTCCTCCCGGCTGGATTTCCGAGGAGGACTACAACGCCTTTACTCGTGATTTCTTGCCGGAGGGTTTTGAGTCACGCCCTCCAAAGGTGGGCGAGTCGATCAATACCTTTTATCCTGATGAACTCGCCTTCCCTGTCCCGCATTTCGAGGCGGGGCTGAGATTGCCCCTCTGGCCAGAAGTGAAGCAGGTTCTAAAATACTTTGGGACCGTCCCTGCGCAACTGAATCCAAACGCTATCTCGGTACTTGTTGTCTTTGCCTGCTACATGCGCCGGGAGCGAATCGAATTCAGCCTGAACTCCTTCCGCAAGCTTTTTGTCTACCATGCCAACGTCGACGGCGTGCCCTACTTCACGGGGCAGGGTCTCAAGGTTTGCGAGACGCCCAACAAGAACCATCACTGGCTTACTCGCTTTGTCTTCATTCACGGCAACATGGGAGGCATCCCGCTGGCGCCCGTGTCGCCAGCCGAGGTGTTCTACACCACTCCCCAGGTTAGCGGCACGGACAAACTCCTCTGCGACTTTTTCATTGGCAAGAACTTCGAAGTTCAGTTCTTGAGGCGGAGCCTCGACTCCCTCCTTCCTGTGCTTCCAGGCGAAGGTAAATGCTGGGGCCCTTTATTTCCATCTAGGTCTAACGAATAATATTTGTAAACGCCTCGTCTCGCCTTTTCCAGGAGAAAGAAATGTTCCCGCCCACCCGCCTTACAAAAGCAACATCAAACCCTCCAAAGATGTCGCCCTTGCCACGATGGTAGCTGAGGCGGCGAGAGAAAATCTGCCCCCTCCCTGAAGAAAAGACCTGCCGAAGGCTCCGCCCCATCTCGCCAGAGTCCTTCAAAGAAAACAAAGGTCAAGAAAGGAGCACCTCTTCCTTCTGGAAAGGCGAAGCAAGTTCCTGCTGAGATGGTAGACGTGTTGGGATCCTTATCCCCCATCTCTCTGGGGTCCCAATCTCCCCAATCCCCTTCTCGGCTTCTCAGTCAGCGGGCCGTCTCGCCGATTGGCGGGACGGGTCAACCTGAACCTCTTGCTGACCACCTCCCCCCTAAATCTCCTACTCGAGAGGTGGGCTCCTCCAGCCGCTCGGCTCCTTCCACCCATCTGAACTTCAACATGGGCCCTGTGATCCTGGATGCTGCTGGCGAGCCAACCCTGATATGGGACAAGGAGGCGAACCGGGTCTCCATCTCTACCCTCCTTCCCCCCTGGATAGAGCGAGACCAACCTACGGCTCATGCATTTTCTCTGGGCTTTGGCCTCTACGGTGGCTCAGAGCGAGAACCCGCCGCTGAGCCCCCCTCGCGGGACTTGATCCTGAGGGCCGCGCAATCCCAGCTGCGCTCGCTGGAACTCTCGCACCAGGTCTCGCGCCGTCTGATTTACAATAACAAAAGCTGGAGGGATTCAGAGGTGAATCTGGTGGCCGAGCGCGAGAAGTCCACGAACCTCGAGAAACGGTTGGCCGTGGCCGAAAACCTTCTCGCCAAGGCTCGGGGTGGTGTGGTGAGATTTTTCCACTCTTGATTCCTTCCCTTTCTTTGTCTACCTTCAACTCCCTCTAATAAATAAACCTCTCGCCGGATGCCGAGACGGCCGACAGGATGCACTCGCGCATAGCCACTCTGGAAGGGGAGGTTAAAGGCATGGAGTCCGAGATCACTCGACTTCAGGAGGCTGTTCTCTCGCCTTCTCGCGTGGTGATTCCCCAACCTCCTCCCTCTCATTATTCTCATGCTGAGGTTGTGGAACTCTGCAAAGACGCCAATATCCGGACCGCTGAGTTAATCGTGAAGATGATGAAGGAGATGGAAGTCATCAGGGAAGGCTGCGAGGAGGTCACTGCCCGCGACCTGGTACCCGAGATTTATGGCGAGGAGGAAGACGGCCCGTCCTCCAGCGCGGAAGAATAGAAGAATTATTTTTCAGCTCTTTTGTATACCCCCCCTTTTTTTGGACACTCAGTACTGAGGCATTCTGTACTAGGGCCTTTTTTCGTATATACATATTTTTGTTTTTAGGACATCTCGTCTTTCTTTTCATCTTTCCTATACGCCTACCTTTTTCTTTATTCGCGGAACGGGATCACGACTTATCTCGCCTACCGATAAAGGGGCTAGCTTTTCCCGTGGTGCGAGTGGGCGGACCCTCATTGCTCTCGCGCAGGGATTGTACCACTTCTTCTCGCCTTGCTTCTGGACACCCCTGGCGCGAGTGGGTCTCGAATCGCTCTTATAACTAGTTTCGTTTGCGAGACGAGGATACTCTTCTTCTCTCCCTTTGGTCGAAGAGCAGACCCCTTAATCTAGGTGCGAATAGTCATATCCCCTCCGCAGTTGCGCAGGGATTGTGCCCCTTCCACTCGCCTTGCCCCTGGACACCCCTGGCGCGAGTGGATCTTGAGGGACCGACTCCTCCCTCCTCTTCTACCTTTAGGACAAGGACTCTGCCTTTGCTCAAATTATGGATTATCTTTACATGAAACCCCCACTCATATGTTGCCCTTTACCCAACCTCCGAGTGAGTCTACAGACCTGCCAGCTCGATGATAGCCTGGACAGCGGGTCTTCTCGGGGTCTCCTCTCCAAAACCAACTCCAACCACCGAGTGAGCCTACAGACCTGCTAGCTCGATGGTAGCCTGGACAGCGGGTCTTCTCGGGGTCTCCTCTCCAAAACCAACTCCAAACACTGAGTGAGCCTACAGACCTGCCAGCTCGATGGTAGCCTGGACAGCGGGTCTTCTCGGGGTCTCCTCTCCAAAACCAACTCTGACCACCGAGTGAGCCTACAGACCTGCCAGCTCGATGGTAGCCTGGACAGCGGGTATTCTCGGGGTCTCCTCTCCAAAACCAACTCCAACCACCGAGTGAGCCTACAGACCTGCCAGCTCGATGGTAGCCTGGACAGCGGGTCTTCTCGGGGTCTCCTCTCCAAAACCAACTCCAACCACCGAGTGAGCCTACAGACCTACCAGCTCGATGGTAGCCTGGACAGCGGGTCTTCTCGGGGTCTCCTCTCCAAAACCAACTCCAACCACCGAGTGAGCCTACAGACCTGCCAGCTCGATGGTAGCCTGGACATCGGGTCTTCTCGGGGTCTCCTCTCCGAAACCAACTCCAACCACCGAGTGAGCCTACAGACCTGCCAGCTCGATGGTAGCCTAGACAGCGGGTCTTCTCGGGGTCTCCTCTCCGAAACCAACTCCAACCACCGAGTGAGCCTACAGACCTGCCAGCTCGATGGTAGCCTGGACAGCGGGTCTTCTCGGGGTCTCCTCTCCGAAACCAACTCCAACCACCGAGTGAGCCTACAGACCTGCCAGCTCGATGGTAGCCTGGACAGCGGGTCTTCTCGGGGTCTCCTCTCCAAAACCAACTCCAACCACCGAGTGAGCCTACAGACCTGCCAGCTCGATGGTAGCCTGGACAGCGGGTCTTCTCGGGGTCTCCTCTCCAAAACCAACTCCAACCACCGAGTGAGCCTACAGACCTGCCAGCTCGATGGTAGCCTGGACAGTGGGTCTTCTCGGGGTCTCCTCTCCAAAACCAACTCCAACCATCGAGTGAGCCTATAGACCTGCCAGCTCGATGGTAGCCTGGACAGCGGGTCTTCTCGGGGTCTCCTCTCCAAAATAAAATCTTCTTGCTTTGAGGAGACAGCTACTTGAAATTGTATGGCAGTACCAGAAGGCCTTGCCAGGTTGGCTAATATTGGAAAGTGAGAGAGAAAAACAAAGAAACTACATCTCATTCAGAATAGATAATGAACATAAATAAAAGTATTAAGGATAGAATCGCTTTAGATCGTCGCCGCTTCGGGCGCGATCGAGGGGCGTCCCGTCTACATCTTGGAGGTGAAACCCTCCTGATTTCAAGACTTCTTTTACAATAAAAGGACCTTCCCAGTTGGGGTTGAGCTTCCCTACAAAACCCCCTCTTCCTGCTGCATCCACTTTCTTGAGGACCAAGTCTCCCTTCTCAAACTGCTTGACCCTGACGTGCTTATCAAAATATCTTGACATCCGGCGCTTAACCTCCTCCTGTCGGATAGATGCCAGCTCTCTAAGCTCCTCCACCAAGTCAAGGGAGAGCCTTTGCTCTTCCCCATTATCTACCAGCCACTCCTTATCTCCCCTCCTCGCCGCAGTTACCCTGGGTGACTCAACCTCGAACTCAACAGGTATGACGGCCTCGGAGCCATGGGAAAGTTTGAATGGCGTCTCTCCCGTGGCGGAACTTGGCGTGGTCCTCAAGGCCCAGAGGACGGAGGGGAGCTGCTCCACCCAACTTCCCCTCAAGTTTTCTACCTTTTTCTTTAAGAGATTCACGATGACCTTATTCGCAGCTTCCACCTGCCCATTGCTTCGAGGATGATGCACTGAAGCAAACCGAAGGTCTATACCTAGTCGTACGCAGAAATCCACGAACTCTCTGCTGGCAAATTGCGGTCCGTTATCTGTGACAATGGCCAAAGGTAGCCCATGCCTACAGATGATTTCTCCCCATACGAAGCTTTTGACCACCTAAGACGTCACCTTTGCCAATGCCTTCACCTCCAGCCATTTTGAGAAATAGTCTACCATGACCAGCAGAAACCTCCTCTAGCCACTGACTTGAGGGAATGGACCCACCAGATCTAGCCCCCATATGGCGAAGGGCCATGGAGCTGTAATCGTGCGCAACCTTTGGGCCGGGAGGAGCTGAAGAGGAGCAAATTCCTGGCACTTCCTGCACTTCCTTGCGAATTCCTCGGCATCCCTCCTAACGGTGGGCCAGAAATAGCCTTGCCTCAACACCCTTCCCTTCAAGGTCCGACTCCCGGAATGGCTACCGCACTCTCCAGAGTGAATCTCTTCCAGCACCCTTGCGACCTCCTTCTCGGATACGCATCGAGCCAACAGACCCGACAACGTCTTACGATATAAGATCCCTTCTTTAAGCAGGTAGTACGCCGACTTGTACCTGACTTGCTTCTTCTCGAGCTCTCCCTCAGGCAGACGTCCCGTCGTCAAGTAGGTGGTAAATGGATCCATCCAGGATCCCTGTTGATCTACTTCCATCAGTTCTTCCTCTTCGATGGAGGGCCTAAAGAGCTCTGTCATGGTTCCTCCGGCCCGAGGACCGTGCTTGGCGAGCAGGTCTGCCCGAGTATTTTCCTCCCTTGGGACGTGTTGAACTGAGAAACTTCGGAACTGCCCAATGATCCTCTTTACCTTTGTTAAGTACAACTGGAGGGTGGGCTCTCTTACCTCAAATTCCCTTTTTATATGCCCTGCCACTACCATAGAATCTGTGGAGACGTTGATGTCTTGTATACCGAGCTCACGAGCCAACCTCAGCCCTGCTATAATGGCCTCGTACTCCGCTTGGTTGTTGGTGAGGGTGAAATGAACCTTCAGGGCTTGTTCGATCCGTGTTCCCTCAGGGCTTACCAAAACCATCCCTCCTCCAAAAGAATTCTTTCCCGAGGCCCCATCTACCAGCATCTCCCAAGCTACTACGGGAGACGTCTCGGCCTCCTTGACCTCCACCGTGTAATCTACCAAGAAATCTGCTACAGCTTGCGCCTTGATAGCCATCCGAGGAATATAAGAAAGATCAAACTCACTGAGTTCTATCAACCATTTAGCTAACCTCCCTGAGTGCTCCACCCCTTCCAAAATACGGCGGAGAGGGTGGTCCGTTACGATCCGGATGGAATGGGCTTGAAAATATGGCCTGAGCTTTCGGGCTGAGATAACGAGGGCATAGGCTAGCTTCTCTAGGATAGGGTACTTTAGTTCTGCCTTTTTGAGGACTCTACTTACATAATAAATCGGGAATTGCTTTTTACCTTCTTCCCGCACGAGGACCGAACTCACTGCTCCTGCTCCTACTCCTAGGTACAAGAATAGAATTTCTCCTTCTCTCGGACCTTGGAGTAGCAGTGCCTTGGTGAGCTGCTGCTTCAAGGCTAGAAAAGCATTCTCGCACTCGGAGGTCCACTCGAATTTCTTTCCCCCCCCCCTCAATGTTCGAAAGAAAGGTGAGCACCTCTCTCCTACTCTGGAAAGAAACCTGCTGAGCCCCGCCAACTTGCCGGTAAGACGATGGACCTCTTTGGTATTCGTTGGAGACTCCAGTTCTAGGATAGCCCTTACCTTATCCGGGTTAGGCTCTACTCCTGATGGGGTGACGAGATGTCCTAAGAACTTTCCCCTACTGGCCCCAAATACGCACTTCAACGGATTGAGCCTCATCTTGTACTTCCTTACAGTTGCGAACGTTTCTTCAAGATCCGCAATATGAGACTTGAGATCTTGGCTCTTGATCATTAAGTCGTCCACGTAGACTTCGAGGTTCCGTCCCTTTTGCTCTCGGAAGATCCGATCCATCATCCGTTGATAGGTCGCTCCCGCGTTCTTCAACCCAAAAGGCATCATGTTATAGCTGAAGCATCCATCCTCGGTGATAAAGGCGACATCCTTGATGTCCGGAGGGTGCATGCGTATTTGATGATATCCTGAAAAAGCATCTAAAAAACTCATTAGTGAGAAACTGATGGCTGAATCAACCAGCGCGTCGATCCGAGGCAGAGGGTAACAATCCTTGGGGCATGCTTTATTCAAAAGAGAGAAATCGATACACATTCTCCACTTCCCTTCCCCCTTCTTTACCATTACAACATTGCTCACCCACCCCAAATACTTGTTTGCTGATATGAATCCTGCCTGGAGCAGCTTTTCCACCTCCTCCCTGATAGGCTTGGCCATCCTGGAAGCGATGGCCCTTTTCTTCTGCTGAATGGGACGAACCTTGGGATCAAGGTTGAGATGATGGCATGCCACATCTGCATCAATCCCTGGCATGTCAGCTGCGCTCCAAGCAAAGATATCAATGTTTTCCTGCACGCATTTTCGGATCTCCTCCTGGTCCTCAAGGCCAAGCTCTCCACTGATTTTGATCTTTACTTTTCTTCCTTCTTTTGTTAAGATGTCCACCTCCTGTAGCTCGACTGCAGCCCTCAGCCTCGAGGGCTCTTCTTCTTCCTCCTGGCTTCTGAGCTCTTGCTCTCCGCCCTCTTTTTCCTCCACTGCCATGTTTACTCTCTCTACGAACCTCCCCTCCACTTGCTCAGGGCCTCCTCCCAGCACTGACTCTGCCATCTCTCCTATCTTTCTTTTCTTCCTTCTCATTTCCTTCCCTTCTCCTCCGACCCTTGACTTCCCTGCCATTACTGGCTCCTCCGCAACGCCACCCCCCAACTCCTCAACTCTACTCTCCTCCTGCTCCTCCCGCTCTAGTCTTCTCTCTAACTCTTCTGCATCACCCCTCCAGGAGATAGTGTTTACTGCCATCACGTAACACTCCCGGGCCGCCTTCGGATCTCCTCTTACCCTGATCTGGGTCCCTCCCGAATTGAGTTTCAAACATTGATGAAAAGATGAGGGTACACATCTAAAGGCACTAATCAAGGGGCGCCCGAAGATGGCGTTGTAACTGCTGGGAGCGTCCACTATCACAAAACGGCAGTTCCTGGACAGCCCTCCCAGAGTTACCTGGAGACCGACTCCCCCCTCTACTTCCTTCCTTTCTCCTGAGAATCCGAACAGCGGTCCGTCAGCTGCTAACACCCTCCTGGCTTCCACCCTCATCTCATTGAATGCCTTTTTGAAGATAACATTAACCGAGCTCCCATTGTCCACCAAGATCCTTGATACCGTGAAACTCTCGATAGCCGTCCGAATCACCAGCGCATCGCAGAAAGGATCTTCGTGATCTGGCAAGTCCTTCCTAGAGAAGGTGATCTTCTCATCCGGGGGCGGGGCTTGCGACGTCGAGGCGACACCTCGACGGTACATTGTATGAAGGCTAGCCTTTCGGGTAGCCTCGATTCCCACCCCGCCATGAATCACCCCGATCCCCCCTCTATCCCCCACATCTGACCAATCTACACATCTATCCTCCTCCCCCACTCCGATCATCTCTACTATCCGTGCTGGTGGCTGCTGCTCTCCCGCTCCTCTTCTCCCCTTCAGCTCTAGAAATTCTGGACAAGTAGCTGTCGCGTGACCTTCCTCCTCATGGAAGTCACAGAATGGCATAGCTACTTCCCCCTACTGCCTCCCTTCTTGGTGATTCCTTCTTCTCCCTGCTCCTGCTCCTCCCCTTCCTTGCTCTCTTCCTCTTCCTCTTCCCCGGCCTATTTCCATAGCTTGTTGAGGCGGGGGTGGGAGTGGCCTAGGACCATGTCTCCATCCCAGCTACGGTAACCTTCCTGCTCCTCCTTGGTAGTAGTTCCTTCCCACCGGGGGAAGACCTCTCCCTTGCCCTTGAACAGGGCCTTCTGGTTGCTTCCAACCCAACTCCTGATGTACCGGACCCCTTGGCTCCTCCCTTCTCCTCCCTTCCTGCTGCCTCGCTCCTCCTGGTTCTCTGGACTCTATCTCCATCAACCTTGCTAGTTTCTTGGCAAAAGCCGGGTTTGCTGCCTCCATCGCTATCTCCTTGGCTTCCTTCTCCATCAACCCTTCAAATGACAAGGGTGCCTTCCTGGTGAGGCTCATTTTGAAGAAGCCTTCCCTGAGACCTACAGTAAAGGCCATTTGGAGAGCAAATCCCGGCACCTCCTGAATGTCCAGGATTTCCTCTTGGAAGCGATCCACGTACTGGGCTAAAGACTCGTCTGCCTTCTGTTTGATCAGGAAGATGGACTCCGGGTTTTTCTTCCTCTTCTTCGAGGTCGAGAAGCGCAGCTGGAAGCTCCTACTCAAGTCCTCAAAACCATATATTGACCCTGCCGGGAGTTGATGAAACCAGTCCCGGGCCTTGTCCTTCAAGGTGATCGCGAAAAGGCGACACTTGAATGCATCCGTCATCGGCCTGATGGAGACCGCATCTTCGAACCATTGCAAGTGTTGGAGGGGATCATCCTTCCCCACATAATAAACCATCTCAGGCTCACGGAACCCCTCCGGGACGGGAGCCGAAAGAACCAGCTCGCAAAAGGGTGACCCTCTCGCCAGGGGTCTCGCCATCTCTACTCGCGCGACGAGGTCCACTGGCGAGACGGCGCTCGCCGGGCTGGGGAACAACTCCCTTCCTGCCAGATCTCGCCCGTTTCCTTCCACCATCTTCTCCTTTCCGGGCCGCCCCCCTGGCGCATCCTCGCCCACCATTGCTGAGACGGCTCCTTCCGGAGGCGAGAGACCCGGCGCCTGAGGTAGAGGGGTCACGCACTCGCCTCGCTGCGAGATCTGCTGCAACATCCCCATGATGCCCCCGATGGACGCCATGAATTCTTCTCTCCCAACATATCCTCCTAGGTTTTGGGACCCGCCCTCATCTCCTCCTCCCAGATCTTCTGTCATGAGATGATCCAAAGTTCTTCGACGTAGGCTGCGATCCACGCTCACCGCACCAAAAATGTTGAAACCAGCAGAACTAGTTTCTCCTAAAAGCTCGGATCTAAGGCTGCAACTCACGCTTACTTCCTTTGGGCCACACTCCTAACAGAACTCCTAAAGGAACAGATCGGGGGCTTCAGCTCGGAGGTCCCACCGCTTACCCGGAAGAACTGTAAATTCTTCCCCTCCCTAGCCAGTGCTGAGCTAGGTGCCTGAGTAAGAGGGAAAAAGAAGGTTCCACACCCCCATTTCTCAGACACCTTACAGATCTATTTATAGGCCTCAGGATTCGAACTGCAAATAACCAAAGCAAGCACCTATGAAATTACCTGAATACCCTGGGTTGGGTCTGCCAACAGCCAAACTCCGCTGTTCTGAAGGGCTATGAGCAGACCACCAAGGGTAAAAGAGTAAAAAAGGCCAAAAAGGATGAACCGTTTGCCAACTGAACCGGTTCCCACCCAATTGCTGAACCGGCCTTATCTCTTCCTGCCGACCCGGTGCTTGGCGAGAGGACCACCTTGCGGCTGAAAACACCACCTCGTAGGCGAGACCCTCCATCACCATATAGAAAATCTTCCCTTGATCCCTACCTGTCAGGCGAATGGACTCAACTTTGGCTCCTCCTGCCTAGCGCGAGTGGACCCACCTTTGGGCTCCTCTCGCCTATCGCGGGCGGACCCAGCTTTGGGCTCCTCTCGCCTAGCGCGAGTGGACCCAGCTTTGGGCTTCTGTCGCCTAGGGCGAGTGGACCCGCCTTTAGGCCCCTCTCGCTTAGTGCGAGTGGTCTTTGCTTTGGGGCCTCTCTCGCCTAGGGCCCTGTCTCCTCTTGAGGATTCTTCTAATCCCCTCTCTGCTGACCACCTCCCGTGAGCCCGTGGTTGTACAAGCGGATAGCTGAACTTCAAATGGTCATAACTTTCAAACTAAGAAGAGTTACGAGATGTGCAACCAGTCAACGGAAAGAGGACGACATCCTCTACAAATCTTGAGAGTTTAACAAGTACACGCCCCTAATAAACGGCTATGTAAAGGGCGTGAACATGGGCGTGCCTAGGAAAAAAGCAGTTTTCTCTAGAAATCTTCCCGGGACAATTCTAGAACTTTTTCTAAGTACACGCCCCCTGTCATGAGCGTGACCTAGGGTGTGACCTACCCAAAATTGCCAAATTGGTCCCAAATTGTACCGTTTCAAGTCGTTTGCTAACCCATTCAGACACGCCCTAGGTCACAGGCATGACCTAGGGGCGTGACCCGTAGAATGACGAATTTTGGCGGGTTTTCTCCAACGTTCCAGGGCTTTGAAGACAGCAGTTTCCGAGCCTTACATGCCCTAGGTCTTGGGCGTGACCGATGGGCATGACCATAAAGAAAAATTTCTATAAATTCCAGATCGAGGCAGAAGCATGGGAGGAAGGATTAGGAGCCAATTTTATGAGTATTTTGTAGCTTAGTTTACTATTTTTCAGCATTTCTTTCTTATAATGTCAATTTCATAGTTTAGTATTACTTTTTGTAATTTACAATTCAAGTACTACTCTTTTTAATCATGTCTCTCCTTATCTTTTTACGTAGCTTCTTTATCATGTCAAGTAGCTAATTTCCATTAGCACTTGATTATGACAAACTTTGAAATGAAATAAATTTCTTTTCTTAATCAAACTCTCCTTATTTCTACTTTGATTTATCTTTGAATTATTTTGTGTCGAACTCATATTTCACGGATATGTTCTTCGATCTTAGACCGTATCTTAAATGACCGAGAGGTTACGGATACGAGAAGATCACTCAAAGATAAAAAGAGTTGCATGCACTCCTCGAGAGAGGACGACATAAATCTTCCGAATTGGAGTCAAATCCAATAGTGGGGTTCACCGCCTAAAGCAAGCTTCTGGGTTTCGATTGGCTGAGAGGTATTAATCGATCAACTTAAGGTTAGTCAAAAGCATGAGCTTGAGAGAGATGCTTTTGTATCTTGGGAACCTCCACGGTCGAAGTAGGTAATTAAAAGTTCGCAAGTTTATTTGAATTAATGGTGAGTCTAGATCAAGTGCTAGTTAATAGTTTATTTTCTTCCTTCTTTAGTTGAATTTACCCCTCCTTTTATTTCGATAAAATAATATTAATTTGGGTGAGTAGAAGTACTCAACAGGCCCCGAGTCGAATACGACATTTCCTATACTATATTTCGATAGGTATACTTGCCTATTTGAGATTTTAGTTTGGATAATATTTTAAAACTATATAAAATCTTCACCAGCGAACACTCCCCACTATATGTGGTCATCGTGATTTTATGCCTGAGAACAATCTATGGAGGGAACAACAAGACTTGGCAATATCTCGGTGGTTCAGTGATCCCTTGGGAAAAGAGAAAAAAGAGGAGGAGGCACTCCAAAAATGAAAATGTGTCGGTATGGGATCTCTGACGTAAAATTTATTGAAATGAATGAAAGAACACATATAAGTGTTTTTAAAGAGAAAAATGTTTGAAGAATGAGAAGTAAAAGTAACCGACCATAGTTGTGAGGAACTGTGGGGACTGTGATGTCCTTCGGCTTAGAATAGGTCTCAGAGGGATCCTTCTCGTTGGCATCGATGGTTTCATAGATCTCGATGTTACTGACTTGTTTTGTCCTTTTTGAGCCTAGAGAGGGATTCTGTACTTCTTTTCCCTTTGAAGTAGATGGATCAGAATGATCACCTTTCGGGAAGAGTTCATGGAATTAGCCTAGCTTCAGCATTTTTTTCTATCAACTAGCAAAGTGCTCGATTATTTTTAGTTGAATGCCCGCATTCTTTTTGAAACTCACAGAATATATCTGAATCTTTTTATCTCTGATCTGCCGGCTAGTAAGGCCTTTTGTAATTAGCCTTACTCTTCATGACTTGGCCTACTTCCTGCATGGCCTCATCCAACTCGGAGTCTAGCAAGTCGTCATCTTGCTGCTGATGAACCGAAGCTGCTTGCAGAGCTGGGGCTAACAATAGTAACAATTGATCTCGGGCATGATCCTGGCCCGGGAAGTGGTGTCGATGATGTTGAAATTTTTTTCCCATCCGTGGGAAGGGAAATCTTTCTGAGGAGACCTCAAAGGCTGCTTCTAATATGAAGAAGAATCTTTCTCTGCTACAAGCCTGGAGATGAAGCTGGGATTGCTCTTCTCACCTCGAATGTAAGAATTGGCTAAGCCAATCAACTCTTGATGTATCCTTGGTGCTCAGACATTAGCCTCAAACTTAAGTGGTCCTTCTCGCACACCATGTATAAGAGCCACTCGATATATTTCTTGATCGATTATTTCAATGTCCAAGATTTCTTTTTGGAAACGATCCACAAAATGAGACCATGTCTCGTTCTCTCATTTCCTAATCTAAAAGATGGCTTCTGGACCGCCCTTTCTCTTTGTAGAGGTAGAAAACCTGAGCAGAAACTCTCTTCGCAAATTGGATAAAGAGGCGATGGACTGAGGACACAGTCCATAGAACTACTCTTTCACTTGTCCAACAAAGGATTTCATAAAGAGTTTGTATTTAGTAGCATCTAAAAGGGTCCTGAGTGCTATGGCTGATTCAAAAGCTTGAAGGTGCTTCATTGGAACAGTCTCTCAAGTTTAAATTGACAACTGTGGCTCTCTGAAGTTAACTGGAGTTGGTTCATATCGAAAATTGTCTGAAAACCGTGACGGCTCTTCCTGCTCTCCTACACCATAAGAAAAAAGAGAGCATAAGTTGTAGCTGTAAAAGGAGCAAGAGTTTTGATGCGCGGAAATAGAGAGGAGGCCACAGAAACCAATAGCCAACGGGTGTTTGATCTCACAAGCGAGGTGAAGAACAAGGTTACGAGGATAGAGGAGAGATGTTGAGGATGCTGGGAATAGTAGGGAAGGTTGATCAGGAACTGTCGAGCAAAAAGCTACTTTGATGGTTAGGTTTGCAGGTTGATGCCGAGAGAAGAGAGGAGTTGAGAAGAAGAGGGGGTCATTTGTAGTTGCAACAGCAGACTCTGCCCGCCACGGCTTAAATTCCACTCTTGCGATGGGCTTTCCTTTGATTATATTCAGTATTACAGCTTGAGATTGCACCTTTACATGGAAATAAAATAAAGGGTACAAAGGGGGAAGCTGGTGGCTAAGGAAAGAAGAGGGTGCCCAAGGCCACGCAGACTAAGCAGAGAGGCTGACATACCGCGCGGTTAGCTAATCCCGCAGCTCGCTTGAGAAAGCCGAGCAGACTGTGCGATTAGACCAAGAATGAGAGGACTGTTGAGGTCGCGCAGACTAAGAAGGGTGAGTCTGCAGGATCTTATGCCCTGATTGTCCCAATCCACCATACCTCCGTGCTTTCCCTCTAGATGAGAGGTATGGGGGCCTATTTATATGCTCGGGCCGGAGACGGTCCTGGTATCATCACCACTGGTATGACGGTAAGTTGAAAGAGTAGAGAAGGAGTCTGCTGAGTTCGCACCATGTTGTGCGGATAGGGACTTGTTCACTTGTTTTGATCTTCTGCTAGCAGACTGGGATGAGTCCGCTTCTGCTGCACTGAGCGAGCCCGCGCTGAGCTATGCGAGCTGAGGAGTAGTCCGTCTCTGTCACAACCCACATTCCTCCCATAAGGGCGGAATATCAGAGTAAGGGAAAATGCGCATCATGATGCCACATCAGCAAGGGATAATTGCATACGCTCAGGCAACACTCCAAATCAACACAAACATAATATTTAAATGATCAATTGAAGAAGTTTAGTTTGGGTTAGACAATCAGTCGTATCGCTCGGCTTTGTGGCTCACTAGTCCACCAGGGAAAAAGTAGTTGAACGTAGTGGAAAAATACTTTAGTAATCAAATTGGACATCCTACATGAGTCTAACATCCCAAAAAGGAAAACTCATGGCATACAGTACTCTAAATTTATAATAATAATATCGAAGTAGTTGTTACGTTATTAAACATAGTGACTTAGAGTTTTAAATTGTGTTATGCAAAAAATTATATTAGTTTGTTTTATATTTGAAAATATCTATAGGCATCCTAGCATAAATCGTTCCCAGAGAGTAAGAACTAGTACCATAAAGTAGACAGTAACAATTTGAAAAATATCCAAGAACAACAATAAACAATTAGTGGGCATCAACACCTGACACGAACCCACTAAAAGTTCTCAAGTCTGAACCAAACCACAAGAGTACCAAAAGCTATCTCGCAAGCACGAGGTACACACAGCAACAACACCACTCAGCTGCACCACTGGCTACAACCCTACACCTGAGGCATTCAAAAGAGGAACACCTCAGCAAGAAAAAGTACAAGAGGAAAGAGTATAAGTAAATAAGTATGAAAAGAATTTAACAAAGGAGGGTATACCAAACTTTAGACTTTCGTCAAATATTATTGTCCCTGTTTCTTCAGAGTATAAGATGTTAAATATTTTAGGTTTGCCCTTGGGGTAATTTTTTCGATGTCGTTGAGTGTAGGACGCATTGCACTTAGTTTTAGGTCGATGGTAGGTTTGGTCTTCGAGTTAGTGTTGAAATCCTTTGGTGTTGTGCTGATTTTGGATGATAATGATGGGGATGTGAGGGTTGGTGTGGATAATAGCCCACCCAACCGGGGTCCCCTTCTTTCTGTGGATCATCATAGTGGGGGTATGCTTTAGTTCTCATGTTCTGAACTGTTGGGTCTGGTTGGCCCGGTTTGGCCATATTGTTGACCACAGTGCTACTTGTGAGACATTTGAGGATCTGGCGTTGGGCTTTATGGTGCTTGAGGCCGTCGCCCTCTTCGGCATGTAATGTAGTCATACCACGTGTTGATGATCCACCCTCTTCCGAGCCGTTTGTGCTCAGTTGGTTCCTAATGGATTATGCCACAGTTTGCTAAATCTTGCTGTTTATACTCAGACTTGTTCATTTTCGCACTTGGTGCATTTTAATTCAAATGTATTTTATTGGCTAACCATGCTCTACTCGATCAAATTTGGCTAATTGTGCTGTGTTTTAATCAGTTCTCTATTTCCCTTGGTTGGGTTTTGTACACCCTCCTTTGTTAAATTCTTTTCATACTTATTTACTTATACTCTTACCTCTTTTACTTTTGCTTGTTGAGGTGTTTTACTTATGAATGCCTCAGGTGCAGGGTTGTAGTCGGTGGTGCGGCTGAGTGGTGTTGTTGTTGTGTGTACCTCGTGCTTGCGAGGTAGCTTTTGGTACTCTTGTTGTTTGGTTCAGACTTGAGAACTTTTAGTGGGTTCGTGTCATGTGTTGACGCCCACTGATTGTTTATTATTGTTCTTAGATATTTTGCAAATTGCTAGTGTCTACTTTTATGGTAGTAGTTCTTGCTCTCTGGGAAGGATTTATGCTAGGATGTCTATAGATATTTTCAAATATAAAACAAACTAATATTATTTCATGCATAACACAATTTAAAACTCTAAGTCACTATGTTTATTAACGTACCAACTACTTCGATATTATTATTATAAATTTAGAGTACTACATGCCATGAGTTTTCCTTTTTTGGATGTTAGACTCATGTAGGATGTCCAATCTGATTACTATAGTATTTTACCGCTGTGTTCAACTACTTTTTCCCTGGTGGACTACTGAGCCACAAAGCTGAGGGATACGACTGATTTTCTAACACAAACTAAACTTCTTAAATTATTCATTTAAATCTTATGTTTGTGTTGATTTGGAGTGTTGCCTGAGCGCCTTTAGTTATCCCCTAGTATCGTGGCATCATGATGCGCATTTTCCCTTACTCTGATATTCCGCCATTGTGGGAGAAATGCGGGTTGCGACAGTTGGTATCAGAGGGAGGTTCTGCAAGAGGGGCAGTTTGTTTGGCAAGTTGGTCGAACAACTTGCCCTTAAGCAAAACTCTCATCGTGTCATTCATTGCATATACACACCGATATGTCATCAGTAGATATTGATGGAAGCATGAACACTACACTCATAGAACAAAAGAAGAAGTATACGGGGCATATTATGTAGTATGGGATGCATAATGTGTTTGTATATGGATCCACCATAGGTGGTGACATGTGACAGTTACATAGTATGGGATGCATAACCACCATCACATGGATTCCCATTTGAACGTTTTACCTTTTTAGTTACATACAATATTATATAGTATGGGATGCATAACATTGTATGTGTATGCTGTTCATACATACATTAAGGCTTTTCTTTAGAATGCATAGCACTGCATACATATCATATCATTGTATAAGCACACGTGTCAAGTTCAATATCTACAGGATGACATATGTACACACATGATTTGAAATAAAAATGTAATCATTCATGCACTCATATAATAGGCACAAGAGTCATAAGGATGAGGGTGTTTCCCCCTAAGTAGGGCATGCCATCATTTATTTTAAATCCCAGAGTAAGCTAGCAGCATGAGCAAGTATCTAAGGTTGTATGTCTGAACAAAGTTGTAAGTCTATCAGGTTAAGCTAGGTGTTGATAGATCGTTTATTGTTTGTTTAGAATACTGCCTAAGCGTCTGTTGATGAGGACTACTCCCCAGTCGGAGGGAGAATCTTCTGGTGCCCAGAGTGAGGTCGTAATAAAGGGATTACGACAGAGCAATGAGGCTCTGTCGAGGCAGATGCTGGAGATGCAGTCGCAGACTTAGTCGTTGTTGTTAGTCGTTGCAAGTCTGTCGCATAGAGCGCAAGAGCCTATAGTAGATCTAGCTATTCCCGTTCCCCCCGCTCCTCTTGTGCCCCCGGTGGTGTTGCCACCAGAGATGAATTTCATTTTGCACTTTCAAAGGTTAGGATCCTCTACGTATGATGGCAAGGCAGATTTTATCGCATTAGATGACTGGATGATTTCCATCGAGGAGATGTTCACCTACTCTGGTATCTCTGTGGACCAGAGAGTGATGGTTGTCGCTTATTAACTCAAGGGCATGGCCAGGAGTTAGTGGTTGAGGGAGAAAGAAAGCTTGAAGGATGGATGCTCGTGGGAGTCCTTCAAGGAGTTATTGTTGAAGAAGTTCTTGCCGTCTGTGTAAAGAGACCAGTTGATGAATGATTTCCTTCATTTAAAGCAGAGGCAGCTTAACGTCATTGAATACGAGGTGGAGTTAAGTAAGCTGAGCCGCTTTTCTCCTGACTTGGTATCTTTAGAATCCAACCAAGTCAAGCGATTTCATGGTGGTCTTCGAAATGACATCCAACAGCTTACCAGTGCCTACGGATCCGGAACTTATTCTGAGGTGGTAGAGGCTGCTCTGATGGTGGAATCCATTGAATATTCCAAGGTCAGAGGAAAGCAGATGAGGAAGGATAAGAGGAAGTTTGTTGAAGGTAAGGAATAATAGGAATCTTTGACTATTAAGAAGAACAGAGGCAAGGAAGTGTGTAGTTTCTGTGGTCGGGTAGGCCACCCGTTCAAGAGATATTACCAGAAACTGGGAGCTCGGAAGCAAGAGCAGGTGCATGCGATTCGGGGCACTACCAAAGAGAGATCAGTTTGTTCTAGTTGTAATAAGATGGGGCATGATGCAGCCGAATGCTGGAAGGACAACACCTATTATCTATGTGGGCGGAAGGGGCATGTCAAGACCCGTTGCCCGCAGGCTCAACCCCCATTACAGCCAGTGCCACTTCAGGTCTTGCCATCACCACAGCTCATGGACAAAGGGAAGGGCAAGTTGAACGTGGTGTCCACAGATGAAGCTCAGACGTCGACTCAAGTTATTTCAGGTTAGATTCTAACCTAGTTTTATTTTCTATGTGTAATCTAAATGTAAATGTTCTTTTCCCTTAGTCGCATATTTAATCTTATAGGAAACTTTAAGGTAAGTAACAGCTGGGTACGTGTCCTTTTCGATTCTGTTGCTACCCACTTGTTTGTGGCTAGATCTTTTATAGAGCGTCATCATTTGACCCTCAATCCTATTGGCGACCCGTTCTATGTCAAGTTCCCCTCAAGTGATTCTGTGGTGTCATATTAGGGAATTCAGGGTTGTCTAGTCTAGGTTGAAGATTTTCTCACGGTTGCTGATCTAAAGGTTATAGACTTGGAAGATTTTGATGTAATCCTGGGCATGGATTGGCTATCAAAGTACGATGCAGTAATCCAGTATAAGGTCAGGCGCTTGGACATCAAGATGGATGACGGTCAACGTAGGAGCATTTATTGTTATTCGCACCAAGATTCTCCGATCATTTATGTGGTAAGTTCTCGAAAGCTTTTGAATTCAGGATGCTTTGCTTGTTTGGTTTCAGTGTTGGCAACCGTTGTTAGTTTGCCGCTTGTGGAGGAGATTGTTGTAGTGCGCGAGTTTTCTGACGTGTTTCCTGATAATCTTCCTGGTCTTCCACCTGAGAGAGATGTTGAGTTTTTCATAGATTTAGAACCGGGTACCTGTACTATGGCTAAGGCTCCGTACCATATGGCTCTGCGTGAGTTGGGAGAGCTGTGTACCCAGTTAGACGAGCTGTTGCAGAACGGTTTCATTAGACAACTTCGTCACCGTTGGGTGCTCACGTTCTGTTTATAAAGAAGAAAGATGGATCAATGTGGATGTGTATTGATTACAGAGAATTAAATAAGGTGACCATCAAAAACAGATATTCTTGGCCGAGAATCAATGATTTGTTCGATCAGTTGCGTGGTAGCTCTGTATTTTCCAAGATTGACCTGCGTTTAGGTTAACATTAGTTGAGGATTCATGAGGCAGACATTCCATGAACTGCTTTTCGTTCGCGGCATGGACATTACGAGTTTTTGGTAATGTCATTTGGATTGACTAATGCACCCGCCGCATTCATGGATTTGATGAACAGAGTATTCAAAGACTTCCTGGATCACTTCGTGATAGTGTTTATAGATGACGTCTTAGTCTACTCCCGCAATGCTGAAGAGCATGCGCAGCACTTGCGTCTGGTCTTGTCAACTTTGAGAGAACATAAGTTGTATGCTAAGTTGAGCAAGTGCGAGTTTTGGCTACCTCAAGTCTCCTTTTTGTGCCACATGGTGAATAAGGATGGGATAATAGTTGATCCAGAAAAGATATCTCCAGTGATGGATTGGAGTAGACCTACCACTCTTAAGGAAATAAGAGGTTTTCTAGGGATAGTAGGCTACTATAGAAGGTTTGTAGAGGGATTCTCTACACTGTCTGCGCAATTGACAAAATTGAGGCAGAAGCATGCAGTCTTTTATTGGAGTGATAAGTGTGAAGAGGCATTCTAGGAGCTAAAGAGGAGGTTATGCACTGCACCAATCTTAACCCTGCCTACTGAAAGACTGGAGTATGTTGTGTATGTGGACGCTTCGCATGTTGGGCTCGGATGCGTGTTGATTCAGGAGGGCAAGGTTATTGCGTATGGGTCTAGGAAGTTGAAAGTTCATGAACAGAATTACCCTACGTATGACCTGGAATTTACAGCAGTGATCTATGCTCTCAAGTTGTGGAGACATCTGTTATATGGGGCTATATGCAAGATTTATACAGATCATAAAAGTTTGAAATACCTTTTCACACAGAAGGAATTTAAATTGCACTGACATAGATGGCTGGAGTATGTGGCAGACTATGATGTCGAGATCTAGTACTACCCGGGAAAAGTTAACGTGGTAGCCGACGCCCTGAGCAGGAAGAAAGCTAAAATTTTTAACCTTTCGGTGGATTCACTGGTGGAAGAATTCCTTTTAATGGGTATTTCAGTGGGAAGCGGCAGCTCGACTAGTGAATTAGAAGTGTTAGTGCCTTCATGGATTACACTTACTAGATTGCATCAAAAGGAGGATCCAGATCTATTGCATCTTTATAGTAGAGCTACGAAGGGTGAGTTGCCAGAGTTTTTTATTGATGATATGGGAACCCTGAGATACCGTGATAGGCTTTGCATTCCCGCTGTTAGGGGTATTAGGTATCATTTGTGCAAGGTGGCACATGGTTTTAATGTGGCCTACCACCCCAGTTCGACCAAGATGTACCAGGATCTGAAACAGATTGCTTGGTGGATGGGTATGAAGGGTTATATAGTAAGGTTTGTATCTGAATGTTTCACCTATAGGCGAGTCAAGGCCGATCATGGAATGCCTAGAGGCAAGTTAACACCTTTACAGATCCCGAGTTGGAAACGGGAGAGTATCTCGATGGACTTTATTACTGGATTGCCGAGATCTCCAAGAGGGCATGACTGAGTTTGGGTGATTGTGGATAGACTGACGAAGAGTGATTATTTCGTGTCGTTCAAGATTGACTACTCCATGAAGAAAATAACTGAATTGTATTTGGACGAGGTCATCAGGTTGCATGGAGTACCTGTCAGTATTGTATCTGATCGAGACTCCAGGTTAACGTCTCGCTTCTAGAAAAGCTTGCAAGAGGGGTTAGATACCGACTTGAGGTATTCCACCGCCTACCATCCGCAGACAAATGGAAAAACAGAAAGATTAAATCAGATTGTGGAGTACATGATTAGATGTTACATTTTGGACCACGGTGGAGCATGAGATGAGCGTTTGAGTCTAATGGAGTTTGCCTACAATAATAGCTACAAGGAGAGCTTGCAAATGGCTCCATTTGAAGCTTTATATGGTAGACGTTGCAGGACTCCTTTGTTTTCGACTGAGATTGGTGAGAGACCCTTGTTAGGTCCAGAAGCCCATGAAGAGATGGAAACTTCAGTTAGGCTCATCAGCGAGAAGCTTCGGGTAACCCAGGAGCACTATAAAAAGTATGCAAATCAGCGCGGGACCGATTTGGAGTTTGTCGTCGAAGATATGGTTTTCCTAAAAGTTTCCCCGATGTCTGGTGTGAAGCAATTTGGTAAGAACCATAAGTTGGACCCGAGATATGTGGGACCCTTCTGAATTTTGAGCGGATTGGTGTTTCAGCTTATAGACTGGACCTACAGGTAAATTTTCCCGAAGTGCACGATCTTTTCCAAGTGAGTCAGCTTCGGAAGTGCGTGTTAAGCGACAGGCAGATTCTCGATGTTGTGCCCCAGTTGGAGCCAAATCTTTTGTGGATGTGCCTGTTCGTATTTTGGAGTCTCAGTATCGAGTGCTGCGGAGAAAGACAATTCCCATGGTCAAGGGTCTTTGGAGAAATCAAGACGTCGAGAGTGCGACGTGGGAATTGGAATCGGCGATGAGAGAATCTCATCCGCTTCTCTTCTCCTAGTTCTGGTATGTCTTTATGTTTTTGATTGTGTTTGAGTTTCTCATTTTTGTTTGGTTTTGGTGTTGTGATAAGTTTCGGAATGAAACTTCTTTTTAGGGGGAGTGACTGTAACTCCCCCGATTTTTCAATGATTTTATTTGATTTGGTATCGTCGTATTTATGATGTCGTGGCGTTACTTTTAATGCCGAGTTGACGGCGCAGCGCCGTTAAGGCATTTTCGCGTCCGTGCGGTCGAGTCGGCCAAATTCTTGTTGTTATTGGAAAATTTTGCATTTGGAATTCAAGTTGAATAATTTTGGACTTGCTCGTCATGTTTTGCCGAAATTCGAGAGATATTCGGGCATCGGTGATTTTCCGAAGTTTTGTGTAAATTATGTTTGTTGTATACTTTGAAAATTTATATCTCGAAAATAGCTCGTCAGATTTAGGTTTTGACTTCGTCGTTGGGTTCGTAGCATCAGCTTTCACCTACGGTGTGGGTTTCATTTAATTCAGAGCGCGTTTGGGCCTCCATTTTGAACTCGTGTTTCCTTATTTAAAAATATATAAATATGATTATTTTAATATTATTGTACTATTCAAAAATATCTTTTACTATTCATTGGTATAGTTTAATTTTTTGGATGTATTTGTAAAAAAAACACTGTTCAAACAAATTATTTTTCCTGATTACTCGAGTAATCTCATTTGTCTCGAGTACTCGCCTTCATCACTCGAGTGATGTATGTACTTCTCTCGAGTGCTTCCTGTATTCTCGAGTGTTACCTGTGCACTTCTCGAGTGCTTTCACTGTTCATTCTCGAGTAAATACATTTCTCTCGTGTGCTAACCTTTCGCCTCTCGAGTGTTTGCTTTTCACCTCTCGAGTTCAGCTCTAATTCTTCTCGTGTTTCCCTGTACAGTTTGTTTTTGGGCACCATTTTGAGGGTCAAAACGGTATCAAATGGAAAAGTGGTTAACAAAAAGTTTGTTCGTCTCTACGAGATCTACAACTTTCATGTTGGGAACTTCTTGATTTGAAACTATCTTAAGCCTCTATTTTTGATTTTCCCCAAAACTTCTCGTATATAATCCGTACTGTTCTTTTCTACTCGAGTACTATTGATTTAACTCGAGTACCATTGATTTTTCTCATTTTGAGAATCAAAACAGTATCGTATGAAAAAATGGTCAAAATGAAATTTGTTCGTCTCGACATGATCTATACCTTTAATGTTGGACACTTTTCAATTTGAAGCAATCTTAAGCCTTTATTTTTGATTTTCGCGGATAGACTCATAAAAAATATGTTTTTTTTAATAATTTAGAAAAAATTTATATATATATATGTATATGTATATATATATATGTATATATATATACTCTTATATTTAAGATAATCAGAAGTACAACTTCATCTTCTCTGATTTTTCTCCTGAACCAGAGCGGCATGAGCGAGAGAGAGAAAACTTTTTCGTGAATCTTTCGGTGGCCGCCGACGGTGCTCCGGTGCTCGAAATCTTCAACCGAGTTTAGATCCGGGAAGATCTCACCGAGAGCTACCACATCGTGGTAAAATTTTCCTCATTCCTTGAGTTTTCTCGTTAGGGTTTTTCGGCCCTAACCACTATTTCGTCCACTCTTGTTCATGTTTTGACTTCTCTCGTCTCCTAGTCCCAATCTGCGACGAGACATGATTTGGAGACTTTCTCTGGTAACACCAAGGCAAGTGGCTCCTTTCCTCCCTTTTTCATTCCTCCTTAATTTCTCAAGGTAAGACTTTCGTCATATATTATTGTCCCTGTTTATTCAGAGTATAAGATGTTAAATCTTTTAGGTTTGCTCTTAGAGTAAATTTTTTGATGTCGTTGAGTGTAGGACGCATTGCGCTTAGTTTTAGGTCAATGGTAGGTTTGGTATTCGAGTTAGTGTTGAAATACTTAGGTGTTGTGCTGATTTTGGATGATAATGATGGGGATGTGATGGTTGGTGTGGATAATAGCCCACCCAACCGGGGTCCCCTTCATTCTGTGGATCATCACAGTGGGGGTATGCTTTAGTTCTCCTATTCTAGACTGTTGGGTCTGGTTGGCCCGGTTTGGCCATGTTGTTGACCATAGTGCAACTTGTGAGTCATTTGAGGATCCGGAGTTGGGCTTTAGGGCGCTTGAGGTCGTCGCCCTCTCCGGCCTGCAATGTAGTCATACTACGTGTTGATGATCCACCCTCTTCCGAGTTGTTTGTGCTCAGTTGGTTCCTAGTGAATTATGCCACAGTTTGCTAAATCTTGCTATTTATACTCATACTTGTTCATTTTCGCACTTGGTGCATTTTAATTCAGATGTATTTTATTGGCTAACCTTGCTCTACTCGATCAAATTTGGCTAATTGTTGTTGTGTTTTTCTCAGTTCACTGTTTCCCATGGGTTGGATTTGGTACACCCTCCTTTGTTAAATTCTTTTTATACTTATTTACTTATACTCTTGCCTCTTGTACTATTGCTTGCTGAGGTGTTCTTCTTTTTAATGCCTCAGGTGCAGGATTGTAGCCGGTGGTGCGGCTGAGTTGTGTTGTTGTTGTGTGTACTTCGTGCTTGCGAGGTAGCTTTAGGTACTCTTGTTGTTTGGTTCAGACTTGAGAACTTTTAGTAGGTTCGTGTCAAGTGTTGACGCTCACTGATTGTTTATTGTTCTTCTTGGATATTTTGCTAATTGCTAGTGTCTACATTTATGGTAGTAGTTCTTGCTCTCTGGGAAGGATTTATGCTAGTATGCCTATAGATATTTTCAAATATAAAACAAACTAATATTATTTCATGCGTAACACAATTTAAAACTCTAAGTCACTATGTTTAATAACGTACCAACTAATTCGATATTATTATTATAAATTTAAAGTACTGCATGCCATGAGTTTTCATTTTTGGGATATTAGACTCATGTAGGATGTCTAATTTAATTACTATAGTATTTTTCAGCTGCGTTCAACTACTTTTTACCTGGTGGACTAGTGAGCCACAATGCCAAGGGATACGACTGATTGTCTAACCCAAACTAAGCTTCTTCAATTCATCATTTAAATCTTATGTTTGTGTTAATTTGGAGTGTTACCTGAGCGTCTGTAGTTATCCTCTGCTGACGTGGCATCATGACGCGCATTTTCCCTTACTCTGATATTCAGCCATTGTGGGAGAAATTCGGGTTGTGATAGTCTCTTACTAGGAAATGGATGGAGTTGGGAAATTGGAGTGCTGAGTGGCGGACCGCATATTTAGTCTGTCGAGCCCGTAGCGGACAGGAAGATCCCACCTCCTGCTAGAGACTTGTCCCCCCCCCATTGGACGACAAGTGGTTGGCGACCTGGCGGGCTGAAGAGCGCAGGTAGCGCATATTATTGGTTGAAGCAAGGTTGCAAACCCCTGGCGGGTAGGAGCCGATCATCCTTGCTGGAGTGAATGAGCCCGCCACATTCTGGTGGGCTGGAGTTGAGTCCGCGTTGTATTGTGTGGTCTGGCATAGAGTAGTGTCCATGTTGCCGTCTCTACAGGCGGGCTGAGACCGAGTCCGCTCATTGCTGGCGGATAGGAGAGTTGGTCACTGTCTAGGCGACCTGGCGGACTGAATACGTAGGTCACCTGGCGATGTGGCAGTTTTCCTTGCTTGCTATATGACCTGCAAGAGTGGGATGAATAAGGTAACTCCTGCCAATCATGCGGCTACTTGGCGGTCTGGCCGGATTGCAATGTCAGGCCGTCATTTTGTTGGATAGTGCCTATTGGAATAGAGAGAGCCATCGCATGGTTAGCTTACCCAACCGCGCGGCCTTTAGGGGTGGACTGAGGAAGTAGTCTACAGCCCCTGCATAACAAGCAGCTGTTGCACAACCTGGGAGGTCAGATCGGGGAGGCCTCCCTAGCCGTGTGGCCTGAGCGGACAGAGAAGTCTGTCTGCCCATCCTTGGAAAAGAGGGATGACAGGCCGCGACCTACAGGGGGAAGCTGGAGCACGCCGCAACTTGCGAGTTAGCTACCTTGGGAGAGATCACCGATTTCTGGGTTAACATAATCCTCGCACTTTTTTTAAGTCCCGAAGGGAACTTCGGAAAAGTAGGAGACCCATGAATATCGTGATCCATCCCTCGGAAAAACAAGAGGCATGGAGAGATATAACCTTATGTCTCTCCTTAGAAAATGTTTGCCAATGTCTATCTTTTCCTGCAAAGAAAAAGATAATGCAGACGAAAAGAGGTACGTCTTGTGCGTACCTGGGTTGCTTTTGCAAAATGAAGAAGACGTGAATGTCTTCCATTGAGCTCTGCAAAATAAAGGTGAAAGGAAGGTATAGAAGAAATATAACTTGCAAGCACCTGTTAACCTCTGCAAAAGGAAGAGTAAGTGGCAGATATGAAATAAAACTAAGCTGCAAGTACCTGGATTGAACTTGCAAGTATCTGCTAATCTCTATAAAAAGAAGAGTGAGTAGCAGTTATAGAAGAAATATAAGTCGTAGGTACCTGAAGAGGACTTGCAAATATCTGTTAATCTCTACAAAAGAAGAGTAAGAAGTAGATATGAAATAAAACTAAGTTGCAAGTACCTAAAGAGGTCTTGCATATATCTGTTCATTTCTACAAAAGAAGAGTAAGAAGAAAATATGAAATAAAACTAAGTTGCAAGTACCTGGATGGAACGTGCAAATAACTGATAATCTCTGCAAAGGGAAGAGTGAGTAGAAGATAAAAGAAAACTAAATCACAAGTACCTAAAGAGGACTTACAGATATCTGCTAAACTCTGCAAAAGAGGAGTTAGAAGCAGATATGATTGAAAGACTTAATTCAAGAGCCTAAACACCTAGAGGGGGGTGAATAAGTTCTAATTTTTCCTTTAATATTTTAGGCAATTAAACAGACCTTGCTTGGCACAAACAAAATATAACACAACACAGAACATTCACAGCACAGAGAACACTAGATTTATAGTGTTTCCCCAAGATATAGGTACGTCCACTTTCCCCCTTCGCCTATCCAGTAGAGTACTGGATTCAGCCTAACATCTTTCCTCTTTCTTAGATCCAAAGATCCTATAACTCAGAACCAAAATGGTTCCTAAACCTCAGACTTTTGCAAGTCTTACCTCAGATCCTACCTGGAATCCTACCTCAGGCCTCAGCCCTACCTCAGCCCTTATCTCTAGGCTTATAACTAAGACTTTTCACAAGTCCTACCACTCAGGCTCACAGCCCTACCTCAGCCTATATAATTATAGGCTTACAACTCAGATCTACAACAGATCCTACAAGAAATTGTGTAATAAAAGAGATAAAAAAGATATCACCAGATAGATCCCTCTATTGATGTTCTTCTTGATCGGTTCTTGATCTTCAGTTACAACCACACTTGGTTATTTCAAAGCTTCTTGATAGAATAAAATAAGGTTGGACTATTCTTGATATAGAGGTTTATCTACTATCAGCTCCTTCCTTGAATTCAGAATGAGATCTGAATCTATTCTACAGACTGTTCTGGATCTGCCTTCTTAAAGGGTTTCCCCTTTTACTTGTTGTTAATTTTCTCTTTCTTAGTTGATGGCTTTCATGGCCTTCACTGTTGTGTTTGGTTATCAGAGATCGGTCCTTTATACAGATTTTCTTCATGGTTACCGGCTTATCCGGTTTATAACAACCTTCTGTAAGTTCTGACAAAAGTGTCAGAGCTGTTAGAAATGACAGCTGTCGACCCCCCAGTCATGACAGTTGATTCCATAAAGATTCTACAACTATGCACAATCCACTCAGCAATCTGCTTTACATGTGTCGACACAAGTAGACAAAGTGTCGACACAAGTAGACAAAGTGTCGATACAAGTCTTGATGATGTCGACACAATACTCCAAGTGTCGACATAGTCATTCTTCTGCTACTTGACACATCTTCTATTTGTATGTGTCGACACAATTCTAGTGTGTCGACACAACTGCTCCTGGACTCGACATAACTTATGCAGGCAGATGGCGTTGAGTGTATGTCTTGCTGTCGACACAAGTCTTCAGACCCAGTAAAACTATTGTCGTAAAATGGCGTTGAGTGTGTATCTAGCTGTTGCTGCAAGAAGGCGTTGAGTGTGTGTCTAGCTGCCGACACACACCATCTTCAGGTGTCGACACAATTCCTGAGTGTCGACACATGCCTTTCTTCTAGTGTCGACATAACTCTTGAGTGTCGACACAATTCCTTTCTTCTGGTGTCGACATAACCCCTGAGTGTCGACACAGCCTCTGCTTTAGGTATCGACACAATTCCTGCCTTAGGTGTCGACACAATTCTGGGTGTCGACACAACTACTTCTTTAGGTGTCGACACAATTCTGGGTGTCGACACAACTCCTTCTTTAGGTATCGACACAATGCCTGGGTGTCGACACAATGCCTGGGTGTCGACATAGCTTTGCTTTTAGTGTCGACACTTGTAATTAGAATATTTTTCTTCAACTTCTTAAACCTACACAAGGAAACTTAAACATACATCAAATATATATTGATGTATATCATTGACTAGGATGAATCTTCTCCAAATCTGGTACATACTTCTAGTGTACCCAACAATGATAGAAAAGTAAATTGTAAGTACCTGAAGAAAACTTGCAAATATCTTCTAATTTTTACAAAGAGGAGCTAGAAGCATATATGAAGGAAAACTAAGTTGCAAGTACCTGGATGGAACTTGCGAATGTTGACTGTTAATATGATAAGATATAATTGGATAACAAAAGTGATACCCAGCAAACTCTGTTATTAACTAAATAGAGATCAAACCGCAGTAATGATCGTCTCGCGTGATCAAGTATGATGTCATTAATATGAAATCCAGATAAATAAGTTGAAACCATCTTGATTAGAATTAAATATCATGGCTTGTCAATAAATAGAAATAGATTCCTTGATTAAATTATAGATGCCAAGAATAAGCATAATCAATCTGTTGGAACACCCTATTACTAATTTGGGCAAGGATCACTATGTTTTTTAGGAAATCAGTTTTACTTAGATGTATAGTTGAAAAGGTAAAGTTAGAATGAGTCTAGGGCTTAGAACTTAGGTTTGAAGCTGCCCCCAGGACCATTCATTGTTCAAGACTTAGAGCTGAGGCAAAGACAGTTTTTGTCGAGCTCAGGTCGATGAAACGTCGAACACCGTTCGATGCTCTCTGAGCTCAACTCTGCAAAGTCGTCGAACTCCGGTCGACGATCTTCGAGCTCAGATCGACGATCTGCCTTCAGCTTGTTTCCAAGTCGCTGAGCTCAGTTCGATGATCGTAGAGCTCAAGTCGACGTTTTCTGTCTGATGTTGAATCGAATCTCTGAGCTCAGGTCGACGATCGTAGAGCTCAGATCGATGTTTTTCTGAGAGATAGACGACTTTGAGGATTCAAATTCAGTCAGCCTTTGGAATGTTTTCCAAATTCTCTCAGCATTTATTTCAAGAGATTTGCTAGCCGTTTTCATTTATTCTGGAGCAAGTTTCAAGGGATTTCTCAGAGAATGTCTATTGGACTTTCCTCCTGAAGACAAAACATTTATGGAAGACATTTATTGACTGCTAACGGCTATCTTGGACAAAGGATCATCAGAGAATAAAACATCCTACAACAGATCAAGAGAAAGACAATCTATCTATCACTCAATACAAACATACACAGATAGTCAGAAAAACTCAGAGGAAAATCAAGTGATCAATCCTGAAGAGTTTGATTGAAAATTAGCATACTGTAAAGTGTTCATAGCTTCAACATAAAAGACTCTAGACAACTCACATTTCAGCCTCTACTGAAATCATCTTCTATTGGAGATCTGAAGCTTCTGAAGGCCAATCACCCTAGCAAAGCTCTCATCTCTGAACCATCTACATCTCAGGGGGAGCTTTGACAACAAAATCAATCCACTAAGTCTTCTCTCAGTGATTGAGACAGAGAAGACAACTTCACCTCTTCCTTTTTCTTTTCCTGCTGTAAAAGGGTTATCAAAACTCCCTTCAAAAGTCTTGAATCTGGTTCTGAGAGCCTTGTCAAAACTCAGTGGTGGCAAGACACCTGATCAAAAAATCCAGTTTGGTTTTTGAGCACCTTATCAAAAGCTCATTGGTGCCAAGGACACCTGATCAACTCATCCTGCAATGGATTCCTACCATGGGTGGTAGAAGAGTGGATGTACCCAGGTTTTTGGGGAACCACTATAGTTCCTTGTGTCTTCTGGTTTCTTGTGCATATTCTTTGCTGTGTGCTGTGGTTTTTATTTTACTTCTTTAGTTTTATTTCTACATCAAAGCACCTTACACCTATACATAAATTAAGCCTTTACTGCTGTGCAATTTTAAATTGTAAATTTACTTTAAAATACTCTATTCACCCCCCCTCTAGAGTTAAGATAGATCTTACCCTCACTTTCAATTGGTATCAGAGGGAGGTTGGTTGTTCATACAGGCTAACACCTGAACCAAAAGATCCTTGATAAGATCAATCTTTTAAAAGGGTTATTTTCATTATATTTAATTTTATATAAAGACATGGCACAGAACAAAGATTATTCAAGCACCAGGCCTCCAGTGTGCAATCTATCCAAGTTTGCACTTTAGAAAGCAAGGATTAGACTTTATATGAATTCTATTGATGAAGACATATTTAATTCTGTTTTGACAGTGTGCCCAAGTCCACCAGCAAACACAAGTACAAGTGCTGTTCCACCTCCTTCAGGAATAGATGCTGAAATAAAGAAGTGGAAGACTGCAGATGCCAAGGCCATGAATATCTTAGCTCAGACAATGTCTGATGAGATATTTCAGAAGATAGCTGAATGCAACTCAGCCAAAGAAATTTGGGACAAACTTTCTGATATTGTCTCAGGATCTGCTGATGATATAAAAGACAGAAGATCCCATCTCATATCCCAACATGAGAACTTCAAGAAAGGAGAAGCTGAGTCAGTTGCAGACATGTACAACAGACTAAGTCTGATTGTCAATGAGTTAAAGACTCTGGATAAAGAAATCTCATTGACTGAGCTGAATGACAAAATCCTAATGTGCTTCCCCAGCACTTGGAATTCAAGAATCTGGCCAATCAAAGATGTCAGAAGTCTAAATGAGATTACAACTGAAGCTCTCCTGGGCAAGGTCAAATCTTATGAGCTGCTCATTAAAAATCGAGAAGAAGAACAAAAGGCTACTTCTCCAGTCATCAGAAAGGAGAAGACCATAGCCTTCAAAGCTACAGAAGAGGAGCTTGAAGATAAAGCTACAGGAAATGATGAGCTCCTAAGTCTACTGGCCAAAAGATTCTACAAAATGGCCAGAAAAGACTTCAGAAAGAGATCATACAAGGGACATGATAAGCCAAGGTATGATAAATCAAATAACAACAAAGAAATTATATGTTTTGGTTGCAGGAAACCAGGCCATATTGTGCCTGACTGTCCAGAAAACAAAAATAAGGACAAGAAAGATAGAAGAGAAAGAAGAAAGGAGAAAGACTTCAAGAAGAACAGCTCAGACAAACCCTCCTACAGCAAGAACAAACATACAAGGAACGGATTTGTTGTTGAGACATGGAGTGAAACTGAAGAGGATTCTGAAGCTTCATCCAGCTCTAGTGATGATGAGGATGATGCTAATGAAAAGGAATTTTGTATGATGGCTATCAATGCCTCTCAAACAGATTCAGAAGCAGAAGAGTCAGAATCAGATTCAGAAGTTCAACTAGAAGAAGAACAGGTAATCAATTCATTTGATTTCAGTTTTGAGGACTTTAAACATGAGTTTAAAGTACTATGCCTAGATCTATTAGAGTCTGAGAAGGAAATCACTTCCCTCAGAAAACAACTATCTGAGTATAGCACTTTAAAATCAGAGAACCTCAAACTCTCTGAAGAGTTAGAATGATATAGGGAGGAGATAGCTTCACTGAAGAGTGAACTATCCAAGGCCAAGCAGTTTGAAGAATCCTTTAATGGGAGAAGCATCAAACTGATGGATATCACAAGCACAGTGAACTCTAGACTTAATAGTACACTGGGCTTGGGAGCTTCATCCAGCCAGCCTATAGTTCTGACAACTCCAATCAAATTTATCTCTGATAAAGGGAAGGAAGTTGTAGAGGTAGCTAGGAAGAATGCAGATTTACCAAAGAAAGATATAGTTCAACAGAATGCGTCGAACAGAGCTCGACGATCGTCGAACGGCGCTCGACGATTCAAGAAACGGTCGTCGAACTCAGCTCGACGACACCTGAACTCTGAACTCCAGGACAGTCGATCTTCGAACAGAGATCGACGATCTGACCCAAGATCGTCGACCTCAGCTCGACGATCGTCGAACAGAGATCAGGACTTTGAACAATCCTTAAAAGGTACATCTAGATTCAATCGTAGAAGTCCTACATCCTAAGGTTTCAACCCCTATACTGAATGGATAGTACCTCCTAGGAGATACCATTCTGAAGGTTATAAGAGTCAACCTGGGATGTCTTTCATTTCTGAATTTAAGGGATATCAACCTAGGCCCAAGGTAAACTGGGTCAAAAACATATAAGTTGTTTATGTGCAGGTGAAGACCTATCCAACATCAAACCAGCCATGGTATCTGGATAGTGGGTGCTCAAAGCACATGACATGGAATAAGGACAACTTCACATCCTTTAAAGCCAAGCTTGGACCCAAAGTAATTTTTGGTGATTCAAACTTTGGAACAAAAAAAGGATATGGTGCAGTCCAAATTGGAACAGTCGCCTTCAAGAAAGTAGCTTATGTTAAAGGACTAAAGCACAACTTGATAAGTATCAGTCAACTTTGTGATGAAGGATATCAAGTGACTTTCAATAAAGCTATATGCAAGGTCAAGTCAGAGGACAACATAACTGTGTTGACAGGTAACAGAAAATGTAACATTTACTTAGTAGATTTTAATTCATCTAAAGTAGATATTTGCCTGTTAAATTCCATATCTAGACCTAATATTCTATGGCATAAGAGACTAGGACATATTAACCTTAGAACCATTGCTAGGCTATCCAAGGACAACCTTGTTAGAGGACTACCTTCTGGCCCCTACAAGAAGGAAGGACTTTGCAAGGCTTGTCAATTAGGCAAGCAAACTAAAAATAGTTTTAAGTCACTTAACAAGTGTGATTCACCTAGGATTTTGTATCTGTTACACATGGATATTTTTGGACCCATTACAGTACAAAGCCTAGGAGGGAAATCCTATAATTTATTGGTTGTAGATGACTTCTCAAGATTCACATGGGTGTTCTTTCTGAGGAAGAAGTCTGATAACTTCAAATGTTTGACAGAGTTTCTCAAATGTATACAGAGTGAGTTCAACACGCAAATTGCCCTGATCAGAAGTGATCATGGGACAGAGTTTGATTCTCTTCTTATGCAAGAGTTCTGTCAGAGTGAAGGGATCAGGCATACATTCTCAGCTCCTAGAACTCCTCAACAAAATGGGGTAGCAGAAAGGAAAAATAGAACCCTAATTGAATCTGCAACTACATTGTTGTCAGATGCTCACCTTCCTCTATCCTTTTGGGCTGAGGAAGTGAACACCTCCAACTATGTACTGAATAGAAGTTTGATACATAAACTAAAGGGCAAGACTCCCTATGAATTACTCAAAGGGAAGAAACCTAAAGTAGATTACTTCAAAATCTTTGGTTGCATTTGTTATATTCACAACAATGACAAGAGATATATAGCAAAATTTCAAGCAAAAGCTGATGAAGGAGTGTTTCTGGGATACTCCATGATCAGTAAAACTTATAGGGTTTATAATAAAACTACTCTAAAAATAGAAGAATCTGTTCATATTTCTTTTGATGAAACTAATATGTCTTTTAAGGAGAAGAATGCTTCTACCATAGAACATTTGCAGGTACATTCTCTAGCTGAAGACTTGGACAGATTGCAAGTTACTAAAAAGGATGAAAGTAGTGATGATGAAGAAGCTGCTCAACATCTGGAAGAAAATCTTCTTGAAGAGCCAGTTGTTGTTCCACAAGAGGAAACAGCAATACAGGTTGGTGAACAATCAACACCCCCTATTGATTTAGTAACATCAAGAGATCATCCAATCTCCCAAGTGATTGGAAACATCTCAGTTGGTGTGCAATCCAGAAATAAGGTCAACCAAAACCTGATGCACACTTGCTTTTTCTCTCAAATTAAACCACAATCCATTCAAGATGCAGAGCAAGATCCACACTGGATCATTGCTATGCAAGAGGAGTTGCATCAATTTGAAAGAAACAAAGTCTGGGAACTAGTGCCTAAGCCAAAGGATCATTCCATTGTTGGAACAAAATGGGTGTTCAGAAACAAATTGGATGATCAAGGAATTATTGTAAGGAACAAGGCAATGCTAGTTGCTCAAGGATATTCTCAAGAAGAGGGGATAGACTATGACCAGACCTTTGCACCTGTTGCAAGGTTAGAGGCCATAAGAATCTTCCTGGCTTATGCTGCTCACAAGGGATTCAAAGTCTACCAAATGGATATGAAGAGTGCTTTTCTCAATGGGGAGATCAAAGAAGAAGTCTATGTCAGACAACCCCCAGGTTTTGTCTCTCCAACTCATCCTGATTTTATTTTCAAACTGCATAAAGCATTATATGGTCTAAAGCAAGCTCCTAGAACATGGTATGAGACCCTAGCATGCTTTCTTCTGGAAAATGATTTTATTAGGGGGAGAGTAGACCAAACTCTTTTTATTAGAACCCATAAGTCCCATACTACCCTACTAGTACAAATTTATGTAGATGATATTATATTTGGTTCTACTGATTCAAACTTGTGCAAAAAGTTTTCCAAGCTTATGCACTCTAAATTTGAAATGAGTAGCATGGGTGAGCTATCCTTCTTCTTAGGATTGCAAGTCAAACAACATGTTGAAGGCATATTTATTTCTCAAACCAAGTATGCAAAAGAACTGGTTAAGAAATTTGGTATGTCTGATGCATCATGTATGAAAACACCCATGCCTACCAATGCTGTATTGGATGCTAATGAACATGGGAAACCAGTTGATCAGACAACATATAGAGCAATGATTGGCTCTTTATTGTACCTTACAACTAGTAGGCCTGATATAATGTTTGCTACATGTATATGTGCTAGATTCCAAGTTCGACCTAGAGAGTCACACATAACTTTAGTAAAGAGGATTCTTAGGTATGTTAAAAGCTGTCCAAATCTAGGTCTCTGGTATCCAAAAGATTCAGCATTTGACTAAACTGGATTTTCAGATGCTGATTATGCTGGATGCAGAATAGATAGGAAAAGCACCAGTGGAACTTGTCAGTTTCTTGGTGATAGACTTGTCTCATGGTTTTGTAATAAACAAACATCTGTGTCAACTTCAACTGCTGAAGCTGAATATATGGCTGCAGGTAGTTGTTGTTCACAAATCTTGTGGATTAAAAATCAACTCCTAGACTATGGTTACAACTTAAAGAAGTCTAAAATATTTTGTGACAACACCAGTGCTATTTCCATTGCCCAAAATCCAGTCCTCCATAGTAGGACAAAACACATAGAAATTAGGCATCATTTTCTAAGGGATAATGTTGAGAAAAATAAAATTGAACTTCAATATATCCCAACTGATTTACAAAGAGGAGATATTTTTACCAAGCCTTTGGATGAAAAGAAACATACATTCTTCCTAAATCAGTTAGGCATGTTAGATAGAGGAAGCCTAAAATAAATTCCAAGATTTTGAAAAGCTAAAAACAGACCAAGATTAGGCTAAAAACTCATTTCTTTTTGTGTCTATAGGATAGTTTCTGTCTCTGAACTGCGCTCGACGTTTTCCCCAGAAATCATCGAACGTCGATCGACGGTTTCCCGAAAAATGTCGAACGGAGATCGACGTTTTCCCAAAACGTCAACTAGAGTTCAGAGCTTGTCAGATAGTTGTATACTATCTCTTTCAGGCCTTCGATCGTCGACCTGAGCTCAACGTTCTCTAGATCGTTGAACTGAGATCTACGATGTTGAAGACCTTTCTGCTTCCCTTAGGAGTCCTGATCGTCGAACGGAGATCGAAGATCCTTCCTTTTTGGCGTCGAACCCTAATATAAAATCATTTTTCGGCCGCCGTTCGTCGTTTATGCTTTCATACTCTCTGCAAATTTTTCTCTTTCCCTCCAAACTCTCTACACTTGGCCGTGTTTGTTGAATCTTTGCAGGTACAGATGGCAGTGTCGGTCGCCGCTCTTTCCAAAATGAAATTTGATACAGGTTTTGACATAGATATGAACTCCTTCGATGGCAGCGATCAGCGGTTCAAAGATATTCTGAATCTTTTCCGCGAACAGCAGTTAGTTCAGTTGATGACCACCAGAATAAAAATTGCAGCAGATGAAATAAAGGAATGGATTTTTACTGCAACAACTGAGAATGAAAATACTATTGTCGGCACAATCAATGGGACTAAGGTACCATTGTCCCCTAATCTTTTACAGAAGTATTCGCCTTAAGTACTGGGAATGACTCCATTGATTTGTCTGGAGAGGAATATAATTCATTGTTAGATCGAATGGGTCACTCTGCTGTGAACCCTAATAATCTTTTGAAAAAGAATCTATCAATTGAATTTCAATTTTTGGCTGATTTTGTTGGAAAAGTGCTTCTAGCAAAGCACTCAGCTCATGATACCATCTCAAGGTATCAGTTCTGCTTAATGGGAGCTATTGTTGACAAGAAACATTTGGATTGGGGGTCTATCTTCTTTGACTTGCTCAAGAAGAAAATCAACAAAGGTTGTGTATTCTTTGGAAGGATTCTAGGGGTTTTCTTTCATTCCAGGTGTCCTGATTTATTGGTTTCAAATGGTATGCACATCAATGCATCCAAAAGGCTCACCTGTGCCATTTTCAGCAAATGGGACAGGCAGATTATCAACCCTAACAGGGCTGCTGCAGTAACATCTGCTTCAGACACAAGGACTTCTTCAGTCTCTTCCCCTGCAGCAACACTTGCCCTCATTGAGAAACTGCCAGCCTCCTCCTCTGCTCCTCCTTCTCCTCCTCCTATTATTTCTGCCTTACCTTCCTCATCAACCATCCAATCAGCCATCTCCTCCCCCATCACAATTTCATCACCTATTTCTCCTCCTCCAGCCACCACCTCAGAACCATTACATCCTTTGTACTACTATCCATCCATTGACTCTTCCATACCATCTTTCACCATTATGGATGACTCCTTCATGGATGTTTCCCCCTCCTCACCTCTTGAGCCTCTATCATCCTCCTCTTACCAACAGCTCCTCAATGACATCCTTGATCAACCATCTTTCTCACCATCCATCTCCACACCTATATCATCTATCTCCACCATCCAAATATCTCAGCCATCCATCTCTCCATTCTAATCCTCACCTCATGCAGCCATTCCATCAGTTCCAGCCACATCTTCCTTCACCTCTACTCAAGTATCCCTTGAGCAAGTGGATCTTTCTGGTCTGGCAGATAGGCTTTATGGGATACTGGCCCACAAGCTAGTAGCCTTGCTGGAGACCTCCTTGGCTCCACTCCTAAACTCTATCCAGGAGCTATCTAACAGACTGTCAGCTCTCTCCTCTCCTCAGGCAATTCCTTCATTAGGGTGCCTTGATCCAGCCCTGCCTGTATCAAGCCAGGGGGAGATGCCTCATGAAGCTCATGAAGCTGAAGAAGTGCCTGCTGCTGCTGCTCCAGTTCCAATGTTTACAGTGGACCTCAGGTCACTGTTGAGTGATTTTGATTCTCTTCACAAAAGATTTTCACCAGTTCAGCAAGTTGAAGACCTTACTAAGGCCATTGTGCCTATTTTAGAATATGATCTCAGTCTGATTGCATCTTATATCAACTCTTTTAAGGCTGTGGATGTTGTTGTTTCTGTTTGTACTAAGGCTACTGCTGATGTTATATCTGCTGGTTCTATAGACATTGAAATGCTGCATGTTGATATGTCTGATGTTATTGATAATTCTGCTGATGAAGAATTGGCCAAATTTTTTGAAGTGCAAGTATCTGAGACTCCTGCTATCTCATTTGCTCCTATTGAGAGTACTGCTGAGATTTCTGTTGTTGTATCAACACCTCCTGCCCCTGCTGTTTCTGAGAAATCCAAAGTTCAAGAGGAATATGTCAAAAGTATAGATGATTTGTATGACAGACCTCAATGTTTTGAAAGTGATCAATTCAATACAGAATCTGATGATTCTTCTGGTACTATTGCAAAGAAAAGGAAAGCAAGAAGCAAGGCCATGATGAAGGTCCCTCATGCTAAGGCCAAGGATGCTAATGATATACCCTACTATATTCTACATGATTGCCAGATAACTGAACCATGGATGCAATATTCTAAAAACCAACTAAAGGCCATGAAGAAGAAAAGAAAGTTTGATAAGTATGAGAAAGGTTCATCACAGTTTCAGCCTCCTCCTCCTCCTCCTCCTGATTCAGGATCAGGTGGAGGCTCAGCTTCTCTAACCTCTGCTCCAAAGCAAAGCCCCTCCCAATATTCACAAAGATATCATCCCAGAGGGCAATATCAGAGAGGTTATCAGTCCAGAAGGGGACAATACAGTGGTAATCAGAGAGATCACAACATTCAATCAAGACATCAAAGGGAAGGACAAAGGCATTTGGACTCATCTCAAGGTCCTTTCCCTTATAAGCTCAGAGAAACTTTTGATGCAAGGACTGTTGCTTCTTCATAAACTTTTAATAGATATGAACCTGCAATCCCTTTTGAAGATCCAGAGAACAATCCTTTATCTTGTACTGATAGGATGAAAGAACTTGCTGCCTTAGATCAGTTGAAGAAGGCCAGAGAGCAAGGAAAAGACACTTCCAACATCACTACCTTGTCAGAGCAAAGAAAAGCAGAATTGGAAAGATATGCCTCAAGGAAGTTCTTTGACACAGTGGATTACATGAAACTGCATCCTGAGGCTGTGGTTCCCAGGGCAAGATCTCAAACCTCCTTAGGTGCAGAGGATGACAGAAGGTCAAATAAAGAAGCTCTCAATCCCAACAGGTAAATCTTGTTTAAGAAAGGAAGTGAAAAAAAGTGATCTCTGCAAGCAGACAGTTCATTCTTTTTAAAACTCTTGCTGATGTTCTATCTGAATGCTGCTATGCTGCTTGTTCTGCTCTGTTGCTTTAATTCTTTTTGCTTGTCTGTATTTGCTTTTGTATTTATTTCTGAGCTATGTAAATAGTAATCCTAACCCAAATAGGGGGAGATTGTTGGAACACCCTATTACTAATTTGGGCAAGGATCTCTATGTTTTTAGGAAATCAGTTTGACCTAGATGTATAGTTGAAAAGTTCAAGTTAGAAAGAGTCTAGAGCTTAGAACTTAGGTTTGAAGCTGCCCCCAGGACCATTCATTGTTCAAGACTTAGAGCTGAGGCAAAGACAGTTTTCATCGAGCTCAGGTCGACGAAACGTCGAACTCCGTTCGACGCTCTCTGAGCTCAACTCTGCTAAGTCGTCGAACTCCGGTCGATGATCTTCGAGCTCAGATCGACGATCTGCCTTCAGATTATTTCCAAGTCGCTGAGCTTAGTTCGACGATCGTAGAGCTCAGGTCGACGTTTTCTATCTGATGTTCAATCCAATCTCTGAGCTCAGGGCGATGATCGTAGAGCTCAGATCGATGTTTTTCTGAGAGATCGACGACTTTGAGGATTCAAATTCAGTCATCTTTTGGAATGTTTTTCAAATTTTCTCAGCATTTATTTCAAGAGATTTGCTAGCCATTTTCATTTATTCTGGAGCAAGTTTCAAGGGATTTCTAAGAGAATGTTTATTGGACTTTCCTCCTGAAGACAAAACATTTATGGAAGACTTTTATTGACTGCTAACGGCTATCTTGGACAAAGGAACATCAGAGAATAAAACATCCTACAGCAGATCAAGAGAAAGACAATTTATCTATCACTCAATACAGACATACACAGATAGTCAGAAAAACTTAGAGGAAAATCAAGTGATCAATCCTGAAGAGTTTGATTGAAAATTAGCATACTGTAAAGTGTTCATAGCTTCAACATCAAAGACTCCAGACAACTCACATTTCAGCCTCTGCTGAAATCATCTTCTGCTGGAGATCTGAAGCTTTTGAAGGCCAATCACCCTAGCAAAGCTCTCATCTCTGAACCATCTACATCTCAGGGGGAGCTTTGACAACACAATCAATCCACTAAGTCTTCTCTCAGTGATTGAGACAGAGAAGACAACTTCACCTCTTCCTTTTTCTTTTCCTGCTGTAAAAGGGTTATCAAAACTCCCTTCAAAAGTCTTGAATCTGGTTCTGAGAGCCTTGTCAAAACTCAGTGGTGGCAAGACACCTGATCAAAAAATCCAGTTTGGTTTTTGAGCACCTTATCAAAAGCTCACTAGTGCCCAGGACACCTGATCAACTCATCATGCAGTGGATTCCTACCAAGGGTGGTAGAAGAGTTGATGTACCCAGGTTTTTGGGGAACCACTATAGTTCCTTATGTCTTCTGGTTTCTTGTGCATATTCTTTGCTGTGTGCTGTGGTTTTTATTTTATTGCTTTAGTTTTATTTCTACATCAAAACACCTTACACCTATACATAAATGAAGTCTTTACTGCTGTGTAATTTTAAATTGTAAATTTACTTTAAAATACTCGATTAACCCCCCCCCCCCCCCCCCCGCTAGAGTTAAGATAGATCTTACCCTCACTTTCACAATCGTCAGCAGATGGATCTTCATAAAAGGCGAATATATAAAGCCAGTATAAGCAAAAATATGCTGCAAATCCTTTTGATAGGTTGGACTTAACATGTTAAATTATAGATGCCACAGGAGTGCACCCGTGGGCCTTATGCATCGCTTGCCTAAGAAAAATCATTTAGGGCATATTCCTTCCTAAAGCGGGCTGGCCGCGCTCCTTTAGAAGGGCACAAAAGAGAAACATGCACAGAAAATCCTGAGAAGGATCGATAAATACACTACTCTCATGCCTCGGGTTACAAACATCGCTGATCAATTAGACTAGATGTGCCAAGTGGCCTATTACTTGTCTGTGGAGTGATCAGCGGAGTTGTGGGCCCCGCGAAAGCACGGATTGAGAGTACCATAGAGTATTCATCCATTATAATCATGAGATGATCGAGGAGGCAAGGCTACACTTTATCGTCATTGCTTGCCCAGCAAATATCATCGTAACTGTAATGTATCCTAACGGAGCACAGCAGAGCTAATACATGTGACCTCCCTTGATACACACTGTGTGTTAGATACCGGCTAGGATCCGAAGTCCCATAATCCTCCGCATGAGAATTGGACGGTCCCCACTACACATACGCGAACACTCCCCACTATATATGGTCATTGTGGTCTTACCTCGGAGTCTAACCTCAAGGGGGCCCTAAGCAAGACTCGTCAATATCTTGGTGGTTTAGTGATCTCTTTGGCAAAAAGAAAATAGAGGAGGAAGCACTCCATAAAGGGAAAAGTGTCAGTATAGGATCTCTGACCTAAAATTTATTAAAATGAATGAAAGAACACTTAGAAGTGATTTAAAAGAGAATGTTTGAAGAGTAAATAAAAAAACAACCGGTCATGATTGCAAGGATCTTTTGGAACTGCGATGTCCTCTTTCTGCTTAGAATAGTCTTCCAAGGGAGCCCTCTTCATCGACATCAATGGTCTCGTTGATGATGAGGTTAGGACATTATTGATTTGATTCACTCCCTTTGAGCAGTAAGGAATATTTGCTACTTCATTGCCTTTTGAAGTTGTCGGATCAGAGTGGTCATCCTTCGGGAACAGATTGAACATCTTCCTCTACCTCAGTATCTTTTGTACCAGTTGACGAAGCGCTTGGCAGTTTCAGTTAAATGCCTGGTTTCTTTGTGAAACTCACAGAATGGATCTGAATCTTTTGATTTTTGATCTGTCAGTTGGTAAGGCCTTTTGACATTAGCCCTACCCTTCATGATTTGGCTTACTTCTTGTATGGCCTTATCTAGTTCGGACTCTAGCAAGTCATCATCTTGCTGTTGATGAACCGAAGCTGTTTACGGAGCTGGGGCTGGCAATAGTAACAATTGATCTCGGGCGCGATCCTGGCCCAGGAAGGGGTGTCGATGACGTTGAAATCTTCTTCCCTTCCTTGAGTAGGATGGAAAATCTTTCTAATGAGACCTCATTGGTTTGTTGTAAGAAGAAGGAGAATCTTTCTCTGCTACAAGCCTGAAGATGAAACTGGGATTGCTCTTCTCGCCGCAAATGTAAGAGTTGGCTAAACAAATCAACTCTTGATATGTCCTTGGCGCTCGGACGTTAGCCTCAAACTTTAGTGGTCCTTCACACATACCATGTATAAGAGCCACTCGATACATTTCTTGATCGACGATCTCAATTTCCAAGATTTCTTTCTGGAAATGATCAACAAAATGAGATAAAGTCTCGTTCTCTCGCTGCCTGATCTCAAAGAGGGCTTCTGGACTGCCCTTTCTCATTGTAGAGGTAGAAAACATGAATAGAAACTCTCCTCACAAATCAGCAAAGGAAGAGATGGACTGAGGACGTAGTCCATAGAACCAATCCCTCACTTGTCCATCAATGGTTTTTACAAAGAGTTTGCATTTGGTAGCATCTGAAAGGGTCTTGAGATCTACGGCTGATTCAAAAACTTGAAGGTGCTTTATTGTATCAGTTTCTCCAGTGTAAATTGGCAACCACAGCTCTCTGAAGTTAACTAAAGTTGGTTCATGCCAAACATTCTCTGAAAACGGCTACAGTTCTTCCTGATCTCCTACAGCATAAGGAAAAAAGGAGCATAAGTTGTAGCTACAAAAGGAGCAGGTGGATAGAAAGGAAAAGCTGTTGTGGGAGGATCAAAGGCTGGAGCTGAAGAGTAGGGATGACTTTCCTAAAAATTTAGAAATCTTGCTGGACTTCCTCGGGTAGCTTCCCGAAAGAAGTTTTGATGAGATATTAACTCATCATTTTGAGACTGAAAAGGGGTTGTAGGCCCTTGCGGAAAGGTTGGTGGGTAAATAGGAGGATATACCGGTGGATTGGCCAGTGGATAAGCTTGCGGAGTCTCCAATGCGAGTGCTTGATTGACTGGAGGAACGGGTGCTACTGCAGATTGCATTTCTAATCGCTGTGTGATAGCAGATAGAGTACGGTTGATTGCTTGAAACTGTTGGTAACATTCTTTGCGTGATTGCTCCAAGGCTTCCCAAAGAGGATCTTCACTAGGACTTAAAGGAGCAAGGTTCTCAGCTGGTTGATGGTCTGACATGAGTAACAGTTTATTTTATTGTCTGTTCGAGATCTGAAGGTCGCGTGTTAACTGTTGATGCGCAGAAACGGTAGGATGTCGCAGTCACCAGCAGCTAATGGGTGTTTGGTCTCACAAGCGAGGTGAAGAAGAAGGTTGTGGGGATAGTGGAGAGGTTGTTGAGGATGTTGGGAATAGAAGGGAAGGTTGATCAGGATCTGTCGAGCAGACAGTTACTTTGACCGTTAGGTTTGCAGGTTGATGCCAAGAGAAGAGAGGAGTTGAGAAGAAGGGGGCCGCTTGCAGCGACAACAATTGACTTTGCCCATCGTGGCTTAAAGGCCACTCTTGCGATGAGCTTTCCTTTAATTATAATCAGTATTACAACTTGAGATTGCACCTTTACATGGATAACAAATAAAGGGTACAAAGGGGGAAGTTGGCGTCTAAGGAAAGAAGAGGGTGACAGAGGCCGCGCGGACTGAGCAGAGAGGCCGGCAGACCGCGCAGTTAGATGATCTCATAGCTCGCTTGAGCAAGCTGAACGGACTGCACGATCAGGACAAGAATGAGAGGACTGTTGAGGTCACGCGGACTGAGAAGGGTGAGTTCACAGGATCTGATGCACTGGTTGTCACACTCAGTCGTGCCTCGGTGCTTTCCCCCTGGATGAGAGGTATGGGGGCCTATTTATAGGTTTGAGCCGTAGACGGTCCTGGTAACATCACCACCAGTATGGCGGTAAGTTAAACGAGTAAAGAAGGAGTTCGCTGAGTCTGCACCATATTGTGCGGATGCATACTTGTTCACTTTAGTTGATCTTCTGTTGGCGGACTGGGACGAGTCCGCTTCTGCTATACTGAGCGAGCCCGCGTTGATCTATGCGAACTGAGGAGTAGTCCGCCTCTTGCTGGAAAGTGGCCGGAGCTGGGAAGCTGGAGTGCTGAGTGGAGGACCGCATATTGAGTCTGCCGAGCCTACGGCAGACAAGAAAAGCCTGCCTCCTGCTGGAGGCTTGTCCCCCCTGTTGGGCGATAAGAGTGTGCGAACAGAAAAAAATAAACCAAAATTTGGAATAACAGAAATTTTTATTATCCAAAAAGATGAGTATTACAAAGGTATGGTCTCCCTTTTATAGAATGGAGGAGACGGGAGAGATTACAAACAAGAAATGTGGGACTAAATAATTACAGGTTTAATAAAAACAAGCCAAACAAGCCGCGCGGTTAAACGAATAGGCTAACTGCCCGGTAACCACCAGAAGGAGAGATCAAGTCGCCATAAGAGACCGCCAGACTGCCCGATCTCCAAGATGCCTGAGACAAACCGCCAGATCGCCTGGACACCAAACAACAACAGTCCAGCTACTAAGCTGCTAGAGAGAAACTGCCAGACCGCCTGGTCTCTATTCTGCTAGTGCCAGACCGCCTGGTCTCTATACAGCAACACTCCCCCTCAAGCTGGAGAATGTATATCAATAATGCCCAGCTTGTCGCAAATGTGAAGAAAGGAGGCGGATACCGGCTTGGTGAAAATATCAGCCAACTCTTTATCGGAGGTGACGAACGGAGTAAAAATTGGTTCCTTCAAAATCTCTTCCCGAATAAAGTGACAGTCGACTTCAATGTGCTTTGTTCTCTCGTGGAAGACTGGATTTTTGGAGATGTATATAGCGGCCTTGTTATCACAAAACATAGGTAGAGGATGGTTGTAGACCTCTCCTAAGTCAAGCATGAGAGCCCGTAACCAGTTCAATTCACATGTGGTCGATGTCATACTTTGATATTCTGCTTCTGCACTGGACCTAGAGACTACAGACTATTTCTTGCTCTTCTAGCTCACAAGGATTCCCCCCACAAAGGTGCGAAAGACTGATGTTGACTTGAGATCTCCTTTGTCATCAGCATAGCTCAAATCTGAGTATGCTTCAACCCTTAAATGACCATTCTTCTGAAAGAGTAGTCCTTTCCCAGGCACTGATTTAACATACTTCAATATCCTCAGGCAAGACTGTAGATGGCACTCCCTTGGAGCTTGATGAATTGGCTAACCTTGCCTACAGCATATGAGATGTAGGGTCTTGTCACCGTGAGATATATGAGTTTTCCAACCAGACGTCTGTACCTCGTAACATCTGAAAAAAGAGGAGATTCATCCGTCCAGGTTTTTTCTTCTCCAGTCGTCATAGAGCATCGGGGAGGTTTAGCCCCAGTCAACCCTGCCACTTTTAGCAAATCAAGAGCATACCTGTGTTGGGAGAGGATGAAGGAATTGGGCTTCTAAGAGATCTCTATCCCCAGAAAGTATTTTGGAGAGCCCATATCCTTTGTGACCAGATGTGGACAAAGGTGCTTCTTTATCAAGCTTATCCCAGCCTGGTCATCTTTAGTGAGAAGAATATCATCCACATAAACTGTAAGAACCACTAAACCTAGGGAGGTTTTGCGAAAGAATAAAGAGTGATCCGCAGAACTTCTCGTAAAGCCCACGGCTACCACAATTCCACTAAACTTGTCAAACCAAGCTCGAGGGCTTTGCTTTAGGACATAGATAACCTTCTTTAGCTTACATACATGTGTCTCCCCCTGAGCAACATACCATGGAGGTTGCTCCATATAGATATCCTCCTGAAGATCCCCATAGAGAAAGGCATTCTTGACATCCAGTTGGGAAATGGGCCAATCCATGTTGACAGCTACAGAGAGAAGGACCCTGATAGTTCTAAGACGAGCAACTGGAGACAAGGTGTCAAAATAGTCATCATCATAAGTCTGAGTAAAGCCTTTGGCAACAAGGTGGGCCTTGTAATGATCCACGCTGCCGTCTGGACTGAACTTCACCACAAAGACCCAGCGACATCTAACAACATCAATACCGAAGGGAGGAGGAATAAGGGTCCATATACCCCGTTCAGTGAGAGTAGCAATTTCCTCATCCGTGGCAGCCTTCTAATGAGAAACAGTAAGGGCCTCCTGGTAGGAATAGGGGGTGGTAGTGGCGGAGATAGCTAGTGCAAAAGCCCTGCGAGAAGGGTTAAGATGATCATATGAAACAATGACAGCAAGCGAGTGCTGGGTACATGCCCGAACCCCTTTGCGAAGAGCAATGTGAATATCCAAGTCAGTGGGTTCCTCAGTATCCGGAGCATCCGTGGCGGAGAGAGCTAGCCTGGGAGTAGAGAGCGACGACGACAGAGAAGAGGGACATAACGAAGGAGAGGAGAGATGAGGAGATGAAGGAGACGGTGGAGGTGGAAAAACCTCGGTAGGGGTCAATGGGTTGGAGGGAACAATAGGAGAATCAGAAGCCTAAGGAAGAGGAGAGGAGCCGTCAGAGAAATAGGGAGCATTCTCGAAGAAGGTAATGTCGGTGGAGATGAACTGCTTGCGTAGAAACGGGGTCAAAACAACAATAGCCCTTCTGGGTGGTAGAGTACCCCTAGAAAGACACATTTGGTGGAGCGAGGGGAGAGTTTTTCACAAATATCGGAGGGAGCGTGCACAAAGGCTGTGCACCCAAAGATGTGTAGAGGGATAGGAAAAGGTTCCTTTCCTGGATAGAGAATGGAGAATTGTGTTTGACTGTGGAGAACCGAGGAGGGAATGCGATTGATGAGATAGCAGGAAATGAGAACCGTATAGCCCCAATAGGAGCGAGGGACCTTCATCTGCGTCATCAGAGTGTGAGCGACATCAAGGAGGTAACGGTTTTTGCATTCCGCCACTCCATTTTATTGTGAGGTATAGACAAAACTAGTTTGATGGAAAATCCCATGTTGCATACAAAAAGATGAAAAATCTTGACTAATATATTCTTTAGCGTTATTAGATCGAAAGACTTTAATTGAAACAACAAACTTTATTTGAATTAAATGATAAAAGGATGTCCATAAATTGAATAATTTAGAGTGATCCGGTAAGAGATACACCCAAGTACATCTAGAAAAGTCGTCAATAAAGGTTACAAAATAAGAACTACCCCGACCAATAGTGAGGGTAGGAGCAAGACCCCAGACATCGGAGTGAAATAGATCAAACGGACGGGTAGAGCCATTACCTTGCTTCAGTAGGAAGGAGGAACGGGTGATGCTTGCCATGCTGACAGGTATCGTAGTTGAGAGGAGAACTGTGTAGAGGGAGGTAGGGCAGAAGCTGATGAAGAAGTCGTGGAGGAGGATGACCAAGGCGGAGGTGCCACTGTAGAAGATTTGTAGATGAGGAGGAGAAGACGGATAGAGCGGAAATATTGTCGAGGAAGTAGAGGCAGCTGCTCTCAGTCCCAATAGCAATCATCCGTTGGGAGCTCAGATCCTGAAAAGAACAAGTTGGAGTGAATGTGACGGAGTACTGGAGTTGTTTGTATAAAGAGGTAACTGATAATTAATTGCATGGAAACTTTGGCACATAAAGAGTGTCCGCCAAGCAAAGAGATGGGGTGACATGAACCACTCCTGTTCCATGGACTGGAGAGGGAGAGTCGTCAGCAACGAGAACCGGGGGCAACCGATCAAGTGTTTCTAGGAGAGAAAAGCACTAAGGATTACCCATCATGTGATTAGTTGCACTAGAGTCTATCAGCCATTTACCTTGAGTAACCACGTGGGCACTACCTGAAGACGTGACCATCGCGGCGGATGGCTTTTTGGAGGAGGTGGAAGAGTCACCACAGGGGTGAAGATGTGGATGTTTCATCAAGCAGCGTTCCACGGTATAGCTAGTGTGGCCACAGTGAGAGTAGAGGAAGCGGGAAGGGCCACATCCGCCGGACTGGTTATTGCGGCTACCAGAGCCACTCCATTGAGTCTGGTGATCATAGTTGTCCGGTGCTGAAGGAGAGGATAGAAGGGGATGCTGAAAAAGAGAGGTAACTGCGGCAATACGTGCAGTAGTGGCATCAAAGGTAGGAGAGTCTGCCTTGCCCAGAATTTGCTGGCGGATCATGTCATAGGACTCAGGAAGTCGCAGAAGATAGCAGACAACCAGAAGTTCCTGGAAGTGCTTGTGCTGCTCGGCCAAATCCACAGAGAAGGGGCGATTCTGAAGAATCTCAGCCCCGAGAGCCTGAACCTGTTGATAAGAGGTAGCAAGAGACATGGAAGGGCGGGAAAAGAGGTGCGCAAATAAAGTATAGATGCGGGACATCTGTGCCCCCTTCGATTTCAGAGCAACAAGATGAAGCCAAGTCGTCTTGACTGTCTCATCATGAAGGATGACGAGAAGACATTCATATGAAAGTATGTTAGCTAGACAAGTGCGCACAAGCACGTCGCTAGCATCCCAGTCGTCAAACTCAGCGGAATTGGGAGGAGGTGGGTCATCAAGGAGATGGTGGCATTTGCATTGCGAGCGGAGAAGAAAGATGAAGGAGACACTTCAATCTGGGTAGTTGGGACCGATGAGCTTGGAGACGGTGCCAAGATTCCTGGAAGGAGTAGGAGGAGGCGGCGGATTAGCAACGGGAGTAATGGTGGTGGTTGAGGTACTGGAAAGAGCCATGGGGGGAAGAAGGAAGAAGCCGTGCAAGAAGAAGTAACAAGCCGCGTGGACATCGAACTAGGAAGTACGCAACAGACAAAGAACAGACAAGAAGTCTCATGAGAAGAAGCAGCAAGCCATGTGAATAGCAGGCAAGACGTGGGGCTAGGAAGGCCGCAACGGTCAAAGAGAAGATTCTGCAGCGGTAACGGTGATAAAACAACAGCGGCAAGGAAGTACACGACTTAGAAGCAGAGCAAAGCAGAGGGAAAGAAGTCACATGGCTAGAGAGAAGATCAAGTGAACAAGATATAGAGAGAACTGTGCGAATTAGAAGGAGTTTGCAAGAAAGACAAGCAATTCGTGCGAACAGAGCAGAGGTCACACGAATAGAAACAGGCCGCCCGAATCAAGGGAGATCGCGGGGTGAAAAGAAGCAGAGCAACCACAAAAACAGGTCGCGGACAGTAAAGAAAGAGGCTGTGCACAAAAAGGGCAGCGACAAAGAGTAAAAGAGAAGATAAGTCGCGTGAACAGACTGCACGAAGAAGGGCAAACCGCGCGGTCAGAAGAAGGCACTGAATCAGGAGGAAAATATCGAGCCCTCTGATACCATGTGAGAACAAACAAAAAGAAATCGAAATTTAGAATAAAAGAAATTTTTATTATCACAAAAGATGAGTATTACAAAGGTATGGCCTCCCTTTTATAGAATGGAGGAGACGGGAGATATTATAAACAAGCAATGTGGGACTAAATAATTACAGATTTAATAAAAACAAGCTGAATAGGCCGCAGGGTTAGACAAATAGGCTAACCGCCCAGCAACCACCAGAAGGAGAGATCAAGTCACCGTAGGAGATCGCCAGACTGCCTGGTCTCCAAGATGACTGAGATAAACCGCTAGATCGCCCGGACTCCAAATAATAAAAGTCCGGCTACTAAGCTGCTGGAGACAAACCACTAGACCGCCCGGTCTCTAATCCGCTATTGCCAGACTGCCCGATCTCTATACAACAACAAAGAGGTTGGCGAGCTGGCGGACTGAAGAGCGCAGGTCGCGCATGTGTTGGTTGAAGTGAGGTTGTTAACCCCTGGCGGGTAGGAGCCGATCGTCCTTGCTGGAGTAAATGAGCCCGCCACCTTCTAGCGGCCTGGAGTTGAGTCTGCGTTGTATTGTGCGGTCTGGCGTAGAGTAGTTGGTCATGCTGCCGTCTCTATAGGAGTGCTGAGACCAAGTCTGCCCATTGATGGCAGATAGGAGAGTTGGTCACCGTCTGGGCGACCTAGCGGGCTGAATACGTAGGTCGCCTTGCTATGTGGTGGTTTGTCTTGCTTGCTATGTGACCTGCAGGAGTTGGATGAAAAAGGTAACTCCTTCCGATCATGCAGCTACTTGGCGGTCTGTCCATATAGAAATGTCAGTCTGCCATTTTGTTGGATAGTGCATGTTAGAATAGAGAGAACCATCGTGCGGTTAGCTGACCCAACTGCGCGGCCTGTAGGGGCAGACTGAGGAAGCAGTCCGCAACCCCTGCAGAACTAGTGTATACTGTGCAACCTAGGAGGTCAGACTAGGGAGACCGCCCTAGTCGTGCATCCTAAGCGGACAGAGAAGTATGTTTTCCCATCCTTAGAAAATTGGGTTGTTAGGCCGCGACCTCCAGGGGGAACCTGGAGCAGGCCATGACTTGCGAGTTAGCTACCTTGGGAGGGATCGCCGATTTTTGGGTTAACAAGGAGGATAGAAGGGAAAAGCAGTTGCGGGAGGAGCAAAGGAAGGAGCCTAAGAGTAGGTATGACTTCCCTGAAAATTTAGAAATCTTGTTGGAGTTCCTCGGGCAGCTTCCCGAAAGAAGTTTTGACGAGCTATGAACTCATCATTTTAATACCGCAAAGGGGTTGCAGGCCCTTACGGGAAGGTTGGTGGATAAACAGGTGGATAGACCGGCAGATAGGCCGGTGGATAAGTTTGTGGATTCTCCAATTCTGGTGTTGGATTGAGTGGAGGAACTGGTGCTGCTGCAGATTGCATTTCTAATCGCTACGTGATAGCAACTAGAGTATGGTTGATTGCTTATAACTGTTGGGCAGTTTCTTTGTGTAATTTCTCCAAGGCTTCCCAGAGAGGATTTTCACTAGGACTTGAAGGAGCAAGGTTCTCAGATGGTTGATGGTCTTACATGAGTAACCGATGGTTTTCACTGTCTGTTCGAGATCTGAAGGTCATATGTTAAATGTTGATGCGGAAAATGTGCTCTTCTGCTAGCTTGCTCGAGAGTAGAGCACGATCGATCCATGATGTGGGGATAGAAAGGATGGTTGATCCAAGTGCGGGGGATAGAAGGGAAGGTTGATGAGGTACTATCGAGCGGACAGTTAATTTAAAGGTTTGCCCTGATGGTTAAGACCAAGAGGGTGAAAGAGGAAAGAGGAGAGAGGGGCCGCTGGTAGCGGCAACAGTAGATTTTTCCCACTGCGGCTTAAATTTCACTCCTGCGACGGGCTTTCCTTTCATTATGAATCGATATTATAGCTTGAAATTTCACCTTTACTTGGAAAGCAAATAAGGGGTACAAAGGGGGAAGTTGGCGGCTTAAGAGAAGAGGAAGACAGAGGCCGCGCGGATTGAGTAGAGAGGTCGACAGACCACGCGGAAAGCTGATCCCACAGTTCTCTACTCAAGGCCGAGCGGATTGCGAAATCAGGGAGAGAAGGCAGCTCAGGCCAAAGCACGCCGCAAGGGCTAACCACGCGGACTGGAAAACTTAGTCCGCAAGTCTTGATGCGTTGGTTGTCGTTCGTTGTCCTCTTCCACAGTGATTCCGTCGGTGTGTTTGTGTCCTCTAAATGAGAGGTATATGGGCCTATTTATAGGCTTGAGCTGGAGACGGTCCTGGTAACGTCACCCTTGGTATGTCAGTAAGTTGTGCGATTAGACGAGAAGTCTACCGAGTGCGCATCATGTTGTGCGGTTAGGGACTTGCCTGCTTGAATTGATCTGCTATTGGTGGACTTGGACAAGTCCTCCTTTGCTGCACTAAGCGAGCCCGCAACAATTTATGCGAGCTGAGGAGTATCCCGCCCGCTGCTTGGAAGAAGAGGGCGTCGGTAAACTAGAGGGCTAGCTTGTGCACTGCAAAATAAGTCCGCCTAGCCCGCTGCGGACAGGATGAGCATATTTGTTGGAGGCTTGTCCCCCCTACTGGGCAATAAGGGCTTAGCGACATGGTGGACTAAGGAGGCAGGTCAAGCCTGCTTGCGAGGTGGAGTAGGTAGCTGTTGTTGAATGGAGGCCTGGAGGCTGGCCGCCGCTTCTGACTGGCGGCCTGGAGGCAGGTCGTCATTCCTGCGATGCGGCGAGCTGGAGGCTTGCTACCTCTATTAATGGTGGGCAGCCTAGAGGCAGGTCGCCACTACTGTCTTGCGGTGTGCTGGAGTTGAGTCCTCACCGTGTTGTGCTGGCTAGGCAAACACCATGTCGGGAGTCCGGCGAGACTTGATCAGAGCTTGGAATTGGACAACCATTGGGAGAACTGAGGGGCATTCTGCCTCTGCTAAGCGGGCATGGTAAATTATAGCTCGCGTTTGTTGATCAGGTAAATAGGAAGTCCGCTCCTGTTAAAGTAGAGAGTACTGCGCGGTTAGCCTAAGCTAACCGCGCAGCCTACGGAGATGAACCACGGAAGAAGTTTGCACACCCACAGACTGCAACTATTGCACAATCTAGGCATCCAGATAGGGGAGACATCCCTAGCTGTGCGGCCTAAGCGGATAGAAAGGTCTATCCGCTTGGCCCAAAGAGAGGGCTGAGGCAGGCCACGACCTCTAGGGGGAACCTAGAGCAGGCTGCGACTTACGAGCTAGCTACCTTAGGAGGGATCGCCTATTTCTTGGTCAATAGATACAATTATGCTTTTGTACTTAGTTTCATCAAAAGGTTTCCCTTTCTCATCCTTGTCTAGAGACACAGTTGAACCCATTGGAGTCCTCATAGAGGTTACGTTCTCCATTCCCAATTTCTTTAGCAACTCCTTGGTGAACTTCGTCTGAGAGATGAAAATTCCATCTTCAGATTGCTTCACCTGAAGTCCTAAGAAATACTTCAGCTCTCTCATACTGCTCATTTCAAACTTACCTTGCATAAGTTTGTAAAACTTCTTATAAAGGTTGTATTCCATAGAGCCAAATATAATGTCGTCGACATAGATTTGCACTAGCAAAATCTTGCCTTTTACTTCCCTAAAAAATAATTCCTTTTCTATCTTTCCTCTTGTGAACATGTTCTCAATAAAAAAGCTAGACAATGTCTCATACCAGATCGCCCAGATTGCCCAACTGTTGCGTGATCTGGGTGGCTAGACAGGGGAGACCGCCGTAGCCGCGCAGCCTGAGCGGACAGAAAGGTCTATCTGCTTGGCCCAAAGAGAGGGATAAGGCAGGTCGCGACCTCTAGGGGGAACCTAAAGAAGGCTGCGACTTACGAGCTGGCTAACTTGGGAGGGATCGCCGTTTTCTGGTTCAACAGATCCAATTATACTTCTATACTAGGTTTCATCAAAAGGTTTCCCTTTCTCATCCTTGTCTAGAGACACAGTTGAAACCATTGGAGTCCGCATAGAGGTTGCGTTCTCCATTCTGAATTTCTTTAGCAACTCCTTGGTGAACTTCGTCTAAGAGATGAAAATTCCATCTTCAAATTGCTTCACTTGAAATCTTTAGAAATACGTCAACTCTCACATACTACTCATTTCAAACTTCCCTTGCATAAGTTTGGAAAACTTCTTGTAAATGTTGTCTTCTGTAGAGCCAAATATAATGTCATCGACATAGATTTGCACTAGCAGAATCTTGCTTTTTACTTCCTTAAGAATTAATGTATTGTCTATCTTTCCTCTTGTGAACTTGTTCTCAAGAAGAAAGCTAGACAACGTCTCATACCAAGCTTGTGGAGCTTACTTTAAGCCATAAAGAGCTTTATTTAAAAAGTAAACATGTTCAGGAAAGGTGGAATTGACAAAACCTGGGGGTTTTACTACGTATACTTGCACTTTCGGATTCTTATTGTGGAATGCTGACTTCACGTCCATTTGATAGACCGTGAAGCTTTTGAGTGAAGCATACGCAAGAAATAACTTGATTGCCTCGAGCTTGGCCACTATAGCAAAGGTCTGGTCGGAGCCAATCCATTCTTCTTGTTTATAGCCTTGATCTACAAGCTGGTCTTTGTTCTTTATGATTACGCCATTCTCGTCCAGCTTGTTTCTGAAAACCAACTAGCTGTCGATCACATTATATCCCTTTGGTCTAGGCACCAACTCCCCGACTTTGTATCATTCGAACTGGTTGAGCTCCTCTTGTATTGTCAAGATCCTAGAGGCATCCTTATTTGCTTCTTCAAACTTCTTTAGCTCGACCTGAGACAAAAAAACTAAGATGCAATAGCTAGATAGTTGTACCTCTTCTAGTTCCAACACCGTCGCCTGGTTCTCCAATAATCTGATTAACTAGGTGATCTCTTAGGTGTCTGAACACTAGATTTCTTCCTCTTCCACCAGCAGGCTCTACAACATTTGGTGCATCCTCTGGGGATGGTTCATCTAGTGGTTCTTAATCCACCATACCTGGATCAACGACCTTGACTGAACTTGGAGAATCTTTTTTGACTACTTCATCCAAGCTTAGTTCCTTGAACCTGGTACCAGCATCTGCACCAATAACACTAGACGAGCTGCTTTGGAGCATGCTTATCTCATCAAATACAACATTAGTAGACTCTTCTACAATTTCTTATTAAAAATTCTATACACCTTACTATGGATACTATATCCTATGAAAATACCTTCAAAAAAATTTTCACTAAACTTTTTGTGGTAATACTTTCCATTATTAAGTACGAAGCATTTACTTACAAAGATTCCAAAATAGGACACAGTCAGTTTTCTGCCCTTCAGTAGTTCAAAAGGAGTCATATGGTGGTTCTTGCTTATTAGAGTTCTGTTTTGCACGTGGCAAGCTGTGTTGACTACTACAGCACAGAAGTACTCCGGAAGTGAAGCATCATTCAACATAGTTGTATATGCTTCAATGAGGGTTTTATTCCTTCTCTGAACAACTCCATTTTGCTATTGAGTACATGGGGAGGAAAACTCACGAAAGATACCTTGGCTTTCACAGAATTTTGTCATGGCACCATACTCGAATTCTATTCTGTGGTCACTTTTGATTTTGACTACTGAGCAGTTTATTTCGTTCTGAATTTGTCGGACAAAATTAGTGAAAGAAACAAAGGTGTCTTACTTGTGTTTCAGAAAGAACACCCAAGTAAAATGAGAGTAGTCATCAACAATTACCAATGTATATAATTTACCTCCTAAACTGTGAATTGGTATAGGACCGAATAAGTCCATATGAAGTAAATATAAACTTCTCGAAGAATCCTTTTCCGCAATACCCTTGAAGGTAGCCCTTGTCTGCTTCTCCATTTGGCATGAATGACATGGACTCTCTTTAAAGCACTTAATGTTGGGGGCATCGCGTACTAAAATGTGAGAAAATAATATATTTAAGGTTTTGAAATTAATATATGTCAATCTCTTGTGTCATCGGTCACAAAGAGACACACTATCTTTTCCAAGAAAACATACTGTGTGAAAGTCTTTGTTTTCAAGGTAGCTTACAAGCTAGGGGTGAATAGATTGTCTCTCTGATATTATTAGATTTTAATTTTAATCTTCCTTAGTACTTAGTGTGTTGGCAGTGATTAACTTTCAAGTACTTGCACAAAGAAAACAACAACAAAAAGCACACAAGGATTTATAGTGGTCCCTAACTTTTGGGTACATCCACTCTCCTCCCACCTTGCCAACTTCCTATTAGTCAAGGCACTTCTCCAAACAACTGATCCAGAGAGCTTTCACCACATATCCCTCAAGATCTCTCGGTCTCTTCCAAGACTTACAACTCAGCCATAAGGGCATATAACTTAGTGAACAGCAGATCACCTACCTTTGGCCAAAGGCCCTACACTACGGCTGGGAGGATAGTCCTACCTCAAATCTACTAGGGATCCTACCTCAGAACCAAAGGTCCTACTCACAGAGAGTATTCCTCTCCTACAGCTCAGTGATCAATTGACCACCTACCTCAGATCCAAAATAAATCCTACAGCTCAGGCAAATTTTCCCTACCTCAGGCTCAGAGAGCCTTACAACTCAGATCCAAAAGGATCCTACTGGAGTGAAATAGATTTATATTTATCACAGAGAAATTACTCTGTGATAACCTCTTGAGCTGAGTAATTCATCTCTAACTTTATTCACAACTACAAGGATCTTGAGCTTGAAGTAACTAGCAGTAAACCGCTCTGCTTCTTCTTCCTTCCCAGGACAGAATTAGCAACTTTTGTTCTCTCTTCTTCTCATCTTTAAAAGTAGATCTTTAGATTTAAGTTTGCTGAACTGAGATGCAACTTGATCTACAGACACCAGTTCTTTATTTCTTCCTCTCCCTCAGAAGGAAGACCTTTTTAACTTGCTAGTGCAGGTGAAGATGGTAACAGCTAACTGAACTTTTGGTTCTTGTAGGAAGACTTCAAGATTTTTTTTTCTACAGCAATAGCGAGGAAGATGAAGTCCAGCCGCAACTTTTTGAATCAACAAAACCCTAAAATTTGTTTTGCGTCTTGGCCCATCTCTTTATTTTATAGTTCGTCGATCAACGGCTCTTAGAAATTAGTGGGGCCCACCTGCAGCTTCCAGCTGCACCTTGATTTAACAGAAGAAGACGTATAGTAGCTTCTCGAAAGAGTTTATCGTGTTCTGTAGTTTCTCCATACTTGATTAGAAATTTGTTTAATTTGTTGATTTTGCTGATGTGAGCACCTGTGGACTTAGCCCAAATCGAGCATCAGTAGAGTAGTCGTTGAGTGAATGAGGTTCAATCAACTCCAAGACACTTAGACATAATTCTATCTATCTAGGCGTTGACAGCGTTGAGTGAGCAAGCCTAACTCAATGCTTTTTGCCTTAGCTTATTCTTCAGACTTTTTTATATGCTTGGCATTGAGAGCGTTGAGTGACCACGCCTCACTCAATTCCTTATGCCTTAGCCATGCTTTCTGTAATTTAGGCGTTGAGAGCGTTGAGTGACCACACCTCACTCAACGCCTTATGCCTTAGTCATTTTCCTACTTCTTCAGCATCTTAAGCATTGAGAGCGTTGAGTGAGCACGCCTAACTCAATGCTTTTTTTAGCCAGATTTTCTGAATCATGGCGTTGAAAGCATTGAGTAAGCATGTCTCACTCAACGCTTTCTTTCTTAGCCAGATTTTTTTGCTCCTTAACGTTGAGTGAGTAACCTCCACTCAATGCCAAACTACTTAAGAGGTTTTATTCTGTCTATCTGACATTGAGTGAGTAAGCTACACTCAACGCATTTGGACTTAGATAAATTTCTGTGTCTGAAAACACAGACTTTGACTGGATGAGATTCAGTCAATGCTTTATCATATGACGTTGAGTGAGCTTGCCTTACTCAACGTCTGTGGGCTTAGTTAAATATTAGCACAGATTTTTTGTGGCTTTGACTTATAAGGCAATACTCAACGAATATAGAGTATGGCGTTGAGTAAGTGATACTCACTCAACGCCTGTGGACTTAGCCACTTTTTTGCTCATTTCTTCTTAGGATGTTACTGCATTAGCCTGTCTCACAGCCTTTTACTGTATGGCATTGAGTGAGTTGACTTCACTCAATGCCTGTGAATTTAGTCACTTTCTCAGCTTGCCACTACTTTTGTTTTGACTCTATAGGCTCCATTCAGCACTATAAGTCATCTTACATTGACTAAGTAAACTTCGCTCAATGCCAGTGGGCTTAGAAAAATTTCTATCTATCCATATCTTAGGTAAATGTTTACCTGACCTAGCCACTTAGGTGACCTAGCCACTTAGGCTACCTATCCATCATTGTTGCTAGGACATCCCTGCATTCATGAACTCAGGTACACATCAAATACAACTTTATGTATATCATTGATAAGATTAACTTCACTCAAATCTAGGACATTGTGGGCAATGGACCAAACAATCTCCCCCTATTTGAGGAAGTCAAAACCTTTAAGCAAATGAGTCAATGATATACATAGTAATATGCAGCAATAAGAATTAAAAAAATATAACTGGAGAATGGTTACCACATCTCCTTGCCTGTAGGTGAACATTAGCACACCTGATCCCCCTAAATTGTTGCTACCATACTTGATCATAGACTTGATCATCTTTTCCTCCCCCTTTTTGACTTTAGTAAATAGCCAGCAAAAATCTGATCATCTGCTCCCCTTTTTTATTACAAATAGACAGTAGTTGATACTCATGAGAGTGCTGGAGCAGTGCTGGACATGCTCCCCCTCAACTGATGCAACATTTGTCATATTTCTTGGTAGACAATCTAGTTCATACCAGTCTGGATAGCAGTTGACCATGATGTCATTGAGGGTATATCACTTGAAGAGTCTTCTTTTTACTGAAGAACAGTTCCATCTGTAAGATACAAAATAACGTGCAACTAAATGAGGAGCCATTGAAGCTATACCAGGTATAACATACCCAACTCAAACTTGAAGGTGTTAAACTTTGCTTCATCTAGTAGCTTAGTGAAGATGTCAGAAACTTGCTTGTCGGTTGGGACAAAATCAAGGTTGATATCTTATCATTCCACATGCTCCCTAATAAAATGATATCTGATTTCAATGTGCATATTCCGGCTATGGGAGACAGGATTCCTAGGAATTGAAATAGCACTTGTAGAATCACAAAATAGAGGACTTCTACTTATCTGAAGCTTGTAGTCATGGAGCTTATGTTGGATCCACAGCAACTGAGCACAGCAGCTACCTGCTGAGATGTACTCTGACTCTACAGTTGAAATTGCAACACTAGTTTGCTTCTTGTTACTCCATGAAACTAGTCTTCTACCTAGGAATTGAAAGGTGCGAGAAGTGATCTTCCTATCCTCTTTGCAGCCTGCAAAGTCTACATCTGAATAGCTAGTTAGTTCAAACTCCCCATTCCTAGGGTACTATAAGACAAGATCTGGTGTGCCCTTAAGATACCTCAGAATTCTCTTTACAGCAGAGTAATGAGATTCTATGGGGCAATCTTGATACCTAGCACAAACACTTGTAGCATACATGATGTCTAGCTACTTATAATTAAATAGAGAAGGAAACCAATTATCCCCCTATACAAAGTTTCATCAATAGATTTCCCTGCCTTATCTTTACATATGGGCATACTTAACCCCATGGGAGTTATCATGGTGGACGAATTTTCCATACCAAATTTCTTTATTAACTCCCTAGTGATCTTAGACTAGGATATGGACAAGCTCTCATCAGTCTGTCTTACTTAGAGACCCAAGAAGAACTTAAGTTCACCCATATTGCTCATCTCAAACTTTCCATGTAGAGGTTGTCATCATTAGATCCAAAGATGACGTCATCTACATAGATCTAAACTAGGATGATCTTGCCCTTAGATTCCCTTAGGAATAGGGTCTTGTCTATCTTTCCCCTTAAGAATTTGTTCTCAATGAGGAAGCTAGACAGAGTCTTATACAATGCTCTAGGGGCTTGCTTTAGCCCATATAAAGCTTTCATAAGTCTAAAAATAGAATCAGGTGAGTTAGAAACTACAAAACCTGGAGGCTGCTCAACATAGACTTCCTCTTTTAAGTCACCATCAGGAAGCCTGACATCACATCCATCTGGTAGACCTTTAATCCCTTGTGTGCAGCATATGCAAGTAATAATCTTATGGCCTCCAACCTTACTACAGGCCCAAAGGTTTGATCAAAATCAATGCCTTCTTCCTACATGTATCCCTTAGCTACTAATCTTGCTTTGTTCTTGATTATAATGCCATTTTTATCAAGTTTGTTTCTGTAAATCCACTTGAATCCAATGACATTATGTTCATGAGGTCTGGGAACTAGCTTCCAGACATTGTATCTTTTGAATTGGTTTAGTTCCTCTTGCATAGCCACTATCCAGAATTGATCTATGTTGTCCTCTTCAAACTTCTTTGGCTCCACTTGTGACAGGAAGCTTGCATACATAGCTGTATTCAGATTTTTTCTTCTTGTCACTACTCCATGGCTTGGTTCACCAATGATTTGGTGAACAGGATGGTCTCTTAAATGTCTAATTATTGGAGGTAACCTTCTTTCAGGAACAGCCTGTAACACCCCAAAAATTGAGAAGTGATCATTGGAGGTTATCGCGTGGCAGTAGGATTATCATCAGCAATAGCTCGGGGAATTAAAAGACCCAGGGCTCGGGTTGTTACTGCCTAGCAATAAGAAGCTAGAGCATTGCAGTAGAACTCAACACTTACGACAAATCGTTGAGTGTGCTATCGCGCGGCGTAAGAAAGTTTATCGCGAGCGATAGCTATGGATAGCAGCACCAACTATTCAAAGTGGTCACCGCCTGTGTTACCGCAAGGCGGTAGTAGTTACCGCGCAGTGGTAGATTTCAGATAAAGTCTGGACTTGAAATTTCATTCTCATTTTTCTCTCACACTCCCTTACTTAATTCTAAAGAGGGAAGATGAGGAAAGGTCCAGGAGCTTAAGAGGAGTCAATCCAAGGTATGCTTTTGATTGGAATCGCGAGTCGACGCTAGATCTGCAGAGTGGAAGTTTTGAAGATCAATTCCATCCGGATCAAACATCACGGTCATTTCTCCGAAAAAAATTACAAAGGTAACGATTTTCTCCTTGGACAAGTGAAGTCCTCAATATGCATACTTTCATGGAACCCCTCACCAAAAGGTGAAGAAAAGGTGGTTTCTGATGGGTAGATCGGTATGATCCCCGTTTTATATTGCATATAGATCCAAAAATATAAATTACGGAATATGAATGTTGTGTGAAGCCCATCCAGACATGTTGGTCTTGATTAGTGATGTTTATTTTGCTTCCGGAGAAGACTCCGAGTATAAATGTGAGGTTGTACAGAGTCTGAGGGTTGTACCTGTGAAACGAGAGTAATAGGAAGTACTGAAGTTCAGCTCCACGATAATAACCAGGAAAGATCACAGTTCGGGGAAACTATTGATGTCGCCTAGCGATAGTAAATTTCGCCAGGCGATAGTGAATGTTGCCAGACAATAGCTCCCAGTAAGCTAAAGCTTTGTGTGGCCTATCTCTAAGAGAGGCCAGTGCATGTGGAGCTGTGAGCTTAAATTGCCCAACAATGTTAGGTGCCAGCCTGAAATGGTACAAAGTCGGGTGGCTTATGTTCGAGTTGAGCCGGGGAGGCCAATAACTGTGCCATCAAGTTAAGTACCTCTGAACGACTGGCTGGTTAAGTTAAGGTCCTCCGAATAGGCAGTTAGTCATCAAGTTAGTCATTAAGTTAAGTACCTCTGAACGACATAGTCATCAAGTTAAGTACCTCTAAACGACAAGAATTACCGTTAAGTTAAGTGCCTTTGAACGACATAGTCGTCAAGTTAAGTACCTTTGAACGATGGTGATACACGGGGAATCCTGTGCACCGAAAATGTGCCCTGAGTGCACGGGGCATGTGTCCGTTGAGCCTATGTCTGTAGTGAATGGTGCCTAAATAGACTTTGTTATTGCCACTATATATATATGCTATTGTTTGTAGGTATGGAGAACCGCCGCCCCGAGTAAGGGGTGGGGTCGTTATAAATTGGTTAGAAAAATGCTGACCGTTGCTTTGGTTGCCACATTTGTGTAGGTCGATTGTGCATGTGCTGGAGAGCCAAGTTGGAAGTAGTGGGCTGAAGCCCTTATGCTACGGCTGGCTGGCCCTTGATGGCCCAAAGGCGTTCTTTTTATTGTTTTCATGTGTGTTCAGCCTGCGTGCCGATGTTATAAGTCACTTGATGTAAATGAAAAAGTTGTATGGCTGAAAGGCCAAAACATGTGTTATGTTATATATATATATCATTCATGTAAAAGTTTTATACTAGAGATTCATACTGTTATGGGTTCTTAACCTAAATGCTTCGGCTAGAATTGATGTTATTAGTTGTCTACCTAAATCACCTAGAGGGGGGTGAATAGGTGAGGTTTGCGTCTTTTTGCGGAATAAAAAATTGAACGAACGATGCGCAGAAAATAAGCATACAAACACAGAGAACACCAGATCTATAGTGGTTCCCCAATCTTGGGTGCGTCCACTCTCCACCTCAACGATCTAGCAACAAACTAGACTCAGCTACTTCACTATTACCTTGGATTGAAAACCAATCCTACAACTCGGAGCAACGCCCCTACAACTCGACCCACAAAACGGATCTACACTCAGAAGAAAAACTTCCTACAAACTCTGAGACAAAATCTCCTACAATAATAAAGTTTTTGTAAATAAAAATTGTACAAATAGAATATCTCAGATCTAGAATCTTTAGAATTTCTTCTTCCTTGAACTTTGAAGCTTTCCCAGAAATTGATTGAAGAAGAAAAGCCGAAAACTATTCTGGACCTAAAAACCTAGATCAGCACGATCAAGATGAGGATCTGTGAGAATAAGAATGCCTTGATTTGTTGATCTAATCTTGCTCTAAATCACAGAAATCGGAGAAGTGCTGCGGCGAGATCGTCGATGAAGAGCGGTGGCGGCTTCTTGATTTAGAATATTTGACGATTCAGAAAACTTTGTTTTTCTCGAATTTGTCTTCTGATACTCTTCTTAGGGTTAGTTGAAATGATTAGACCTTTTATAGGAATCATCTAATGGTCATAATCATAAAGACATAATACGTGGACCAATAGTCATGGAGATTAATTTTGAAATCTGATCCCGTCAAACTTAACAAATTTTCAAAGAAAAATTTTTGCATTACTCGAGTGGAATATGACTGCTCGAGTAATCACTTTGACTTCTCGAGAAAAGAGTGTAAGTTCTCAAGAATAATCCTTAGAGAAAAATCTGGAAATAATTTCTGGCTTCTCGAGTAATAGAATTAACTTCTCGAGAAGTAGTTGGAATTCTCGAGTACAAGGGCTTCACTACTCGAAAACTAAATATACTTCTCGAGTGTTTGACTTCTATTACTCGAGATAAAGTCTTGTACTACTCGAGTAATCATTTATATTACTCGAGTACAATACTTAGAAAAATTCTGGACTAGACATTTCTGATAACTCGAGAACAAGAAGAGATATACTCGAGTAGTACTTGGCTTCTCGAGAACGAACAAAAAATCTTCTCGAGAACTACTTCAATTACTCGAGTGCTAGACTTACCTTACTCGAGAACTATCTACACTTTTACTCGAGTACTCAAGTTATTACTCGAGTGAAACACTTAGAAACATTCTACATTTTGAGAATTTTCTTTCTTCAAGTAATTCAGCAATAGCCTTTCTCCTATTCTTTTAGTGCTTGAAAATGAAGTATATCCCAATAGAGAGGCTACACATGTGGCAACACCATGGATCACATAATGAGGGATTACATTGCATGGTCCTGTGTTTGGTGACTTATTGTAGACTGACATTGGTCTACACTTAGCAATTTTATCTTGCAAACACATAGCTTAAACAAAACATCATATATAACTTAATTCATCTTGGTTTAAGGGTAACTTCATACAAATCTAGGTTATTATGGATACAATATCCAACAAGAATGCTCTGAGTTAGGATGTGTTCTTAATTGAATTTCAGTTTGGGAACAATATGTAATCTCCTTACCTATCCGTAGTATATGGCGTCGGGTGTAAGACCCCTTTTTTTCTTTTTCAACCACCGGGGTCTTAGGCCAGCATTGCCGCTTTGCGGTGGCACCGACTCACGGGAAGGCCGCCACTACAAAATGCCAATTCTGCCGGCCCTTTCCGATCACAAAGAGAGATAAGTAAGTGTTACACTGAAAGTAAACAAGTCCACAGAAACACATATGAATAGAAATCACAACAAGTCCATCGATATATAATAATAGAAAGTACTGCAAAAGAGCAGTTCAGATGAAATATAAAAAAAACAGGCTCGAGCCCGGTACATCAGAGTCCTCACTACAAATCACTCATCGCGGAAGCTATAGAAATACTAAACACTCACGGAGCTGGACACAGGTGCTCCGGTGCTAGACTGGCCCACCTCCATGCGCACCGTACTCCGCTGGTGCTGGTCCCTAGGCTGCTGGTCCCTGTCTCCCATCCAGAGCTCCTGTAATGTTGTGGTTCGAAAACCATTAGTCATAAAGACTAAGCCCCATCATCCCCTACCCCTCCCCCCACGGCTCCTAAGCACCGAGCGGAGAGGAGGAAAGGGAAGCTACAATGGTGTAGAATAATCAAACGGATGACGGTGGAACTAGTCTAATAATTATTCATGGTGGTGGGGGCTGAAACGGCTCTATGACAGCTGGAGGAGGGCTGGAAACTCCTCCTCTCCCCATGAGGACTTGAATCCAGCCGTTTAAAGAGGAGGGGAAGGGGCCATGGCATCAAGTGCCATTGATGGCCATGAGAGCAGGTTCTTGGCCATGGACGTTGATAGTTTTACTTTCAAGACTACCTAAACACCTAGAGGGGGGTGAATAGGTTCTAATTATTATTTTAAAATTAAGACAGAAAATCACTTCAATGCTGTAATATATAACAGAAAATTCTGCAGCAAACTCAGCACACACAATAACAGATTCTACAGCTACATAATTCACAGATTGCACACAGTATTTATAGTGGTTCCCCATAGTCTGGGTATATCCACTTTCCCCCTTCACCTATCCAGCAGTATGCTAGATTCGGCCTAACTTCTTCCTTAATCTCAGATCCTCAAATCCTACAGCTCAGAATCCAAAAGGATTCCTATAACTCAGAATGTTTTCACATTCCTACAACTCAGGCTAACAAGCCCTACCTCAGCCTTGCCATAAGGCCTACAACTCAGAGAATACCTTCTCCTACAACTAAGGCACAAACAGCCCTACCACTCAGAGAACAAATCTCCTACACTCAGCCTTTATAAAACAGGCTTACAACTAAGATCTATGAATAAATCCTACAGAATTTGATAAGGAATTTTATAATCTCTTACCCCTATTGAGAGAGAAGGAATATGAACTTTCTTAATCAGCTTCTTGAAGAGGCTGATGGCTGAAATCAACTTGATCTTAGCTTTTTTCAAAGCTTCTTGAATTTGAACTTAGTTGGGTTGATTTCCTTTGAATATAACTGACTGGCTGCTTCCTCCTTAGATTCCAGAAATAGATCTGAATCTTCTTGATAGATTAGTTCAGTATCTGCTTCTTGAGAGACTAATGATTGTCTCCTTCTTGAATTCAAATAGCTGGATCTCTCTCTCTCCAAACCTCTTGAAGATACTTCTGAATTCTTGATTGAATTAAACTTAGACTGAATCTGAGTGGATGATCACTTCAGAATGTCTTCTTAGATCTTCTCACGAAGATCTTCTTCTGTGCCTTACACTTTCTTGATCAGAGATCTATCTCACAATAGTTGTGTTTTTGTGTGTCAATAATAATGAATATCTCTTCTTCTGAATCCATTTATATATATAGACTTTATCCATGGTAACCGGCTGATCCGGTTTATAACTAACTTCTGACAATTCTGACAGCTTCAGTAAACCTGTTGTAGCTCACAGCTATCAAGTCATCAAACAGATCTTGAGCCTTTGTCTTTGTCAGCAAAGCATCGAGACTGACTGTCATAAAGTGTCGAGACCATCTGTCAATATGTGTTGACACAAGTGACTTAAGTGTCGACACAGACTTTGGTGGTGTCGAAATAGCTGCCTTGATGTTGACACAGCTTCTTGACACTACATCTTGAGAATGTGTCGACACTGATTATTTGTGTCGACACAAACACTTCACCATTCATCAGCAATCAACTTGGTCTAGACTCAGCTGTGTGTCGACACAAGTCCTATGTGTCGACACAGTTGATATAGACTCAGAACATAGCGTGTGTCGACACTGCCTCCAGGTGTCGACACATTCGTTGTCGACTCTGCCTCTGTGTATCGACACAGACTCCCGGTGTCGACACAGTTGATGTCGACTGACTATTTTTGTGTGTCGACACTGCCTCCCGGTGTCAACACAGTTGATGTCGACAATTCTTCTCTGTGTCGACACAGCCTCCCGGTGTCGACACAAACTCATTGAAGTGTCGACACAGCCATTTCCTAGTGTCGACACAATCTTACTGAAGTGTCGACACAGCTTCCTCAAGTGTCGACACATGGACTTAGAAATTTTTCTTTGCATTTTAGCACATTCTTAACCTGCACATATAAACTTAAAACAACATCAAATACACCTTGATGTATATCATTGAGCTAAGTTTGGCTTGTCCAAATCAAGTACACATTTTCCAATGTACCCAACAATCTCCCCCCATTTGGAGAGGTCATAACCCTTTAGCCAATGATATACACCACTTAGAAAATAAACATGATGATGTACATAAGCATTATATTACAGGGTACTTTATAAACAAAACACATATCATAGTTTCATAACAGAATAAAGATGTAAAAGAAAATGATCATAGAATAATGTTTTGTATATTAACTCAAAAATGCTTGTTACAAGTTGTTTACATTGATTTCTTTAACAAACAAACAATTACATAGTTCTTGGACAAAAAACTAGTAAAGCTTAGACTAAGGCTGGGCTTGCTCCTTGATGACTATTCCTTTTCTAGATTTAATTTGAGCCTACATAGGAGGTTCTGTATCTCCCATGGGCTTCTTGCCTTTCAAATCAGCTTTCTTTTGTGCTTCAGCCTTGATCCTTTGCCTTTCAAAATAATGAAAAGGCTTGGGAAAATACTTGCTAGGCTCCTGAGCATTAGGAGGTAGCTTCCCACTCTTAGCCTTTCTCCTGTATTGAACTATGGCCTCCTGCCTTGCTTCATACTTTTGCCATTCTTGCTCATTGTACCATTTACCCCTTTCATGTACTTGATCTTTTACAGCTTTCTAGGCAGTTAATATGATATTCCTTGAAGTGGGGCTCCACTCCTCAAAGTCTGGCTTTAGCTCTGCTTGCTCTCTGAATCTCTTCTTTGATAACTGAGCATCTTGCTGAGCTTTGATAACAGCATCTGGCATATCAACCTTTTCAATAATCACATTAGTAACTGGTTGTGGAGGGCTGTACATTGCCTGAACTTGTTGATGTATCATTTCAAGATCTATAGGGGGTAAATAACTTGGGCAACCTCAGGTTGATCACCTTCAAGTAGAGTTGGTTGCACCCCTGACTCAGCCATATTATCATAATCACATAAGGGTGGATATCCCACAGTGGCTCTAATGCTATTGGTTACCCATTTGGCATGATCAGAGTCAGCATATACTAACACCCTCTCCCCCTTTATGACTTCTCTAGCCACATGCTCTCTCAAATTATCTTTCTGAAATCTGATTTGCCCATCCAGGTAATTGATACCATCTTTAAATAATGGCTTTAACTTTTGAAACTTGTCACTAATTAACTTCTTAGATGAAGTCATGGCAGTTTTTACTGAATCTAGGGCATCCAGTAGCTTCTTATCATATTCTTCCATTTCAATAGCCCTTGTAGTAGTTAATCCAGTAAAAGTATTTGTTAACTCAGTGACAATCACATTGTGAGATTCTGTCAAATTGTCATTCATTCTTATTTGATTTTCAAGGACATAGCCTTGTTTAACAGCAATCTCATCCACTTGCTTCTTTATTTTGTCTTGTTGTTTTGCAAGAAATACCACAGCATTGCCCCCCTTGTGGAAGCAATCTGTCATTTCTTTCGTATTCTGATTGACCTCAAATCTGATTGACTTTATGTCTTGGGTTAGATCAAATTGAAGAGCCTTATGGCTTTCATCCACATACTTTTCAAGTGCTAATCTCTGCTCATCAAATTTTACTTGTAAATCAACCATAAGCTTGTTGTACTCAAAATCAGAAGTAGATTATGAAGTAATTATTTGCAGAGCCTTCTTATAGCTTTGACTTCTTCTCTTAAAGACCATTAGTTTTCTTTTCTTGTGCCTCCCTGACTACCTCATGCTCAGACTCTGAAGAACTTTCAATATTAACTCTCTCTTAAGGAGTGGAAGAAATTTCTTTCTCAGCTCCATGTTGCTCCTCCTCAATATTAACCTGCTCCCCCTCATTCCTTACTTGCTCCCCCTCAAATCTTAGGGTCTCCATTTTATCTGCTGCTCCTTCAAGATTAGGAAACAACTCTTCAAGAGTGAATTCTTATTAAGTGTGAGCAGGAAATAGAACTTTCTCAGCAGCAGTAGCAACTCCAGAAATATCAAGACCAGTTTGAGAAACTATGTCCTCTGATAAATTGATTCTTTCTTCCTCCTGCACCTGTTCAGAATGTGGCTCCCCTTGCAACTGTGTAGTAATTTGCTCCCCCTGCAGCTTTATAGAGATAGTCTCTTCCTGGACTTGGGTAGTCTCTGTCTGATCCTGAACTTGTTCTCTAACTTGTGCTTCCTGTTCTTATGCATCTTCATGATCATGCTCAGAAAGGTCATATGTTGGTGATTTTTTTTGTTAGCTCTTGCCTGTCCACATCAGGCATCTCCTTTGAAATAACTCAATCCCATCTTGAGAATAACCTTATGTCCATTCTCCTCATGTGATTTATCTTTGATCCAGGAATCTGTTGCATCACCTCTAGAATTATTCCAGCCAGGTACAGACTCCTGATCCTAGCCAAGTTTGGCTTCTTGATTCCTTCTTTTATCTTATCAAACAGTACTGCAGACCAATTGGTGTGAATCTTAAAGATTGCCCTTATCATCGGGCTAAACATATAGGTTGATATCCTTTCATGGCCACCTGCTTTACCTAAGATAACTTTTCCTACTATTTCTGACAGGAATTTCCCTTGATGATTCATGCCTTTTATGTTGATGGCTGCTCCTATCTTTAAGGTTGGATCAAATCCACACCATTGAAGCGCCTCCCTGGTCCTAAAGGCTGGGACCTCTTCCACATCATGTATTCTAGGAAGATGGAGAATCTTGCTCAACCTCTTCTGAGATTGCTTGACGTTTTCTCCATGTATAGTGGATTTGATCTTCAATCCAGTTGAGTCCATTGATGCAGTAGTATAGAACTCGAATACTTCTTTCTTCCATATCTTTGTAGGTTCAGAGACAAGATATTCTAATCCGTTATCTGCAAGAAGAGAAATGACCTGTTTGATCTCCGATGCGGCATCGTCGAATGCATGCCTAACCAACTCATATCCTTCATTGATGTTGTCTTCAACCTTGGGCACCATTGGAATGAATAGAAAGCTTGGTTGGAGAGAAGAGAGTTTGTCAACACAAGGTTTTTGTCTCGAAACCCTGGTGAGCATGTCGACAGAATATTTTCTTGACCTATTTATACCCTTCTAATCAAAGAAGGTCAAAAGGCGGGCAAAAACAGTCTAAATGTGTCGACACAGTTGGAATGTGTCGACACAATCTCCTAATGTCTCGACAACAAAGTTGACCTCTATGTGTCGACATAAATTAATGATGTGTCGACACTTGACTTACAAAGGCGAGGAACAGAAATTCTGTGTCGATACTTATTCGAAGTGTCGACACAAAGGATGAATGTGAGGACACCACTTCTCTTGATGTGTCGACACAACTCTTCTGGATGTGTCCACACTGCTTGTCTGGATGTATCGACATATAGTCCCTTAGGTGTCGACACTTTTACTCTGTGTCGACACAATTTCCCTGAATTGTCGAAATAACTTCTCTGTATCAACACTTTATTACTGAATGTGTCGACACCATTTTACTTAGCCAATTTTTGGTAAACTAACCTATGGTCAGCATTCCAAATTCAATTTTAAATCTATTGAATTTAGTTTCATCCAGAGGCTTAGTACATACATTTGCCATTTGATAATCAGTTTTAACAAATTCTAATGAGATGTCTTCTTTTTCTACATGTTCTCTAAGAAAATGGTATCTTATCTCTATATGTTTAGTCCTACTATGTGAAACAGGATTGTTTGCAATAGAAATGGCACTTTTAGAATCACACAATAAAGGTGTTCTACTTACTTGAATACCATAGTCCCTTAGCTAATGCTGAATCCACAATAGTTTTGCACATCAACTTCCTGCTGCCACATATTCAGACTCAGCTGTGGATATTGCCATACTAGTCTGCTTCTTACTGCTCCAGGATATCAGCCTTCCTCCCAAGAATTGGCATGTACCTGTAGTACTTTTTCTATCTTCTCTACAGCCTGCAAAATCTGCATCTGAATAACCTTTTAGTAGAAAATCTCCATTCCTAGGGTACCAAAGGCCTAGATTAGGTGTGCCCTTTAGATATCTCAAAATCCTCTTGACTGTAGTATAATGTGATTTTTTAGGGCATGCTTGGTACCTTGCACAGACACATGTAACATACATAATGTCTGGTCTACTAGTAGTGAGATATAATAGAGAGCTAATTATTCCTTTATACAAAGACTCATCTACAGGATTACCTGCATCATCTTTGCATATAGGCATACTTGTTCCCATAGGAGTTCTCATGGTAGAGGATGATTCCATACCATACTTCTTAATTAACTCCTATGTGAACTTAGACTAGGATATGGAAAAGCCATCATCAGTCTGTCTTACTTGGAGTTCCAAGAAGAACTTAAGTTCCCTCATACTGCTCATTTCAAACTTCCCTTGCATAAGTTTGGCAAACTTCTTGCAAAGGTTGTTCTCTGTAGACCCAAAAATTATGACATCTACATAGATCTGAACTAAGATTATCTTACCTTTAGATTCCCTTAGGAATAGAGTTTTGTCTATTTTACCTCTTGAGAATTTGTTCTCAATAAGGAAAGTAGACAGGGTTTCATACCAAGCCCTTGGGGCTTGCTTTAACCCATACAATGCTTTCCTAAGTCTATAAACATAACCAGGTTTAAGAGAATCTACAAAACCTGATGGCTGCTCTACATAGACTTCTTCTTTTAGATCACCATTCAGGAATGCTAATTTCACATCCATTTGGTATATCTTGAAGCCTTGATATGCTGCATAGGCAAGGAACATCCTGATTGCTTTCAGTCTTGCTACTGGGGCAAATGTTTTATCAAAGTCTATTCCATCTTCCTGCTTGTTTCCTTTTGCAATCAATCTTGCTTTGTTCTTCACAATAACTCCATTCTCATTCAACTTGTTCCTAAAAAATCCACTTTGTACCAATGATGTTGTGGTCTTTTGGTTTAGGAAATAACTCCCAGACCTTGCATCTTCTAAACTGATTAAACTCCTCTTGCATAGCATTAATCTAGTGTTGGTCTTGGATAGCTTTGTCAAATTTATTTGGCTCCAGTTGAGATAGAAAACTTGAGTGCAGGACTGTATTCAGATTTCTGCTTTTTGTTTGCACTCCATGTCTTGCATCACCAATTATCTGATTTGTTGTATGATCCTTTAGATGTCTTACAGCTGGAGGTAGACTTCCTTCTGGCTGAACATCTCCAATTTCTTCATTATGCTGCACCTCTTGGTTGTCATCAGCTTCTAGAGAGTCTTGTACTCCCTCTGGACAGTAGCCATCATTTTCTAATTCTTCATCTGCAGTTGAGCCTTCTGAAATGGAAAGCTTGTCAATTCTATTGCTTATACCTATTGTACTGCATGAACTATTAGGCAACTCACTGTTGATTAATCTAGTTTCATCAAATACAATATATAAAAATTCTTCTACAACCTGTGTAATCAAGTTGTAGACCCTATAAGCCTTACTGTTATTGCTGCACCCAACAAATATCCCATCTTGGGATTTGGCAGCAAACTTAGTTAGATAAGACTTGCCATTGTTAAGGATATAGCACTTGCAACCAAAGATCCTAAAATAGGATAGATTTGGTTTTCTACCTTTCATGTTCTCATAGGGAGTCTTTTTGTGGTACTTGGTGATAGAAGCCCTGTTGAGCACATGGCATGCAGTGTTTACTACCTCAGACCAGAAATATTCTGGGAGATAAGTGTCACTCAATAGAGTTCTACCAGCCTCAATCAAAGTTCTATTCTTCCTTTCAACAATACCATTTTGCTGTAGTGTTCTAGGTGAGGAGAATTCTTGAAAAATCCCAAACTCTTCACATAATCTTGTCATACTTTCATATTGAAATTCAGTACCATAGTCACTTCTGATTTTGACCACTGTACTGTCCAGTTCATTCTGAACTTATTTGACAAAACTATGTAAAACACTTGGGGTTTCTGATTTTTGTCTCAAAAAGAACACCCAGGAATATCTTGAATAGTCATCTACCACCACAAAAGTGTAGACCTTCCTACCTAGACTATGAACTGGCATAGGACCAAAAAGATCCATATATAAGAGGTATAGACACCTCACTGAATCCTTGTTTTCAAGGCTATGAAAGGAGGATTTTGTCTGCTTGCCCTTTAGATAAGCTGAACATATCCCTTCCTTTATACACTTAACTTGAGGACCATTCCTCACTAACTCTTTGCTAAAGAGTTGGCAAATTATTTTGTAGTTAAGATGGGCCAGCCTCTTGTGCCATTTGACACAGTGAGAGGCTTTCTCATCAGCTACAAGACAAATAGGAGAACCTTTGTTCTCACACTCAAAATTGAGATAGTACACATTCCTCTTTCTATATCCTGTCAAAATGATCTTTTGATCACTTGACCTTTTGATATGACATCCATTCTAAACAAATGAAATATCATATCCTAAATCACTCAGCTGGCTTATGCTTATAAGGTTGTGTTTCAAACCCTTCACATAGGAAACTTGAGTGATAGTAATCTGGTTACTAGAAATGTTACCAAATCCTTTGATGATTCCTCTTTCAGAGCCACCAAAGATTACTTTAGGCCCATTTGAGATAAGTAAATACTCCTTCAGCAATCCCTTTATTCCAATCATGTGCCTGGAACATCCACTGTCCAAGTACCATATAGGGGTATGGAGACTTAGACTCACTTGCAATAAAGAATTACTTTCCCTTAGAACCCAAGTAAGTATTGGGTCCTTGGTTCAAGTTAGCTTCATCCATAACAAATCTACCTGCAGCTCTTCTAACAGGTAGACTGTTGTTCTTCCCGACACTAGTGTTGTGCCAGCAATCTATGGCATAATGACCTGTCTTGCCACAGCACCATTGTCATTCAGAACTTCAGTCTTATTATGACCAAGAGTATTCTCAAGGTCATACTTGTTAGAAGGCACTTGAACCTTTCTGAAAACTACAGGGACTTTAAAATTCAATGGCTGAACTGAGGCTTTGCCCTTTCTCTTAAAATGGGCAGCACTGGTGTTACCTTTAAAGCCTATTCAAACCTTACCCTTTTTAGCCACAAACTCATCTATTAAGGGTAAATCTGATTTTGGCTTGGAGTAACTAGCCACCAAATCTTTCTCCTTTTGAATTCTGACTTCCAGACTTCTGATTAGATCATTTTTATATGTGAGTGTACCCATCTGAATAACAGTAATAGTTTTCAACTTGGCAACCTCATTCATTTTTTGATCCAATTATTTCTCTAAACGAAATACAGCCATCTTAAAATATGCAATTTCCTTAGCCTTAGTTTTGGCCAGGTTCTTGCTTTTCTTTAGAGCCTGCAATAAGTCCCCATATTCATCTATCAGCTGATGAATATCACCTTCAGACTCAGATCCATCCACATCACTTGTTGCAGATGTATCTGACTCTGTGCCAGTACTACAAACTGAATTACTAGACAAACATTGTACCTTGCTAGGACTAGGCTGATCCTGGCATTTGTCTTCTTCTGATACAGCCATCAGTCTCATGTACTGATAGTCTTCCTGTACATAGATAGAGTCCAGCAATTGCATAAACTCTTCTTCTTCATCAGCTACATAAAGACCAATGTATGCCTCATCTTCAGATTCAGACTCTGAAGTTTATTGGTCTGACAAGCTTTTCTCCTTCTTAGCAACAAAGGATTTCTCCTTCTTTCTCTTTTGATGAGTCTTTCTTTTATCAGCAGACTCTTTCCTTTTGTCTGGAAAATCATCCACAACATGTCCAGGCTTATTACAACAGTAGCAAACAATCTTTGATGTTGCAGATTTTCTAGGCTTAGACCTGCTCCTGTCCTTCCTTGATGACTGCCTCTTTTGATAATAGTCATCAACTGGCTGTGATGTGGAGGGCCTTGACTTCCACTGCTTCTTCAGAAATCTCTGAAACTGCCTTGTGAAGGCAACAAAGTCTTTATCTGAGTCACTGCTGTCTGAACTTTGATTTTCTGAATTATCTAAAGCAATTTCAGCAACTTCCCTAGGAGGTGATGGAGACATCCTCCTATTCTTTCTAGTGGCTTCAACATTGAAGGCCACAGACTTTTATCTATGCTCTCCTTTTGAATTTCTTTCTTCCTCTTTTCTAGTCATTAGTTGCATTTCATAAGACAGCAACTTTCCAAATAAGGTTGGAGGAGAAATGTCTGCTAGTTTGGCCACTTCTTTAATGGCACAAATCTTGGTATCCCAATCCTTTGTCAAGAATCTTAGGAATTTGTCATTCAGCTCATATGTACTGAAGACCCTTCCATAGGACATCAGTTCATTCACTATGTTGTAGAATTTCTTGTAGCATTCAGATATGCTATCAGACTTCCCTTGTCTGAAACTCTCATATTCTTGATTGAGCATAGACTTTCTATCTTATCTAACTTCTTCAGAACCCTCCATGTAGACAATCAAAGTGTCCCACATTTCCTTGGAGGTTTTGCAGTGAATCAAATTTTGGAAAGTAGAATCATCTATGGCACTCATTATGATATTCTGAGCTTTTTTATCCATAGTTTCCAGTATAATCTCATCCTTAGTCATTTCAGAAAAATCTTTAGGAGTTCTTTGATTTGCATCTAGAACAGACACATTCATTAGGATATATGGACCTTCTTTTACTGTGATATATATCCTTGGGTGAGAGGCCTCCATAAATAACCTAACCCTTTCTTTCAAGATTCCAAAAATCTCTTTCCTGCAGATGGGTAATTTCATTAACCCTAGTTCCTTGTGATTCTCTCCAGAACCCATTTTCTTGATTCTTGATTCTGCCTTAGGGATCTAACTAAGACTGTTAAGTCCTTCTTTGAGCAACCTCCCTCTGATACCACTTGATAGTTTTTCTTTCAAGACTACCTAAACACCTAGAGGGGGGGTGAATAGGCTCTAATTCTTGTTTTAAAATTAAGACAGAAAATCACTTTAATGCTGTAATATAGAACAGAAAATTCTGCAGCAAACTCAGCACACACAATCACAGATTCTATAGCTACACAATTCACAGATTGCACACAGTATTTATAGTGGTTCCCCAAGGTCTGGGTACATCCACTTTCCCCCTTCACCTATCCAGCAGTATGCTAGATTCGGCCTAACTTCTTCCTTTATCTCATATCCTCAGATCCTACAGCTCAGAATCCAGAAGGATTCTTACAACTCAGAATGTTTTAACATTCATACAACTCAGGCTAACAAGCCCTACCTCAACCTTGCCACAAGGCCTACAACTCAGAGAATACCTTATCCTACAACTCAGGCATAAACAGCCCTACCACTCAGAGAACAAATCTCCTACACTCAGCCTTTATAAAACAGGCTTACAACTCAGATCTATGAATAGATCCTACAGAATTTGATAAGGAATTTTATAATCTCTTACCCCTGTTGAGAGAGAAGGGATAAGAACTTTCTTGATCAGCTTCTTGAAGAGGTTGATGGCTGAAATCAACTTGATCTTAGCTTTCTTCAAAGCTTCTTGAATCTGAACTTAGTTAGGTTGATTTCCTTTGAATATAACTGACTGGCAGCTTCCTCCTTAGATTCCAGAAATAGATCTGAATCTTCTTGGTAGATTAGTTCAGTATCTGCTTCTTGAGAGACCAGTGATTGTCTCCTTCTTGACTTCAAATAGCTGGATCTCTCTCTCTCCAAACCTCTTAAAGATACTTCTGAATTCTTGATTGAATTCAACTTAGACTGAATCTGAGTGGATGATCACTTCAGAATGTCTTCTTAGATCTTCTCACAAAGATCTTCTTCTGTGCCTTGCAATTTCTTGATCAGAGATCTATCTCACAATAGTTGTGTTTTTGTGTGTCAATAATAATGAATATCTATTATTCTGAATCCATCTATATATATAGACTTCATCCATGGTAACCGACTGATCCGGTATATAACTAACTTCTGACAAGTCTGACAGCTTCAGTAAACCTGTTGTAACTCACAGCTGTCAAGTCATCAAACAGATCTTGAGCCTTTTTCTTTGTCAGCAAAGCGTCGAGACTGACTGTCATAAAGTGTCGATACCATCTGTCAATATGTGTTGACAAGAGTGACTTAAGTGTCGACACAGACTTTGGTGGTGTCGACATAGCTGCCTTGATGTCGACACAGCTTCTTGACACTGCATCTTGAGAATGTGTCGACACTGATTATTTGTGTCGACACAAACACTTCACTATTCATCAGCAATCAACTTGGTCTAGACTCAGCTGTGTGTCGACACAAGTTCTGTGTGTCGACACAGTTAATGTAGACTCAAAAAATAGCGTGTGTCGACACTGCCTCCAGGTGTCGACACAGTTGTTGTCGACTCTGCCTCTATGTGTCGACACAGCCTCCCGGTGTCGACACAGTTGATGTCGACTGACTATTTCTGTGTGTCGACACTGCCTCCTGGTGTCGACACAGTTGATATCGATAATGCTTCTGTGTGTCGACACAGCCTCCCGGTGTTGACACAAACTCACTGAAGTGTCGACACAGCCATTTCCAAGTATCGACACAATCTTACTGAAGTGTCGACACAGCTTCCTCAGGTGTCGACACATGGACTTAGAAATTTTTCTTTGCATTTTAGCACATTCTTAACCTGCACATATAAACTTAAAATAACATCAAATACACCTTGATGTATATCATTGAGCTAAGTTTGGCTTGTCCAAATCAGGTACACATTTTCCAATGTACCCAACAGCCGTGGCTCCTCCTTGCTTTAAAAACCGACAGCCACGTGGCATGACCAGTCAACACTTTTTAAAATAAGACTTAATTGAGTCTTATTAAAAGAAACGGCCTAATAATGCATTTGGGCCCACCATCTAGACCGGCCCGGTTCAGCTGAACCAGCACACAGCCAAAAAAAATACTGCCAGAAAAAAAAAATTCTAAGTAAAATGGCGTTGAGTGAGCTCAGCTCACTCAATGCCATCCAAGCTACGGCGTTGAGTGAGCTATGCTCACTCAACGCCATCCATGCTGCGGCATTGAGTGAGCTCTGCTCACTCAACGCCATCCAGGATACGGCGTTGAGTGAGCTCTGCTCACTCAACGCCATCCAGAATGGCCCTCCCAGACTATGGTGTTGAGTGAGCTCATCTTACTCAACGCCATCCAGATTATGGCGTTGAGCGAGCTCTGCTCACTCAACACCATCTAGTCTGCTTAAGGTGGCGTTGAGTGCAGTCTATGCACTCAACGCCGTCTAGCTTATGGCATTGAGTGAGGTAAGCTCACTCAACGCCATCCAAACAACGGCGTTGAGTGATCTCAGCTCACTCAATGCCATTCCAGGCCTCAGCAGACGGCGTTGAGTGCAGTACGTGCACTTAATGCTATCTAGTTTAAGGCATTAAGTGAGCTAAGCTCACTCAATGCCATCCAGTCTATGGCATTGAGTGAGCTCAGCTCACTCAACGCCATCTAGACAACACAAGAAGGGGTTGAGTACAGTCTGTGCACTCAACGCCGTCTAGCTTATGGTGTTGAGTGAGCTGAGCTCACTCAACGCCATCCAGACTACGGCGTTGAGTGAGCTCAGCTCACTCAACGCCATTCCAAGTTTACGGGCGTGACAAGTTGGTCACGGGCATGGCAGGCCCATATTGAAATTTCTGAGCGCGTCGATCGTCTTTTTGAGGTCGACGATTGTCGAAGGGGTCGCGCCCTATGTCACGGGCGTGACGGGTAGGTCACGGGCGTGACCACCCCTTGACTAGAAATCTTGGTCGATAAACTTCAATTCCTGGGTTTCCTAAGGTTCTGTTATGACAAAACAACTTCCAGGGGTCTAGTTGGAAATGGGATGTTACAAATCCCAATAAACAAAACAAAGATTTCGTCCCCAAAATCAAGGTTAAGCCTACGGGGGCTCCTATCGGGAGAAAGAAGCTTGTAACATCCCATGAGAGTTGAAAGATTTACATCTCTACGCCACGTTTGTTATGTGTGGTTTGAAGGTTATAGTCAAATCTAAGACCAATTCGTCCAATTGACTAGGTATATACCCCAATAAACAAAAGATTAGCCCCTATTCTTGAAATTTCAGTCCTATTAGTTTTAAAACAGGAAAGCAAATTGATTGTCCAGAGGGGTTGCGAGGTATACCTGATTGAAAAGCTCTGGATACTTTTGCCGCATCAAGTCCTATGGCTCCCATGTATGCTCCTCCTCCCCATGATTGTTCCACAGGACCTTGACTAACAGAACCTTTTTTCGTCGCAAGATAGGGAGCTCTGGATACCCGGCCTCCACTAACTCCCGAAGTTGGCTTGGAAATTCCACCAACTCCTTTGGGGCCATTCGATAGGGAGCTCTGGATACCGGCTTAGCCCCTGGTATAAGCTGAATCTGGAAGTCCTTCTCTCGGTGCGGGGGTAGCCCTGGTAGCTTCTCCGGAAATACGTCGGTAATGTCTCGCATTACTGGAATATCTGAAATGGAGTCCTTGGCCACGACCGCCTCAAAAAGGACCTGATTAACCTCTTCCCCCTGCAGATGGACCTTAACGGCCTGCACAGATGATAATAAGGTGCGGGGTGCTGGTATAATACCTTCAATAACAATAAATGAATTCTCGTGCCTCATGGTGATCCTCTTCGCCACGCAGTCGATCTGGGCATGGTTCCAGCACAGCCAAGTCATGCCTAGGATCAGATCGTAGTCTGGCATCTTTAGAATTATCACTGGTGCCTCAAACGCCTTCCCGCCGATCTGCGCTTCCATATTGCAATGAGCAGAGGTAATTAGCTCTGATCCATCGGGTAGGAGCACCCTCATCATATTTCCGGTGAACGGATCCACGCCTGTAAATCCTTTCACGAAATCTTCCGAAACAAATGAGTGCGAAGCACCAGTGTCGAAAAGCATGTGAGCGGGCTTGCCGCTAATGAAGACTATGCCTGAGGTAATAAAATGTCCTAGTATTCTTGTTATAGTTGTCTTCTCTTAATTTCTAACTAGGTTATGTCTAGAAAAACTAGTTCATAGGAAGAAACTTAAAAGTACTGCCATACCTGCGATAACCTGCTCCGGGTTCCGGGGCTGTGTCAGGTCTAGAGCATACACTTGCTCCCTCTCTGGCCTGTGGCCTCAGTCCTGATATGCTCGTCCTCGATCGTGTCCTCGGCCGCAAAACTACCGGGGAGGTGGGGCTCCCTGATGTGCTGGTGGGGGTGCTCGCCTTGAAAGTCCACCTAGTGCCAACTACCTTCACTTATAGGGGGGAATAGGTGTCTTGCAGCATTTTTACGGAATTAAGCTATACCTGCACAAACAAACAAAACAACACAGCACAGAAAGACACAGGCAATTTATAGTGGTTCCCCGATTTGGGTACGTCCACTCTCCCCCTTCGACCTATCTCCCAACAAGGGACGACTCGGTCACTTCACCAACAGGATTGAAAACCAATCCTCACACTAAGGAAGTAACTCTTCCACACGAAGGAGTCACCACTCCTCTACCATGGGTTGCACCAAACTCTTACACAGAGGAACCAACGTTCCATTACAACAAAAGAAAAACTTGAATGTATAAAATACAAACTACTTTTGGAGCCCTTGGTGTCCCTCTTCATTCGACGTTGCGTTTTTGAATAAGTCGAAGAGTCCACGACCTAAGTGCTCTCTTAAAGAGAATCTCCCCGAAACCAGCGGCGGCAAGAAGTGCGGCGGGGTAGCTGTCAGGATCGACGGCGGCAACGAAGTGCGGTGGCTGAGCTTTGGAGATCCAAGCTGTGTAGCAAAGATAGCAAGGTCTACCAACGATCTTACTAGGATCGATCATCTCGATCGATTCTGAAAGGGAAGGTATTCCCGATCAACAAATCAAGAGACAAAGGATCTCTAGGTAGACACGTGAGACGCGTTGCTTGGCTGAGCTTCTGTCGCCGGGAGATCTAGAAGAAACCACGATCAGCAACGGCGGCAACCTGCACGAGCGGCGATGGTGATCCGAGCGGCGACGGCGGCAGAAGGAAATCTGCGATGCATTAGGTCACGATGGCGGCTCGTTTCATGTTCTCGGTATTCGGTATATGTAATGATCGAAATACAACAGTATTTATACTGTAGGTCATACATTATGACCGTTGTGGGCCCCACCAGTAGAAACCTTAAGTATGGTTCAAAACAGTACCTGAATATTTGGACCGGTCCAGCAAGCAGAAGAAATTCGCCCAAGGCAAATTCAGCAAAAATCATTGGTGATTCTCGACGAATCGGCGAGAATCACTTATGATTCTCGCCGAATTCTGCTTGGCTGAATTCTAGCTGAAGATCATGCCATCCGGAGAGAATCGGCGAGAATCATAATTCATTCTCGACGAATCGGCGAGAATGCAAAGTTATTCTCGACGATTTGGCGAGAATCAACTAGTGATTCTCGGCAATTCTGCCTTAAGCAGAATTCAAGACGGCGCTGAGACAGCCGGCTGCAATCGGCAAGAATCAGCGAGTGATTCTCGACGATTCGGTGAGAATCACTAGTGATTCTCGTCGAATCAGCGAGAATCACTTAGTGATTCTCGACGATTTCTACATAGACAATTTTCGTCTTTCTTCCCGCGAGTTGCTTTGACCCATCCTTGCTCCTTGTCTGCTCTTGATCATTCTCAGCCCTGTACTTGAAAGTAAGTACACTCCAATAGAGAGAGTACACGTAGGCCAACACACTGATCTGCTCAACGAGAGATTACGTTGCGCAGACCCGTGTATATTGACCCACTGTACCCTGACATTGTTGTGTACTTAGCGTGGAATAACTGCAAGCACAACTTGAAGACAAATGATCAAATACAATGTCAATTCACCTAGCTGGTCCAGGGGCTTCTTCAAATCAGGTATATTGTGGATATAATACCCAACAATATCCTCCTATTTGAAGAAGCCTAAACCCTACAAGCTAAGGTGAATATAACGGATGGAAGAAAAACATAAACTGAATAATCAGTTGAGAAAGAATTTCCATACCATTATCTTTAGAGAATTTGGAGCATACTTTGCGAGAACACCTTAGCCCTTAGCACCTTAGCCGAGAGGGCAATCTCCCCCTTTTTGGCTTCAACAAATCTGGGACTTTAGCACTTGCCACAATGCTCCCCCTCAGTTCTTGCATTTGTGCTTACACTTGAGTTTCTTGCGGATGCTCCCCCTCGATCCAAGAGCCGGGCGCCTCTGTATTCTTCATTCCTCAAGGTTTAGCATACCCAGTTCAGTTTTGAAGAGACTGAACTTGGCTTCATCTAGCGGCTTTGTAAAAATATCTGCAATCTGCTTATCCGTGGGGACATAGCAGAGAGAGATGTCCATGTTTTCTACATGCTCCCGAATGAAGTGGTAGCGCACTTCACTATGCTTCGTCCTGCTGTGCGATACGGGATTGTTCGCAATGGCTATAGCACTTGAGGAGTCGCAGTACATTGGTACTTCTTTGAACTGAAGGTCATAGTCTGCTAGCTGATTTCTGATCCATAGAAGTTGTGCGCAACAGCTGCCTGCTGAGATGTACTCAGATTCAGCTGTGGAGGTTGCAACACAATTATGCTTCTTACTATTCCATGATATAAGCCTTCTTCCGAGGAATTGACACGTCCCGGAAGTGCTTTTCCGATCATCCCTGCTTCCTGTAAAATCAGCATCTGAAAAGCCTATTAGCTCGACATCATTGTTTCTCGGGTACCACAAGCCAAGATTAGGTGTACCCTTAAGGTATTTAAGAATTCACATTGCAGCGACATAGTGAGATTCCTTAGTGTTCACCTGATATCTGGCACAAATGCATATGGAGAACATAATACCCGGTCTACTTGTAGTAAGGTAGAGCAGGGATCCAATAATGCTTCTGTATTTGGTTTCATCAAAAGGTTTCCCTTTCTCATCCTTATCCAGAGACATAGTGGATCCCATTGGAGTCCTCATAGAGATTGCATTCTCCATTCCGAATTTCTTGAGGAGTTCACTTGTGAACTTTGTCTAAGAAATGAAAATTCCATCCTCAGACTATTTCACTTGAAGTCCCAAGAAATACTTTAGCTCTCCCATACTGCTAATTTCAAACTTTTCTTGCATAAGTTTATAAAACTTTTTGCAAAGATTGTTATCCGTTGAGCCGAATATAATGTCATCAACATAGATTTGCACCAGCAAGATCTTGCCTTTGACTTCCCTAAGAAATAATGTCTTATCTATTTTTCCTATAGAGAACTTGTTCTCCAGAAGAAAACTAGACGAAGTCTCATACCAAGCTCGAGGAGCTTGTTTTAAGCCATATAAAGCCTTATTAAGAAAATAAAAATGATTGGGATAAGTCGGATTAACAAAACTTGGGGGTTGTGCGACGTATACTTCCTCTTTTAGGTTGCCATTTAAGAATACAGATTTCACGTCCATCTGATAGACAGTGAATCCTTTGTGCGAAGCATAAGCCAGGAACAATCTGATCGCCTCGAGCCTTGCCACTGGTGCAAAGGTCTGGTCGAAGTCAATCCCCTCCTCCTGTCTGTAACCTTTAGCCACCAGCCTGGCCTTTTTCTTTATGATGACATCGTGTTCATCCAGTTTGTTTCTGAAGATCCACTTGGTGCTGATCACGTTCTGCCCCTTTGGTCTGGGAACCAGCGTCGAGACTTTGCATCTTTCAAATTGATGCAGTTCATCTTACATGGCCAATATCCATGCTGCATCCTTGTTTGCTTCGTCGAACTTCATTGGCTCAACCTGTGACAGAAAGCTAAAATGCAGAATCTCATTAATTGTACCTCGGCGAGTTCTGACACCGTCACGGGGATCTCTAATGATTTGATTTCTGGGATGATCCCTCACGTGACTGAGATCTAGCAGTCTGGCATCTGGAGCTCTAACATTTTCTAGGGCTCCTTCCTCTTCAGGGAGGACAACTCCATTCTGACCGTCATCATCTCTGATAGGTGTTGTGGTGGTGACTTTGACGTACTTGGGAGTCGCATCTTTAGCGGTCTCATAGAGACTAAGCTGTTCAATTCTTGTTCCTGCATCTTCAAGAAGACCACTGGAAGAATTGCTGTTAAGAAAGCTTCCTTCATCAAATACCACATTTATGGATTCCTCTACCACTAGGGTTTTCTTATTGAAAACCCTATATGCCTGGTTATGGCTACAATAGCCCATAAATATGCCTTCGAAGCATTTTTCACCAAACTTAGTACGCGGGTACTTCCCGTTATTGAGTACATAGCATCTGCAGCCAAAGATCCTAAAATAGGACATGGTTGGCTTCCTGCCTTTAAGTAGCTCATAAGGCATCTTATGATGACTCTTGTTGATAAATGCCCGGTTTTGTACATGACAAGCCGTATTGACAGCCTCTGCCCAGAAATATTCTGGGAGAGAAGCGTCATTCAACATTGTCGTGCAGGCTTCAATGAGCGTTCTATTTCTCCTCTCTGCAACTCCATTCTGCTGAGGAGTGCGCGGGGAGTAAAACTCATGAAAGATACCAAGTTCTTCAAAGAACTCTGTCATAGCACAAGACTCGAACTCTGTGCCATGGTCACTTCTGATTTTGACCACCGAGCAGTTAAGTTCATTCTGAATCTTCCTGACAAAACTGGTGAAGATATCAAACGTATCAGACTTGCATTTTAAGAAGAACACCCAAGTAAACCGAGAGTGATCATCAACAATCACTAGCGTATAAGACTTGCCTCCTAAGCTATGAACTTGCATTGGACCAAACAAGTCCATATGCAGAAGATAAAGACATCTGGAGGAGTCTTTGTCAACGATACCCTTAAAGGTAGCCCGAGTCTGTTTGCCCTTCTGGCATGCAGGACAGGGGCTAAATTTGATGCACTTAATGATGGGAACATCCCTTACTAAGTTTTTAAAAAACAGCATACTAATTGTCTTGAAATTAATATGTGCCAATCTCTTGTGCCATTGTTCACAAAGAGATGCACTGCCTGTTGCTACTAGGCATACGGGGGTAGATGAATCTAAACTAAGAAAATCTAAGCAGAAGATATTTCTGCTCCTAATGCCTGTTAATACTGTCTCCGAAGAGGCACACGATATTATCAGGCATTTATCCTTGAAGAACTTAATGTCATAACCTTTATCACATAACTGACATACACTAATCAGGTTATGATTTAACCCTTCAACGTAAGCCACGTCGGTGATAGAAATTATACCGTTGGAAATCATACCGTAACCCATGGTGACTCCTCGATCTGATCCCCCAAGGATGACTTTGGGTCCATTCTCGACTGGAGAGTAATCACGCAGCAGGCTTCTTGTCTCGGTCATATGTCGGGAGCATCCACTGTCCAAGTACCATATGGGATTTTTGGTGGCCTTTGGACATTCCTGCAAAACAGAATTAATTTCCCTTAGGAACCCAATCGAACTTGGGTCCTAGATTCCTCATTAGCATACTCCCCCTCGGATGGTTAGCCCTACGAGTGGTCTGCCTCGCATTGCCAACATGAGGAGTCTCGTTATTCCTCGGATTAAACCAGCAATCCATGGTAAAGTGACTAACTTTGCCACAGCACCAGCAGTCAAATCTGTTATACTTTCTCCTAGGCACCTGCTTCACCCTTGGAACGGAAGGTTCAGCCGGGGCCTTGGACCTGGAGGTGGAAGCATCATGATGACAACAGTTGCATGATTTCTTCACCTCCTGGTTTCTCAGTGTAACAGGCTCGGCCTTGGGTGTCTGCTTCCTATTATGGCCGCTAGAGAAGTGGCCATAATCCTCCATTTGAACTTCCTCATAAGGTGCCTTGAAGACACTCTCGCCAAAGTTGCGGGGGAAGGCCCACCCCTCATACCGGCTCTTGGGCTTTTCAACCGAGGGCCGGAAGAAGTGGCCATAGGTTGACTCAAAGTCCTGTTCATTGCAGGGAAAGCCAGGCTTCCTGAATACAACAGGGTTGAGTGGGGCCTTTCCCTTTTCTGCAGTAGAGGCCTTCTTAGCAACCTTATTTCTCCTCTGCTTTTTGTTTCTCCTGGATGATTACCTAGGCACACCCACATGCCCCAAGTCAACCCCCTTAGCCTGAGCAAAGAAGGTATCAACCAGTGGAAGAACATTCTTTGGCATAGAGAAGCTTTGGACAATCTTCTTTTTTACCGTAAGTTGTTCTTCCAACTTATTGATTTCTTACTGTTTAAGGTCAAGGAGACTTAGAGACTCTGAGTGCTTAGAGATCAGGTCCAGGTGCTCCTGTCGGAGAGAAATCAAGCTAGTGATCTCTTCCCTTAGGGAGACACCCTCGACCTTAAGGAATTTGACTTCCTTTTTCTGAGCCCTCAATCTCTTGTGGCATTCCTCGAAGGTGTTGAGCTGAAGCTCATACTTTTCAAGGAGCTCAGCTTCTCGGGCAGATGGGCTGTCCTCGAGATCATCATTAGGAGACTCATAGTCAGAGTCGGAGAGGGGGGGTACGAGCGTTTACCTTCCCAGTGAATGGGGGGCATTCTCCTTCTGAGTCAGAGCGACCCACCAGCCCGAAGTAGGCTTCCTCATCATCACTGGAGTCTGAGGAATCAGACTCACTCAGTTTCTTTGACTTTTTGGCGATGTAGCTCCTCTCCTTCTTTTTATCTCTAGAGGTTCTTTGCTCTTCTCCCTTCCCCTTCTCTCTCTTGCCTTGATGGCAGTCGGCCACGACGTGTCCTGGCTTATTGCACCCAAAACAAATGATGTCAGTATGACGATGTTTGTTCGGTTTTGATTCATACCAGTCAGAAGAATAATTCTTCTTCTGATTTCTGGAGGAGGAGCCATCTCTCTTTCTTTGATTCCTCATCTTGAGGAACTTCTTGAATTCTCGGGTGATGAGGGAGAAGTCTTCTTCAGAAAACTCTGAGCCGGAGGAGCATGGCTCGGAGTCTTCCTCCTCATCCTTTTTCCCCGCACGGGATGAAGCCGCACCCTTGCCCTTCTTGGAGTGAATGGCTTTTAGGGCCACAGTATTTTCCTTTGCTGCGGCCTTCTCTGCTTCTTCTTCAGTTTTCCTCGTGTTAACCTGGAGCTCATAGGACATGAGCTTCCCAAAGAGTATTTGAGGATCAGTTTCAGCTAATCTGCCAAACTCTCAGATGGCGCAGATCTTCGTGTCCCATTCCTTAGTAAGGGACCTAAGGAATTTATCATTAAGTTCACCATCAGTGAACACTCTTCCATATCCCTTGAGAGCATTGACGATCTTGAGGAAGTTCTCGAAGGTAACTCTGATCTCTTCCTTGGGCCCCTGCCTGAAGGCCTCATATTTCTAGTTCAAGAGGGATCTCCGATCATCCCTCACTTCATCTGTGCCCTCCATCAGGATAATCAAGCTGTGCCAGATATCCTTGGCTGTCCTATAGTTGCAGAAGTTATGCATCATGGAGTCATCGACTGCGCTGATTAGTATGTTATGTGCCTTCTTGTCAAGTCTGACCAGCACCATCTCGTCCTTGTCCATTTCAGAAAGCTTCTTTGGCACCTTTTTGGTAGGATCAATGGTGGAGGCCTTAGTGGGAATATATGGTCCCTCCTCCACGATCATGAAGAGTCGAGGGTCGACTGCTTCCATGTAAAATCTAATCCTTTCCTTCTAGATAGGAAAGTTTAGCCTAGTGCACACTGGGATCTTGCCTCAGTACTTGAGTCCGTCCATAATAGATATCTACCTTCTTCTTGACACTAGTGGCAGGAACATACTCAAGGTGTTAACCTTATTGCTGAGTAACCTCCCTCTGATACCACTTGAAAGTCCACCTAGTGCTAACTACCTTCACCTATGGGGGGGGGGGAATAGGTGTCTTGCAGCGTTTTTGCGGAATTAAGCTATACCTGCACAAACAAACAAAACAACACAGCACAGAAAGACATAGGCAATTTATAGTGGTTCCCCGATTTGGGTACGTCCACTCTCCCCCTTCGACCTATCTCCTAACAAGGGATGACTCGGTCACTTCACCAACAGGATTGAAAACCAATCCTCACACTAAGGAAGTAACTCTTCCACACGAAGGAGTCACCACTCTTCCACCATGGGTTGCACCCAACCCTTACACAAAGGAACCAACGTTCCTTTACAACAAAAGAAAAACTTGAATGTATAAAATACAAACTACATTTGGAGCCGTTGGTGTCCCTCTTCGTTCGACGTTGCGTTCTTGAATAAGTCGAAGAGTCCACGACCTAAGTGCTCTCTTAGAGAGAATCTCCCCGAAACCAGCGGCAGCAAGAAGTGCGGCGGCGTAACTGTCAGGATCGGCGGCGGCAACGAAGTGCGGCGGCTGAGCTTTGGAGATCCAACCTTCGTAGCAAAGCTAGCAAGGTCTACCAACGGTCTTGCTAGGATCGATCGTCTCGATCGATTCTGAAAGGGAAGGTATTCCCGATCAACAAATCAAGAGACAAAGGATCTTTAGGTAGACACGTGAGACGCGTTGCTTGGCTGAGCTTCTGTCGCCGAGAGATCGAGAAGAAACCACGATCAGCAACAGCGACAACCTGCACGAGCGGTGACGGCGGCGGAAGGAAATCCGCGATGCTTTAGGTCACGATGGCGGCTCGTTTCTTGTTCTCGGTATTCGGTATATGTAATGATCGAAATACAACAGTATTTATACTGTAGGTCATACATTATGATCGTTGTGGGCCCCACCAGTAGAAACCCTAAGTCCGGTTCAAAACAGCGCCTGAATATTTGGACCGGTCCAGCGAGCAGAAGAAATTCGCCCAAGGCAAATTCGGCGAGAATCATTGGTGATTCTCTACGAATCGGCGAGAATCACTTATGATTCTCGCCGAATTCTACTTGGCAGAATTCTGGCTGAAGATATTGCCATCCGTAGAGAATCGGCGAGAATCATAATTCATTCTCGACGAATCGGCGAGAATGCAAAGTCATTCTCGACGATTCGGCGAGAATCAACTGGTGATTCTCGACAATTCTGCCTTAAGCAGAAATCAAGACGGCGTTGAGACAGCCAGCTGCAATCGGCAAGAATCAGTGAGTGATTCTCGACGATTCGGCGAGAATCACTTGTGATTCTCGTCGAATCGGCGAGAATCACTTAGTGATTCTCGACGATTTCTACATAAACGATTTTCGTCTTTCTTCCCGCGAGTTGCTTTGACCCATCCTTGCTCTTTGTCTGCTCTTGATCTTTCTCAGCCCTGTACTTGAAAGTAAGTACACTCCAATAGAGAGAGTACACGTAGGCCAACACACTGATCTGCTCAACGAGGGATTACGTTGCGCAGACCCGTGTATATTGACCCACTGCACCCTGACATTGGTGTGTACTTAGCGTGGAATAACTGCAAGCACAACTTGAAGACAAATGATCAAATACAATGTCAATTCACCTTAGCTGGTCCAGGGGCTTCTTCAAATCAGGTACATTGTGGATACAATACCCAACACGCCTCATAGGGCAATTCCTCATGATATGCCCCGGCTGATTGCACTGAAAGCATACCAGTGCCTGCTCTGCTGTCCTTGGCATCTGCAGCATTTGTAAAGGCTGGGGAGCCAATACCCCCTGACTCCTCTGCTCCTGCCCAAACTCCTTACGAGGTTAATCCTCGTTCCTTCTCTCCCCAATAACCTTGACTCGAGGACGGTCTCTATGACCTCCAATCACTGTATCATCAGCCGGTCTCTTCCGGCTCTTAACTATAAGCTGATTCGCTTCTCTCTTCTTAGCCATATCCAGAATCCTTGCCAAACTCCCCTCTAAGACAAAGAGGAGGGTCTGTCTCATGTCGTCTTGTAGCCCTTTATAAAACCTCCGGGCATAGCCAGCGTCGTCCAACTGATAAGCGTCCGCATAGCGGGCCAGGTGAGTAAACTCCTAATAATACTCCACTACAGTCCTGTTCCCCTGCCTCAACCGCAGGAACCTATCCTCCAGCTCGTCCCTCACCGACTGAGGTACGAAATGTCCCAAGAGCGCTGCTCTGAACTCCTCCCAAGTAATATCTGCGCAATCCATACCCGCAAAGGTAGTGTCAAGCTGTGACTTCCACCACCTCTTTCTGTGCGACTCTAGGAAGGAGACCGCCAAAGCAACTGCCTCCTCAGTGGGGCATCGGATCCCCGTAAGCATCTCGTAAATGGTATCTAACCACTCCTCAGTGCTTACTGCCGATTCCGTCCCCAGGTAGGATGGAGGGGAAAGTCCCCGGAAGACGCTCATCCAGTTGGCCCCGGGGTTTGGCTGTGGAGTCGGGGCTTGCTTGAACGGAGCTTGAGACGGCGGGGGTGGGACCACATTCAGAGCCTGAGGTGTCCCATACTGTGATGTAGGGTTCGTCGCAGGCTACAAGGAAAATTTCCATTTGTTAGATAACGTATGAATGGAATATAAGAAAGGGGTAGGATGGACTTTCACATGTGATTTCCCTTATGGGCACACCACTGCTTCCACTGCTAGTTTGTCCGCAAACTAAGCTCGCACGGGAGTGGCCCAAGTTTTTGTGGACTACTTCTCTTCCGATCGAGGTCTGCTCTGATACCACTTGTAAGACCCCTTTTTTTCTTTTTCAACCACCGGGGTCTTAGCCCAGAATTGCCGCTTTGCGATGGCACCCACTCACGGAAAGGCCTCCACTACAAAACGCCAATTCTACCGGCCCTTTTCGATCACAAAGAGAGAGAAGTAAGTGTTACATTGAAAGTAAACATGTCCACAGAAACACATATGAATAGAAATCATAACAAGTCCATCGATATATAATAATAAAAAGTACTGCAAAAGAGCAGTTCAGATGAAATATAGAAAAAAATGGGCTCGAACCCGGTACATCAAAGTCCTCACTACAAATCACTCATCGCGAAAGCTATAGAAATACTAAACACTCACCGAGCTGGACACAAGTGCTCCGGTGCTAGACTGGCCCACCTCCATGCGCACCGTACTCCGCTGGTGCTGGTCCCTGGGCTGCTGGTCCCTGTCTCCCATCCGGAGCTCCTGTAATGTTGTGGTTCGAAAACCATTAGTCATAAAGACTAAGCCCTATCCGTTAACCCCAAAATCGGCGATCCCTCCCAAGGTATCTAGCTCGCAAGTCGCGGCCCACTCAAGGGAACTCCCCGAGGATCGCGATCTGCCTCAGCCTTCCCTTGTTGGTCCAGGTGGACCTCCTTTTTTATTATTCGCTCATGTCGTGTGGCTAGGACGGTCTCCCCTATCTAAACCGCCCTGGTCGCATAGCCACGGCGTGCCCTGCGGGACGGCGAGCTGCTTCCATAGCTCACCCTCGCAGGACAAGCAATTCGGCCAGCTAACCATGTAGCATGCTTCCTTGTAGGAGGCAACCTATATCAGTTCACAGGTTCGATCTGCCAGTGCCAGCGCACGACCGGACCATCGCAGGACTCGGCTCCCCTGTCCAGCCTGGCCCTAGGCTTCCGCCGTCAGGGGGTGGCCTGGCCTCAGGTCGCCTGCCTAGGGGTGGCCTGGCCTCAGGCCGCCTCCCCTAGGGGCGGCCTGGCCTCAGGTCGCCTGCCTAGGGGCGGCCTGGCCTCAGGCCGCCTCCCCTAGGGGCGGCCTAGCCTCAGGCCGCCTGCCCTAGGGGCGGCCTGGCCTCATGCCGCCTGCCTAGGGGCCGCCTGCCCTCAGGGGGGCCTGCTCCTCAGGCCTCCCCCTCCTCCGCTCAGTCCGCCGAGGTCGTCAACCTTATCTTCTCAGTCCGCTCAGTCCGCCGAGGTCGTCAATGGTGACGTCACTGGGCCCCGCTTCTAGAAGATTCTCCCCAGGCCTATAAATACCCCCCAAGACCTCTCATTCTGGATGGGCAAGAGGAGAACTACTCTCTTGATCGAGGTCTGCGGACTCAAATCTCCAGTCCGCCAAGGTTGATCAAGCAGCATCTGCGGCCTCCAATTTCCAGTTCTCCCAGGTCGTCAAGGGCTGTGGACTTAGCTTTTTCTGCCCTCAGCAGCTTGCGCAGCCTCCGCAGCCTCTGATTTCCAGTTCTCCCAGGTCGTCAAGGGCTGTGGACTTAGATTTTTCTGCCCTCAGCAGCTTGCACAGCCTACGCAGCCTCCGATTTCCAGTTCTCCCAAGTCGTCAGGGGCTGTGGACTTAGCTTTTTCTGCCCTCAGCAGCTTGCGCAGCCTCCGATTTCCAGTTCTCCCAGGTCGTCAAGAGTTGTGGACTTATTTTTTTCTACCCTCAGCAGGCAGCTTGGGCAGCATCTGCAGCTTCAGTTCTCCAGTCCTCTGTAGCTCCTTTTACTTAGTTTCTGGCATCTCTTTCCTCAGCCGCCAGCTCCCCCCATTGTACCCTCTACTGCTCTTATATGTAATGGTGCAATAGCAAGTTGTAACTCTTCTTGAATAAAGGAAAAGCCCGTGTCAAGTGTGGCATTCAAGCTACGGCGGGCGAAGTCTGCTGTTGTCGCTGCTAGCGGCCTCCTCCCTTCTTCTCTCCTCTCTCGGCGTCAACCTGCAAAGCTAACCATTCAAGTAGCTGTCTGCTCGACAGTACCTGATCAAGTTTCCTCTCTGCTTGAGCAAGCTTCTCCTCTGCTCAAGCAGGCTTCCTCTCTGCTTGAGCAAGCTTCTCCTCTACTCAAGCAAGCTTCTCCTCCATCCCCGCAACCCTTCTTTCTTCACCCTTAGCTTGTGAGATCGAACAACCCGTTAACTGGTCGGTGTCGCATTTCATGCATCAACAGTTAACACGCGACCTTCAGATATCGATTAGACAATGAAAGCAGAGGTTACTCATGTCAGACCATCGACCAGCCGAGAATCTTGCTCCAAGTCCAAGTTATGATCCTCTTTGGGAGGCCTTAGAGCAATCCCACAGAGAAACTGCCCAACAGTTTCAAGCCATCAACCGTACTCTAGCAGCTCTCACGCAGCAATTGGCCACTCAATCTTCAGCAGCGCCAGCCCCTCCAATCAATCCAGCACCAACATCAGAGACTCCTCAAGTCTATCCACAGGCTTACCCGCAGGTCTACCCTCCTCTTTACACTCCAACCTTTCTGCAAGGGCCTGCAGCTCCTTTGCGATCTCAGGATGATGAGTTTGTAGCTCGTCAAAACTTCTTCCGGGAAGCTGCCCGGGGAAGTCCAGCTAGATTTCTGAATTTTCAAGGAAGTCATCCCTTCTCTTCAGCTCCTGCATTTGCTCCTCCTGCATCAACCTTTTTCTCCTATCCTCTTGCTCCTTTTGCAACTACTGCTCATGCTCCTTACTTTTCTTATGCAGTAGAACCAGAAGAGTCATCGCCGTTTACGGAGAGTGTTCGGTATGAACCAACTCCAGTCAACTTCCGAGAGCCACGGTTGCCCATTTACACCGGGGAGATTGATCCAGTCAAGCATCTTCAAGCTTTTGAATCAGTCGTTGCTCTCAAGACCCTCTCCGATGCTACTAAGAGCAAACTCCTCGTAACAACCTTTGATGGTCAAGTGAGAGACTGGTTCTATGGACTGCGACCTCAGTCAATCTCTTCCTTTATTGACTTGCGAAGAGAGTTCCTACTCAGATTTTCTACATCTTCAAAGAGGAAGGGCGGTACAGAAGCCCTCTTTGAGATCAGGCAGCGAGAGAATGAGACTTGGTCTCATTATGTGGATCGTTTTCAGAAAGAAATCTTGGACATTGAGATCGTTGATCAAGAAATGTACCGAGTGGCTCTCATCCACGGCCTGCGTGAAGGTCCACTAAAGTTTGAAGCTAACGTCCGAGCACCAAGGACTTATCAAGAGTTGATCGGCTTAGCCAACTCGTATATCCGCGGTGAAAAGAGCAACCCCATCTTCGTCTCCAGGCTTGTATCGGAGAAAAATTCTTCTTCTTACAAGCAGCCTCCGAGGTCTCCTCGGAAAGACTTTCCATCTCTCTCTAGGAAAGCAAGAAGATTTCAGCATCATCATCAATACCCCTCCCAAGGCCATGATCGTGCCCAAGAGCGGCTGCTACCATTATCAACATCATCTCCGCTAGCAGCTGCAGTTCATCAGCAGTAAGAAGGTGACCTGCCAGAGTTTGAGCTAGATGAGGTCATGCAAGAAGATAGCCAAATCATGAAGGATAAGGCATATCCCAAAAGTCCCTACCAACTGGCGAATCATAGATCAAGAAATTCAGATCCTTTCTGTGAATTCCACAGAGAAAAAGGTTATTTAACTGAAGATTGCAAGGCCCTTCGGCGATTGGTTGAAAGATTGCTCATCGAGGGCAAGATCAACGACCTGGTAAAGAAGATTGATTCTTCGAAACCTTCAACCTCTAAGGGCAAGGAAGTGGATAAGGTTCAACTGGAATGCGTAGAGATAAATGATGAGGGTCGTCTAGGGCCCATTGATATTCCAAGTGAGTGCATCGATGTTGTCGACGAAGGTGAACTTGGAAGGCTATTCTGAAGCAAAGAGGACACATTTCTTGCTTCATCAGCTATGAACAATCGCAGTTCCTCAAAGCCCCTCACGATCGTGATTGGTTGCTTTTACTTTACCTTTCAAACATTCTATTTTTCAGCACTTCTAAGTGTTTCATTTTTTCATTCAATAGAGCTTACGTCAGAAAACTCATACTGACACAGTTCCCTTTTTGTGAGGCTTCTTCTCCATATTTTTCTCTTTGCGAAAGAGATCACTGAACCACTGAGATATCGCCAAGTCTTGCTCAGTGCCCCCTCGAGATTGTCCTCAGGCGTAAAACCACAATGACCACATATGATGAGGAGTTTTCTCATATGTGTAGTGGGGGCCGTTCAACTCTCGTGCAGAGGATGACGGGGCTTCGGATCCCGGCCGATGTCTAGCGCAGTGTGAGTGCCTAAGGGAGGCCTCCTGTGATAGTTCTATCATGCTCCGTTAGGGATACGTTACAGTTACGATGATCTTTGCTTGATAAGCAATGGCGATCAAGTGTAGCCTTGTCTCCTCGATCATCTCACAACTGTGACGGCCGAACACTCTATGGTACTCTCGATCCGTGCCTCCGCGGGACTCACAACTCCGTTGATCAATCCACAGACAAGCAATAGGCCACTTGGCGCAACTAGTCTAATTGATCAGCGATGCTTGTAACTCGAGGCAAGAGAGCAGTGCATCTGTCGATCCTTCTTAGGATTATTTCTTGTTTATTTGTGCCCTTCTAAAGGATGCGCGGCCAGCCCGCTTTGGTTAGGACTACACCCAGGATGACTTTGGCAAGTGATGCATAAGGCCCACGGGGAACACCTGTGGCAGCATTCAACTTTTTTAGTTCATCCTCGGGATATAGCTCCTCTTTTCTCTTTTTACCTTCTTACAGGTTAGCAGGTTAAATTCAACCTATTCTAAGGATCTGCAATATCTTTCTTTGCTTATGATCATCTTATATGCGCTGCCTGCATAAGCTTTTATCAGATGATAATCAGCAAGTTCTCTCATCAGATGTTAGCCACACATCATTTATTCAAGGCGTATGATTCTTCTTGATTAACAAGCCATGTCATCATGAATCTAATTTCGGATTTTCTTATCTCGCTGATCTGGGTTTTCATGTTTACATTATACCTTAATCACGCGAGACAATCATTATCACAGTTTGATCTTTATTCAGTTGATAGCAGAGTATGTCAGGTATCTGTTCTGTTATCCGATTATATCTTATCATACCAACAACCAACATTCGCAGATTCCGCCCAGGTATTTGTGAACTTAGTTTTCTTTCCTATCATATCTGCTACTTACTTTCTTTTGCAGAGAATAGCAGATATTAGCAAGTTCCCCTCAGGTACTTGCAGTTTACTCTTTATCATATATGCTACTTACTTTCTTTTGCAGAGATCAACAGATATCAGCAAGTTCCTTTCAGGTACTTGAACCTTACTCTCCTATCATATCTGTTGCTTACCTTTCCTTTGCAGAGACCAACAGATACCAGCAAATCCTTTTCAACTCAGGTACACACAAGATGTACCTCCTTTTACCTGTATTGACTTTTTCTTCGCAGGTAAAATATAGGCACTGACAAATCTTTCCGAGGAGAGACATCAGGTTCTATCTCTCCTGATCTCTAAATTTTTCTCTCCTGTTTCCCAAGGGGTGGATCACGATTTTCGTGGGTTTCCTTCTTTTTCGAAGTTCCCTGTGGAACTTAAAAAAAGTGCGGGGATTATGTTAACCCCAAAATCGGCGATCCCTCCCAAGGTCTCTAGCTCGCAAGTCGCGGCCCACTCAAGGGAACCCCCCGAGGATCGCAATCTGCCTCAGCCTTCCCTTATTGGTCCAGGCGGACCTCCTTTTTTCTTATTCGCTCAGGCCGTGTGGCTAGGACGGTCTCCCCTGTCTAAACCGCCCTGGTCGCATAGCCACCGCGTGCCCTGCGGGACGGCGAGCTGCTTCCATAGCTCACCCTCGCAGGACAAGTAATTCGGCCAGCTAACCATGCAGCATGATTCCTTGTAGGAGGCAACCTATATCAGTTCACAGGTTCGATCTGCCGGTGCCAGTGCACGACCGGACCATCGCAGGACTCGGCTCCCCTATCCAGCCTGGCCCTAGGCTTCCGCCGTCAGGGGGCGGACTGGCCTCAGGTCGCCTGCCTAGGGGTGGCCTGGCCTCAGGCCGCCTCCCCTAGGGGCGGCCAGGCCTCAGGTCGCCTGCCTAGGGGCGGCCTGGCCTCAGGCCGCCTGCCTAGGGGCTGCCTGGCCTCAGGCCGCCTCCCATAGGGGCGGCCTGGCCTTAGGCCGCCTGCCTAGGAGCGGCCTGGCCTCAGGCCGCCTCCCCTACGGGCGGCCTGGCCTCAGTTTGCCTGCCTAGGGGCGGCCTGGCCTCAGGCCGCCTCCCCTAGGGGCTGCCTGGCATCAGGCCGCCTCCCCTAGGGACGGCCTGGCCTCAGGCCGCCTGCCCTAGGGGCGGCCTGGCCTCAGGCCGCCTGCCTAGGGGCGGCCTGGCCTCAGGCCGCCTGCCCTCAGGGGGGGCCTGCTCCTCAGGCCTCCCCCTCCTCCGCTCAGTCCGCCGAGGTCGTCAACCTTATCTTCTCAGTCCGCTCAGTCCGCCGAGGTTGTCAATGGTGACGTCACTGGGCCCCGCTTCTAGAAGATTCTCCCCGGGCCTATAAATACCCCCCAAGACCTCTCATTCTGGATGGGCAAGAGGAGAACTGCTCCCTTGATCAAGGTCTGCGGACTCAAATCTCCAGTCCGCCATGGTTTATCAAGCAGCATCTGCGGCCTCCAGTTTCCAGTTCTCCCAAGTCGTCAAGGGCTGTGGACTTAGCTTTTTCTGCCCTCAGTAGCTTGCGCAGCCTCCGCAGCCTCCGATGTCCAGTTCTCCCAGGTCGTCAAGGGCTGTGGACTTAGGTTTTTCTGCCCTCAGCAGCTTGCGCAGCCTCTGCAGCCTCCGATTTCCAGTTCTCCCAGGTCATCAAGGGCTGTGGACTTAGCTTTTTCTGCCCTCAGCAGCTTGCGCAGCTTGCGCAGCCTCCGCAGCCTCTGATTTCCAATTCTCCCAGGTCGTCAAGAGTTATGGACTTAGTTTTTTCTGCCCTCGGCAGGCAGCTTGGGCAGCATCTACAGCTTCAGTTCTCCAGTCCTCTGCAGCTCCTTTTACTTAGTTTCTGGCATCTCCTTCCTCAGCCGCCAGCTCCCCCCATTGTACCCTCTACTGCTCTTATATGTAATGGTGCAATAGCAAGTTGTAACTCTTCTTGAATATAGGAAAAGCCCGTCGCAAGAGTGGAATTCAAGCCGCGGCGGGCGAAGTCTGCTGTTGCCGCTGCTAGCGGCCTCCTCCCTTCTTCTCTCCTCTCTCGGCATCAACCTGCAAAGCTAACCATTCAAGTAGCTGTCTGCTCGACAGTACCTGATCAAGTTTCCTCTCTGCTTGAGCAAGCTTCTCCTCTGCTCAAGCAGGCTTCCTCTCTGCTTGAGCAAGCTTCTCCTCTGCTCAAGCAAGCTTCTCCTCCATCCCCGCAACCCTTCTTTCTTCACCCTTAGCTTGTGAGATCGAACAACCCGTTAACTAGTCGGTGTCGCATTTCGTGCATCAACACTATCATCCCCTACCCCTCCCCCCACGGCTCCTAAGCACCGAGCGGAGAGGAGGAAAGGGAAGCTACAATGGTGGAGAATAATCAAACGGATGACAGTGGAACTAGTCTAATAATTATTCAGGGTGGTGGGGGGCTGAAACGGCTCTGTGACAGCTGGAGGAGGGCTGGAAACTCCTCCTCTCCCCATGAGGACTTGAATCCAGCCGTTTAAAGAGGTGGGGAAGGGGCCACGACATCAAGTGCCATTGATGGCCATGAGAGCAGGTTCTCGGCCATGGTCGTGGCTCCTCCTTGCTTTCAAAACCGACAGCTACGTGGCATGACCAGTCAACACTTTTTAAAATAAGACTTAATTGGGTCTTATTAAAAGAAACGGACTAATAATGCATTTGGGCCCACCATCTAGACCGGCCCGGTTCAGCTGAACCAGCACACAGCCAAAAAAAAATCTTGCCAGAAAAAAATTCTAAGTACAATGGCATTGAGTGAGCTCAGCTCACTCAACGCCATCCAAGCTATGGCATTGAGTGAGCTATGCTCACTCAATGCAATCCATACTGCGGCGTTGAGTGAGCTCTGCTCACTCAATTCCATCTAGGATACGGCATTGAGTGAGCTCTGCTCACTCAATGCAATCAAGAATGACCCTCCCAGACCATGGCGTTGAGTGAGCTCAGCTCACTCAACGCCATCCAGATTATGGCGTTGAGTGAGCTCTGCTCACTCAACGCCATCCAGTCTGCTCAAGGTGGCGTTGAGTGCAGTCTATGCACTCAACGCCATCTAGCTTATGGCATTGAGTGAGTTAAGCTCACTCAATGCCATCCAAACGATGGCGTTGAGTGAGCTCAGCTCACTCAATGCCATTCCAAGCCTCAGCAAATGGCATTGAGTGCAGTCTGTGCACTCAACAATGTCTAGTTTATGGCGTTGAGTGAGCTAAGCTCACTCAACGCCATCAAGTCTACGGCATTGAGTGAGCTCAGCTCACTCAACGCCATCCAGACAACACCAGATGGCGTTGAGTGCAGTCTGTGCATTCAACGCCGTCTAGCTTATGGCGTTGAGTGAGCTAAGCTCACTCAACGCCATCCGGACTACGGCGTTGAGGGAGATCAGCTCACTCAACGCCATTCCAAGGTCACGGGTGTGACGGGTTGGTTACGGGCATGCCAGGCCCATGTTGAAATTTCTCAGCGCTCCGATCGTCTTTCTGAGGTCGACGATCGTCGAAGGGGTCACTCCCTATGTCACGGGCGTGACGGGTCGGTCACGGGCGTGACCACCCCTTGACTCAAAATCTTGGTCGATAAACTTCAATTCCTGGGTTTCCTAGGGTTTTGTTAATACAAAACCACTTCTAGGGGTCAATTTGGAAATGGGATGTTACATCGGGCCCCAGCCAGACCTTCTGTCATATGTTATACCATAGATGGGAGCGTTATAAAATTGGAATCAGATTTCGTTCACGGTCTTCCTTCTTCAAATTTTTGGTTGAATTCTTTTAAGGGGTGGTGAGCACGTGCATGTGCGCTACCTTGATAACATAACTGAACCCATGAATGTCCACTTAGAATGAAAATACACATGTTTGAGGAACTGGTATGTTCCTATAATTGCTTTTGGAAATATTTGTAGTTGCTCAATTGTGTGTTTCATATTATAGGCAACTAGGAGTTGTTCGGTGCAGCTAGAACCCCAGTGCTCGGTGGAGAGTAGTGCACTAAATGAGGTGCCAACACCTCCTCCTTCGGAAGAAACTATACAGTTGGTTGCTGAAGCCGTGTTTGCAATAATTAATGCGCAACCAGGGGATCAGAGAAAACCTCCTATTCCTATGATGGTTCAGGAACTGATTGGCGTGGTTGAGCATGTAGCGGTGAGACAAGTGGTTGTTGAGCTAGTGTCCTCAAGGCGAGCGACGGAGAAGCAACAACTGAAACTCATAATGAGTTTCAATCCCCCTATGTTTATGGGTACTGGAACCCCTACACAAGCCAAAGATTGGCTCTCAAGAATAAAGAGGGTCTTGACAGCAATCGAAATGGAAGAGTGCAAAAAGTCATTGTGACTATCTTCTTGTTGGACGGTGAGGCAAGATTATGGTGGGATGAGATGGAGCTGCACCAGTTTGCTGGTCCGCCGTTGATTGAGATCTAAATGGAGGAGTTCTCAAGGTTCTTCATGGCAAGATACATTCCATCGGCATAGTAGATTGCGATGGAGAACCAACTTCAAAGGTTAACTTAAGGTAAGAGTTTGGTGGATGACTACTTGCACAAGTTTACGAGATTGGGAAGATATACAGGCTTTACATTTACAGATGAGGAACGAAAGACAAATCGGTTCTATGAAGGGTTGAGAGACGACCTGCGGTTGCTTCTCTCAGGACCGATGATGCAGGATTTTCTTACCTTGTTCAATACGGCCCTCTCCCTCGAGCTGGACATTAAGTGCGTGCAGCGTAAGAATGATTGTGCAGGGAAGAAGTCAGAGTTCAAGGTACCTAGTCATTCAAAGTCTGGGTATCAACGTTGGAAAACGAAGCCTAAAAGTTCTGCGTCGGCTCCTTCTTCTCCTCCATCTGGAGCAACATCTGGGAGAGGTCCGCTCACATGTTACACATGTGGCAAGGTGGGGCATAAGGATCGATATTGCTGGAGTGGCACTCCAAAAGGGGAGAAAATGACGGGTGCGTTTTATGTTGAAAATGAAAATATAGTGGTGGAATCAACTGCATCTCAAGCGCAACCCCGAGTCTATAATCTTGGCCAACAGGAGGCCATAAAACAAAGCGACGTCGTAAAAGGTATGAGTTAAGATACAGTTTTTAAACCTTTCCATACTTAGTACCTTGTGTATTGCTTGTGTATGATTGGTTTGAATTAGGCTTTGTCCTGATTTCAGAGTGCCCGGCGAGAGCACTGTTCGATACAAGAGCTTCTCATTCGTTTCTGTTGGAAGACTTCGAAGGACATATCGGAGTGACTTCATTTACGCCGACAGATTGAGTGAACGTGCTGCTACCTAACGTGTGCTTGATGTGCGCGGATCGAGCTTACTATGTTGAAGTGCGAATAGGAAGTCGGGATTTTTGATTGGAAGCATTCGTGCTACCGATATCGGAGTTTGATGTAATCTTTGGTATGGACTGGTTCTCGGAGTAGCTTGCTTATATAGATTTAACCTCTAAGGAAGTCACACTGGGACATAAAATCGAACGAGAGACGAAATTTGCTGGTATGTGAGGATTGAGCATGATAATGTTGTCTGTTATCCAAGTAGTCAAGGAAGTTTGGAAGGGCGTGGAGTTGTTCTTCTTACTATTAGAGGTTGTTGAGCTGATGCCCAATTTGAATGATGTTCCTATCGTATTGGAGTACGATGATGTGTTTCCTAAAGATATTCTGGGATTACCACCCTAGCGGGAGATTGACTTCGCTATTGAGTTTGTGCTAGGTGCGAAACTTGTGGCCCGCTCGCCATATCATGTTGCGCTAAAGGAGATGGAGGAGATAAAGGTTCAATTGCAAGAGCTGCTGGAACAAGGCTTTATACTCCCAAGCATGTCACCTTGGAGCAATCTTGTCCTATTTGTGAAATAGAAGGACGGATGCTTGCGGCTATGCAATGACTATCGAGAGTTGAACAAGCTGAAGGAAAGGAACAAGTATCCGATTCCACAGAGTGATTACTTGTTCGACCAGCTAGTAGGATCAACTGTCTGCTCGAAGCTAGACTTAAAGTCTGGCTATTATCAGTTGAGGATTCGAGAATGTGACATTCCCAAGACAGTGTTTGGTACACGCTATGGTCATTATGAGTTCACTATAATGCTGTTTGGGCTAAAAAATGCGCCATCGATATTCACGGACCTAATGCATCGAACTTTTCGAGAGTACTTGGGCTTGTTTGTGATTATCTTTATTGACAACATATTTGTGTACTCTCAATCTGAAGAAGAACATATGAATCATTTACGAATGGTGTTTCACACCTTGCGATAGAATAAGCCATATTCCAAGTTCTCAAAGTGTGAGTTTTGGCTGTCGTCAGTGGCCTTTCTTAGCCATGTGATAGGTGGTGATGGCATTGCGGTTGATCCGGCGAAGATAGATATGATACGGGAGTGGCCGGTTTTGTTTTTTGTGGCTGAAGTCTGGAGTTTTCTTAGACTTGCGGGCTATTATAGGTGCTTCGTAGTGAACATCTCGTGAATAGCCCTGCCTCTCACCATACTGACGAGGAAAGATCAGAAGTTTGTTTGGACGCTGGAGTGCGCGTGAGCTTTTGAGGAGCTGAAAATTCATCTAACTACGACACAAATCTTGATAACGCCATGTCATTCGGACGGATATGAAATTTATAGTGATTCATCAAGGAGCGGCTTAGGCTGCGTCCTGCTTCAGTTTGGTAAAGTGATAGCTTATGGCTAATGCCAGTTGAAAGTGCATTAGCGGAACTATCCCATACATGACTTGGAGTTGGCGGCGGTTATATTTGCACATAAACTATGATGTCACTACTTATATGGCGTGAAAGTTGACATCTTCGTGGACCATAAGAGCCTTAAGTATCTGCTAGATCAGAAGGATCTAAATATGCGACAGCGGAGGTGGATGGAGTTCCTCGGTGACTACACCTTCCAAATTCATTATACTCCCGGGAAGTGAAATGTAGTCGCAGATGCTTTGAGTCATAGGACTCTGGCAAGGGCAAGTTGGTTGCGGATGCATGATGAGCATCTAATCTAGGAGTTGGAGAACTTAGACAACTCTTTTGTGGACAAGAATGCTATTGCAAGTGCATGCCTTAATTGGACCGAGGTACAGTATGACCTTGCGAACAGGGTTCGGCGAGCAATAGAACTCGATAAGAGTCTACAACGCTATGCAGCTGATGGGTCAAATGCCCAATTCTCCTGGGATGACGGTCTTTTGCAAAAAACTGGTCGTTTGTGCATTCCAAATATGGGTAAACTATGGGAGGAATTGATGTACGAAGCACATTTTACAAAGTACTCAATCAACCTGGGGAGCACTAAGATGTACAAGGACATAAAGAAACTGTTCTGGTGGCAAGGTTTGAAGAAAGACATTGCACATTATGTGGAAAAATGTCAGACTTGTGCCTTAGTGAAAGTTGAATACCAGGAGGTTTCCTGAAATGATTGTTGATTCCGGTATGGAAGTTTGATAACATTTCTATAGATTTCATGCATGGGTTGTCGAGATCTCATATCAAGAAACGATGTCATGTGGGTGATCATTGACCGATTAACCAAAGTGTCTCACTTCATACCTAACAGGAAGGACGATTCAATAGAGATACTGGCTAAGTTGTACGTGGATAATATCATACGATTGCATGGTGTGACCCATATCATCGTAAGTGATCGAGATGGGCGTTTTACTTCAAATGATTGGAGGCTAATCCATCAGTTGTTAGGAAATAAACTAAAGTTCATTATGGCTTTTCATCTGCAAACGGATGGCCAGACTGAGAGGACAAACAGAACAATAGAGGACATGCTCCGTATGTGCGCCCTGGATTTCTGGAATAGGTGGGAAGATCACCTTTATATGATTGAGTTCGCCTACAATAATAGCTATCAAGCTAGTATACAGATGGCGCCCTTTGAAGCTTTATACGGTAGGAAGTGTCATACACCGTTAGCTTGGGTGAAAACAGGCGATTCAAAGCTCTATAAATGTAAGGAGGTCGAAGATGCAAATTTGACCATACATAATATTTGAGAGCGGCTATTTATAGCCCAAGATAGGGAGGCAAAATACTACAATGCCAAACACCAAAATGTAGAGTTTGCGGTGGGCGATTGGGTATACTTAAAAATCAAGCCATTCAAAGGTGTATCCAGGATTCGGTGCTTGAAAAAGCAGAGTCCAAGGTATCTTGGCCCGTTTAAAGTGGTGGAAGGAGTTGGAGAGGCCGCCAATCGATTAGCTCTGTTAACAGAGATAAGTGGCTTGCACGATGTATTTCATATATTGGTGTTGCGCAAAGCTGTGAAAGAGCCAACTCAAGTGATTGCAAATGATTGAGTCCGATCGATAGTGGGCTAACTACAAAGAATAGGGGTATTCGAATAGAGTATACGGAGATCAAGCAACTGCGGAACAAGAAAATCGGGATGGACGAAGTATGTTGGGACAACTGTGGCCGTGAGGAGTTGATATGGGAACGAGAGCAAACCATGCGCGAAGAATATCCCAGGTTATTTGAAAAATAAAGTTGTAACTTTGTTTTGTAAAAGGAAAAATATTATTGGGTATTGCATCCACAATAACCCAGATTTCTATGAAGTCACCATTCAACTAAGATGAATTATGTTTTTATTTGATGCCTTGTTCAAGTTAAGTGTTTGCAGGTTATAATTGCCAAGTTTATACCAATGTCAGTTTACAATGGGTCACCAAACACAGGACCATACAATGTAATCCCTCATTGTGTGATCCACGGTGTTGACTCATATGTAACCTCTCTATTGGGACACACTTTTTTTTCAAAGTACTAAAGTTATGGGAGAAAGACAAGTTGTTGAGTTCTTTGAAGAAAATTATTTTTTAAAATGACAAAGTTTTCTAAGTGTTTTTCTCGAGAAAGGCATATATACTTGAGTAATATTGAAGTCCTTTCTCGAGTCAGCTCAGTCAGGTATTCGAGTAGCAAAAGTTGTTCTCGAGAAAGCTTAGTATAGTTCTCGAGAAAGCCATGCAGTACTCGAGTAGGACTCGTCTCTTTCTCGAGTAAACTCAAAGTTGAGTTCAGAATTTTTCTAAGTTCTTTTCTCGAGAAGGACAAACCTATTTCTCGAGAAGGCCTATGATAGTTCTCGAGAAGGCCAAAGTAGTTCTCGAGAACCAGATGTTCTTACTCAGGAGACAGAAACATTCTTCTCGAGTTGGCTTCTTGTTCTCGAGTAACAAAATTTCTTTCTCGATAAAAGCCTTTTGTTTCTCGAGAAGCCAGAATTCTTTTTCTCCATTTTTCTTAAGTAAATCTTCTCGAGAACTTAATAACTCTTCTCGAGAAATAGAAACTTCTTCTTGAGTATTACTTATCTCTCTCGAGAAATGGAGTCCAGAATTCTGAAATTTCACGCCAGACGAATTCGATTTCAAATGTAATTAATTCTTGATTGGTCCACGTGGATTGTAATTAATGAAATCTGACCGTTAGGTTAAGCTTATAAAAGGTCTTGTCAGAATAGACAGACCCTAAGAGGAATTTTACAGTTTTCTTAATCATTTTGAACTTCCAAATCGGGAAACGATGCCGCCGACTAAGACGTGTTCTTTTTTGCTGATCATCTCAATCCAGATATTCAGACAAGAATGATTTAATCAATCTAGCTTTTCATCTTATACAAATCTTATCCTTGATCGTGTTGATCCTATATTCTCTGATCCAAGTAATCTCTGATTTCTTCGTCGACTTTTCTAACAGAGCTTTACGATTTCTCAAGAAGGAAGAAGCCGAGATTTAGCCACATCTGTGAAGAAAGTTTATGTATTTTCACTGTAAATTCATTTTATTCTTGAAGGAGATATTCTACGAGATTGTAGGAGATATTCTCTGAGATTGTAGGAGTTATTCTCCAAGTTTTGTAGGAGTTGTTCTCCGAGTTGTTATAGGAGTGGTTTTACTCCGAGTTGTAGGAACGTTGTTCCGAGTTATAGGATTGTTTTCTAATCTGAGATAATAGTGAAGTATCCGAGCCTAGCGTGGTGCTAGATCGATGAGGTGAAGAGTGGACGTACCCAAGGTTGGGGAACAACTATAATTTTTGGTGTCGTCTGTGGTTTGCTTGTTTATTTTCTATGCATCTCTCTACCATTTTTATTCCGCAAAAAGACGCAGAACTAACATATTCACCCCCCCCCCCTCTAGGTGATTTAGGTAGACCACTAAACATTATCAATTGATATCATAGGGAGATTGTTCATCAAAAGATTAACACCTTGAACAGATCTGCTCCTTGTTATTAAGAGTGTACAAGCATAAATAGAGCCAAGGATTTTGCTAAGCTACTCGCATGCACTAAGGCAAACTTCCCCATGTGGAAAGAAAGGGTGAAGTTCTTTATGGAAGCAGTGGATCCAAGGATTTTCTTGATACTTGAAGAAGGACCCTACATTTCTATGATGGCCTCCACTATTGACTCCTCAAAGCAAGTACCAAAGAAATTGATGGATCTATATAAAGATGAGATTGCACTTGTCTCCCTAGACAAGAAAGCTAAAAATATCATCGCAAGTGCAGTCGATGATTCTATGCTACAAAATCTCATTCACTGCAAATCTGCCAAAGAGATGTGGCAGTCTCTGATCATGTTGATGGAAGGCACCAAAGAAGTAAGGGACAATAGAAGATCCCTTTTGAATTATAAGTATGAGGCCTTCAAGCAAGGCCCCAAAGAAACTATAGCAGACACCTTTGAAAAAAAATTCAAGATCGTCAACGGTCTGAGGAACTATGGCCGATTCTTCACCAACGAAAAATCAAATGATAAGCTCCTAAGATCCTTAACAAGGGAATGGGACAACAAATTATGTGCCATAAGGGAGTTTTGAAAGCTAGCTGAGACTGATCCTCAAAACCTCTTCGGGAAGATGATGTCATATGAGCTTTAAATAAATACAAGAAAAGCTGAAAAAGAGGGAAGCAGATCCTCATCGAAGGAGAAGTCTATCGCACTAAAGGCAGGCATCTCAAGGAAGGTTAAAGCTACATCTCCTGCTCCTGCACAGGAAGAAAGTGGAGAAGAAAACTCAAAGCCAAGTTCTTCGGGATCAGAGTTATCAGATGGAGAGTTCTCCCTACTCTCTAGAGAGTTCAAAAAGTTCCTGAGTAGGAAGAAGCAATGGAAAGGCAAAGACTTTTTCTCCAGAAGATCACGTCATGATGGTGATCGTCGTAATAAAGGCTCAAGTAGCCACAATAGGTATAACTCAAAACCGAACAAACATATTTCATCTGACATTGTTTGTTATTGTTATAATAAGCCATGGAACGTAATTGTTGATTGCCCGCATAAGAAGAAAGACGGTGGAAGAAGATAAGAAAAGAATTCTTCCTATGGTAAAACGAAATCTGAAAGAAGCCTAGTTACCAAGAAGGACAAGACTCTTAGTGATATTGACTCATCTGAGTCATGTGAGGAGGAAACCTACTTTGGGCTGATGGCACAGACAGACGAGGAAGAAGAACCCTAGTACACTGGGAAGGTAAACTCTCACACCCCTTTCTCAGAATCTTATGTTTCAGACCATGTTCTTGAAGACTAATCCTCTGATGACGAGTCTAAACTCATGATTCAATATAAGGAGTTGATCAGGGCTTACGACAAATGTCAAAGAGTCGCGAGAACTCAATCTAAGGAGATCAAATCTCTTAAGGCTGAGGAGAGCACTCTGAGGGAGGAAGTCACAAGGATAGACTCACTCAGAAAGGAATTCCATGCTGTGATGGAAGAATACAATAAAGCTCTTGAGCACCTAAACCTGAAAGATAAAATCATCGAGAAATTGGAAGAACAACTTGCCACTGAAAAGAAACTGGTTGAAAGTTTCTCCAAGCCCAAGATAGTCCTTCCACTTGTTGTTAAATTCTCTGCTCAGGCTAAAGGAGCTAGTTTAGGCCATGAGGCTTCTCCTAGTAAATCTTCTAGGAGGAATAAAGCACAAAGAAGGAATAAGGCTGCTAAGAAAGCTTTAGCCAAGGAGAAGGGGAAAGCTCTTCTAGATCAAACTTCGTTTAAGAAGGTCATCTTTCCAACAAACGAGCTTGATTTTGATTCATCCAACGGTCATCTTGCCAGACCTACTTATGTAGAGCCTAAGTCACGATACCATAGATGGACCCATCCCTGAAACTTTGGTGAAAGTGTACTCAAGGCACCTTATAAGGAGATCCAAATGAAATACTATGGTCCATACGTTCATGGCCATAATATTAAGAGGGAACCTAAGGCCAGGCCAGTTGTACCCAAGGAAAAAGAGGTGAAAAAGACTTGTGAGGTTCATCATCATGAGGCTTCAACCTCCATATCAGCTGCCCCTGCAAGACCACACGCTCAAAAGTTCAAGCAGGAGACTTGGAAAAGGTACAATAGGTTTGACTGTTGGTGTTGTGGTAAAATTGGTCACTTTGGTGTAAATTGCTGGTTTAATCCCAGAAGCTTTAGAACTCCTCTAGTTAATTATATGAGGCAGACCACTCATAATGTTAACACTCCTAGGGGAGCATGCTAACACATAACCATGGACCCAAACGCGTTTGATTTCCTAAGGTAAACAGATTCTATTTTTGTAGGTATGTCCAAAGGCCAACAAATCGCCTATTTGGTATTTGGACAGGGGATGCTCTCAGCACATGACCGGGACAAGAAGCCTTCTTCAGAAGTAGTCTCCAGTTGAGAACGGGCCAAAGGTTATCTTTGGAGGTTCTGACAGGGGAATCAAAAAAGGCTACAGTATGATCACTAACGGTAGTGTATCCTTCTCAGATGTGGCTTATGTTGAAGGATTAGAACATAATCTTATAATCATAAGCCAACTCTATGATAAAGGATACATAGAAGAATTTCATGCAGACAAATGCTTGATAAAATCGGTAGATAACTTATAAATAATTCTATCAGGCACTTGTATTAGAAATATATTTTGTTTAAATTTTATTTGCATTGACTCTTCTACACCAATGTGCTTTTTAGCAAAAGGTAATGCATCTCTTGGTGACCAATGGCACAAGAGATTAGCACATATAAATTACAAAACTATTAATAAATAATTTTTTCTTAATTTAGTACGTGGTGCACCCAATGTTAAGTGCGTTAAAGATAGACCTTGTCATGCAAGTGTAAAAGGCAAGCAAACAAGGGCTACCTTTAAAAGAATTATTGGCAAAGATTCTAACAGGTGTTTACACCTACTTCATATGGACTTGTTTGGTCCCTTGCAAATTAGAAGTTTGGAAGGTAAGGATTATATACTGGTTATTGTAGATGACTACTCTCGGTTTGCATGAGTGTTCTTTCTAAAACACAAGTCAGATAATTTTGATATTTTCACTAATTTTGTAAGGCAGATCCAAAATGAATAAAACTATTTAGTTGTCAAAATCAGAAGTGACAGTGGAACAGAGTTTAAATCTTGGGGCATGACAAAATTCTGTGAAAGCCTAGATATCTTTCATGAGTTTTCCTCTCCTCGTACTCCTCAACAGAACAGAGTCGCTGAGAGAAGGAATAGAACACTCATAGAGGCCTGCAGAACCATGTTGTGTGATGCCTCACTACCAGAATACTTTTGGGCTGAAGTCATCAACACTGCTTGTCACGTGCAAAATAGAGCACTCATAAATAAAACCATGATAAAACACCTTACGAACTACTAAAGGGCTAGAAACCAATTATTTCATATTTTAGAATATTTGGTAGTAAATGCTTCGTACTCAACAATTGGAAGTATCACACAACTAAATTCAATGAAAAGAGCTTTGAAGGTATTTTCGTAGCATATAGTAGCCATAGTAAGGCATATAGGATTTTTAACAAGAAAACCCTGGTCGTAGAAGAATCTATTAATGTTGTATTTGATGAGACAAGCTTGATACAAAGTAGCTCTTCTAGTGTGTTTGTTGAAGATGTAGGCTCAAGACTAAAGGAGCTGAGCTTGGATGAGCCAGTTAAAGAAAAAGATTAAGCGTTCATCACGATCACCACTCCAACCCGAATTAGAGAGGTTGATCACCATGATGAAGATGTCATTCAAGCTGATGAATTCACTCCAGTGATAGAGGAAGCTCGAGATGCAAGTACCTTAGAGCTCAGACACTTGAAGGATCACCCAATTGATCAAATCATAGGAGATAGTCGTGAAGGTGTTAAAACTCATAGAGGTACAACTAATGAGAATTTGTATTTGAGTTTTCTCTCGCAGGTTGAACCAAAGAAGTTTGAGGAAGCAAACAAGGATGCATCTTGGGTAATGGAAATGAAAGAAGAACTAAATCAGTTCAAACGTTGCCAAGTTTGGAAGCTTGTGCCAAGACCCAAAGGAAAGAATGTTATTGGGGCAAAGTGGGTCTATCAGAACAAGATGGACGAAGATGGAACCATAATAAGGAATAAAGCCAGACTTGTCACCCAAGGGTACAGCCAATAAGAAGGGATTGACTTCGATTAGACATATGCTCTAGTGGCAAGACTGGAGGCAATTAGGTTATTCCTCACATATGTTGCATTCAAAGGCTTCACTGTCTACCAAATGGACATGAAGTCAGCCTTTCTTAATGGTGACATAAATGAAGAAGTGTATGTGGAACAACCTCCAGGTTTTGTTGATCCTAAACATCCTAATTTTTTTTATGTATTATTTAAAGAGCTATACGGTTTGAAACAAGCTCTACGAGCTTGGTATGAAATGTTGTCTTACATTCTTCTTGAGAACAAGTTCACAAGGGGAAAGATAGACAAGATATTATTTCTTAGGGAAGTAAAAGGCAAGATTTTGCTAGTGCAAATCTATGTCGATGACATCATTTTTGGTTCTACTAACGACAACCTTTGCAAGAAGTTTTCCAAACTTATGCAAGGGAAGTTTGAAATGAGCAGTATGTGAGAGCTGAAGTATTTCTTAGGACTTTAGGTAAAACAATCTGAGGATGGAATTATCATTTCTCAGATGAAGTTCACTAAAGAGTTGGTCAAGAAATTCGGAATGGAGAATGCAACCTTTATGAGGACTCCAATGGGTTCAGCTATGTCTCTGGACAAGGAAGAGAAAGGGGAACTTTCTGATGAAACTAAGTACAGAAGCATAATTGGATCCTTGCTCTACCTTACTGCTAGTAGGCCAGACATCATGTTTTCAACATGTGTGTGTGCTATATATCAGGTGAACTCTAAGATATCTTATTACACTGCTGCAAAGCGGATTTTGAGATACCTTAAGGGTACACCAAATCTTGGTTTATAGTACCCAAGAAGTAATGATAGCGAGCTAATTGGATTTTCAGATACAGATTTTGTAGGTAGTAAAGATGATAGAAAGAGTACTTCCGGGACTTGCCAATTCCTTGGAAGGATACTAATCTCATGGAGCAGCAAGAAGTAAAATTGTGTCGTAATCTCAACGGCTGAGTCAGAATACATTTCTGCTGGCAGTTGTTGTGCACAAGTACTCTGAATCAAGAATCAACTTGAAGACTATAACTTGAAGGTCAAGAACATCCCACTATTCTATGACTCCTCCAGTGCAATTGCAATAGCCAACAACCAAGACTCTCACAGCCAGACAAAGCACATAGAGCTGAGGTACCATTTCATCAGGGAACATGTGGAGCAAGGAGATATAAATCTCCAGTATGTTCCAACTGACAAGCAGGTTGCAGACATTTTCATGAAGCCACTGGATGAGACCAAGTTCTTGTTCTTCAAAACATAACTTGGCATGCTCACAGCAAGTTAAATAATCGGGTTACCTTTCAAAAATCAAGAAAATTATAAGCCTGGACTTCATTTCTCGAGAAGAACCACAACTCCTTCTCAAGAAATATTACTCGAGTACTTGACTTATTCTCGAGAACTTCAGACTTACCTCTCGAAAAGGATATCTCTACTCAAGAACAAGATCTTTTCTTCTCGAGAAAATATATGCCTCCTCTCGAGAAATGACTTATCTCTCGAGAAATCCTATGCTGAATTTTTCTCCAAGTTCAAATTTTTTATATGGGTACCCGGGCACTTATACCGCCATACTTTAGGTATTTTACTTTTATTATTTCCTTAATCATCAAGATTTAGGGTTTATATAAATAAAGATTTTGGGTTTATATAAATAGAATAAGTCTATAAAAATCCAAAATCCCGAATTTCAAAATCCCGTTCTCGAGAAAACCTTTCGTCTTCTCCGTCTCCCCCGCTTCTCTCATGTACTTCCCTGCTCCTCCTCTCACCGACTACCAAACATTCAATTCTTCAATAAATGGCTCCTTCATCTAAGTTAGGCATCGGCAGTGAACTTATCTCAGCTGGAATCGCCGAAAGTTCAGATGGCTTCAGAATTGTTCTCATTTTGCTCGACACCGCTGGATTATCTTTCGTTATTCAACATCCTTGCTAAGTTCTCATATATGATGTAGAAGAGTTCTTCCAAATTGCCATGATCAAGCCCAATGGCAAACTTCTAAAAACTAAGGTATGGGACATCAAAATCAAGATGACTTCTATCTCTATTTCTCAATTTCTGCAGCTGTCGTTGATTAATGAGGAAGATGACCTAGAAGACACAGAGTATGACAGGGCTTTCAACTTTTGTGGCTTTCCTGACTCCACCGTCACAGTTCACCGACAGAAAATGAATGCAGAGAGCAAACTTCTTACAAATATTCTGGGAAAATTCCTTCTCTGCCGCACCAATTCTATAAGCTACATCACAACTAAATTATTTGATATGATGACTGCAGTTATATGTAGAAAGAAATTTCAATGCGGGATGATGATTTTTGACAAAATCAAAGAAAGCATAAAAAGCCCCAACTATGGGAGAATTATGTCCCTGTATCTAAATAAACTGAAACCAGATGTTTTTACCTTAGCCAAGGGAATGTCCATTCATCGCATAAAGAAGGTTTCTATCACCTCCATATAGAGATGGGAAATCAAGCTTCTAAGGCCAGGCCAAGCCCCTCCAGCTCCAAGGGCAGTTGTAGATGAAGCCAAGACCCCATCTCCCCTCTCTCGTCAAATAACTGATTCATCTGATCTAGTTATTGAGGGGGAGCCTGCTCCATCTTCACAAGTGATATTTCAGTCTACTTTAGTTCCAGATCCAGCTCCAGACCTATCTGATATTTAGGCTCAAGTCTCTACTCCACTAGATGCTAAACTTATAGTCATAGAAGAAGACACAACTCTATCTGCTACTGCAAAGGACACTTCTGTCCAACCAGATGACTCAGGTCTTGTTGATGCAGATGTACATGGTCAAGATATTCTTACTGATGCCCAGATAGAAGATCAAGTGTTATTTATAGAGGCTGATATCAATAGGATGATAGAGGAACTCACCTCTAAAGAATCTCCCTTCCCTCTTCCTGAAGAAAAATCTTCTCAACCAGATCTCAACAAGAACATTCTTCTGAACAAGATTTCTCTAACCCTCAGTCCCCTGTTGAGGTTGTACGAGATGAAGAGACAGTTTCAATTTCTGAAGATAAAGAATTATCTCTTGAAGCAACTGAACCTCCTCTCCCAAGCCTACATTTCAACATTCCTACCTTTATAGGTGATGATGCTGAAGATGTAGTTCAAACTACTATCATAAATCAGTCCACATCTACTGTCCTCATTGAAGAAATAGTTCCCTAGGCAACTCCTATCCTACCTCCTCCACCTCCTCCAGCTGAAGCAAATACTGAAGATACCCTTTTGGGTAAGATTGAGTTTATGTTAGCCTAACAAAGAACATACTTTGACGACTCTCTTAAAGTTGTCACTAACAAAATAACTTCTCTAGAGAAAGAGATGAGCAGAGGCTTTGCTGAAATTCATCATAACACTGATTCTCTCAAACACCTATTCCAAATAGGTGGGAAAGCCTTAGATCACACAATCACTAGTATTGGTCATTTTAAGGACCAATCAGTCACTTTAGTAAATAATCAGATTCAATTGGAAAATAATGCTGAAGGGCACAACTTCAAGACATGTGAAGAAGTTCAAAAGTTCAAAGAGGAAGTCATAAGTACCCTATCTATAGAAGTCAGAAAGGGGGAGAAATTGGTAAAGGAATATCTAGAAAAGTCTGATAAAAACATGAAAATTCTTTGGGAAGCAAAGCTGAAAGAGATAAATACTGATGCCCTAACCCAAATTGCTGGTGTTAAATTTCACACATATGATACAGCAATTTTCATGCACAACCAAATTTTTCCTGAATTTCAAGTAGATCCAAATGCTGCTCCTCCTCCTCCTCATCTCAATCCTATCCAGCAGCCTACTGCCCCAATACCCTCATTCTCTCCTAGACCTGAATATTTTGAAGCTCCTCCTGTAGAATACTCACAAGTATTGTCAGAATAAGAGATGCCTCAGATTCCACCTCCATAAATTCCAGCTCCTAAGAAAAGGAAATATGGTAACGGTGCTTCTACAAGCCGGTCCAATCCAAATCCAGAAGCTGAAATAAGAAGAGCTCAAGAATTTGTTGAAGTATGGAGCCCAACCTCCAAGTCACTAATTCTTGACACTCTAAAACTTGTTGTGGATTTGAATGAAAATAGAAATGATCATTATAGCTCCTATGAGTGGGACCTGTATATGAAATCTCTTACCAAGAGGAGAATATATGACAGAGAATATGGCAAGAACAATCTCAAGGCTCCTCCCAAACCTGCTAAATACTATCCTAAACCATACAGTTATCAGAAGAGGCAGTTAGAAAAGAAGGAGAGGCAGCAACAATAGCAGAGCAAGTAGAAATTGAAGATGATCAGAAATTTCATATATGAGATTTTCTGGAATAGGATTTCTTTTCCTGGACATTGTCTATATATATATTAATCCTTAAATTTTGGTGATCTAAATTATCTATTTCATAGCATTTCTTCCATTATTCTTAGTATTAGTTATTTTATTTATTTATCTTGATGTAATTCACCTTAGTGTAGAGGGTTTTGACTTCTAAAAATAGGGGAGATTGTTGGGTATTGCATCCACAATAACCCAGATTTGTATGAATTAACCCTTGAACTAAGATGAATTAATTTTGTATTTGATGTCTTGTTCAAGATAAGTGTTTGCGGGTTATAATTGCCAAGTGAAGACTAATGTCAGTTTACAATGGATCTCCAAACACAGGACCATATAATGTAATCCCTCATTGTCTGATCCATGGTGTTGACTCATATGTAACCTCTCTATTATGACACACTTCTTTTTCAAACTACTAAAGTTATGGGAAAAAGACTAGTTGCTGAGTTCTTTGAAGAAAATTATTTTTCTGAATGACAAATTTTTCTATGTATTTTTCTCGAGAAAGTCTTATATATACTCTAGTAATATTGAAGTCATCTCTCGAGTCAGCTCAGTCAGGTATCCGAGTAGCAGAAGTTGTTCTCGAGAAAGCTTAGTATAGTTCTCGAGAAAGCCTTGAAGTACTCGAGCAGGACTCGTCTCTTTCTCGAGTTAACTCAAAATTGAGTTCAGAATTTTTCTAAGTCCTTTTCTCGAGAAGGCCAAAGCTATTTCTCGAGAATGCCTAAGATTGTTCTCGAGAAGGCCAAAGTAGTTCTCGAGAACCAGATGTTCTTACTCGGGAGACAAAAACATTCTTCTCGAGTTGGCTTCTTGTTCTCGAGTAACAAAATTTCTTTCTCGAGAAAAGTCTTTTGTTTCTCGAGAAGCCAAAATTCTTTTTCTCTATTTTCCTTAAGTAACTCTTCTCGAGAACTTAATAACTCTTCTTGAGAAACATAAACTTCTTCTCGAGTATTACTTATCTCTCTCGAGAAATGGAGTCCAGAATTCTGAAATTTCGCTAAGTGCCAGAAGGATTCAATTTAAAATGTAATTAATTCTTGATTGGTCCACGTGGATTGTAATTAATGAAATCAGACCGTTAGGTTAAGCCTTTAAAAGGTCTTGTCAGAATCGACAAACCCTAAGAAGAATTTTACAGTTTTCTGAATCATTTTCAACTTCCAAATCGGTAAATTCCGCCGCTGACTAAGACGTGTTCTTCATCACCGATCTTCTCGATCCAGAGATTCAGACAATAAGGATTAAATCGATCAAGCTTTTCATCTTCTGCAAATCTTCTCCTTGATCGTGGTGATCCTACGTTCTCAGATCCAAGTAATCTCAAATTTCTTCCTCGACTTTTCTGATAGATCTTTACAATTTCTCAAGAAGGAAGAAGTCGAGATTTAGCCATATCTGTGAAGAAAGTTTATGTATTTTCACTGTAAATTCATTTTATTCTTGTAAGAGATATTCTCTAAGGTTGTAGGAGTTATTCTCCGAGTTTTGTAGGAGTAGTTCTCTGAGTTATTGTAGGAGTGGTGTTACTCTGAGTTGTAGGAATGTTGTTTCGAGTTGTAGGATTGTTTTCCAATCCGAGATAATAGTGAAGTAGCTAAGTCTACCGTGGTGCTAGATCGGTGAAGTGAAGAGTGGGCGTACCCAAAGTTGGGGAACCACTATAATTTTCGGTGTCGTCTGTGGTTTGCTTGTTTATTTTTTGTGCATCTCTCATACAATTATTATTCCGCAAAAAGACACAGAACAAACCTATTCACCCCCCTCTAGGTGATTTAGGTAGACAACTAAACATTATCAAATATGTTTTAACATATTAATTGCTGGTTGTCCTTATAGACATGTACAATTTCGGGATGAAATTTCTGTAAGGAGGGGAGGGTTGTAACACCCCAAAAATTGAGAACCGATCATTGGAGGTTATCACATGGCAGTAGGATTATCGCTGGCGATATCTCAGGGAATTAAAAGACCCAGGGCTCGGGTTATTACTGCCCAGCGGTAAGAAGCTAGCGTGCTGCGGTAGCAATCAACGCTTTTGAAAAATTGTTGAGTGTGCTATCGCGCGGCGCTAGAAAGTTTATCGCGGGTGATAGCTATGGATAGTGGCGCTGGCTGGTCAAAGCGGTCACCGCCTATTTTACTGCATGGCGCTAGTAGTTGTCGTGCGGTGGTAGCTTCCAGATAAAATCTGGAATTGAGATTTCATTCTCATTTTTCTCTCACACTCCCTTGATTAATTCTAGAGAGGGAAGAGGAGGAAAGGTCCAGGAGCTCAAGAGGAGTCGATCCAAGGTGTGCTTTTGATAGGAATTACGAGTCGACACTAGATCCGCGGAGAGTATGTTGTGAAGATCAATTCCATTCAGATGAAAGATCGCGGTCATGGCTCCAAAGAAAATTATAAGGGTAATGATTTTCTCCTTGGACAAGTGAAGTCCTCAATATACATACTTGCATGGAACCCCTCACCAAAAGGTGAAGAAAAGGTGGTTTTTGATGGGTAGATCGGTATGATTCCCATTAAATATTGCATATAGATCCGGAAATATAAAGTACATAATAGTCATGTTGTATGAAGCCCATCTGAACAGGTTGGTCTAGATTGGTGATGTTTATTTTGCGACCGGAGAAGACTCCGACTATAAATATGAGGTTGTACAAAGTCTGAGGGTTGTACCTGTGAAACGAGAGTAATAGGAAGTATTGGAGTTCAGCTCCAAAAAAATACCCAGGAAAGATCACAGTTCGGGGAAACTTTTAATATCGCCAGGCGACAGTGAATGTCACCAGGCGATAGATCCCAGTGAGCTAAAGCTTTGTGTGGCCTGTCTCTAAGATACCTGGGGGCCAGTGCATGTGGAGTTGTGAGCTTAAATTGCCCAACAATGTTCGGTGCCAGCCTGAAATGGTACAAATCCGGGTGGCTTATGTTTGAGGTTAGCCGGGGAGGCCAACAACTATGCCATCAAGTTAAATACCTCTGAACGACTGGGTCATTAAGTACCTCTGAATGGGCAGTTAGTCATTAAGTTAATTACCTCTAAACGACATAGTCATCAAGTTAAGTACCTCTGAACAACAAGGGTTACCGTTAAGTTAAGTACCTCTGGACGACATGGTCATCAAGTTAAGTACCTCTGAACGGTCGTGATACACAAGGAATCCTGTACACTGAAAATGTGCCCTAAGTATATGGGGTGTGTGGCCGTTGAGCCTACGTCTGTGGTGAATGGTGCTTAAATGCACTTTGTTATTGCCACTATATATATATATGTTGCTATTTGCAGGGAAGGAGAACCGCTGCCCCGAGTAATGGGTAGGGTCATTATAAATTAGTCAGCAAAATGATGACCATTGCTTTGGTTGCCACATTTGTGTGGGCCGATTGTGCAGGTGTTGGAGAGCCAAGTGGTAAGTAGTGGGCTTAAGCCCTTTTGCTACGATTGGCTGGCCCTTGAAGGCCCAAAGGTGAACTTTTTACTATTTTCATGTGTTGCTGGCCTGCGTGCCGATGTATGAAGTCACTTGATGCAAATGAAATAGTTGTAAGGTTGAAAGGCCAAAATATGTGTTGTGTTATATATATATATATGATTCATGTACAAGTTTTGTAATGGACATTCATACTGTTATGGGTTCTTAACCTAAATGCTTCTACTATAATGCTCTGAATTAGGATGTGTTCTTAATTGAATTTGAGTTTAGGAACAATATGTAATCTCCTTACTTGTCTGTAGTATATGGCGTCAGTCCCCAGCCGGACCTTCTGTCATATGTTATACAACAGATGGGGCGTTATATAGTCTCTTGCTGATCATCCTCTGTTCCAAGTATTCCTGGTAGACCTTCTGGAGTATCCACTTAATTTTGGATAGTTGGTTCTACTTCCATGATGGTCAGATTGTCCATCATCTGTTCTATACCTGCATTACTAGAATAGGAGCTTGACATCTCCCTGTTAATCATGCTAGACTCATAAAAGACAACATGCATAGACTCTTCTACAACTTGGCTTTCCAAGTTGTATACCCTATAGGCTTTATTATGATTATTGTACCCAACAAAAATCCCATCAAAGGACATGGCAGCAAACTTAGTCACATAGGACTTTCTATTATATATCACATATCACTTACTACCAAAGATTCTGAGATAGTCCAGATTTGGTTTTCTGCCCTTTAAGATCTCATAGGGAGTCATCTTGTGGCATTTCGTGATAGAGGCCCTGTTGAGGAAATGATATGTATTATTTATTGTCTCAGCCCATAAATATTTTAGGAGAGATGTGTCACACAATAAGATTCTTCAAGCCTCTATAGAGTTCTATTTTTCCTCTCAACTATCCCATTTTGCTGGTGAGTTCTAGGAGAAGAAAATTCTTGATGAATCCCTTGCTCTTCACAAAACTCTGCCATGCCTTCAGACTGGAATTCAGTTCCATGATCACTACTAATTTTGACCATAGAACTGTTAAACTCATTCTGAACTTGCTTGACAAACTTGATGAAGATATCAAGGGTCTCATTCTTTTTCTTTAGAAAGAACACCCAAGTAAACTTTGAATAGTCATCAACCACCATAAGGGTGTAGACTTTCCTACCAAAACTATGAATAGGCATAGGACCAAATAGGTCCATATGCAAGAGGTATAAGCACCTTACAGAGTCTTTGGGACTAGTGCCCTTGAAGGAAGCTTTGGTCTGCTTACCCTTTTAGCAAGCTGAGCGAATGCTATCCTTGGTGCATTTAACATTTAGACCATTCCTAACTAACTCTTGACTAAAGAGCATGCCAATAGTCTTGTAGTTCAAGTGAGCTAGTCTCTTGTGCCACTGGATACAATCTGACACTTTTTCATTTGCTACAAGACAAATAGGAGAATCTCAGTCCAGACATAGAAAGTTTAAACGGTAAACATTTCCATTCATAGTGCCTGTCAATATGACCTTTTGGTCACTTGACCTCCTAATCAGGCACTCATCCTTGTGGAAGACAATAATATAGCCAAGATTAGAGAGTTGGCTTATGCTTATAAGGTTGTGTTGCAACCCTTCAACATAAGCCACTTTTGTGATAGTGACTATGCCATTGGTAATCTTACCATAGCCTCTAGTTACTATTCTATCGGAACCACCAAAGATAACCTTGGGTCCATTTTTAATTAGGGTGAACTCCTTCAAGTTGCTCCTTGTCCAAATCACGTGCCTGGAACAACCACTGTCCAAGTACCATATTGGGATATGGCCACTTGAACTAACCTGCATTAAGAAGTTTACTTTACCTTAGGACCCCAATTTATATTGGGTCCTAGGTGCACATTAGCTTGAAACTGAACATGTCCACCAGTAAGTTTTCTGACTGGTGGACTGACTTTAGCTCTGACCATATTAGGATTATGCCAACAGTCAATGACATAATGGCCTACCTTACCACAGCACCAGTAGTCATGTATGTTCTATCTTCTTTTCTGTATAGGCCCTATAGTTGGTTTGGCTGCAATCTTAACAAAAGGAAGAGGTGCAGCAGCCATTTTCATATTCTTTTTAGCACGGATTTGACTGAAGGTTAGTCTGCTTGCAGGCTTGTGTGGCCTGTCCTGAATCCTATCAGCAGCACCTTTCTTTTCAGACAGTTTGCTCTTGATAGCATCAGAAACAACCATATCAGGCAAGCTGACAGTCTCACCCTTAGTCAGATTCTGTGCTGACAGGTTCTGAGAATGGGATGCAGCCACATTTTTGAGAGAGGGGTTGTAGCACCAAAAACATATTGTCCATGATGGGCCATTTGAAATTCTTCATGGGTAGCCTAGAAGGCACTTACCCTACTATACCTTCCATAATGGCTGAGAACATCTTTTGTTCTACTTATGGAAGCATCATTCATATAGTGACAATATATACTTTCCTGGTCATACCTATTTGAAGGGAATATCACCCTCTTAAATGGGATAGGTGGCATAGATGTCATAGGCAAAACTAGAATTTTCCCTTTCCCTTTAGGATGGGCAGGTCTTCTGTTACCCTTAAAGCCCAACCCCTTCTTACCCTTCTGTGAGGAGGAGTCAATCAAGGACAACACTATATTGGGCTGAGAGAAACTGGCCATAATATCTTTCTCCCTCTGGAGCTTTTCCTCAAGATCTCTAATGAGACTATTTTCTCCCTTGATAGTCTCCATCTGGATGTTTGACAGGGTTTTCAGTTGACTGAGTTCCCTCATTGTATGATTCAGCATAGAAGTTGTTTCAACAAGCTGAGAAGTAGCAGGCTAAAGAGACAAAATCTCCTTAGCATGCTTCTTGGTCAACTTCTTGCATTTCTTGAAGGCATCCAAAAGTACAACATATATGTCAATCAGTTGATTGACTTCACCTTATGAGCAAGAATCATCTTCACCTTCACCATTAGATGAAGAAGCTTCTACAAAGGGACTTGTCTCATACCTAGACACAGAGCTGGATAGGGAATGTACCTTACTTTGACCAGGCTGATCCTGGCTACCCTCTTCATCAGTCATTATCATCAGTCTATGGCAGCTGTAGACATCTTATTCAACATCATCCACCTCTGAGTCACTGTCCAACAGTGTTAGAGGGGCCCTGACTCCTATCCTAGTAGCAGGATAGACTTCATCTGCTAAAATAGTTTCCTGTTTAACAGCAATGGCAACTAGCCCAATATAGGCTTCCTCTTCTTCAGACTCTGATGATGATGAGTTTGTCTAGCTCTTCTCTTTCTTAGCCATAAGGGACTTTTATTTCTTGCCCTTGCGCTTTTGGTGAGATTTATTCTCACCATCCCCTCTTCTCTTCACAGGGAAATCAGCAATGACATGCCCTGGCTTGCTATTGCAGTAACAGATAATATTAGAAGAGTTCTGTTTGCTAGGTTTAGAGCCATACCTATCCTCCTTGGAGGTTTTCTTCCAGTGATGAGCTGAGGTGGATGGTCTGCTCTTCGAGTGATTTTTCCTCATCAGCTTATGGAGCTGCCTAGAAAAAATAGTAAAGTCCTCATTAAACATACTGCTGTCTGATGCCTCTAATTCAGAGTAGTCTTAATCTGCTGGTCTTCTTGGAGGAGAAGGGGTCTTTCTCCTGCTTTTCCTTATGGTTTCAGCTTTGAAGGCCATAGACTTCTCTTTGGCCTTAGACTTGCAGTTGGTCTGTTCTTCTTTCCTGACAGTTAGCTGCATCTTATAAGAGAGCAGTTTTCCAAATAGGGTATTGGGTGGAGTGTCACCCAGCTTGTCCACTTCTCTAATGGCACATATTTTTGTGTCCCAATCTCTGGTAAGTGACCTAAGGAACTTATCATTTAGCTCATAATGACTAAAGATCCTTCCATAGGTCCTTAGTTCATTCACAATCCTAAAGAAATTTTCATAGCAGGTGGTTATGTCTTCTCCCTTGGACTGTCTGAAATATTCATACTCCTAGTTGAGAATGGACTTTATATCATCCATGACATCCTCTGTGCCTTCCATGTAGATCACTAGAGTGTCCCTCATTTCCTTTGCATTTGTGCAGTGAATCAGATTCTGAAGGGTAGAATCATCAATTGTACTGACAATGATATTCTGAGCCCTCTTGTTCATGGTGGCAAGAATGACTTCATCCTTTGTCATCTCAGCATAAGTCTTGGGTGTTTGGAAATTTGCATCCAGAACAGACACTTTCATGGGGATGAAACGTCCTTCCTTGACTGTTATAAAGATTCTAGGGTCAGCTACTTCCATGAATAGCCTAACCCTTTCCTTCCAGATGCCAAATCCCTCCTACATTTAGATAGGAAGCTTCATGGCACCCAGCTCCTTATAGTTCACTCATGAACCCATAAGGATAGTTTGTAGCTATCTTGGAAGATCACTCAGATGGTTAGATCCTTTTTTGAGCAACCTCCCTCTAATACCACTTGAAAGTTTTTATTTTCAAGGTAGCTAACATCCTAGGGGGTGAATAGGTTGTCTATCTGATATTATTAGATTTTAATTTTAGTCTGAAAGAAAAGGGGATAGATACTACTCTAGAGGGGGGGTGAATAGAGTAATAAAAAATTACACTAGCAAAGTTGACTGTCTACTCAACTCCCTTGGATTTAATTGCAGAATGAAGGTTATAGATATTTGAGATTAAACCCTAAAGCCTAACACAAGTGATGTGCACAAAAGGCAGCCAACTGTAATTACAGTTAAGGTTTGGAATCCTAAATAGCAACTAGCAATCCTAGTTAAAATCTAATCACAGCCACAATGCAAGTAATTAATTAAAGCATTCCAGACGACATAAGGAATTTATAGTAGTTCCCCAAACAACTTGGGTACGTCCACTCTTCTACCAACAAGGTAGGAATCCACTCAGGTTTTTGATCAGGTGCCCTGCCACCAACAAGATCTACTGCAGGTAGATCTAGAGACCCTTTAGACTTTTGATCAGGTGTTTAAAAACCAACACAGGTTTTTGTCAGGTGCCCCGCCACCAAGGGATACTTTTGAAGGGAGTAATAACCCTTTACAGGAGGGGGAAAGAAGGTTAAGGTGTCTTCTCTATTTTACAATAGATTAGAGAAGCACAATAACTTGCACTGAGCTAGAAAGCTCTAAAGAATCAAGGCTCCCCTGGCTAAAAGAATGTCCAGGTGAAGTCTTGCTTCAGTGCAGAAACTCTTCAGAAAATCTGAAGGAAAAAGCTACAAGAAGATAAATAATATGAAATAAAATTTCTTCTTTAGGCAGCTATCTTCTTCTTCTTCTTCTTCAAAAAGCTCTGAGGCAAATCTTCCTGGAGGTAGGAGAACTCAGGTTGAAGAAGAGTGAAGAACTAAAACTTCTTCTCAGTTGAATGTGAACGAGCTGAGAGCAGTTGAAAACTGTAAGTTCTTAGTTTGAATGCTGCAGTTAGCTTTTGAAAATATGAGAACTCGTTTTTTTCTTTCTTCAAAGAAGTCTTTATATAGCAGCAGCAGCAACAGCTCTCAAAAGATTTTGAATCTTGTCTTTTACTGAAATCTGTAAGCTGGGCTGCAAAAAGCATAAAGCAAAACAAAATACTGCAGGCAGATATCCTATAAAAGGATAAAGCTTTCTAAAAAGCTGCAAATAACTCTGATGAAATAATATAAGAGAAAGTCACATCAGAAGAGACTCTTTATGGCCAAGGAAGACTTTTTGAGTCTAACGGCTATAAAGGACAGCCTGGCAGATCAAGCAGAAATCATATCTCAGCTAATAAGACAAACAACTTTGTCAGAAAAGATTAGCTCATGCATAAGGAATGGAATAGATATTGCATGGAAATATTATCACAATTTATTCAAATAATCTTTTATAAAATATGCTGAAATAAATATGAAATAAATCACATCATAGAAGACGACAAAATTATTCAAAGCATACAGCAAAACGTCGAACGACCCTCAGAGATCGTCGACCGAAGCACGGAGATCGTCGACCTATCAGACAGATAGTCGAACGATCCAGATAGTCGAACTATCAAAGAAGATAGTCGAACTACCTCAGCAGATAGTCGAACTATCAGGACAGATAGTCGAGCTATCAGATAGTCGATCTATCAGGACAGATAGTCGAACTACCAAAGCGAAGCAGATAGTCGACCTATCAACAGATAGTCGAACTATCACAGAAAACAGATAGTCGAGCTATCAACAGATAATCGAGCTATCAAAACAAAACAGATAGTCGACCTATCAACAGATAGTCGAACTACCAGATAGTTGAACTATCCAAGCAGATAGTCAAACTATCAACCAAAATAGATAGTCGACCTATCAACAGATAGTCGAACTATCAAAGCAACACAGATAGTCGACCTATCAATAGATAGTCGAACTATCAGATAGTTGAACTATCCAAGCAGATAGTTGAACTATCAAGCAAAATAGATAGTCGACCTATCAAACAGATAGTCGAACTATCAAACGAAAACAGATAGTCGACCTATCAAACAGATAGTCGAACTATCAAACGAAAACAGATAGTCGACCTATCAAACAGATAGTCGAACTATCAGATAGTTGAACTATCCAAGCAGATAGCCGAACTATCAAACAAAGCAGATAGTCGACCTATCAACAGATAGTCGAACTACCAAAGAGAACAGATAGTCGACCTATCAAACAGATAGTCAAACTATCAAAGACAACCGATAGTCGACCTATCAAGTAGATAGTCGAGCTATCAGGAAGACGATCGTCGAACGGCTGATCGACGATAGTCGAGCGACGTTCGACCTTAGTCGAACGAAACTACTTAACCAAATATTCATCTGGAAAATCAATTCTACACAACTAGAGAATCTAACCTATCAACTAACCTTTGACCATAGATAAATCTTGGGTCAAGAGACAGAAAGAGAAGACTGAACACAAATCAAAACTAGGGTACCAACAATCTCCCCCTATTTGAGTTAAGTCTCTCAACAACTAAAACATACAAAACTAATTACAGAAAGTAAATGAAATGCATGAAAAGAAATTACTAAGCAGATAACATCAATCAAGTAGATAAGCAATTAACTGTCAATCAATGAAATATTATGGTGCTTCAGAGTTAGGATTAGGATCACAAGAGCTAGAACCAAAATTAATCTTTTTAGAGGGATCTTGGGCTTCTTTTCTCGATAGCTTCAGGTCTTATTCTCCGATGATCTTCAATTATGACGCTCTTGGGACAACTGCCTCAGGATGTTTTTCCATATACTTTGAAGGATCAAATATCTCAGGTCTAACCTGGAATTTATCGAGCTCCTTCATTCTGAATTTTGACATTGTGGTCAATCCTGCAGTGTCTTTTCCTTCTGCTTTTGCTTTCTTAATTTGAGCTGCTCCAACAAGTTCAAGAAAACAAGCCATCCTAAAATTAGGATCGAGCTCTGGGCTTTCATAAACAATCTCAGAAGATGTATCAACTGGTTCTTTATCCTGAATGACTAGATAAGAGGGAGGAGCAGACTTAGCAAATATCTTGCTAGAATTTTCAGATAAAATATTTTGCTTACCTTTTGAAACATCCTTCACAGAGTGATCTGGCTTAGGATAGGTTGAGCTTTTGATTTCTTTAGACTGAGGAGGAGAGAAAGTTGGTCTTTGATACACTACCTCCTTTACTTGTTCCTTAACAGCATCAGGTCTTTGATAGCCAGTTTGACTTTTACCTTGGTATCCTTGTGAACTTCTCCTTTGAGCTGACTGAGATGGATTTAATCTTTCAGACTGAGTAGTAGGTTTTGCAGATAAGTTTCCTGAGGCTCCTGCACTGGGAGGTGGAGGAGGAGGACCTCTAGGATTCCATCTTGGAATAGGAGAGTCATACCTCTTTGACTTTTTCCTTTGCTTCTGCTGATTCTTAGAGAAAGCCATCCAGTGCTGGAAGTCTTTTGACTTAGGATCAATGCCTTTCAGAATATAATAAGAAGTATCATTATCTGGATTAGGAGGAGGAGGAGGAGCTACATCTTTCCTTTTCTTTTTAGCAATTCTTTTTCTTTTTGACTCAGCAGATTCATCAGAATCAATTTCATCTTCAGAATTAGAAGAAATGGGCAGATCATAGGGATCAAATGCATCTTGCATAGCTCTTTCCTTTTCCTTAAGAGCAGCTTTTTCTATTTCTTCTTCCATGGCATCCTGTGCCAGGAGAGCATCTAAATCCAAACCCGGGGAATCATCCCATACAGTAGATTTTTCAATTTGATCATCTGCAGCCTTTTCTTGAAGATCAGAAACTGTCATAGTGACCAGTTCTGCTTGCACTTCTGGCTGAGCTGGCTGATTAGCTTCAGATACTTGAACAGCTGGTTCTGATTGAACTTGAACTTCTGGAGCTGGTTGGATAACAGGCTCTTGAACATCTAAAATTTATTCCATTTTATCTGTAGTATTATGAATAAAATTTTTCTAAATGACATCTAATCATCCCTTCCAGGTATTCCCATACAAGCATATCAGTTATTAAGTCTAAAAAGTGAGTAAAGGGAATACCTTCAGAATCGACCACTGCGTGTCCTAACTCCCATAATTCATCTAGAAAGGAAGTGATAATTCCTTCTAGGTACAGGGCGACCAAGGGAGTAGAACATTCTTCTAAGCAAGCTTTAACAATAAATTTAGACTTTAATAAAGCATTAGAAATTTCTGTTTCAGATAAAGAAGGAGGAGCTGAATCTTCTATTGCTTTCTCTGCCACTGCATGATGATCTGCTGGAGGGGTGGCCAAAGGCTGCTCAGAGACATCTTCATCAAGCATCTCCCCCTGCCTAATTTCAGTAGATACTGAAACCAGACCCCTAGAGAAAGAGGGCTCAGCAGACTTTGAGAGTGCTTGAATAGTAGTAGTCAAAGAGGAGATAGAGGAAGCAAGAGGAGCAATTGCCTCTTCAATCATAGTTTTGATTGAGGGGGTAATTAACTCCACAATGCTAGAGATAAATGTTGGAGTTATTTCAAAGGATGATGATGATGATTGGGGAATTTCAGATGATGGAAGATTAGCAGGGATGGTGTATTCATGATGAGCTAAGAATGAACTGGAGATGGAAGAGTGGATGCAGGGTGATCAATGTGATTAGAAGAGGGAATTGGAGACTGAGGAGGAGTAGAAATCTCAGAAACCAATAAATCAAAACTAGGATGAGATATCCTAGCAAGATGAGATGGGAGAGGAGATGCAGGAGGAGATGCAAGAGGAGAAGCAGAAGGTCGTACTTCAATTGAAGTTGATGGAACGTCAACTGAAGTAGACGGCAAAGCAGATGAAGAAGATGGAAGGGATGGATTTGCTGAGCCAGCTGCTTGAAGGGGGGAGTGACTGAGACAGTCCTGGTGCTCTCAGATATAACTAGAGCAACCCCTGCTGGAGCGGGCTTCAGGAAGGTTCTTTTCCATTTGTTGAACAAGGCTGGATCCATCTTCTTGCTGGCGTTGATCGAGGTAGCAGCTGAGACTAACAGATGGGGATATTTCTCCTTCAGAAAAATCCCAACTACCCTTCCCAGGGTAACTTCTTTCTTGCCATTCTTTTTCCTGATCAAATCAAACATAACGCCTGCCCAATTAATCTGTTTCTTATTTACAATTGCACACATCAGTACAAACTGCTGTCTTGTAATATTGTCGTGGGCGGAGTGCTTTCCCAGTAGCACTTTTCTAACTATTTCAGCAAGAAACTTAATCTTAAACGGAAAGTTTACTTTGAGAAGCTTAGAGGGAATGCCTTCTGCATGTCCCAGCTCTGTTAACATCCTCCCAAACTCAGGGGTATCCTGCTCGAACTCTTCTTCCCCATTTATTAATCCAAAAATTTCAGTTAGAATAGCGGGATTCAATGTTACCTCTTCTCCGCCAATGGTTCCGGTCATCGAATCATCAGTTGAAGACGAAGTGAATGCCCACTCTTTGATCTCTTGAGTGTTTATCTTTTTTCTGGAGGACATGAGCTTCTCTAACCCTTGATCTTTGCACAGATTAAGAATTTCCACAATGCCGGGTTCGCAGCAGCTGAAGGAGTTGAAATCTACACTGAATCCTGCATCAAACTTCACTACTGCTAGGAGCGCTGGAGAAATCGCCATCGAACGAGTTGGAGAAGACGAGGGAGAGACGGCGAGGATGAAGCGGCAGAAAACGCAAGACAAAGAGCAAGCGGGAAGACGGAATGCGAAAAGACGCTCTCCGTCGACGATAAAAACAACGATCTCTTAACCTAGGTCGACCATCGGCTTTATATTAAAACAACGATCGTCGATCTATTTAAAAGATACTAGAGACGATGTTCGAACGGTCGTTCGATGATCGGTCCTGAAGCAGAGTAGTCGATCAATCGTTCGACTATTTCTGTCTTCACAAACATCAGACTGTCGTCAACCATAGATCGACGATGAGCTCGACCTGTTCGACGATCTTCGAACGCCGGTCGACGATCTTCAAGCAGATCAACTATTATCAACCATAGGTCGACGATAGGCTTGATCCGATCGACTATCTTCGAACGTCGTTCGACTATCTTCGAACAAGTTTCAAGAAGGCAGACGTCACACTTAGTCTCTTCCATTAATCATGCCTAGTTGAACTAAAAAGAACAGATGCTTCTGTTCATCTAAGGGCTTGGTGAATATATCACCTCTCTGAAGGTCTGTGGATATGAACTCAAGGCTGATCTTGTTCTTTTCCACACAATCTCTTAGGAAATGGTGCCGGATCTCAATGTGCTTCATTCTAGAGTGGTGCACAGGATTTTGTGCAATAGAGATAGCACTGGTACTATCACACATGATTTTTGTGTTCTTGTGTGAGTACCCATAATCCAAAAGTTGGTTTTGTATCCACAGGATCTGTGAACAATAACTAGCAGCTGCTATATATTCAGCTTCTACAGTTGAGGTTGATACAGAGGCCTGCTTCTTACAGAACCAAGAGACCAATCTCTCTCCCAGGAACTGGCAAGTTCCTGAGGTACCTTTCCTGTCAACTCTACAGCCAGCATAATCAGAATCAGAATATCCAATTAATTCAAATTCTGACTCAGCTGGGTACCAAAGTCCTAGATTTGGACATCCCTTCAGGTATCTCAAGATTCTTTTGAGAAGAATCAGATGAGATTCCTTGGGGTTGACCTGGAATCTAGCACAAAGGCATGTAGCAAACATTATGTCTGGCCTACTTACAGTTAAATATAATAGGGAACCAACAATGGCCCTATAATTCTTTTGATCAACAGGCTTTCCCTGATCATCATAATCAATAACTACATTAGTAGCCATGGGTGTATGCATTGCTGAAGCATCAGCCATCCCAAACTTCTTTACCAATTCCTTGGCATATTTGGATTGGGAGATGAAGATGCCATCAACATCTTGCTTTACTTGGAGACCAAGAAAGTAAGACAGCTCACACATACTACTCATCTCAAACTTGGAATGCATCAAGTTAGAGAACTTTTTGCACAGTTTAGGATTAGTGGAACCAAAAATAATGTCATCCACATACACTTGAACTAACAGGATTGTGTCCTTGTGGTGCTTGACGAAGAGGGTTCTATCAACTACTCCCCTAACAAAGTTGTGCTCTAACAGGAAACTAGCTAGAGTCTCATACCAGGCTCTTGGTGTTTGTTTGAGTCCATACAGAGCTTTTTGCAACATGAATACATGTGAGGGCTGAGTTGAAGAAACAAACCTAGGTGGCTGTTCAACAAATACCTCTTCCTTTAGCTCACCATTTAGAAAAGCACTTTTTACATCCATCTGAAAAACTTTAAATTTCATATAGGCTGCATAGGCTAAGAAGATCCTTATTGCCTCTAGCCTTGCAACAGGAGCAAAGGTTTGGTCATAATCTATACCTTCCTCCTGTCTGTAGCCCTGAGCTATAAGCCTAGCTTTATTCCTTACAATGATTCCATTTGCATCCAACTTGTTTCTATACACCCACTTGGTGCCTATGATCAGTTGGCCTTTAGGTCTTGGAACCAAAGTCCATACTTTATATCTCTCAAACTGATTGAGTTCCTCTTGCATAGCAATGATCCAGTGGGGATCTAGCTCAGCATCTTTAATGGTGAGGGGCACAATCTGTGAGAGGAAACAAGCGTGCATCACATCCTGTCTTAACTGATGTCTTGTTTGAACACCAGCTGATATGTCTCCTATCACTTGAGATGTAGGATGATCTCTAAGTGTGACAATATCAGCAGGTGGGATGTGATCTTCAGCAATAGTTGGGATTAATTCCTCAGGAGGAATTTGATCTACTATTGGTGGTACAGCAACAACTTCTGCAATGTCTTCATCACTATCTGATTCAGTGATATGAAGAGTTGAAAGATGAAGAATCTCTTGAGTGACATCTTTGGTGGATTCTTGTACCTGCAATGAACTAGAGGAAGGGGAAGTTTCCTTCTCCTTGTAAAACATTTGGGATTCATCAAAGGATACATGAACAGACTCTTCAATTTTAGAAGAAGATTTATTAAAAACCCTATAAGCTTTGCTTACTTGAGAATATCCAAGAAAAATTCCCATTGAAGCTTTTGCTTCAAATTTTCTAAGGTATTCTTTATTATTATTATGAATATAAACTAAACAACCAAATACTCTAAAATAATTTATTTTAGGTTTCTTTCCTTTAAGCAACTCATAAGGAGTTTTACACTTAAGTTTGTGTATCAGACTTCTATTCAAGATATAGTTGGCTGTACTAACAGCTTCTGCCCAATAGGAAAGAGGCATATTAGTATCTGCCAACAATGTGCCAGCAGCTTCAATTAGTGTTCTGTTCTTCCTTTCAACTACCCTATTTTGTTGGGGAGTTCTAGGAGCTAAGAAGCTATGTTTGATACCTTCTCTGTCACAGAATTCTTGCATGAGAAGAGAGTCAAACTCAGTACCATGATCACTTCTGATCAAGGCCACATGAGTAGAGTACTCAGTCTGCACACATAATAGAAAATCTGTAAGGGCTTTGAAGTTATCAGCTTTAGTTCTCAAAAAGAACACTCAAGTAAATCTAGAGAAGTCATCTACAATGACTAGGGTGTAATACTTCCCTCTTAAACTCTGTATATTTATTGGGCCAAATAGGTCCAAATGTAATAAATACAGGATTCTAGGAGAATCACTTTTATTTACTGATTTAAATGAATTCTTGGTTTGCTTGCCTAATTGACAAGCCTTGCATAGGCTCTCCTTCTTGTAGGGGCAAGGAGGTAAACCTCTAACAAGGTTGTGTTTAGATAACCTAGATATATTCTTGAGGTTAACATGGCTAAGCCTTTTATGCCATAAAGTATTGTTATTTGTTACTTCATTAAACAAGCAGATTTCAGAGTGAGTTGAGTTAAAATCTACTAAATAAATGTTACCTTGTCTAATACCTACTAATACAACATTATTATTTAAAGTAATATTACTAAGAGAGTTAGAGAATGATACATGGTATCCAGCATCACATAACTGACTTACTGAAATTAGATTATGCTTCAGTCTAGTTACATAAGCAACTCTCTTGAATGTTACAGCTCCAATTATCATCCTGCCATAGCCTTCAGTTTGACCACAGCTTGAATCTCTAAAGATTACCTTTGGGCCAAGCTTTGCCTTGAACCTTGACAGATGTTCTTTATTTCCTGTCATATGCTTGGATCAACCACTATCCAAATACCACTTATTTTGAGTGATAGGATAGGTCTTCACCTACAAATAAATCAATTAAACATTGTGGACCCAGGTAACCTTGGGTCCCTTGTTTTTCACATAAGAAAAACTGGAAATAAATGAATAAGCATGCTGAGGGTGATAACCTAACGGGTAGGATCTCCTAGGTGGGATTCTCCATGCAGATGATGGGTCAATGAACCTAGGGTTTCTATTTTCATTCTGGTTTCTAACGTTCTGGGTGAAGTTTTGAAATTCATTTTGAAAACGTCGATCGGCGTTCGACGATTGGTACCCAGATCGTCGATCTCCGTTCGACCACTGGGCCTGCGATCGTCGAGCTGCGTTCGACGCTCTTTGTAATTCCTTAAATTTTTGTTTTCTTTTCTCTCTCTTAGCTTTATTTAAGGCTTTATTAACCTGATTAACTTACTCAGTGTTCTTTATCCCATCAGCTGAGATAAATTTCACTGGAGTTGAAAGATGGTTTTTAAGAACAATTGGGGGTTCACTAGAAGATGCTCCTAAGCCTAATTTGTTATTGCCTGACCTAGTGTTAGACATGCTGGTTATTTCAAGCAACTTAAGGCTTCTACCATTCAGAGACTCTTCTAACCTTTTGGACTTAGCTAATTCATTCTTAAGGAATTTTATTTCTTCACTAGCATTAGTGAGTTCTGCTGTTAACCTAATGTTTTCAATAGAAATCAATTCAGATTCAGCTAGTTTATTTCTAAGCTCTTTTATTTCCTTTTCAGAACTAATTAAATCTAAACATAAAGATTTAAAATCAGATTTAAATTCAGCAGATGTAAAGTCATAAGAAGATAATACCTCATCTTCAGTTGGTATTTCTTCATCAGAATCTGAGTTCTCTGCAGCTGAGTGATTGCTGCAGGCATCAATTGCCATCAAGCAAACTTCCTTTGCCTTCTTTTCTTCCTCATCCTCACTGGAGCTTGAGGAGGAAGATTCCTCATCAGAATCGCTCCAGGTTTCAGCAACAAAGCCTCTCTCCTTCTTTTTGTTCTTCTAGGAGGATGGCTTGGAATGCTTCCTGTGCTGATCCTTGTCTTTCCTTTTATCTTTATTCTTTTCCTCTGGACAATCTGGAAGAATATATCTAGGCTTCCTGCAACCATAGCAGATTATTTCTTTAGAAGGAGTACGATCATACCTTGGTTTATCTTCATACTTTGAAGATTTCTTTCTGAATTCCTTCCTTCCCATCTTGAGAAACCTTTTGGCAAATAATGCCATCAGTTCCTCATTGGACTGGCTTCCTTCAGAAGCATCAGCAGCCTTGAGAGCAAGGGTTTGCTCTTTTCTTGTGGGAGTTGGAGTTTTTGCTTTAGCTTCAGCTTCCCTGGACTTCAGCACTTGCTCAAAAGACTTAAGCTTGCCGAGAAGGGCTTCTGTTGAGATTTCTGTTATGCTTCTGGCCTCCTTGATAGGCCAGATCCTCAGATCCCATGTGCTAGGGAAGCACATAAGAATCTTATCATTGACCTCTGTCAATGAAATATCCTTATCAAGAGTCCTTAGCTCATTGATGATTGAGCTGAGCCTTGTGTACATAGCTTCAACTGATTCAGCATCAGTTTTCTTGAAGTTCTCACACTATGAGATAAGGTTGGACCTCCTATCCTTCTTTTCATCAGCTGAACCAGCTACAATCTGGTTCAGTGTATCCCACATTGCTTTTGTTGAGGAGCAGTCAGCAACCTTCTAGAATACTTCATCAGACATTGTCTGAGCCAGAATGTTCATTGCCTTAGCATCTGCTATCTTTGCCTTTTCGTATTCATCATTATAATATGGAGGAGGCACTGCACTCATATCAGTTTATGATGAGGCAGTAGCTGCAGCAGGTGCTCTTGGTGGTCCTGTCAAAATAGAAGCAAAGATACTCTCATCAATAGAATTCATATATAATTTAATCCTTGCCTTCCAGATGCCAAACTTAGCTAAGTTGCATGCTGGAGGTTTGGTGCTAGAGTAATCCTTGGACTGGGCCATGATAGTGAAAGTGAATATCTATAAACTTTGGTATCTATCAGGATCTTGTGACTTAGGTGTTAGCCTATACAGTCAGCCAACCTCCCTCTGATACCAATTGAAAGAAAAGGGGATAGATACTACTCTAGAGGGGGGGGGGTGAATAGAGTAATCAAAAATTACACTAGCAAAGTTGACTGTCTACTCAACTCCCTTGGAGTTAATTGCGGAATGAAGGTTATAGATATTTTAGATTAAACCCTAAAGCCTAACACAAGTGATGTGCACAAAAGGCAGCCAACTGTAATTACAGTTAAGGTTTGGAATCCTAAACAGCAACTAGCAATCCTAGTTAAAATCTAATCACAGCCACAATGCAAGTAATTAATTAAAGCAATCCAGACGACACAAGGAATTTATAGTGGTTCCCCAAACAACTTGGGTACGTCCACTCTTCTACTAACAAGATAGGAATCCACTCAGGTTTTTGATCAGGTGCTCTGCCACCAACAAGATCTGCTGCAGGTAGATCTAGAGACCCTTTAGACTTTTGATCAGGTGTCTAAAAACCAACACAAGTTTTTGATCAGGTGCCCTGCCACCAAGGGATACTTTTGAAGGGAGTAATAACCCTTTACAGGAGGGGGAAAGAAGGTTAAGGTGTCTTCTCTATTTTACAATAGATTAGAGAAGCACAATAATTTGCACTGAGCTAGAAAGCTCTAAAGAATCAAGGCTCCCCCTGGCTAAAAGAATGTCCAGGTGAAGTCTTGCTTCAGTGCAGAAACTCTTCAGAAAATCTGAAGGAAAAAGCTACAAGAAGATAAATAATATGAAATAAAATTTCTTCTTTAGGCAGCTATCTTCTTCTTCTTCTTCTTCAAAAAGCTCTGAGGCAAATCTTCCTGGAGGCAGGAGAACTCAGGTTGAAGAAGAGTGAAGAACTAAAACTTCTCCTCAGTTGAATGTGAACGAGCTGAGAGCAGTTGAAAACTGTAAGTTCTTAGTTTGAATGCTGCAGTTAGCTTTTGAAAATATGAGAACTCGTTTTTTTCTTTCTTCAAAGAAGTCTTTATATAGCAGCAGCAGCAACGGCTCTCAAAAGAGTTTGAATCTTGTCTTTTACTGAAATCTGCAAGCTGGGCTGCAAAAAGCATAAAGCAAAACAAAATACTGCAGGCAGATATCCTATAAAAGGATAAAGCTTTCTAAGAAGCTGCAAATAACTCTGATGAAATAATATAAGAGAAAGTCACATCAGAAGAGACTCTTTACGGCCAAGGAAGACTTTTTGAGTCTAACGGCTATAAAGGACAGCCTGACAGATCAAGCAGAAATCATATCTCAGCTAATAAGACAAACAACTTTGTCAGAAAAGATTAGCTCATACATAAGGAATGGAATAGATATTGCATGGAAATATTATCACAATTTATTCAAATAATCTTTTATAAAATATGCTGAAATAAATATGAAATAAATCACATCATAGAAGACGACAAAATTATTCAAAGCATACAGCAAAACGTCGAACGACCCTCAGAGATCGTCGACCGAAGTACGGAGATCGTCGACCTATCAGACAGATAGTCGAACGATCCAGATAGTCGAACTATCAAAGAAGAGAGTCGAACTACCTCAGCAGATAGTCGAACTATCAGGAAAGATAGTTGAGCTATCAGATAGTCGATCTATCAGGACAGATAGTCGAACTACCAAAGCGAAGCAGATAGTAGACCTATCAACAGATAGTCGAACTATCACAGAAAACAGATAGTCGAGCTATCAATAGATAGTCGAGCTATCAAAACAAAACAGATAGTCGCCCTATCAACAGATAGTCGAACTACCAGATAGTTGAACTATCCAAGCAGATAGTCGAACTATCAACCAAAATAGATAGTCGACCTATCAACAGATAGTTGAACTATCAAAGCAACACAGATAGTCGACCTATCAATAGATAGTCGAACTATCAGATAGTTGAACTATCCAAGCAGATAGTTGAACTATCAAGCAAAACAGATAGTCGACCTATCAAACAGATAGTCGAACTATCAAACGAAAACAGATAGTCGACCTATCAAACAGATAGTCGAACTATCAAACAAAAACAGATAGTCGACCTATCAAACAGATAGTCGAACTATCAGATAGTTGAACTATCCAAGCAGATAGTCGAACTATCAAACAAAGCAGATAGTCGACCTATCAACAGATAGTCGAACTACCAAAGAGAACAGATAGTCGACCTATCAAACAGATAGTCGAACTATCAAAGACAACCGATAGTCGACCTATCAAGCAGATAGTCGAGCTATCAGGAAGACGATCGTCGAACGGCTGATCGACGATAGTAGAGCGACGTTCGACCATAGTCGAACGAAAAACTACTTAACCAAATATTCATCTGGAAAAGCAATTCTACACAACTAGAGAATCTAACCTATCAACTAACCTTTGACCATAGATAAATCTTGGGTCAAGAGACAGAAAGAGAAGACTGAACTCAAATCAAAACTAGGGTACCAACATAGTCTTCCTTAGTACTTAGTGTGTTGGCAGTGATTAGCTTTCAAGTACCTGCATAAAGAAAACAGCAAAAAAACACACACAGATTTATAGTGGTTCCCCAACTTTTAGGTACATCCACTCTCCTCCCACCTTGCCAACTTCCTATTAGTCAAGGCACTTTTCCAAACCACTGCTCCAAAGAGCTTACACCTCAGATCCCTCAGGATTTCTCAGTCTCCTCCAGGATTTATAACTCAGCCATAAGGACCTACAACTCAGTGATCGACAGATCACCTACATCAGGAAAAAGGCCCTACACTCAAGCTGGGAGGATAGCCCTACCTCAGATCCACTAGGGATCCTACCTCAGACCTAAAGGTCGTACTCTCAGAGAGTTTTCCTCTCCTACAGATCCAAGATCAATTTGACCACCTACCTCATATCCAAACTAGATCCTATAGCTCAGGAAAATTTGCCCTACCTCAGGCTTAGAGAGCCCTACAACTCAGATCCAAAGGGATCCTACTTGAGTGAAATAGATTTATATTTATCATAGAGAAATTTCTCTGTGATAACCTCTTGAGCTGAGTAACTCAGCTCTAACTTTCTTCACAGCTACAAGGATCTTGAGTTGGAAGTAACTAGGAGTAAACTACTCTGCTTCATCTTCCTTCCCAGGATAGATTCAGTAACTTTTGTTCTCCCTTCTTCTCAGCTTAAGAAGTAGATCTTCAAATTTGAGTTTGCTGAACTGAGAAGCAACTTGATATGCAAAAACTTGTTCTCTGTTTCTGCTTCTCCCTTAGAAGGAAGACCTTCTAAACTTGCTGGTGTAGGTGAAGATGACACCAGCTAACTGAACTTTTGGTACTTGCAGGAAGACTTCAAGCTTTTTCTCTACAGTAATGGCATGGAAGATGAAGTCCAGCCGCAACTTTTTGAATCAATAAAACCATAAAAGTTGTTTTGCATCTTGGCCCATCTCTTCCTTTTGTAGTTCGCCGATCGACGACTCTTATAAATCAGTGGTGCCCACCTACAGCTTCCAGCTGAACCTTGCTTTAACAGAAGAAGATGTACAGTAGCTTCTCGACAGAGTTTGTCGTGTTTTGTAGCTTCTCCGTACTTGATTTGAAATTAGTTGACTTTGTCGATTTTGCTGATTTTGCAGACGTCAGCACCGTGGACTTAGCCAAAATCAAGCATCAATAGAGTAGGAATTGAGTGAATGAGCTTCACTCAATGCCAAGACACTTAGACAGAATTCTGTCTATCTAGACGTTGACAGCGTTAAGTGAGCAAGCCTTACTTAACACTTTTTGCCTTAGCTTATTCTTCAGCCTTTTCTGCATGCTTGGCATTGAGTGACCACGCCTCACTCAACACCTTATGCCTTAGCCATGCTTTCTGTAATTTTGGCATTAACAGTATTGAGTGACCACACCTCACTCAATGCCTTATGCCTTAGTCATTTTCCTGCTTCTACAGCATCTTAAGCGGTTAGAGCGTTGAGTGAGCACGCCTCACTAAGCGCTTTTTTCTTTAGCCAAATTTTATAAATCATGGCATTGAGAGCGTTGAGTGAGCATGTCTCACTCAACTCTTTCTTCCTTAGTCAGACTTTTCTACTCCTTGGCATTGAGTGAGTAAGCTCCACTCAACGCCAGACTACTTAACAGTTCTAATTCTGTTTATCTGGCATTGAGTGAGTAAGCTATACTCAATGCATTTGGACATAGCCAAATTTCTGTGTCTGAAAACACAGACTCTAACTGGATGAGATTCAGTCAACGCTTTATCATATGGCATTGAGTGAGCTTGCCTCACTCAATGCCTGTGGACTTAGTCAAATATCAGCACAGATTTTCTATGGCTTTGACTTTGTTAGAAACGAACTAAAAACAAGCCGGAACGGGTATAACTGAAATTTTATTATCAGAAAAAGGTATCTATTACAAAGGTATGCCCTCCCTTATATAGAATGGAGGAGAGAAGAGAGAATACAAATAAGAGATGTGGGACTAAAAATTTACAGAACTAAGCGGACTATACAGATCAAACCGCACAGACCGCGCGGTTAGACAGAAGGGCTAACCGCACGGCTACCACCAGAGAGAGAGAGAGACCGCCAGAGGAGACCACCAGGGGAGACCGCCAGACCGTTCGGCAACAGCACAGCAACCAAACCGCTGAGAGAGACCGTCAGACCGCGCGGTCTCCAACCCGCCAAGACAGACCGCCCGGTCACATTTCAACACTCCCCCTCAAGCTGGAGCATATATATCGATCATGCCCAGCTTGTCACAAATATGAAGGAACGAGGCGGATACTAGCTTGGTGAAGATGTCAGCCAGCTCTTTCTCAGAAGTAACAAATGGAGTGCAAATTTGTTCCTTTAAAATCTCTTCACGAATGAAATGACAATCGACCTCAATGTGCTTGGTTCTTTCATGAAAAACTGGATTTTTGGAGATGTATATAGCAGCCTTGTTGTCACAGAACATAGGTAGAGGATGGTTGTAGACCTCTCCTAAATCCAGCATGAGAGCCCGAAGCCACTTTAACTCACAAGTGGTCGATGCCATACTCCGATACTCTGCTTCAGCACTGGACCTGGAGATAACAGACTGCTTCTTGCTCTTCCAGCTTACCATATTTCCCCCAACAAAAGTGCAGAAACCGGAGGTAGACTTGTGATCCCCTTTGTCATCAGCGTAACTCGCATCTGAGTATGCTTCAATCCTCAGATGACCATTCTTCTGAAAGAGCAATCCTTTCCCAGGGGCTGCTTTGACATACTCCAAGATCCGCAAGGCGGACTGTAGATGGCACTCCCTAGGTGCTTGCATGAATTGACTCACCTTGCCCACAGCATAGGAAATGTCGGGCCTGGTCACAGTGAGGTATATGAGCTTACCAACAAGTCGCCTGTACCGCGTAGTATCCGAAAGAAGAGGCGAATCATCTGTCCAGGTTTTGTCTTCTCCAACAGCCATGGGACACCGGGCAGGTTTAACCCCAGTCAATCCTGCTTCTTTTAAAAGATCAAGGGCATACTTACGCTGAGAGAGGACTAAGGAGTTGGGCTTCCGAGAGATTTCGATCCCCAAAAAGTACTTCGGAGAGCCCATGTCTTTCGTGACTAGATGTTGACGAAGGTGCCGCTTTATCAAGGCTACCCCTTCCTGATCATCGCCAGTGAGAAGAATGTCATCAACATAAACTGCAAGAACCACCAGTCCCGAGGAGGTTTTGCGAACAAATAGAGAGTGATCAGCAGAGCTGCGCACAAAACCAACGGCCGCCACGATGCTGCTGAACTTGTCAAACCAAGCTCGAGGGCTCTGCTTGAGGCCATAGATTGCCTTCTGCAGCCGGCATACTCGTGTCTCCCCCTGAGCAACATACCCAGGAGGTTGCTCCATGTAGACGGCCTCCTGAAGATCACCATAAAGAAAGGCATTCTTTACATCTAGCTGGGAAATTGGCCAGTCTTTATTGACCGCCACAGAGAGAAGAACCTGTATAGTGCTGAGACGAGCCACGGGAGAGAAGGTGTCAAAGTAATCAACTCCATAGGTCTGAGTAAAGCCCTTAGCAACAAGGCGAGCTTTATAACGGTCCACAGTGCCATCCGGGGAAAATTTCACCACAAAGACCCAGCGACAGCCAACGACATCAGTACCGAAGGGAGGAGGAATAAGAGTCCAGGTACCCCGCTCCGTTAGGGTGTCCATTTCCTCATCCATGGCCATCTTCCAGTGAGGAATAGCAAGGGCCTCCTGGTAAGAGCGGGGCGTGGCAGTGGCAGAGATAGCTAGAGCAAAGGCCCTGCGAGAAGGGGTAAGACGATCATACGAAACAACGGCAGTAAGGGGGTGTAGGGTACACGTCCGCACCCCTTTGCGAAGAGCTACAGGAAGATCCAGGTCAGCAAGTTCCTCGGCATCCGGAGCATCCGTGGCAGAGAGAGCTGGCCCGGGAGTAGAGAGCGACGGCGGCGGAGATGCGGGAGACGGTGGTGGAGAAGAGGGAGACGGCGGCGGAGTGGGAGGAGTGGACGGAGATGGAGTAGGGGTGAATATCGTAGTAGGAAACGAGGGAACAAAGGGAACAGCAGGAGAATCAGAAGATGGGAGAGGAGGAGAGGAGTCATCCGAGAAGTAGGAGGTATTCTCGAAGAAGGTGACGTCAGCAGAAACGAACTGCTTACGAAGGATGAGATCAAAGCAACAATACCCTTTCTGAGTGGTGGAGTATCCCAGAAAGATACATTTGGTGGAGCGAGGGGATAGCTTATCACGGGTGGCAGAGGGGGCATGCACAAAAGCAGTGCATCCAAATATTTGGAGAGGGAGGGGAAACGGCTCCTTGCCTGGATACAAAATGGAGAATGGGGTTTTTCCGTGAAGAACGGTGGAGGGAATGCGATTGATGAGGTAACAGGCAAGGAGAACAGCATAGCCCCAATAGGAGCGAGGAACATGCATCTGGGTCATCAAGGAACGAGCGACATCAAGGAGATGACGGTTTTTGCGTTCTGCCACACCATTTTGTTGTGAAGTATAGACACAACTAGTTTGATGAATAATCCCATATTGCATGCAGAAGACAGAGAAATCATGACTGATATATTCTTTGGCATTATCAGATCGAAGAACTTTAATAGAAACATCAAACTGAGTCTTGATCATGAGATAGAAGGATGTCCAGACAGAGAATAATTCGGAGCGATCTTTTAACAGATACACCCACGTACAGCGAGAGAAATCATCAATGAATGTGACAAAATATGAACTACCCCGACCAACGGTAGGAGTAGGAGAAGGACCCCAAATATCGGAGTGGATGAGATCAAACGGACGGGTGGATCCACGAACGTGCTTTGGAGGGAAGGAGGAGCGGTGATGCTTGCCAAGCTGACAGGCCTCACAGTTGAGCGGAGGACTTTGTGGAGGAAGGTGGGGCAGAAGTTGACGAAGAAGATGAGGAGGAGCATGACCAAGGCAGAGATGCCATTGGAGAAGATCTGTGGAGGTGGAGGAGAAGGTGGAGAAAGCGGAAATGTTGTCCAGGAAGTATAGGCCGCCACTCTCAGTCCCAGTAGCAATCGTCCGTTGGGAGGCCGGATCCTGAAAAGAGCAATTAGTAGAAGTAAAAGTAACAGAACATTGTAATTGCTTGCATAGAGAGGTAACAGATAATAAGTTGCATGGGAACTTGGGCACGTAGAGAGTATCCTCCAAACGAAGAGACGGAGAGACACGGACTATTCCCGTCCCATGAACCGACGATGAAGAGCCGTCAGCGAGAGTAACCGGGGGCAACCGACCATGTGTTTCTAGGAGAGAAAAACACTGGGGATTGCCGGTCATATGATTAGTAGCACCGGTGTCGATCAGCCATTTTCCTTGAGTAACAACGTGGGCACTACCAGAAGACGTGACCACCGAGGCGAGCGGCTCGGAGGAGTATATGGAATCCATGACAGGAGGAACAAAAGAACTGCAGCGGTCACGGTGACAGCACACCAGCGGCAAGAAGGGCCACGACCAAGATGCAGAGCAAGGCAAAAGGGAAGCACAAGCCGCGCGATACAATAGGAGGTCGCGCCGACTAACAGGCAGGAGCGGCTAAAGGAAGAGCCGCACAGAGGAAAAACAAGCCGCTGCGACTAAGAGACAGGTCGCGGGGACAAGAGAGGGCGGCGAAGGAAGAAGGGCAGAGAGGCCGCCTAAACAAGGAAGAACACACGCGAACAGAGAGAAATCGCGCGGATAGGAAGAAAAAATCTGCAGCGGTCACGGTGACAGCACACCAGCGGCCAGAAAAGCCACGACCAAGCCGCAGAACCAAACAGAAGGAGAGAAGTCGGGCGGCTAGCAGACAGACCGCGCGAACAGAAGAGGAGGATATCAGGAGACAGGTCGCAAAAGGCAACCAAGGCAAAAGAGGCTGCGGAGACAAGTCGCGGCGACTAGAGAAGAGAAGGAGGGAGCGGCGACTAGAATAGGTCGCAAGAAGCAAGCAACAGAAACAGGCCGCGAGAAGAAGAGGCAGGTCGCGCGGACAGAAGCAAAGGAGCAATAAGGCAACTGGTCGCGCGCACAGAGGGCAACGACAAGGAGGGCAAGAAGCCGCGCGAACAGGGCGCAAGCAGGCGAAGTAAACAGGTCGCGAGAAACAGGTCGCGAGAAAAAAACAAGCGGAAGAAACAAGCCGCGGAAACAGGCCGCGAGAAAAGGAAGAAAGCCGCGCGAACAGAGCGGACAGAATCAGGAGCCAATGACCGATGGCTCTGATACCATGTTAGAAACGAACTAAAAACAAGCCGGAACGGGTATAACTGAAATTTTATTATCAGAAAAAGGTATCTATTACAAAGGTATGCCCTCCCTTATATAGAATGGAGGAGAGAAGAGAGAATACAAATAAGAGATGTGGGACTAAAAAATTACAGAACTAAGCGGACTATACAGATCAAACCGCACAGACTGCGCGGTTAGACAGAAGGGCTAACCGCACGGCTACCACCAGAGAGAGAGAGAGAGACCGCCAGAGGAGACTGCCAGGGGAGACCGCCAGACCGTTCGGCAACAGCACAACAACCAAACCGCTGAGAGAGACCGTCAGACCGCGCGGTCTCCAACCCGCCAAGACAGACCGCCCGGTCACATTTCAACAGACTTACAAGGCAATACTCAATGAATATAGAGTATGGCATTGAGTGAGTGATACTCACTCAATGCTTGTGGACTTAGCCACTTTTCTGCACATTTATTCTTAGGTTGTTACTACATTAGCCTGTCTCACAGCCTTTTGCTGTTTGGCGATGAGTGTTGGAACAAACAAGGTCGGTTCCTCCTAAAGCTCGGAACTAAAGGTGCAGCTCGCCCTTACTATCTTTGGACCACCCTCTTGACAAGGCTCTCAAAATACTAGACCGGGGGCCTCTGCGAGGAGGTCCCACCTCGTACCCGGAAGAATCGGAAATTCTTCCCCTCCCTAGCAAATGCTGAGCTAGGTGCCATAGAAGAAGAGAAGGAGAGTTAGGAATGTCTGCCTTCTAAGGAACCTTACCGGTCTATTTATAGGCCTCTGAACTGGGACTGCCAATAACCAAATGGAGCTATCCTGAAATTACTAGAATACCCTTAGTCGGGTCTGCCAATAGCCAAACTCCGCTGTTCTGAGGGGTTATACACAGACCACCTAGGGCAAAAGCGTAAAATCCCATGGGGCTAAAAGATAGACCCGGCCCTACCTGAACCGGTCTTAAACCGAACCGGGGCTTGGCGAGAACTCCCTCCTGGGGTCCTCTCACCTAGCGAGAGCTCCATCTCGCTAGCGAGAGCTCCCCTCTAGAGCCCTCTTATATGGCGAGTTGGCTACTTACCCGCGAGTGCCTCCTCATTTGGTACTTACTCGCCAATCTCATGAAGCAGCTCTCGCTCAGACCCTTCTCACCTGGGCCCTCTCGTCTGTCCCTCTTATTGGGATCCACTCGCTCTGCGGCTTGACGACCGCCCTGGGCCGTCTCTCTTAGCTTCCTTCCTCAAGATTTTGGCTCCGTCTTGCTCATCCGAGGTTGTACACAATCCCCGCTCTTTTCGAGGTTGTTACAAACTTGGAAAGATAGTCCAACCGAAGCTCGTGTCATTAAAGTGAATTTATGAGGGAATATTTTGGTGGGCCCCTTTCCCAACCTATAAATATAGGACTCACCTTCCCACAAAGGGTAGTTTCCTTCGCTCTAGCCTCCTCTAGCCTCTGCCCTTATGTCTCTCAACAAAAGTTTTCGTGACCGCGTCGCGGCGGTACACCAGAGGAACAAGGCGACCGTGGCGGCTCTTAAAAAGATCCCGGTCCGTGCTCCTCCTTCATTACCATCATCATCTCCCCCCCCCCAAAGAAGGCGAAAGCCGCTCATCCTCCCCTCTCGGTAGGGGAGCCTTCTCGTACCTTTGCGGGGGGGCATGTCTCTCCTCCCCCGGCCAATCCTAGAGAAAAGGAGGTAAGTCCATCATCCTCGACATGCTTTCCTCTCCATCTCACGTGTCTTCTTACTTACTGCCCGTTTTTTTAAGGTCCCGGCGCCCTCTCATCGTCTGGAGACCATACGAATCAATACCTCCAAACAACGCCACCAGTCCGTCTCGCCACAACCCTCTACTCCTCTATCTACTCCCGCGATGAGGAGGGATGATCCTTCTAATACCGCGGGTTCATCTCGCCATTTTGGTTAGAAACTTTTCCTTTCGGGCCTTTCTTCGCTACCATTTCTCCATTTCACCTTCCCAATTTTCTACGCAGGTATGCGCGACTCGCATGTCGAGGACTCGCTTGTTGAAGATTACTCCAGACAGATGGTTGTCTCGCCCCCCTCCTCCCATAGACGAAATCGAAGACTACCTAGGCGATCCCATGGATCTGTTGGAAATGAAGCGTAGGGTAGCGGAGATGTTACGGAAGCACGCGCGCATCATCCAGAAGCTGGAAAAGGGGAAGCAAGTTGCGGACCATCGGATCGATTGGCTGGAGGTTCAGTGCGCCTGCCAGTCTTCGGAGATCAACGCTGATATTGAAGTGGACGAGACCGACCCCCAAGTGATCCTGAGCAAGGTCGACCAACAGCTCTGTCTCGCTCGTCCCGGTGTTTATGCGGCTCGCGCTTTCCACCTCCCTAGCCTCCACCCTTGCGCGAGATCCCGTGGTAGAGGGCGCTGGAGGTGGCACAAGAATTGACGAGTTCTCGCCTCATCTCGCGTCCCTTACCTTCATTTATGGCTTGTACTAAATTATTTAAGCCTCCGTCTCGCGCAAACTATGCGCCCTGTGAATTTGACGCTCGCCTCGCGCGAGACGAACTTTATTAATTTAATATTTGTCCACTTCTCCGTATTTGTTTGATTTTCTGTAATAGTACTTAAATTATGCAATTATGCTAATTTCTCTTGATCTACCGATCTTTTTAATTTTTATTTGTTCCCGCCGCTTGGTTGTGTTGTGGGCCCACCTAGGACTACACAAATCGAGGCCTGGAGAGAAAAAAGGTCGACCGCCTCTTCCCCTCCTCCTGCACAACTTCTTCGTTCGTACACTTTTTTTAACGCCCTATGATTGCTATAAATATCCCCTTCACCGGGGTCAGACCCACGCTTTCACAAACCACTGCGCTTCAGCCCCTCATTTTTCTTCGTCCCTCTCGCGTACGAACCACGTGTCTGCCATCTCACCTCCTCACCCCCGGGTCACCTCGCAAGCCTACTCTGCCTCCAATCCCGGCCGTCTCGCACGATTATGGGGAAGAAAAAACCTGAAGAAGGAGAGGGACGCAGCCGCTGCGGGAAGCGATTCGCAGATCACGATTTTCCACCCGGGCGTATCTCTGTGGATGAGTACGATGCATTCATTCACGAATACCTGTCGGAAAGCTTCAAATCGCGTCCCCCCAAAGTCTGCGAGAGCATAAACACATTCTACCCGGGGGGAGCTTTCTTTCCCCGTCTCGCACTTTGAGGCAAAGTTGAGACTACCCCTCTAGCCGGAGGTGAAGCAGGTCTTGAAGTAATTCGGCGCCGTGCCAGCCAAGCTGAACCCTAATGCCATCTCCATCCAGGTTGCCTTTGCGAGCTACATGCGGTGAGAGCGAATAGAGTTCAGCCTAACTTTCTTCCGCAAGTTGTTCATCTACCACGCCAATCAGGACGGGGTGTCCTACTTCACAGGGCTAGGTCTCAAAGTCTGAGAGATGCCCAACAAGAACCATCATTGGCTCACATGGTTCATCTTTATCCGTGGTAACCTGGGCAGCGTCCCGCTCGCACCTGTCTCGCCCGCCAAAGCCTTCTATGCAACCCCCCAAGTCGGCGCCACGAACCAGCTCCTCTGCGATTACCTCGTCAGAAAGAACTTTGAGGTCCAGTACTTGAGGAGCGGCCTTGGCTCACTCCTCCTCATACTTCCTGGTGAAGGTATGCTCGACCTACCTTTCTGGTCTCGCCTTTATTACTTCCCTCTCGCTGATTTCTTCCTTTAACTTTCCGTCTTGCCTTTATCAGGAGAGAGGAACGTGTCAGTTCACCCCCCCCCCTTATAAAAGCAATATCAAGCCGTCCAAATGTGTCGCTCTCGCCAATATGGTGGCCAAGGTGGCTAAAGAATTGCTGGCCCCTTCCCTTAAGAAGAGGCCGACCGAAGATTCCGCTCCGTCTCGCCTCAGCCCCTCGTAGAAGATGAAGATGAAAATGAAGGTGAAGAAGGTGGTCTCTCTCCCACCCGACAAGAAAACTCCCCACGAGATGGTGGTGATGTCGGGGTCCCTGAGCCCCATTTACCTGGGGTCCAAGTCCCCCCAATCCCCTCCGCGGGTTTCTCCTTGCAAGGTCGTCTCTCTATCTGAAGAGGCGACACCACTCGCGCAATACGCCCGCTCTTCTCAACAACCATCCAGGTCCCCCTCTCGTGAGGGTGCTCCTTCTCGCTACCCTGCACCATCTGCCCACTTCAACTTCAATATGGGCCCTGTTGTCCCTGATGCCACCAACGACCCCGCACTAATCTGGGATAAGGGGGCGCACCGAGTCTCAATCTACACCCTACTCCCCTTCTAGAGGGAGCAGGACCAGCCTACAGGCCACGCCATCTCATTGGGCTTTGGTCTCTACGGAGTTCATGGCCCCGATCCCCTTGACAAGGACTCCTCGCGAGACCTGGTCCTGAGGGCGACGCACTCCCAACTGCGCACCTTGGAGCTTTCGCACAGGCTCTCACGCCGCCTAATTTATAACAACCAAAACTGGAAAGAATCCTAGGCCAACTTTGCCGTCGAGCGCGAGAAGTCGGGAGATCTTGCAAAGAGACTAGAGGTAGCCGAGAACCTTCTCGCCAAGGCTCAAGGCGGAGTGGTGAGTTCTCCCTTAGCTCGTTTTCTATGTACCTGACACCAATTTAACAAAGACTTTCTGCAGGATGCCGAGACGGGGGAGGGGTTACACTCGCGCGTAGCGGAGCTGGAGGCAGAGGTGAAGGAGCAAGGGCCCAGGTCGTCCAGCTCAAGGACGTCGCTCCTTCGACCTCTCGCTCGGTGATTCCCCCACCTCCCCCTTCTCATTACACCCATGAGGAGGTCGAGGAGTTTTGCTGAGACACGACCATCAGAACCGCCGAGTTGATCCTGAAGATGATGCGCGAGATGGGCGTCGTCAAGGATGATTGCGAGTATGTTACCGCCCACGACCTTGTGTTGGAGGTCTACGGCGAGGGAGAAGGCTTGTCGGCCAGCGAGAAGGATTAGAACTTCCATAGCACGACTTTTCTTTTATTTCCGATGCTTCTTTTTGCAACCGATATAATTTTGTATTGGACTATTTACTGGACGTGCTGCGTATATATATATATATATATATATATATATATATATATATATATATATATATATATATATATATATATATATATATATATATATATATATATATATATATATATATATATATATATATATATATATATATATATATATATATATATATATTACCCATGCGTTGCTCTAGAGCTAGTTCTCTTTTTTCTTTTTGTTTTGACTGCTTGCGAGATCTGTGGATCCGTTTATTTGCGAGACGGGGTCGCTCCTCGTCTCACCTCCTGGCGGGAGCAAACCTGGCCTAGGGGGCAGTTGTCATGCCCCCGTCGTTCTCACGCACGGAAAATGCTTTTCCTTCTTTCTCGTCTTGCTCCTTGACACCTCTCGGAGCGAGCGGCCTTGAAGGGTCAGTCCTATCCCTTTTTTCTTAGGAAGGGAGCTTCCCTACTCCTTTACGATTAGAGTCCTTCCTTTTGCTGACCAATAGTGTTGTTTTTCCCTTGAGACTTCCCATCTTTTGTTATTGTTTAACAACCACTTAATGGCCTTGCCAACTTGGCGGTCCCGGTCAATGTGTACTTCCCGGATCACCTCCAAAACCCTCTCCAACCACCGAGTGAGCCTACAGTCGTGCCTGCTTGATGCGAGCCTGGTCAGCGGGTCTTCTCGGGGTCTCCTCTCCTCAACCAACTCCAACCACCGAGTGAGCCTACAACCCTGCTAGCTTGATGGGAGCATGGTCAGCGGGTCTTCTCGGGGTCTCCTCTCCTCACCTAACTCCAACAACCGAGTGAGCCTACAGCCCTGCCAGCTTGATGGGAGCCTCGTCAACAGGTCTTCTCGGGGTTTCCTCTCCTCAACCAACTCCAACCACCGAGTGAGCCTACAGCCCTGCCAGCTTGATGGGAGCCTGGTCAGCGGGTCTTCTCGGGGTCTCCTCTCCTCATCCAACTCCAACCACCGAGTGAGCCTACAGCCCTGCCAGCTTGATGGGAGCCTGGTCAGCGGGTCTTCTCGGGGTCTCCTCTCCTCATCCAACTCCAACCACCGAGTGAGCCCACAGCCCTGCCAGCTTGATAGGAGCCTGGTCAGCGGGTCTTCTCGGGGTCTCCTCTCCTCATCCAACTCCAACCACCGAGTGAGCGTACAGCCCTGCCAGCTTGATGGGAGCCTTGTCAGCTAGTCTTCTCGGGGTCTCCTCTCCTCATCCAACTCAAACCACCGAGTTAGCCTATAGCCCTGCCAGCTTGATGGGAGCCTAGTCAACGGGTCTTCTCGAGATCTCCTCTCCTCAACCAACTTCAACCACCGAGTGAGCCTACAGCCCTGCCAGCTTGATGGGAGCCATGTCAGCGTGTCTTCTCGGGGTCTCTTCTCCTCATCCAACTCCAACCACTGAGTGAACCTACAACCCTTCCAGCTTGATGGGAGACTAGTCAGTGGGTCTTCTCGGGGTCTACTCTCCTCAACCAACTTCAACCACCGAGTGATCCTACAACCCTGCCAGCTTGATGGGAGCTTGGTCAGCGGGTCTTCTCGGGGTCTCTTCTCCTCATCCACAATAATCTCATCTCTCAAAAAAGGTAACCTCGAAGTGCATTGTACTGAGGAATCATGGCATGCATACAAGTAGGAAAATCCTTAGAAACATGTTCAAATAAGTACATAAATGTATAACATTAGGGGTAGAATCGCTTCAGATCGTCGCCGCTTCGGGCGCGATCTAAGGGTATCACGTCCACATCCTGGAGATGGTACCCTCCTGACTTCAAGACCTCATTTACAATAAAGGGACCCTCCGAATTGGGGTTGAGCTTCCCTACGGAGGCCCCACTGCCCGCGGCATCTACCTTTTTGAGGACCAAGTCCCCCTTTTGGAACTGTTTTACTCTGATGTTCTTATCAAAGTACTTGGACATTCGGCGCTTGACTTCCTCCTGCCAGATTGATGCTAGCTCCCTTAGCTCCTCTACCAGGTCGAGAGAGAGCTTCTGCTCCTCCCCATTGTCCTCTTTCTATCCTTCATCTCCTCTCCTTGCTGCTATCACCCTGGGGGATTCAACCTCGAACTCTACAGGTATGACGGCCTCCGATCCATGGGAGATTTTGAAGGGCATCTCTCTCGTGGCTGTATTTGGTGTAGTCATAAGAGCCCAAAGAATAGAGGGGAGCTGCTCTACCCAACTTCCCCTCAGGTTTTCTACCTTCTTCTTCAAGAGGTTCACGGTGATCTTGTTTGCGGCTTCTACCTTTCCATTGCTTTGGGGGTGATGAACCGAGGCGAACCGAAGATCTATGCCAAGCTGGATACAAAAGTCTACAAATTCTCTACTAGCAAACTATGGCCCATTATTCGTGACAATGGCCAAAGGGAGCCCGTGTCAGCAGATAATTTCTCCCCATACAATGTTTTTGACCACCTGTGTCGTCACCTTTTGCTAAGGCCTTCACCTCCAACCACTTCGAAAAGTAATCCACCATGACAAGCAGGAACTTTCTCTGACCACTGGCTTGGGGAAACGGGCCTACTAGGTCCAGCCCCCATATAGTGAAGGGCCATGGAGCTGTAATCGTGCGTAATCTCTACGTCGGAAGGAGTTGAAGTGGGGCAAACTCCTGACACTTTCTGTAACATCCCATTTCCGACTAGACCCCTAGGAGTCGGTTGGTCGAGTCAGAACCCCAGGGAGCACAAAAAGTGAAAATAGAGCGATCAATTTTTCGGGTCATGGGTTGGTCACGCCCGTGACCGACCCGTCACGCCCGTGACCTGGGCGTGACTACTTCGACGATCGTCGATCTCCACGAGACGATCGCCGAACGTGCTGTCTGGACATGTCACGCCCGTGACCAAGGTGTCACGCCCGTGACTATGGGCGTGACCCCATCGACGATCGTCGATCGCCGTAAGACGATCGTCGATCTTGCGGCCCGGCATGTCACGCCCGTGACATAAGTGTCACGCCCGTGACCTAGGGCGTGACCAGCCTTCGACGATCGTCGATCTCAGTTCGACGATCGTCGACCTCGAAATTTGCCGTTCGGGCATGTCACGCCCGTGACCTAGATGTCACGCCCGTGACCTAGGGCGTGACCAGCCTTCGACGATCGTCGATCTCAATTCGACGATCGTCGACCCAAAATCTGCCATTCAGGCCTGTCACGCCCGTGACCTATGTGTCACGCCCGTGACATTGGCCGAAACGACGGTTCGGGCCCGAAATTATTCCAACACGCGTGGTATTAAATGCTGGTGTGGGAAGTTACACCAGGAGTAACTACAGGCCGTTTTCCTTCTGAAATTTTATAATAAATGAGGAAAAGGTGGTCCAATAGAAATTAGAGATTATTTCCAAATAGTTTTTCAGGTTATTTGGATGATAGAAAATTATGATACTTAGGATTTAGCCTTCTGAGATAGCCTACTAATTATCATAAATTTGCTGGACATCTTGCATAAATAATTAGGATAGTTCATGTTCAAACCGGTGGCCCTTGAGATTTTCGAGGAATTAATTAAATGCCAAATAAATTAGGAATAATTCCATTTTCTGGATTTAGGTCAATTAGGTCATGGTAAGTCTCCAGTAAATAATTTAGGGCATTTGGATGAGTAATGGATCATTGCATAACCGGTTCGACATGTAGCCTAGATCGGTCTGCATTTAGTAAATTGTGAAATGCAATAGAACATGATCCGAGGAAGATATAAAGAGTAGTGAGTAGTGGGATAGCTAGAGTTAAGAGGTGCTCGGGTTTGGCGAAAGATCGCTTTTCCGAAGAGTGGAAGGTTTAAAAATCACCCTAGGATAGTCTATCGTAATATGAGAAGGAAATCGGGTTAAGGGAAATAAACCAATAACAATAAGTGCCTTGCGAAAGGGAACTTCGGGCCGTAATGCACCGTCTTGGTTCCTAGTGCCCCTTGAGAGCCCTTCACGGGGTATACCGGGGGCAGTCCTGGGCTAACGTAAACTGTAATAATAAACCGACAAGAGTAACTTAGTAACTAGGGTTGCACTCTTCACAAACACTGTTGGCACAGGAAGATTGATGAGAGCTTCGGCTCGGTTGGTTTGGAGATGGACGGATGGTCCGGGGAGCTTCGGCTCGGTTGGTTTGGAGACGGACGGATGGTCCGGGGAGCTTCGGCTCGGTTGGTTTGGAGACGGACGGATGGTCCGGGGAGCTTCGGCTCGGTTGGTTTGGAGACGGACGGATGGTCCGGGGAGCTTCGGCTCGGTTGGTTTGGAGACGGACGGATGGTCCGGGGAGCTTCGGCTCGGTTGGTTTGGAGACGGACGTTTTGGTCCGGGGAGCTTCGGCTCGTTTTTTTTATGTGTTTACGATAAACTTGCATGTGCATAAAATAGGAAAAGTTAAGGTGGTGGGTCTTTCGATATCGGGGAGTTCGATTGCACCGACACCGATATCGTTGACTCGGCGGGGTGATTAGCACTTCGCCAGCAGAAGTCCGGTGCGCCAGCCGGCAAGAGTACGCAGGCGTCCGCTTAGTGCACCAAGCGTTGAGGCGTACGATAGGTCAGACCAGTGGTGCTTTTACTGGTTTTGAGGTGGGCGAGGCCCAACCCACCGCTTCCGTTTGCCACTACGGAGGTATCCTGGGAGGTAACGGCTCCGAAAGGGGGAACTAAAGGTCTGTGTGCACAGAGTCGGGTGTGTGAGTTGTACTTGCATGTTTCATCATACCCACTAGCATGTCATAGCATAATCGATTCATTAAACCTTGACACCTAAAGTATAAGTGGTATGGGACGCTTATACATTAGGACCTGCAAAACGACCCCTTGGTCTATAAGCTTGTGTGGGCAAGTTTATAAATCAAAGGTTAATTTCAATATATAACAACCATTGCTGTTTGATAACCGACACCCCAACGTATAAGTGGTATGGGACACTCTATACGATGGGAGCCTTGCAAAAGATCCCTTTTGCTTATGTGTTCTCGCATAAGTGAAGGTTTAAATTCGTTTAATTGCTTTTCTTACTGCTAGACCTATTATAACAATTTATTAACTGCTCACCTAACACAACTTGCTAGATTAGTTTCCGCTGCCATCTGTTCATGTTTATTCTCTACCTTCATGTTCTTCCCTTTCTTCCTCTCCGCTCGGTACCTAGGAGCCATGGGGGAAGGGGTAGGGGATGATAGGGCTTAGTCTTTATGACTAACGGTTTTCGAACCGCATCATTTAGGGGATCGTGGAGCCCAGCATGGAGGAGAAGCCCCAGAGATCGGTGCGCCTAGAGATGGGGCAGTCTAGCTCCGGAGTTCACACAGCCGGGACCGTGAGTCTCGACCTTGAGTAGTTTACTGTTTCGCTTCCGCATGAGAGACTTGTAGTGAGGACATTTTGTACCGGGCATAAGCCCGTATTTATAGTACTCTGATGTTTCTGTGGACACTCCCTTCGTGGAGTTTTATTATATATATGTGATTTTTATTATTGTGGACTGCATTGCTCTTACTTCAATAATTGTGCTACTTTCTGTGATCGAAATTGGCCGGCAGAATCGGCGCCTTGTGGTGATGACCCTTCGGGACGTGAAGGAGTCACCGCAAAGCGGCGGTTCTGGGCCTAAGACCCCGGTGGTTGAAAAAGAAAAAAAAAGGGGGTCTTACAAGTGGTATCAGAGGGAACATCGATCAGAAGGAAGTAGCAGTCCACAAACCCTAGGTCACCCCCGCTCGAGTTTAGTTTGGGGACAAACTAAGCAGCGGAAGCAGTGGTGTGCCCATAGGGGAATCACATGTAAATTGTCCACTTTCCATCCATTCCATTTGTACATTAGCTAACAATTGGAATTCTTATTTGTAGCCTGCGGCAAACCCTGTCCCCAGCAGGGAGCACCTCCGGTTGCAAAGACCTCTTCTTGTAATTCTCTAGTCAATAGGTTAGACTCAACCGCTAGGATACGTGACTAACCCGACAACTTATACTGTGCCCTAGTCCGAATCAGACCTTAAGTATGAATTTGGTTAGGTAAGGAGATACCCAATGAAAATAAAGGAGGAGTTTAGCAAGAGAATGACTACCGAAGACATAAACTCAGGTGTCCCTACTATCCCGATCAAGGATTACTCAAACTGTCGGGACGGCCATAAGGAGAATTGAGGCCAATAATACATTAGTAGAATGGTAGAAGACAAGTAGTCTTAACCCTCATACCGGTAATAAGACTACTCGGAGACAACCACCAAGACAAACACCGAGGGTCGGATAGGAATTCAAGTTCGGAAGATACCCATTTGGGATTAGGAACATTTTGACCGGGATAAGGTTGTCATAAATGTGACTCAGAGAATTTTATGTATGAAGTATATCAACAAGTTTCAGGTTGGAACCCTAAGTCGAAGATTGATGCCCTAGGGATTGTGCACCCAACTAGGACGGAGATAACATGGTAATATAAAAGATGCTTAGCCCAAGGTAGGCATGGGCTTATCTTTTGTTTATTGGGGGCTAAACTTTTGTTTATTGGGCAAATTAGTATTGGCTTGGGTTCCCTCAGACCAAGTTTAGGGAACGTGGCACTTCCGAAGCTCGGCCCCAGGTTATGTCTATGGAGCTGGTCCAGTCATTCAGAGACATGCAGATATCCCTAGTGTCCGAGGATGACCCAGATCTGTATAGGGAGTATCTGGCATCGATAGTGGCCATAGACGATATTCGGGATCGCATTCGGGACGGACAGAGGACAGATGCGTGGGCGGAGCCGATGTTCCGAGCTTTGGAGGAAGGTTCGACAGGAGATTATTCCCTGAGAGATGGTTTGCTCCACTTCAGAGGCAGAGTATATATACCCGCAGGAGGCCAGATCCGAGAGGATATTCTGACGGAGGCGCATTGCAGCCGGTACTCCGTGCACCCGGGGATCACAAAGATGACCGCTGATCTGAAGAGGACGATGTTTTGGCCGGGCATGAAGAAAGACATTACGTACTTCGTGACCCATTGCGAGGCGTGTCAGTTGGTGAAGGCGGAGTGCAGGAACCCCGCAGGACTGTTGCAGCCACTCCCGGTGTCGGAGTGGAAGTTCGACGACATAGCGATGGATTTTATACATGGTCTTCCCCGGTCTCGGACAGGGAACGACTCGATTTGGGTGATTGTCGATCGTTTGACGAAGGTGGCCCGCTTTATACCGATCAGGAAGGATGACTCGGTGGGAGTGCTGGTACGAAAGTTTGTGGAGCAGTATGTCCGATATCATGGCGTGCCCCGGACGATAGTGTAGGACCCCGCTTTCCTGGGTTCAGGACGAGGATCCGAAGCTGGTGGGATCGGATTTCGTTGAAGATACCGAGGCTCAGGTGAGATTGATCAGAGATAGGATGTTGGAGGCGCAGAGCAGACAGGCCAAATACTATGACGCCCGGCATCGTCAGGTGGAGTTTCGGGTAGGGGACCGAGTGTTCTTGAAGATCCGACCCATGCACGGAGTCTCACGGGTGCGCGGTCGGAGGAAGAAACTCAGCCCTAGGTATATGGGCCCTTACCGGATCCTAGAGCGGATCGGACCCCTAGCCTACAGGCTAGAGTTGCCACCGGAGCTGGCAGCTCTACACGACGTCTTCCACATCTCTTCGCTGAGAAGGGCTCTACTACGCCCGGAGCAGCGGATTTTGACCACCGAAGGGCCGGTAGCTTCAGACCGATCTGTTCACTTGGAGCCGGTTCGGATCAACGACAAAGGAGTGCGGATCTTGCGCCGCAAGAAGATCCCCTTAGTCAAGGTTCTGTGGAGAAATCACGGTCAGGAGGAGCACACCTGGGAACCGCAGGATCTGATGAGGCAAAGATACCCGGAGTTGTTCAGTCAGGTACGTCTCACCGCCTCTCGGTATACTATAGACTGCCCTCTTATTTTGGAATGTTAAGGTTAGATAAGGAAAATCTAGGACTTAGGCTTGCGCACTTAATCAGAATGGTAGGGGCTAATCTTTTGTTTATTGGGGAGATTGCCTTCGTTATCAAACGAACAGTCGCCTGAACCCAATAGAAGGATCGTATGGGATGTTACAAGTTTAATTTATCCGATAGAAATCCCCGTAGGCTCAACCTCAATTTCGGGGACGAAATTTTTGTTTTGTTTATTGGGATTTGTAACATCCCATTTCCGACTAGACCCCTAGGAGTCGGTTGGTCGAGTCAGAACCCCAGGGAGCACAAAAAGTGAAAATAGAGCGATCAATTTTTCGGGTCACGGGTTGGTCACGCCCGTGACCGACCCGTCACGCCCGTGACCTGGGCGTGACTACTTCGACGATCGTCGATCTCCACGAGACGATCGCCGAACGTGCTGTCTGGACATGTCACGCCCGTGACCAAGGTGTCACGCCCGTGACTATGGGCGTGACCCCATCGACGATCGTCGATCGCCGTAAGACGATCGTCGATCTTGCGGCCCGGCATGTCACGCCCGTGACATAAGTGTCACGCCCGTGACCTAGGGCGTGACCAGCCTTCGACGATCGTCGATCTCAGTTCGACGATCGTCGACCTCGAAATTTGCCGTTCGGGCATGTCACGCCCGTGACCTAGATGTCACGCCCGTGACCTAGGGCGTGACCAGCCTTCGACGATCGTCGATCTCAATTCGACGATCGTCGACCCAAAATCTGCCATTCGGGCCTGTCACGCCCGTGACCTATGTGTCACGCCCGTGACATTGGCCGAAACGACGGTTCGGGCCCGAAATTATTCCAACACGCGTGGTATTAAATGCTGGTGTGGGAAGTTACACCAGGAGTAACTACCGGCCGTTTTCCTTCTGAAATTTTATAATAAATGAGGAAAAGGTGGTCCAATAGAAATTAGAGATTATTTCCAAATAGTTTTTCAGGTTATTTGGATGATAGAAAATTATGATACTTAGGATTTAGCCTTCTGAGATAGCCTACTAATTATCATAAATTTGCTGGACATCTTGCATAAATAATTAGGATAGTTCATGTTCAAACCGGTGGCCCTTGAGATTTTCGAGGAATTAATTAAATGCCAAATAAATTAGGAATAATTCCATTTTCTGGATTTAGGTCAATTAGGTCATGGTAAGTCTCCAGTAAATAATTTAGGGCATTTGGATGAGTAATGGATCATTGCATAACCGGTTCGACATGTAGCCTAGATCGGTCTGCATTTAGTAAATTGTGAAATGCAATAGAACATGATCCGAGGAAGATATAAAGAGTAGTGAGTAGTGGGATAGCTAGAGTTAAGAGGTGCTCGGGTTTGGCGAAAGATCGCTTTTCCGAAGAGTGGAAGGTTTAAAAATCACCCTAGGATAGTCTATCGTAATATGAGAAGGAAATCGGGTTAAGGGAAATAAACCAATAACAATAAGTGCCTTGCGAAAGGGAACTTCGGGCCGTAATGCACCGTCTTGGTTCCTAGTGCCCCTTGAGAGCCCTTCACGGGGTATACCGGGGGCAGTCCTGGGCTAACGTAAACTGTAATAATAAACCGACAAGAGTAACTTAGTAACTAGGGTTGCACTCTTCACAAACACTGTTGGCACAGGAAGATTGATGAGAGCTTCGGCTCGGTTGGTTTGGAGACGGACGGATGGTCCGGGGAGCTTCGGCTCGGTTGGTTTGGAGACGGACGGATGGTCCGGGGAGCTTCGGCTCGGTTGGTTTGGAGACGGACGGATGGTCCGGGGAGCTTCGGCTCGGTTGGTTTGGAGACGGACGGATGGTCCGGGGAGCTTCGGCTCGGTTGGTTTGGAGACGGACGGATGGTCCGGGGAGCTTCGGCTCGGTTGGTTTGGAGACGGACGTTTTGGTCCGGGGAGCTTCGGCTCGTTTTTTTTATGTGTTTACGATAAACTTGCATGTGCATAAAATAGGAAAAGTTAAGGTGGTGGGTCTTTCGATATCGGGGAGTTCGATTGCACCGACACCGATATCGTTGACTCGGCGGGGTGATTAGCACTTCGCCAGCAGAAGTCCGGTGCGCCAGCCGGCAAGAGTACGCAGGCGTCCGCTTAGTGCACCAAGCGTTGAGGCGTACGATAGGTCAGACCAGTGGTGCTTTTACTGGTTTTGAGGTGGGCGAGGCCCAACCCACCGCTTCCGTTTGCCACTACGGAGGTATCCTGGGAGGTAACGGCTCCGAAAGGGGGAACTAAAGGTCTGTGTGCACAGAGTCGGGTGTGTGAGTTGCACTTGCATGTTTCATCATACCCACTAGCATGTCATAGCATAATCGATTCATTAAACCTTGACACCTAAAGTATAAGTGGTATGGGACGCTTATACATTAGGACCTGCAAAACGACCCCTTGGTCTATAAGCTTGTGTGGGCAAGTTTATAAATCAAAGGTTAATTTCAATATATAACAACCATTGTTGTTTGATAACCGACACCCCAACGTATAAGTGGTATGGGACACTCTATACGATGGGAGCCTTGCAAATGATCCCTTTTGCTTATGTGTTCTCGCATAAGTGAAGGTTTAAATTCGTTTAATTGCTTTTCTTACTGCTAGACCTATTATAACAATTTATTAACTGCTCACCTAACACAACTTGCTAGATTAGTTTCCGCTGCCATCTGTTCATGTTTATTCTCTACCTTCATGTCCTTCCCTTTCTTCCTCTCCGCTCGGTACCTAGGAGCCATGGGGGAAGGGGTAGGGGATGATAGGGCTTAGTCTTTATGACTAACGGTTTTCGAACCGCATCATTTAGGGGATCGTGGAGCCCAGCATGGAGGAGCAGCCCCAGAGATCGGTGCGCCTAGAGATGGGGCAGTCTAGCTCCGGAGTTCACACAGCCGGGACCGTGAGTCTCGACCTTGAGTAGTTTACTGTTTCGCTTCCGCATGAGAGACTTGTAGTGAGGACATTTTGTACCGGGCATAAGCCCGTATTTATAGTACTCTGATGTTTCTGTGGACACTCCCTTCGTGGAGTTTTATTATATATATGTGATTTTTATTATTGTGGACTGCATTGCTCTTACTTCAATAATTGTGCTACTTTCTGTGATCGAAATTGGCCGGCAGAATCGGCGCCTTGTGGTGATGACCCTTCGGGACGTGAAGGAGTCACCGCAAAGCGGCGGTTCTGGGCCTAAGACCCCGGTGGTTGAAAAAGAAAAAAAAAAGGGGGTCTTACACTTTCTACATCCCCTTGCGAATTCCTCTGCATCCTTCCTGAGGGTAGGCCAGAAGTAGACCTGCCTCAACACCCTCCCTTCCAGGGTCCGACTCCTTGAGTGGCTTCCGCATTCCCCCGAGTAAACTTCCTCTATTACCCTTGACACCTCCTTCTCGGACACACACCGAGCTAGTAAGCCAGACAACGTTTTTCAATAAAGGATCCCTTCCCCAAGCAGGTAATAGGATGACTTGTACCTGACCCGCTTCTTCTCAAGGTCCCCCTCGGGTAGATGTCCCGACGTTAAGAGCGTTATAAATGGGTCCATCCAGGACCCCTCCTGGTCCACTTCCATTAACTCCCCTTCCTCTATAGAAGGTCTAAAGAGCTCTGTCATGGTCCCTCCAGCCTGAGGGTCGTGCTTAGTTAGCAGGTCTGCCCTAGTATTCTCCTCCCTTGGAACATGTTTGATTGAGAAGCTGTGGAACTGCCCGATGATGCATTTTATCTTTACCAGGTACAACTGGAGGGTCTGTTCCCTCACTTCAAACTCTCCGTTGATATGCCCCGCGATCACCAGAGAATCTGTGGAGATTCTGATTTCCTGTATGCCCAGCTCACGAACTAGCCTGAGCCCAGCGATGATGTCTTCATACTCAGCCTGGTTATTCGTGAGGGCAAAATGGATCTTTAAAGCCTGCTCGATTCTGTTCCCCTCGGGACTTGCTAAAGCCACCCCGCCTCGAAAGAACTTTTGCCTGAGGCCCCATCCACGAGCATTTCCCAAGCCACCACAGGAGATTCCTCTGCCTCCTTGACCTCAACCACATAATCTGCTAAGAAATCCGCCACCACTTGCGCCTTGATAGCTACCCGAGGGATGTAGGCAAGGTCAAATTCACTAAGCACTATCGACCACTTGTCTAACCTCCCTGAATGTTCCACCCACTTTAGAATGCGGCGGATAGGGTGGTCCGTCATGACCTGAATAGAATGGGCTTAGAAGTACGGCCTGAGCTTCCGGGCTGACATGATGAGGGCGAAGGCTAGCTTTTCAAGGATGGGGTACTTTAGCTCTGCCTTTTTGAGAACCCTGCTCACATAATATATGGAGAACTGCTTCTTACCCTCTTCTCGCACGAGGACCGAGCTAACTGCCCCTGTCCCTACTCCTAAGTAGAGGAACAAACTCTCCCCCTCTCGCGGCCCTTAAAGTAGCGGCGTCTGGGTGAGCTGTTGCTTCAGAGCTAGGAAGGCCTTCTCGTATTCGGGGGTCCACTCAAATTCCTTCCCACCCCTCAGAGTTCGAAAGAATGAGGAACACCTCTCTCCTGATCTGGAGAGGAACCTGTTCAACCCTTCCAACTTACCAGTAAGATGTTGGACCTCCTTAGCATCCTTTGGATATTCCAGCTCCAGGATTGCTTTTACCTTATCTGGATTACGCTCCACTCCTGAAGGAGTGAGGAGGTGCCCTAAAAACGTCCCCCTGTTGGCCCTGAATACACATTTTAGAGGGTTGAGTCTCATTTTATATTTTCTTATAGTTCTAAAAGTTTCCTGCAGGTCCAAGACCTGGGACTTGAGGTCTCGACTCTTAATCATCAGGTCATCTACGTAGACCTCGAGGTTCCGCCCTTTCTTCTCCCGAAATATCCGATCCATCATCCTTTGGTAGGTCTCTCCTGCGTTCTTCAATCCAAAGGGAATCATGTTGTAACTGAAGCACCCATCCTCGGTGATGAAGTTGATGTCTTTGATATCCGGGGGGTGCATGCGTATCTGGTGGTACCCTGAAAAGGCATCTAAAAAACTCATTAGTGGAAAACCGACGACCTAATCAACCAGCGCGTCGATTCGAGGCAGAGGGTAACAATCCTTTGGGCATGCTTTATTTAAAAGAGAGAAGTCAATACACATTCTCCATTTCCCCTCCCCTTTCTTCACCATTACAACATTGCTCACCCACCCCGAATACCTATTCGCAGATATGAACCCCGCCCGAAGTAGCTTCTCCACCTCTTCTTTGATAGGCCTGGCCATCTTGGAAGCGATGGCCCTCTTTTTTTGCTAGATGGGGAGGACCTTGGGGTCGAGGTTGAGGCGGTGGCACGCCACGTCTGCGTCGACCCCCGGCATGTCAGTTGCACTCCAGGCAAATACATCAATGTTCTCTTACACGCACCTCCGGATCTCATCCTGATCCCTAGGGGTGAGCTCTCCGCTGACCTTGATCTTCTCTTTTTTCCCATACTTCGTGAGGATGTCTATCTCCAGAACCTCCACTGCTGCCCTCAGCCTCGAAGGCTCCTCCTCTTCTTATTCCTCCCTCGGATTTTTCTCTTGCTCCCTTGACCTGCGCTCCACCATGTCCCGCTCCTCGTCAACCGCAGCAACTCTCTCCAAGGTCCTCCCCTACTCTTTCTCGGGACTCATTCCTGGTGATGATCCCTTCCTCCCTTCCGGCTGAGTCTCCTTTCCAGACGACTCCCTCATTTCCCCTATCTTCCTGTTCCTGCCCTTGGCACCTTCTACCTCCCTCCTACCTTCCTGCTCTCCCGCCGTCTCTGGTTCCACCGCAATGCCTCTCTCCACTTCAGCCACCTCTCTCTCCTCCTGCTCACCTCCATCCACATACTCCCCTGCCATCTCTGGCTCCACCACAATGCCTATCTCTACTTCAGCCACCTCTCTCTCCTCCTGCTCACCTCCATCAACCTGCTCCCCCGCCATATCTGGCTCTACCGAAATGCCTCTCTCCACTACAGCCATCTCTCTCTCCTCCTGCTCACCTCTGTCCACCTACTCTCCCACTATCTCTGGCTCCACCATAATGCCTCTCTCCACTTCATCCACCTCTCTCTCTCCTCCTGGTCACCTCTGTCCACCTGCTCTCCCTCCATCTCTGGCTCCACTGTAATGCCTCTCTCTACTTCAGCCACCTTTCTCTCCTCCTGCTCATCTCTGTCCACCTACTCTCCCGCCATCTCTGGCTCCACCACAATGCCTCTCTCTACTTTAGCCACTTCTCTCTCCTCCTGCTCACCTTTATCCACCTGCTCTCCCACCATCTCTGGATCCACCGCAATGCCTCTCTCTACTTCAGCCACATCTCTCTCCTCCTACTCCTCTCGCTCCATCCTCCTCTCTAGTTCTTTTGCATCACCCTTCCATGAGATGGTGTTCACTGCCATCACATAGCACTCTCGAGCCTCCTTCGGATCTCCCCTTACCCTGATCTGGGTCCCCTCTGAATTGAGCTTCAAACACTAATAGAACGAGGACAGCACGCATCTGAAGGCGCTGATCAAAGGGTGCCTAAAGATCGTGTTGTAACTGTTGGGGGCTTCCACTATTACAAAGCGGCAGTTTCTGGACAGCCCCACCCAAAGTTACCTGGAGCCCTACTCCTCCCTCAACCTCCTTCCGCTCTCCTGATAATCCGAACAACGGTCCGTCCGCCGCCAACACTCTCCTGGCTTCTACTCTCATCTTATTGAATGCCTTTTTGAAGATGACATTTACGGAACTCCCATTATCCACCAAGATTCTGGACACCGTAAAGTTTTCAATAACGGTCCTGATCACCAGCGCATCACAAAAGGGATCTTCGTGATCTAGTAGGTCCCTCCTGGAAAAAGTAATCTTCTCATCCGGGTGCGGGGCTTGCGATGTCGAGGCGATGCTCCGACGGTATATGATGTGGAGGCTGGCCTTGCGGGTAGCCTCAATCCCCCCCCCCCCCCCCCCCCCCCCCCGTGGATCACCCTGACCCCCCCCCCCTCGATCCCCTGTATCTGATCGATCCACACACCGGTCCTCCTCCCCGGTTCTCATCACCTCTACAATCCACACTGGTAGCTGCTGCTCCCCCGCTACTCTTCTCCCCTTCAATTCCAAAAACTCTGGCAAGTAGCCGTTGCGTGGCCTTCCTCCTCGTGGAAGTCACAATACGGCAAGGCTACCCCCCCCCCCCCATCCTGCCTCACCTCTTGGGGGTTCCTCCTCCTCCCTTCTCCTGCTCTTCCTCGCTCTCTTCCTCTTCCTCTTCCTCGGTCAATGGCCATTGCTTACTGAGGCAGGGGTGGGAGTGTCCTCGGACCATTCCCCCACCTTAATGGATTAAACCTTCCCTGCCTTGCATAATAGTTTCTTCCCCCCTAGGGTGGACCCCTCCCTTGTCCTTGAAAAGGATCTCCTAGCTGCCTCCAGCCCAGTTCCGGATGCACTGGCCCCCTTGTCTCCTCCCTTCTCCTTCCCTCTTGCTGCATCGCTCCTCCTGGTTCCCTCTGCTCCACATCCGTCATTCTTGCCAACTTCCTAGCAAAGGCTGGGTTTGCTGGCTCCATAGCTATTTCCTTCGCCACTTTCTCCATCAACCATTCAAATGACAACGTGCCTTCCTTGTCAGGCTCATCTTAAAAAAGCCCTCCCTCAGTCCCACAGTGAAGGCCATCTAGAGAGAGAAACTGGGCACCTCCTAGATGTCTAGAATCTCCTCCTGGAAGCAGTCCACATACTGAGCCAAGGACTCGTCGGCCTTCTGCTTGATAAAGAAAATGGACTCTGGGTTCTTATTCCTCTTCTTAGAGGTCGAGAAGCGCAGCTGGAAGCTTCTGCTCAGGTCCTCGAAGCCGTAAATCGACCCCGCTGGGAGTTCGTGGAACCAATCCCTAGCCTTGTCCTTCAGGGTGATGGCAAAAAGGCGGAACTTAAAAGCGTCCATCATTGGTCTGATGGAGACTGCGTCTTCGAACCACTGCAGGTGCTTGAGGGGATCATCCTTCCCCACATAGTAGGTCATCTCGGTCTCGCGGAACCCTTCCGGGACGGGTGCCGAGAGGATCAAATCGCAGAAGGGAGACCCACTCGCCGGGGGTCTCGCCGCCTCCACTCGCGCGACCATCCCTCCAGGCGAGATGACACTCGTTGGGCTGGCGAAAAGTTCTCTATCCTCCATCTCTCGCCGGATGCCTTCCGCCACTACCTCCTTTCCCGGTTGCCTCCCGGGTGCGTCCTCGCCTATTCTTGCCTGGTCGATCCCTTCGCGGGGCGCGAGACCTGGCACCTGGGGTGGAGGGGTCTTGCATTCTCCTCTCTGTGAGATCTGTTTCAGCATGTCCATCATCCCCCCAATGGATGTCATGAACTCTGCCCTCCCGACATATCCTCCCGGGTTGGGGGACCCGCCTCCATCTCCTTCATGATCCCCCGCAATGAGGTAACCCAAAGTTCTTCTGTGCAGGCTGTTGTTCCACGCTCACCGCACCAAAAATGTTGGAACCAACAAGGTCGGTCCCTCCTAAAGCTCGGAACTAAAGATGCAGCTCGCCCTTACTCTCTTTGGACCACCCTCTTGACAAGGCTACCAAAAGACTAGACCGGGGGCCTCAGCGAGGATGTCCCACCTCATACCCAGAAGAATTAGAAATTCTTCCCCTCCCTAGCCAATGATGAGCTAGGTGCCTAAGAAGAAGAGAAGGAGAGTTAGGAATGCCTGCCTTCTAAGGAACCTTACAGGTCTATTTATAGGCCTCCGAACTGGGACTTCCAATAACCAAATGGAGCTGTCCTGAAATTACTAGAATACCCTTAGTCGGGTCTACCAACAGCCAAACTCCACTGTTCTGAGGGATTATATGCAGACCACCCAGGGCAAAAGCGTAAAATCCCATGGGGCTAAAAGATATACCCGGACCTACCTAAACCAGTCTTAAACCGAACCAGGACTTGGCGAGAACTCCCTCCTGGGGTCCTCTCGCCTGGCGAGAGCTCTGTCTCGCTAGCGAGAGCTCCCCTCTGGAGCCCTCTCGCATGGCGAGTCGGATACTTACTCGTGAGTGCCTCCTCCTTTGGTACTTACTCGCCCATCTCATGACGCAGCACTCGCTCAGACCCTTCTCACCTAGGCCCTCTCGCATGTCCCTCTTGCCGGGTTCCACTAGCTCTGCGGCTTGACGACCGCCCTGGGTCATCTCGCCTAGCTTCCTTCCTCAAGCTTTTGGCTCCGTCTCGCTCATCTGAGGTTATACAATGTGTGAGTTGACTTCACTCAATGCCTGTGGACTTAGTTACTTTCTCAACTTGCCACTACTTTGGATTTGACTGTATAGGCTTCTTTCAGCACTATAAGTCATCTGGCATTGAGTGAGTAACCTTCATTCAATGCTTGTGGACTTAGACAGATTTATGTCTATCCTCATCTTAGGTAAATGTTTACCTAACCTAGCCACTTAGGCTACCTGTCCCATCGTTGTTGCTTGGACATCCCTACATGCATAAACTCAGGCATACATCAAATACAACTTTATGTATATCATTGACAGGATTGACTTCACTCAATTCTAGGACATTATGGGCAACGGACCCAACACTGGGGTAGAATTGTCTAAATATAAGAAATTTAAAAAAAATATTTCTACTCCAAGTGTTTGTTAAGATCGTCTCCAAATTTGCAGATGACCTTATCAGACACTTATCCTTGGAGAACTCAATGATATAGCCTTTGTCACTTAGTTGACTTTTGCTTATCAGATTATACTGTAATCCTTTAAGATAAGCCACGTATGTCAAAGAAACTATTCCGTTGGAAATCATAGCGTAGCCTTTAGTAATTCCCCTGTATGACCCTCCAAAGATGACTTTTGGTCCATCTTTGACTGGGGTAAATTCTCGCAGTAGGCTTCTTGTCCCGATCATATGCCGAGAGCATCCGATGTCCAAATACCAGATGGGATTTTTGTTGGCCTTTGGACATACCTGCAATGACAAATCACTTTATCTTTTGAACCCAAACATATTTGGGTCCTTGGTTCCTTATCATCTTATCACCACTATGAAAATTAACTTTGTGAGTGGTCTGTCTCGCAGGGTTAACTCGTGGAGTTTCAAAATTAGTAGGGTTAAACCAATCATTTGCGCCAAAATGACCAATTTTGTCGTAGCACCAACAGTCAAACTTGTTGTACCTTCTCTTGTATTCCTGCTTTACCTTTTGAACATGAGATCTAGCAGGGGCAACATACTTGGAGGTACAAGCCTCCTGATTACAGCATACACAAGGCTTCTTCATCTCCTTTGCCTTAGGTATAAAATTTTTGGCTTTTGGTGCCCTCTTAAGGTTTTGTCCATGAACATAAGGACCGTAACTCTGGAGTTCAATCTCTTCATAAGGTGTTTTGAAAACACTGGCACCATAGTGTCGAGGATGGGTCCATCCCTGGTATCGCTTCTTGGGCTCTACATAGGTAGGCCTAGCAAGATGATCGTAGGATGACTCAAGGTCAAACTTGTTTGTCGAGAAGATTACCTTCCTAAATGAGGGTTGACTTAGAGGTGCCTTCCCCTTTTCTTTGGCACTGGCTTTCTTGGCAGCCTTACCTTTACCAGCTTTGTGGCCAAGACCACTACCCTTCTTTGGAACCGAAAACTCATCGATGAGAGGAAGAATTTTCTTCGGCTTGGAGTAACTTTCCACAAGTTTTCTCTCCACCAAGAGCTTTTCTTTTAGCTCATCAGAGTATTTCTCCTTTAGACTCAATGTTTCAGTAGAGCCTTTGAGTTCCTCTTTCAAGGAGTGGACTTCCTCTTTGAGAGGAAGTAATTTTGCAAATTACTCCTTCAGGCTAGTTTCCACTACCTTGAGGGAGGCAATCTCTTTCAACTTCATTTTGACTACCTTACGGCATTTGTCAAATGCTTTCAAAAGGTTCTCGTGTTAAATCATTAATTCAGAATCCTCTTCCTCAGAAGAATAGCCATCATGACCATTTGAGGAGGTATCCGACTCAGAGAGTATTGTGTGCGAGTTTACCTTATTGTGATACTCGTAGTTGCCAACATCCTCGTCTGATTTAGCCATAAGCCTGAAGTATGCTTCCTCATTCTATGAGCTAGACTCTCTTGAGCCGTTGTCACTAAGATTCTTGGACTTCTTAGCGACGAAGCTCTTTTCTTCTTTTCTCTTTGTTGGGTACACTGAAAAATATGTACCAGATTTGGAGAAGCCTCATCTTACTCAATGATATACATCAATTTGTATTTAATGTATGTTTGAGTTTCATTGTGCAGGTATTAGGTTTGCAACGAATTTTTCTAAGTACAAGTGTCAAAACTTGTGAAGAATTGTGTCGACACCCAGAAGAAGTTATGTCGACACCTGAAGCAAAGTTGTGTCGACACCCAAAAGTTGTGTCGACGCTAGAAGTAAAGCTGTGTTGACACCCAGACATTGTGTCGACACCTGAAGAAGAAGTTGTGTCGACACCCAGAATTGTGTCGACACCAAAGGCAGGAATTGTGTCGACACCGAAAGCAGAAGTTGTGTCGACACCCAGGAGTTATATCGACACCAAAAGAAAGGCATGTGTCGACACTTAGGAATTGTGTCGACACCTGAAGAAGGTTTGTGTCGACAGCTAGACACACACTAACCGCCATCTTACAACAACAGCTATTCTGAGTCTGAAGGCTTGTGTCGACACACAGGACTTGTGTTGACACTCACTCAATGACAGCTATACACACACTCAACGCCATTTGTCTACAGCAGCTAATTCAAGACCAGAAGCAGTTGTGTCGACACACAGGACTTGTGTCGACACACACTCAACGATGGCTGGACATACACTCAATGCCATCTATCTGCAGTAGTTATGTCGAGACCAAGAGCAGTTGTGTCGACACATACAAAGCGAAGATGTGTCAAGTAGCAAAAGAATGACTATGTAACCACTTAGAGTGTTATGTCGACATCACCAAGACTTATGTCGACACTTAGTCTATTTGTGTCGACACATATGAAGCAGTCTGTTGAGTGGTTAATGCTGACTTATAAAATCATTAAGGAAATAATTGTCTTGACTGGTGACTCGACAGTTGTCATTACCAACAGGTCTGACACCTTTGTCAGAACTGTCAAAAGGTTGTTACAAACCAGAACAGCCGGTAACCAGGAGAAATGTCTATATAAAGACTGATCCGTGACAACTTACAAGAATAGATACAGAGATAAAAAAGTGGATCATCTAAGGAAATTTTTCAACAACAAGAAAAGGGGTGACCCTTAAAAAGGAAGATTCTGAACAGTCTGCAGAGAAGATTTAGATCTCATTTTGAATTCAAGGAAAGAGCTGACAGAAGATCAACTTCTACATAAAGAAGAGTTCAACCTTATTTTGTTCTATCAAGAAGCTTTGAAATAGCTAAGTCAGGTTTGATCTGGAGATTCAGTTCATTCAAAAACAGATCAAGAAGCTCTCACCTATAGAGTAATCTATCTGGTGATATTTCTGTTTCTCTCAAATACTCAATTACTTATAGGATCTTTTATTAGATCTGAGTTGTAAGCCTATAATTATAAAAGCTGAGGTAGGGCTATGTGCCTGAGGTGTAGGACTATCGATAGTCTGAGTTGTAAGCCTAGTTATAAAGGCTGAGGTAGGGTTGTGGCCTGAGGTAGGATTCTTGGGAAGAATCTGAGGTAAGACTTGTATAAGTCTGAGCTGTAGGAATCATTTGGTTCTTAGTTATAAGATCTCTGGATCTGAGTTAGTGGAAGGAAGTTGGGTTGAATCCAGTTCTCTACTGGATAGGCGAAAGTGGGAAAGTGGATGTACCCATACCTTAGGGAACCACTATAAACCTGGTGTTTGCTGTGTTGTGATTGTATGTTCTGTGTTGTGATTTGAATTTTCTTTGCTAAGTAAGAACCTGTTAAATTGCCTAAAATTCTTAAAGATTATTACAACCTATTCACCCCCCCCCCCCTCTAGGTGTTTAGGCTCTTGAAATAAGTCTTTCAAGTGGAATTAGAGGGAGGTTACTCAAAGATTGACCTAACAGTCTGAGTGAATCTCCAAGGCAATTATCAGATTTCAAGAATGGGTTCAAATGAGAATCAAAAGGAGTTTGGATCTATGAAACTGCCTATCTGCAGGAAAGAATGCTTTGGCATATGGAAAGAAATGGTTAGATTGTTTATGGAAGCATCTGATCCAAGAATCTACATTACAGTTTAAGAAGGCCCCTTCATTCCAATGAAGGTATCAGTTCTAGATGCAAATATTAGAACCCCAAAGAATTATTCTGAAATGACAAAGGATGAGATCATCCTGGCAACACTTGACAAAAGAGCGCAGAACAATATTGTAAGTGCTATAGATGATGCTGCATTTCAGAATCTGGTGCATTGTAAAACCTCCAAGGAAATATGGGACACCCTGATTGTCTACATGGAGGGAACAGAAGAAGTAAGAGAGGACAGGAAGTCTATGTTGAATCAGGAATATGATAGCTTTAGACAAGCCAAGACTGACAGTATAGCTGAATGTTACAAAAAGTTCTTCTGGATAGTTAATGAACTGATGACATATGGTAGTGTATTCAGCACATATGAACTGAATGACAAGTTTGTCAGGTCTCTGACAAAGAACTGGGACACAAAGATATGTGTCATCAGAGAGGTGGCGAAGCTTGCTGATACACCTCCTCCCATATTGTTTGGAAAGTTGCTTTCATATGAAATGCAGCTCACTGCCAGAAAGAGAAAGAGAGGAGCAGCAGGTCTGAGTACAAGGATAAGTCAGTTGCCTTCAAGGCTGAAGACACAAGAAAGGGCAGGAAAAAATCTCCTTCTCCACTAAGAAGGAGTGCTGAGGCAGAAGAAGGAATTCCTCATAATAGCACATCAGATAGCCACACCTCTGATGAGGACTTTACTGCCTTTATAAGGCAGTTCCAAAGGTTCATGAAAAAGAATAAGTGGAGAACCAGGCCATCTATATCCTTCTCCAAGGATGAGTATTACAAGAAAAAGAAGACTCCCAAGGAGGACAGGTATGCCTCAAAAACTAGTAAACAAACTAATTCTAAGATTATTTATTATTGTTGCAACAGGCCAGGGCATGTCATAGTTGACTGTCCAGACAAGAGTACTGAATCTAAGGACAAGAAGAAGCATCAAGAGAAGGCAAGAAGGAGAAATCTTTTATTGCTCAAAAGCAGAAGAGTTGGACAGACTCTTCATCTTCAGGATCAGGAGAAGAAGATGATGCTGAAGCATATGTTGGGCTGTTCTCAACAAAAGAGGATTCTAGGGAGCTAGAATTCCTACAAATGTTGGACTCTATAAATGGAGTGAAAGATTATTGCTGTAGAGGACTGATGGCTTAGTCAGAAGATGATCAGTGCTAGGATCAGCCTGGTCCAAGCAAGGTATACAGTTCTCTCTCAGCTTTAGAATATTTCACTGGATCAGAATCAGAAGCTTCTACATCAAGAGATGTGGATGGTTCTAAGTCTGAAGGGGATGTACACCAACTCATTGATGAGTATGATGGGTTGTTGGAAGCTCTAAAGAGAAGCAAGCTTCTTGTCAAGGAGCAGGCCAAGGAGATTGAATCTCTTAAGCAGACAGCATCTGAATCAGCCAAGCTGATTGATTTGAAACTGAAAGAGGTTACCAAACTGAAGAACATAACTGTTATTCAGATGGGCACAATCACTTTCAAAGAAAATCATATCAAGAATCTGGAGGCAAGACTCTAGAAAGAAAGAGAATTAGTGGCTAAATTCTCTAAGTCAAAATCTGTCTTGCCCTTAATAGACAATTTCATTTCTCAGAAGGGAACGAAAGGTCTAAGTTTTGAGGGAAGAACTAGGGCTACCAATTCTCATGGAAAAGGGAAGGCCCCAGTTCAGCCACTAGCGTCTAAGCCCCCTATTTTCTTTAGGAAGGTGATGCAACCTACAAACAGGTATGATCATGAAATTACTCATGGTCACTGTGAGTATGGAGATCAAATTGGCAAGTGTGCAAATACCAGTAGGCCACTCTATAGGCAATGTAAGACCCCCTTTTTTTTCTTTTTAAAACCCGGGGTCTTAGGCCCAGAACCGCCTCTTTGCGGTGACACCTTCACGTCCTGAAGGGTCATCACCACAAGGCGCCGATTCTGCCGGCCAATTCGATCATAGAAAGGTAGCACAATAATTAAAGTAAGAACAATGCAGTCCACAATAATAAATCACATGTATACAAAATGAAATCTCCACGAAGGGAGTGTCCACAGAATAACAATAATCAGAGTACTATAAATGCGGGCTTATGCCCGATACATCATGTCCTCACTACAATCTCTCATGCGGAAGCAAAAATAGAAACTACTCAGGGTCGAGACTCACGGTCCCGGCTGTATGAACTCTGGAGCTAGACTGCCCCATCTCCAGGCGCACCGATCTCTGGGGTTGCTCCTCCATGCTGGGCTCCATGTTGGGTACATTGGAAAATGTGTACCTGATTTGAAGAAGCCCAACCTAGCTCAATGATATACATCATGTTGTATTTGATGTAGTTTTGAGTTGACATGTGCAGGTAAAGAAATGTTAAAGTTTACAGAAAAATTCTAAGTCCAAGTGTCGACACAAAGGAAAATGTGTCGACACATAGAAGAAAGTTGTCGACACAACACTGGGAAAATGTGTCGACACAGAAGAAGTAAGTCGACACTACTCTGGGAAAAAGTGTCGACACATAACATAGTCGATCTCAACACTGGGAAAATGTGTCGACACAGAAGAAGTAAGTCGACACTACTCTGGGAAAAAGTGTCGACACAGAAGGAAAGCGTCGACCTCAACATTGAAAAAAATGTCGACACAGAAGAACATAGTCGACCTCAAGGAATATAGTCGACCACAAGTTTGTCTACAACAGCAGAATGTGTCGACACTTTGTGATTGAGTCGACACATTGAAGCAGAGTTAAAAGAAGACTGTGTCGACACCTGAAGGCTAAGTCGACACTTACTGAAGTTAAGATTCTACAACAACTGTGTCGACACACAGGACTTGTGTCGACACACTGAAGAGTCAAGATCAAATTGTTTGCAGAAGAAGCTGTGTCGACTCAAAGGCAACTTAGTCGACATCACTGAAGGCAGTGTCGACACCAAAGTCAATTGTGTCGACACAAATAGACAGATGGTCTCGACACTTTCTGACAGACTGTCTCGACACACTGTGGTTCAAGACTAAGGCACAGGACTTGTTGAAGACTTGACAGCTGTGGGTTGCCACCGGTTAACTGAAGCTGTCAGACTTGTCAGAGAACTGTTAGAAACCGGATCAGCCGGTTACCATGAAGGAAGTCTATAAATAGACATATTCAGAAGAAGGAAATAACCTTCTCAACATTGAAGAAATTCTTAACTCCAGAACTTTTGAAGAAGGATTCCGATCCAAATCATTTCAAGAAAGTGCAAGGCACTTAAGAAGATCTTCTCAAGAAGATCTAAGAAGACTATCTAAGGATAGATCTAAGAAGAGTTCTAACCAGAATTCTGAAGAATCATTCAAGTGCTGACAGAGAGAGATCAAGTCAGAATTTGAAGAAGAAGAAAGAATCCATCAGTGGATTCTCAAGAAGCTGTTTGGAATCAACTCAGCTAAGTACATTTTCAAGAAGCTTTGAAGAAGGCTAAGAAACAGTTGATTGCATCAGCTGATTAAGAATTGTCATTGCCTCTTCTCTCTCAACTTGGCAAGACAATTTAAAACAATCTTTTCTATATTTCTGTAGGATCTGTTTATACAGATCTGAGTTGTAAGCCTATGTTATAAAGGCTGAGTGTAGGAGTGTTGAACTCTGAGTGGTAGGGCTGATTGCCTGAGTGTAGGAGAAGGATATTCTCTGAGTTGTAGGCCTTGGGGCAAGGCTGAGGTAGGGCAGTTGTGCCTGAGTTGTAGGAACCAGTTGGGTTCTGAGTTGTAAGATCTATTGATCTGAGATAAGTGGAAGTTTGGCCGAATCTAGCATACTGCTAGATAGGTGAAGGGGGAAAGTGGATGTACCCAGACCTTGGGGAACCACTATAAAACATAGTGCAATCTGTGATGTGTTGTTTTCTGTGATTGCTGTGTTTTTGTATTAGTTAATAAATTGAATTCTGTCTAGAAGTTTTAGAAAAAGAAGCAGGACCTATTCACCCCCCCCCCCCCCCTCTAGGTGTTTAGGCTGCCTTGAAAGTTAAACTATCAAGTGGTATCAGAGGCAGGTTCCTCAAAAAGGACTTAACAGTCTGAGGTAGATCTGATAGGCAGAATCAAGAATCAAGAAGATGGGTTCTGGAGAGAATCATAAGGAGCTAGGGTCAATGAAATTACCCATATGCAAGAAGGAAATCTTTGGGATCTGGAAAGAAAGAGTCAGGTTGTTTATGGAAGCATCTGACCCAAGGATTTACATCACAGTACAGGAAGGCCCCTTCATACCAATGAAGATATCTGTTCTTGATGCAAATATCCAAACACCAAAGACTTATTCTGAAATGACCAAGGATGAAATCATCTTGGCAACCATGGACAAAAGGGCACAGAACATAATTGTCAGTGCCATAGATGATTCAACATTTCAGAATCTGATTCACTGCAAGACCTCCAAGGAGATGTGGGACACATTAATTGTCTACATGGAGGGATCAGAAGAAGTAAGGCTGGACAGAAAATCTATGCTAAATCAGGAGTATGAAAGTTTTAGACAAGGAAAATCTGATAGCATAACTGAGTGCTATAAGAAATTCTATAGAATTGTGAATGAGCTAATTTCCTATGGAAGAGTCTTCAGTACCTATGAACTGAATGACAAATTCTTAAGATCCTTATCAAAGGATTGGGATACAAAGATCTGTGCCATAAGAGAAGTGGCAAAATTGGCAGAGATATCTCCTCCAACTCTGTTTGGAAAGTTGCTATCCTATGAAATGCAACTTATGGTAAGGAAGGAGGAGGAAAGAAACTCAAGAGGAGAGCATAGAGAAAAGACTGTGGCTTTTAATGCTGAAGCCACCAGAAAGAATAGGAGGAAATCACCATCTCCTCCTAAGGAAGTTGAAGAAGGTAGTTCTGAAAATTCAGATAAGGGTTCAGTCAGCAGTGATTCAGATGCAGACTTTGCTGCATTCACTAGGCAATTTCAAAGGTTCTTGAAAAAGAAGCAATGGAAGTCTAGGCCTTCATCATCACAGCAAGTAGATGACTATTATCAGAAAAGAAGGTCATCTAGGAAAGAGAAAAGCAGGTCAAAGCCCAGCAAAGCCACTACTTCAAAGATTGTCTGCTATTGTTGCAATAGGCCTGGACATGTAGTGGCTGAGTGTCCTGACAAAAGGAAGGAATCTTCAGAAAAGAAGAAGACTTATCAGAAAGGCAAGAAGGAGAAATCCTTTGTAGCAAAGAAAGATAAAAGTCTGTCAGACCAGTCAACTTCAGAATCAGGATCTGAAGCTGAAGCATATATTGGATTATATGCTGCATCTGAGGAAGAGGAGTTTATGCAGTTGCTAGACTCCATCAATGAACATCAATGCATGGGTTTGATGACTAGATCAGAAGAGGACCTATGCCAGAATCAGTCTGGTCCTAATGAGGTAAACAGTCCTTCCAGTACATTTGTTTGTAGTACAAGTGAAGAATCAGCTACATCTGCATCAAGTGATGAAGATGCATCTGGATCTGAAGGAGATGTCTATCAATTGATAGACAAGTATGGGGACTTGTTGCAGGCCCTTAAGAAAAGCAAGAACCTGGTTAAATCACAGGCTCAGGAAATTGCTGATCTAAGGGTTACAACAGCTGAGTTAGAAAAAGTCCTTGATCAAAAGTTAGCTGAAATTGCCAAGCTGAAAAATATAACTATTATTCAGATGGGCACAATTAATTATACTAATGATCAAGTAAAGAGTCTGGAGGACAGACTTAGAATTGAAAGGGATTTAGTGGCTAGTTACTCTAAGCCAAAATCTGTCTTACCCTTGATAGATGAATTTGTCACTCAGAAGGGTAAGGCTGGATTAGGATTTAAGGGTAACTCCAGGGCTAGCAGATTCAAGAAGAAAGGCAAAGCCCCTATTGAGCCACTAAACCTTTCAGTCCCCATAAGGTTTGGTAAGAAGAAAGTTGCCTTCTAACATATATGATCATGAAGACATTCAGGATCATATCAAGACAAATGTTCTGAAGAACAAGGGTGTTAAGGCAAGCAGGCCTACCTATGGTCATAAGCCCTATGGTTTTAAGAAACCAGCAGGAGAAGTTGCAACAGCACCAGCAATGAACAGAAATGCTTCTGACAAGGATGTATCTAGATCTAGATACAATAAGTTTGAATGTTGGTGCTGTGGCAAGAGGGGTCATTTTGCATTGGACTGCTGGTATAACACAAGTGTTATAAAGAATAAGAGTCTACCTGTTAGAAGAGGTTATGATAACTTTATTAAGGCTAACCTGAACCAAGGACCCAAGACTTACTTGGGTTCTAAGGGTAAGTAATTCTGTATTGCAGGTGAATCCAAGTTACCATGCCCCTATATGGTACTTGGATAGTGGTTGTTCCAGGCACATGACTGGAACAAAGGGGCTGCTGAAGGAGTATTCATCTGTCAAAGATGGACATAAAGTGATCTTTGGTGGATCTGAAAAAGGAGTCATCAAAGGATTTGGTAACATCTCTTCAAACCTAATTACTATCACCCAAGTGGCCTATGTAAAAGGTTTGAAACATAATCTAATAAGCATAAGCCAGCTGAGTGATCTAGGATATGACATTTCATTTGGTAAGGATGGATGTCATATCAAAAGGTCAAGTGATCAAGAGATCATATTGACTGGGTATAGGAAGAGAAATGTGTATTGCCTTAATTTTGAATGTGAGAATAAGGCATCCCCCATTTGCCTTGTAGCTGATGACAATGCTTCTCATTGTGTTAAGTGGCACAAGAGATTGGCTCATCTAAACTACAAGACAATTGGCCAACTCTTTAGTAAAGAACTAGTGAGGAATGGGCCTCAAGTTAAGTGTATAAAGGAAGGGGTATGCTCAGCTTGTCAAAAGGGCAAGCAGACAAAAACCTCATTTCAAAGCCTTGAAAACAAGGATTCTGTGAGGTGCTTATACCTCTTGCATATGGATCTTTTTGGTCCTATGCCAGTTCACAGTCTAGGTAAGGAAGGTCTACACACTAGTGGTTGTAGATGACTATTCTAGATTTACATGGGTGTTCTTTCTGAGACAAAAATCTGAAACCCCAAGTGTATTATTTAAGTTTGTAAAGCAAATTCAGAATGAACTGAACAGTACAGTGGTCAAAATCAGAAGTGACCATGGTACTGAGTTTCAATCTGAAAGCATGACAAACTTGTGTATAGACTTTGGGATTTTCCAAGAGTTCTCCTCACCTAGAACACCTCAGCAAAATGGAATTGCTGAAAGAAAGAATAGATCATTAATTGAAGCTGGTAGAACTCTATTGAGTGACACCTCTCTCCCAGAATATTTTTGGGCTGAGGCAGTTAACACTGCTTGTCATGTCATCAATAGGGCTTCTATCACCAAAAGCCACAGAAAGACTCCCTATGAGATTGTGAAAGGCAGAAAACCAAATCTATCCTATTTTAGGATCTTTGGCTGCAAGTGCTATATACTTAACAATGGTAAGTCTTATTTGACTAAGTTTGCTGCCAAATCCCAGGATGGGATATTTGTTGGGTACAGCACAAATAGTAAGGCCTATAGAGTCTTCAACTTAACTACTCAAGTTGTTGAAGAATCTGTGCATATTGTATTTGATGAAACAAGATTAATCAATTGTGAATTGTCTTGTAGATCAAATGACTCAACAGGTATAAGCAAGAAGATGGACAAGCTCTCCATTGCTGAAGCTTCAAAGGAAGAGGGAGCATTGGAAAATGAAGGCTGCTGTCCAGGGGGAGTACAAGAGATAATGGAAGCTGATGAAAACCAAGAGGAGCAGCAGAATGAAGAAGCTGGAGATGCTCAACCTGAAGGGAATCTACCTCCAGCTATAAGATATCTAAGAGATCATCCTACTGATCAGATAATTGGTGATCCAAGACAAGGAGTGCAAACTAGAAGCAGAAATCAAAGCACAGTTTTGCATTCTAGTTTCTTGTCTCAAATGGAACCTAAGAAGTTTGAAGAAGCTATCCAAGACCAGTACTGGATTGATGCTATGCAAGAGGAGCTGAATCAGTTCAGAAGGTGCAAGGTCTGGGAGCTTGTTCCTAAACCAAGAGGCCACAACATAATTGGGACTAAGTGGATCTATAGGAACAAGCTAGATGAAAGTGGAATAATAATAAAGAATAAAGCAAGATTGGTTGCAAAAGGATACAGGCAGGAAGAAGGGATTGACTTTGATCAAACCTTTGCTCCAGTAGCAAGGCTGGAGGCAATCAGAATGTTCCTTGCCTATGCAGCCTACCAAGACTTCAAAGTATACCAGATGGATGTAAAGTCAGCATTTCTGAATGGTGATCTTAAAGAAGAAGTATATGTAGAGCAGCCATCAGGTTTTGTAGATCCTCTTAAACCTGATTCTGTGTACAAGCTTAGGAAAGCTTTGTATGGGTTAAAACAAGCTCCAAGGGCTTGGTATGAAACCCTGTCTACCTTCCTCATTGAGAATAAATTCTCAAGAGGAAAGATAGACAAAACTCTATTCCTTAGGGAATCCAAAGGAAAGATCATCTTAGTCCAGATCTATGTTGATGACATAATCTTTGGATCTACTGAAAACAACCTTTGTAAAAAGTTTGCCAAACTTATGCAAGGGAAGTTTGAGATGAGCAGTATGGGAGAACTTAAGTTCTTCTTGGGACTCCAAGTAAGACAGACTGATGATGGATTGTCCATATCCCAGTCTAAGTTCACCAAGGAATTAATTAAAAAATATGGTATGGAGTCATCCTCCTCCATGAGAACTCCTATGGGCACAAGTATGCCAATATGCAAAGATGAGGCAGGTAAACCTGTTGATGAATCATTGTATAGAGGAATAGTTGGGTCACTACTATATCTCACTGCTAGTAGACCTGACATTATGTATGCAACATGTGTCTGTGCTAGGTACCAAGCCTGCCCTAAAGAATCTCATTATACTGCAGTAAAAAGGATTCTGAGATATCTAAAGGGCACTCCTACTCTAGGTCTTTGGTACCCTAGGAATAGAGATTTTCAACTAACAGGCTATTCAGATGCAGATTTTGCAGGATGTAGAGAGGATAGAAAGAGTACTACAGGTACTTGTCAATTCCTGGGAGGAAGACTAATATCTTGGAGTAGTAAAAAACAGACTAGTGTGGCAATTTCCACAGCTGAGTCAGAGTATATTGCTGCAGGAAGCTGCTGTGCACAGCTATTATGGATGCAGCATCAGCTTAAAGATTATGGTATTCAGGTAAGTAGAACACCCCTTTTATGTGATTCTAAGAGTGCTATTTCTATTGCTAATAATCCAGTTTCTCATAGTAGAACTAAGCATATAGAAATCAAATATCATTTTCTTAGAGAACATGTAGAGAAAGGTGACATCTCATTGGAATTTGTAAAAACAGATTATCAAATAGCAGATGTATTTACTAAGCCTTTAGATGAAACCAAATTCAATAAATTCAAAATTGAATTAGGTATGTTAACCATTGATTAATGTATTAAACAAAATCATTAACAATGCTATTGAAATGGTTAATAAGTAAGTAAAAGTAGTAACAACAATAATCAAGTGTTAAAAAGGACACATTGAAGTTACAGAAATTGGCTAAGTAAGAATGTGTCGACACATTCAGTAATAATGTGTCGACTCAGAGAAATTATGTCGACAAGTCAGAAATATTGTGTCGACACAGAGAATATGTGTCGACACTTAAGAATTTTATTGTCGACTTAACCAGGAATGTAATGTCGACTCAACCAGAATCGTGGTGTCGACACTTACAAAATATGTGTCGACACTTGTCCTTAGTGTCGACACAGAATTTCTGTCTTTCTACTATGTATCCAAGGTGTCGACATAACCACATATTGGTGTCGACACATAGTAGGCTGAAGAAATGTCGAGTTAATAGAAGCTTGTGTCGACACATTCCGTCTGTGTCGACACATTTAGACTGTTTTTGGCGCCTTTTGAACTTCTTTCAACAGAAGCTATAAATAGGTCAAAAGCTCCTGTTGTCGACACGCTTTCAAGGTTTTCGAGACTAAAACCTTGTGTCGACAGTCTTTCTTTCTCTCTTCTCTCAAGCTTTCTCGACACAACAATGGCGCCAAGGATTGAAGATAACATCAATGAAGGCTATGAGTTGGTGCGCCAGGCGTTTGCAGATGCGCCGCCCGATGTTCAAGGGGTTATCACCCTTCTCTCCAACTCAGGGTTAGAATTTCTGGTCTCTGAACCGTCCAAGATCTGGAAGAAGGAGGTGCATGAGTTCTTTATCTCAGCATCAGTCCATTCTACTGGACTCAAGATTAAGTCCACTGTTCAAGGGACTAAGGTTAAGATTACCCACAGGGGTTTGAGAAAGATATTCCAATTACAAGTAGTTGAGAATGAAGAAGAGGTTCCCAGTTCTAAGACAAGGGAAGCCCTACAATGGTGTGGCCTGGACTCAAGCATGAAGATTGGAGCTGCATTCAATAGAAAGGGTATGAATCAGCAAGGGAAGTTCTTGTCTGAAGTTGTTGGCAAGGTAATTCTCTGCAAGTCAGGTGGACATGATAGGATTTCTGCCTATATGTTCAGCCTTATGACCAGGATTGTCTTTACAATCCCTACTGATTGGTCAGCAGTCCTCTTTGACAAGATTAAAGAAGGGATCAAGAAGCCTAACATGGCAAGGATCATAAGTCTATATCTCAATGGAGCAATCCCTGAAGTGATGCAGCAACTGCCAGGATCTAAAATCAATCATATGAGAAGGATGGACATGAGACTATTCTCCAGGTGGGAAAGGGTGCTGTCTAAGGATGTGCCTGAAGAGAGCAGGCCAGACACCCCTGTGAAATCCCCTTCTCCAGCTCATGAGACTGAGCAACAACAAGAGGACCCACTAAGGATACAGAGTGAAGAACAACCTGCCTCCTCTATAGTTCATCAAGTAGATACATCTGCACAGATGCAGGGGGAGCCAGTTCAATCTCCTGCTCAAAATGTTTCTACCCCTGCTCAGGTACAAGTGGTTCAGGTGTAGGGGGAGCAAATATATTTTACTATAAAAGACTTTCTAAAGTTTTTTTTTTCTGAACAGGTTCAGGGGGAGCATGTGTCTTCTCCTACTCCAGATATGCAGCTGCCTGAGAATGTGCACAAGAATGCACCTAATGACTTATCTTCAGATGCTCCAGTTCAAAAGGAATACACTCTGGATGAGTTGTTTCCAAATGATGACATAGCTACTGATAGAATAGAAGAGGACCAAGATGTTGAGCAGCCTCTTGACATAGAGCTAGAACAAGGAGTGGAGAAAGTTCAAGAGATTGAAAAAGTACAAGAAGTAGAGGAGGAGCAAAGAATTGAGGGGGAGCCAGTACATGTTGAAACTGAGCAACATGGCACTGAAGCAGATAGAGTTCACATTGAGAGTACTTCTGAATCTGAGACTGAAGAAGCCAGGTTGGCTAAGAGAAGAAAACTGGTTGTATTTAAAAGAAGAAGCAAAACTTATAAGCAGGCTTTACAGACAACACCTCCACCTCCACCTCCTGAAGTTGATTATAACAAGTTCTTGGTGGATTTACAGGTGAAATTGGATGACCACAGGGTGGCCATTGAGAAATATGTTGATGAAAGAAACAAAACTCTGCAGTTTGACTTAGCCCAAGATATCAAATCTATCCAATTTCAAGTCAACTTGAATAAAACTGAAATGACAGATTGCTTCCACAAGGGTGGCAATGCTGTAGTTTATCTGGCTAAACAACAGCAGGATATCTCTACAAAAGTGGATGATATTGCTTTGAAGCAAGGTTATGTTCTGGAAAATCAAATAAGAATGAATGACAATTTAACTGAATCTCATAATGAGATTATTCAAGAGGTGAAAAAGATTGTGCCAGGGATGCCTGCAAATAAAGCAAAAGAAATGGAAGAATTTGATAAGAATTTTCAAGCTGCTATTGCATCTGTTAAGACTGCCATCACAACCTCTCAACAGGAAATATCTGAAAAGCTTCAAAAATTAAGACCATTTTTCAAGGAGGGAGTGAATTATTTGGATGGCCAAATAAGATTTCAGAAAGAAGATCTTAGAGATCATGTATCAAGAGAAGCCATAAAGGGGGAGAGGATGCTAATTCATGCAGGCTCTGAGCATGCCAAATGGGTGACCAATAGCATAAGAGCCACATTGGGATATCCACCATTGTGTGATGATAACATGGTGGCTGAGTCAGGATTACAAACAGGACTACTTGAAGGTGACCAACCTGAGGTTGCCCAAGTCATATACCCCCCTCCAGATTTTGATATATTGGATCAGCAAGTGCAATATATGTATAGTCCTTCAAAGGAAGTTGTAAATGTTATCTTTGGAAAGGTTGATAAGCCTGAGGTAAATTTGCAAGATCAGCAAGATGCTCTACTGTCAAAGAAAAGATTTAGAGAGCAAGCTGAGCTGAAGCCAGATTTTGAGCAGTGGAGTCCTACTTCCAGAAATATAATACTCACTGCATGGAAAGCTGTCAAAGATCAAGTTCATGAAAGGGGCAAGTGGTACAATGAGCAGGAATGGCAGAAGTATGAGGCAAGACAAGAAGCCATTGTACAATTCAGAAGGAAAGCTAAGATGGGAAGACTTCCAACTGATGCTATGGAGCCAAGCAAATACTTCCCAAAGCCTTTTCACTATTTTGAAAGGCAAAGGCTCAAGGAAGAAGCTAAGAAGAAAGCTGATCTTAAAGGAAAAAAGATGGCTGAAGAATCAGAAGCTCCTGTGACAGCTAAAATTAAATCTGGCCAAGGGATTGTTATTAGAGAGCCTAATCAATCCTGATAATGTTTAGTTCTTTCATAATGTTTTGTAATGATGTAATCTGTCAAAGAAAAACCATGTAATCAAACATTACCCAGTAATAAACAAAATTTTGTTAAATCTGTGATAGATTGTTTTATCCATGATGTTCTTATTATTTTGTTTATAATTAAGTATCCCTGTGTATTGTCATATATCATCATTTTATACTATTTATAAATGGTGTATATCATTGGCTATAAGGGTTATGACTTCTCCAAATAGGGGGAGATTGTTGGGTACATTGGAAAATGTGTACCTGATTTGAAGAAGCCCAACCTAGCTCAATGATATACATCATGTTGTATTTGATGTAGTTTTGAGTTGACATGTGCAGGTAAAGAAATGTTAAAGTTTACAGAAAAATTCTAAGTCCAAGTGTCGACACAAAGGAAAATGTGTCGACACATAGAAGAAAGTTGTCGACACAACACTGGGAAAATGTGTCGACACAGAAGAAGTAAGTCGACACTACTCTGGGAAAAAGTGTCGACACATAACATAGTCGATCTCAACACTGGGAAAATGTGTCGACACAGAAGAAGTAAGTCGACACTACTCTGGGAAAAAGTGTCGACACAGAAGGAAAGCGTCGACCTCAACATTGAAAAAAATGTCGACACAGAAGAACATAGTCGACCTCAAGGAATATAGTCGACCACAAGTTTGTCTACAACAGCAGAATGTGTCGACACTTTGTGATTGAGTCGACACATTGAAGCAGAGTTAAAAGAAGACTGTGTCGACACCTGAAGGCTAAGTCGACACTTACTGAAGTTAAGATTCTACAACAACTGTGTCGACACACAGGACTTGTGTCGACACACTGAAGAGTCAAGATCAAATTGTTTGCAGAAGAAGCTGTGTCGACTCAAAGGCAACTTAGTCGACATCACTGAAGGCAGTGTCGACACCAAAGTCAATTGTGTCGACACAAATAGACAGATGGTCTCGACACTTTCTGACAGACTGTCTCGACACACTGTGGTTCAAGACTAAGGCACAGGACTTGTTGAAGACTTGACAGCTGTGGGTTGCCACCGGTTAACTGAAGCTGTCAGACTTGTCAGAGAACTGTTAGAAACCGGATCAGCCGGTTACCATGAAGGAAGTCTATAAATAGACATATTCAGAAGAAGGAAATAACCTTCTCAACATTGAAGAAATTCTTAACTCCAGAACTTTTGAAGAAGGATTCCGATCCAAATCATTTCAAGAAAGTGCAAGGCACTTAAGAAGATCTTCTCAAGAAGATCTAAGAAGACTATCTAAGGATAGATCTAAGAAGAGTTCTAACCAGAATTCTGAAGAATCATTCAAGTGCTGACAGAGAGAGATCAAGTCAGAATTTGAAGAAGAAGAAAGAATCCATCAGTGGATTCTCAAGAAGCTGTTTGGAATCAACTCAGCTAAGTACATTTTCAAGAAGCTTTGAAGAAGGCTAAGAAACAGTTGATTGCATCAGCTGATTAAGAATTGTCATTGCCTCTTCTCTCTCAACTTGGCAAGACAATTTAAAACAATCTTTTCTATATTTCTGTAGGATCTGTTTATACAGATCTGAGTTGTAAGCCTATGTTATAAAGGCTGAGTGTAGGAGTGTTGAACTCTGAGTGGTAGGGCTGATTGCCTGAGTGTAGGAGAAGGATATTCTCTGAGTTGTAGGCCTTGGGGCAAGGCTGAGGTAGGGCAGTTGTGCCTGAGTTGTAGGAACCAGTTGGGTTCTGAGTTGTAAGATCTATTGATCTGAGATAAGTGGAAGTTTGGCCGAATCTAGCATACTGCTAGATAGGTGAAGGGGGAAAGTGGATGTACCCAGACCTTGGGGAACCACTATAAAACATAGTGCAATCTGTGATGTGTTGTTTTCTGTGATTGCTGTGTTTTTGTATTAGTTAATAAATTGAATTCTGTCTAGAAGTTTTAGAAAAAGAAGCAGGACCTATTCACCCCCCCCTCTAGGTGTTTAGGCTGCCTTGAAAGTTAAACTATCAATAAAGACTAAGCCCTATCATCCCCTACCCCTTCCCCCATAGCTCCTAGGTACCGAGCGGAGAGGAAGAAAGGGAAGGACATATTTGTGGAGAATAAAAGTAAGCAGGTGACAGTGGACTTAAACTAGCAAGTTGTATTCGGTGAGCAGTTAATATGAATGTTATAATAGGTCTAGCAGTAAGAAAAGCAAATATATGAATTTAAACCTTCACTTATGCGAGAACACATAAGCAAAAGGGGTCTTTTGCAAGGCTCCCATCATATAAGTGTCCCATACCACTTATACCTTGGGGTGTCGGTTATCAAACAGCAATGGTTGTTATTATATATATCAAAATTAACCTTTGATTTATAAACTTGCCCACACAAGCTTATAGACCAAGGGTCGTTTTGCAGGTCCTAATGTATAAGCGTCCCATACCACTTATACTTTAGGTGTCAGGGTTTAATGAATCGATTATGCTATGACATGCATGTGGGTATGATGAAACATGCAAGTGCAACTCACACACCCGACTCTGTGCACACAGACCTTTAGTTCCCCCTTTCGGAGCCGTTACCTCCCAGGATACCTCCGTAGTGGCGGACGGAAGCGGTGGGTTGGGCCTCGCCCACCTCAAAACCAATAAAATCACCACTGGTCTGACCTATCGTACGCCTCAATGCTTGGTGCACTAAGCGGACTCCTGCGTACTCTTGCCGGCTGGCGCACCGGACTTCTGTTGGTGAAGTGCTAATCACCTCGCCGAGTCAACGATATCGGTGTCGGTGCAATCGAACTCCCCGATATCGAAAACCCACCACCTTAACTTTTCCCTATTTTATGCACATGCAAGTTTAATCGTAAACACACAAAAACCGAGCCGAAGCCCCCGGACCAAAACGTCCGTCTCCAAACCAACCGAGCCGAAGTTCCCATCAATCTTCCTGTGCCAACAGTGTTTGTGAAAGGTGCAGCCCTAGTTACTAAGTTACTCTTGCCAGTTTGTTATTACAGTTTACGTTAGCCCAGGACTGCCCCCGGTATTCCCCGTGAAGGGCTCTCAAGGGGCACTAGGAACCAAGACGGCGGCATTACGGCCCGAAGTTCCCTTTCGCAAGGCACTTATTGTTATTGGTTGATCTCCCTTACCTATTTTCCTTTAAGAGTTACATTAATCTAAACCTAGGGTAGCTTGACTCTTCACCCACACCACACGGAAAGACGGTCTTCCGCCGTACCCGCGTAACACCTAATCTTCCAACTACCATCAATGCTAAACCAAACCTCCTAGGGACTCACCTAGGCTACGCGATAGTCAAGATTACACGTAATTTACTTTTTCATCCAAATGCCACCATTTATTTATCGGGGGTCTATCCTAACAAGATTTGCCTAAATCCAAAATATTGGAATTTTCCTAATAAATCCGATAACTTATTTATTTATTCATAAAGGTCTAATATCGTCATTTTGAACTTGAGGTAAAACATTCTAGTTGATTTCAGCTATCACAAAATTAAAGTAAATAATAGTAGGCCTAAATATCAAATTTCCAAAGTTTGATAGTTTTACAAAGATTTTCAAGGGCCTAAACTTATTTAATCATTATTTCAGTTATTTCAAGCTTAATGAATAAACTACCTTAATTTGTCCTCCAAATAATTCAAATAAAATACAGGGTGCTGGTTTCATCATGCAAATAACTTTGACAGAATCCCATAATTTTTTTGGTGGTAATTAAATCATAATAAATCAAATACTAAGTTACAATCTAACATGCTTTGTGAATGAAGTGCTATAATAGTAACTCTAAAAATTCCCAAATAATTCCCAGTGATATAAAAAGGCCTAAAAACCTTAAGTTCCAGTTATCATAATTTTCCAGCAATTGTACCAGCCCTAATTTATTTTTATACTCAAAAGCCCATATTAAAACATTGTGAATGAACCTCTATCATTTCTCAACATAAAATTCTATAAAAATTCAGGGATCAATGTTCTGCTAGACAAGATCTAAATCCAGAATTTTAACTGATTATAATTAATTTAAAACCTCCAAATAATTGAAACAACCAATCGGGCTAATAATCATTTAACACATGAAGTATAATATTTATTAATCGTAAAATTCCAGGAAAATTACCATAAGTCTAAAACATCCTAAAACTCCCTCCTCCCAAGTTTCGTAACTTTTGGATTAGATTTAGTGCTTAAAATAACTAAATTACATTTTTATCCTAATCCAAAATCTCAACTTTCGAGGTACCTAATTACCTCCAATTCCTTCACTATTTAAACCAGAGGGTTTTCGTCATATCATCCCCCTCTCCTCCAAACTTCAAGGGCATACAAGAGCTTTTGCTCTTATGTCCTTCACAAAACTCAAACTCCCACCCACTGGAATTGAGCCAATCTCTTAGGGTAAAATCCACCCTAATCCATGCCATGTTACCCAAGAGGGTAGATATAGACTCAACAAATCAGTGGCCACAACATCAGCCTCTTTTGAGGAGATTTGTCCACTCCATTTCCAATCGTACTTTTCCCCAAAGTATCCCTCACCAAGACCTATCTAGGACTTGATACTTCCCTATTCAAAGCTCGACCAATTGAGTTGAAATTTTGTACAGATCTTAACATTGATGCCAGGGACCACCACCCAAAATTTGGGGGAGTTTGGACTTAATTTCATCTCTTAATTAATTTTATAATGTTTATTAAAATTTTACAAAAACTTTAGGCAAAAGTTCTCCAAAAATTCTCATTTTTGGACAGCCTCTCAATATACATATTATAGATCTCCAGTCCAAATTTCAAGTCATTTGGACATGTTATGAACCGTGGGCAACCATTTCAATTTCTGGTTAGCCTAGGTCTTTATCCCACCAAAATGAGTGCTGTGGTCAAACCACTCACCCAAATTGAACAAAATCAATTCTAAATTAAAGAAGACCCAAAGGGCTACAACTTTTGTGACTGGTCATTTTTCCTAATTCGGCCCCTAAATGCCTCGTTTTACAGCATCAAAATGTGCCCAACCAAGTATATTCTCCTTATAAAATTATTTACATAATTTATATAATATAAACAGTTTTTACTGTTCATCTCCTACAGAACCCGAAAACTAGACACAGAAAAACCATTTTTCCTGTAAGCTTTCCGTGATCCGTCGCCGGCCGTTCGGTCACCTCCCTGGACAGCCACCACCACCACCACCTCCGTTGAGGCGATGGCTATCGGTCGGCGGTGGTTGGGCCGCCGGAGATGGCGGTTTCCGGCGAACTCAAGAATACGTTTTTCATGGTTTTTCCATGAAAACGAGAGATGGGTCTGGCTCCATTGAGCGCAAACTTCATTTCTAAGAATCCTAAGATCTACCCATGAAAGAAGAAGCAGAGGAGGACCTTGTTCGCGGTTTGGAGGCGAGATGAACGACGGGGTGCCATGGCGCAGTGGTGGCGTAGCCGAACTCCTCCTACAGCAAGAACAAAGGTCTGATCCGTTTGAATGAGCGTGTAAACTTCTCCTCTTGCTCCAAGTGGGCTTTTATAAGTCAGTAAGTGGGGAGATGAAAGGGTAAAGCCTTAATGTCATGAAGGCTCCTCCTAATAACATTTCGGTTACAGTGAAGGGATAAGAAACGGTGGAAGATGAACAGGTGTGTCCTGTTGGCGGTTTCCTATTGGACCACATCTTCCTCCTTTATTATATAATTACAGAAGGAAAAACGGCCTGTAGTTACTCCTGGTGTAACTTCCCACACCAGCATTTATTTCCATGCGTGTTAGAATAATTTCGGCCCTGAACCGTTGTTCCGGCCAATGTCACAGGCGTGACACATAGGTCACGGGCGTGACAGGCCCGGGTGACAATTTTGGGGTCGACGATCATCGAATTGAGATCGACGGTCGTCGAAGGGTGGTCACGCCCTAGGTCACGGGCGTGACACCTAGGTCACGGGCGTGACACCTAGGTCACGGGCGTGACAGGCCCGAACGGCAAATTCTGAGGTCGACGATCGTCGAACTGAGATCGACGGTGGTCGAAGGCTGGTCACGCCCTAGGTCACGGGCATGATACTTAGTTCACGGGCGTGACAGGCCCGAGTTCAATTTCGACGATCGTTTTACGGAGATCGACGATCGTCGAAGGAGTCACGCCCCTGGTCACGGGCGTGACACTTTGGTCACGGGCGTGACATGCCCGGGCTGCAAGTTCGACGATCGTCTCATGGAGATCGACGATCGTCGAAGGAGTCACGCCCTAGGTCACAGGCGTGACACCTTGGTCACGGGCGTGACATGCCCGGGCTGCAAGTTCGACGATCGTCTCTCGGAGATCGATGATCGTCGAAGTAGTCACGCCCAAAGTCACGGGCGTGACGGGTCGGTCACGGGCGTGACCAACCCGTGACCCGAAATCTCGATCGATTTATTTCAATTTTGGGCTTCCTAGGGTTCTGTCACGACCAACCGACTCCTAGGGGTCTAGCCGGAAATGGGATGTTACAGGCAAGCCCATAAGGATCAAAATGAATTCTTAGGGTTTGCTGCTCCAGCACCCACACTTAAAAAGACTACTGGCAACAAGGTTGTTAAGTCTGTACCTAAGAGAAGGTACAACAGATTTGAGTGTTTGTGTTATGGCAAGGTTGGGCACTTTGCCATGGATTGTTTGTTTAACACAAGTGTTAAAACCAAGAGTAGTTTACCTATCAGAAAATCTGTAGGTAAACAGGTTATTTTCCATACTAACAAGAACCTAGGACCCAATAAAATTTGAGTTATAAGGATGAGTGATTCTTTATTTGATGCAAGTGAATCCAAGTAGCCATACCCCAATATGGTACTTGGATAGTGGATGTTCAAGACACATGACTGGAACAAGAAGAATGTTAAGGACTAAGCACCCATAAAGAATGGTCCCAAAGTCATCTATGGTGGATCAGAAAAAGGAGTCATCAAAGGATTTGGTAACATTTCTAGTGACTCAATTACTATCACTAAAGTGGCTTATGTGAAGGGTCTAAAACATAACCTGATTAGCATAAGTCAACTTAGTGATCTAGGTTATGACATCTCTTTCCACAAAGTGGAGTGCCAAATTAAGAGGTCAAGTGATCAAGAGATCATGTTGACTGTCACTAGGAGAGGGAATGTATATTGTCTCAACCTAGATTGTGAGTATAATAACTCACCCATTTGCCTAGTTGTAGGTGAGAAAGCTTCACTATGTGTCAAATGGCACAAGAGGTTAGCTCATCTGAACTATAAGTCTATAGGACTGCTTTTTAGCATGGGTTTAGTGAGGAATGGTCCTCAAGTCAAGTGCATTAAAGAGGGAGTGTGTTCAGCTTGTCAAAAGGGCAAATAGACCAAGTCCTCTTTTTTTGCACTTGATACCAAAGATTAAATGAGATGTTTATATATCTTGCATATAGATTTGTTTGGTCCTATGCTAGTTCATAGTCTTGGTAGGAAAGTATACACTTTAGTTATTGTGGATGACTATTCTAGATACACATGGGTTCTCTTCTTGAGGCAGAAATCTGAAACCCCTAGTGTTTTCCAGACTTTGTTAGACAAATTCAGAATGAATTTAACAGTTCAATGGTCAAAATCAGAAGTGACCATGGAACTGAATTTCAGTCTGAATGTATGACAAAATTTGGTGAAGAATTTGGGATTCATCAGGAGTTCTCCTCACCTAGAACACCTCAGCAAAATGGAATTACTGAAAGAAAGAATAGAACTCTTATTTAGGCAGGTAGAATTCTACTCAGTGGCACTACTCTCCCTGAATATTTCTGGGCTGAGGCAGTAAATACTGCTTGTCATGTTCTCAATAGAGCATCCATAAATAAGAAACTGAAGTTGACTCCCTATCAGATTTTGAAAGGCAGAAAACCAAATATTTCTTACTTCAGAATCTTTGGTAGCAAGTGTTATGTCCTAGTGAATGGTAAGCACTACCAAATAAAGTTTGCTGCCAAATCCCTAGAAGGGATATTTGTTGGGTACACCAATAACAGTAGGGCATACAGAGTCTACAACTTGTCTATCCAAGTTGTAGAAGAGTCCGTCCATATTGTTTTTGAAGAGTCTAGATTAATTAACAATGAATTGTCTAGTTCTTCAGTTAGTTCTACAGGTCTAACAGACAGGCTGGACAAGATGACCATCAATGATTAAGCTCCTGCTAGGATGGATGATGGAAAAGATGCATGATGTCCAGGGGAGAACAAAACTCACTGGATGATGAAGACAATAAGGAGCATCAGGTGGAGGAAAATGAAGAAGGCCATGAGGTAGACATGTTTCCTCCAGCAAGAAGACACCTGAAGGATCATCCAGCTCACCAGATAATTGGTGATGCAAGTCAAGAGCTGAATCAATTCAGAAGGTACAAAGTCTGGGAGCTGGTTCTTAAACCAAAGGATCACAATATAATATGAACCAAGTGGATCTACAGAAAAAAAAACTTGATTAAAATGGCACAATCATCAAGAACAAGGCAAGGTTGGTAGCAAAAGGCTACAGGCAAGAAGAAGGGATTGACTTTGATCAAACCTTTGCCCCAGTAGCAAGGCTGGAGGCTATAATGATGTTCTTGGCCTATGCTGCATATCAAGGGTTCAAGGTATATCAGATGGATGTAAAGTCAGTATTTTTGAATGGTGACTTAAAAAAGGAAGTCTATGTTGAGCAACCCTCGGGTTTTGTAGATTCTCATTATCCTGATTATGTATATAGGCTGAGGAAAGCTCTATATGGTTTGAAACAAGCCCCTAGGGCTTGGTATGAAACCTTGTCTGCTTTTCTGATTGAGAATAAATTCTCTGAAGGAAAGATTGACAAAACTCTATTCTTTAGGGAATCTAAAGGCAAGATAATACTAGTCCAGATATATGTTGATGACATTAACTTTGGTTCTACTAAAAACAACCTTTGTAGATAGTTTTCCAAACTTATGCAAGGGAAGTTTGAGATGAGCAGTATGGGTGAACTGAAGTTCTTCTTGGGACTTCAAGTCAGACAGACTGATAATGGATTATCTATTTCTCAGTCTAAGTTCACCAAGGAGTTGATTAAGAAATATGGTATGGACTCAGCCTCCACCATGAAAACTCCAATGGGAACAAGTATACCTATAGGCCAATATGAGACAGGGAAACCTGTTGATGAGTCTTTGTATAGAGGGATAATTGGCTCCCTACTCTACTTGACTGCTAGTAGACCTGACATCATGTATGCAACATGTTTCTGGGCTAGGTACCAAGCTTGCCCAAAGGAATCTCATTATACTGCAGTTAAGAGAATTTTAAGATATCTTAAGGACACACCTAATCTAGGTCTTTGGTACCCTAAGAATAGAGATTTTATACTAACAGGTTTCTCAGATGCAGACTTTGCAGGACGCAAAGAAGATAGAAAGAGTACCACAGAAAACTGTCAATTCCTAGGTGGAAGGCTAGTGTCATGGTGTAGCAAGAAGCTGACCAGTGTAGTAATATCAATAGTTGAGTCTGAATATGTAGCTGCAGGCAGTTGTTGTGCACAATTATTGTGTATAAAGCACTAACTGGAAGATTATGACATCAAGGTAAGAAGAATTCCACGGTTTTGTGATTCTACAAGTGTTATTTCTATTACTAAGAATCCTATATCACATAGTAGAACCAAGCATATAGAAATTAAGTTTCATTTCATAAGAAAACATGTGGAAAAGGAAGATATTAGTCTAGAATTTGTAAATACAAATAATTAAATTGCTGATATTTTTACAAAACCTCTGGATGAAACTAAATTCAATTATTTTAAAATTGAATTAGGTATGTTGAACCTAGAATAGGTTAGCACAAGTATTCCTAAGTAGTATATGTTTGTAGAAAATTTCTCTGGAAATTTGTCTAAGTACAATGTTTGTGTCGACACAAACAGACTTTGTGTCGACACACTCAGTATGTTATGTCGACAAAGAAAAAGGATGTGTCGACACAGAAATAGTATTTGTGTCGACAAAAGTATAGGTGTCGACACAACTCTGTTGAGACTTTAAGTTAACTGATTTTTGTGTCGACACACAAAAATCAAAGTCGACACTCTATGTCGATTCTTAACCCGTCCATGTCGACACTGACAAAATTATATCGACACATAGACGTATCGACTAAACCTAAGTTTTGTCGAGACCTAGTCTTATTACTAAGGCGCGTCTTTTGAACTCCCCATTAGACCAAGACTATAAATAGGTGAAGCAAAAATCTAGTCGACTACGCCTTCAGCTTTCTCGACTCTATACTTTGTGTTGACATAGACCTTCTCTTCTCTTCCATCTCTCTCTCTCTCTTCTTGCAATGGCGCCTCATCACGATGAAAAAGTGAACGAAGGGTATGAGCTGGTTCGTGGTGGTTTCACGACAGCTTCTCCAGAAATTCAGGGTGTCATTACCCTAATTTCAGAAAATGGATTGGAATTTTTGGTCTTAGAACCGACAAAGATTTGGAAGAAGGAGGTCATGGAATTTTATTCTTCTGCAACTGTGAACACAGCCGGAAAGAAGATCAAAGCAACTGTACAAGATTCTCGAGTGAAAATTTCACGAAGGCGATTAGGAAATCTCTCCAACTTCCAAAAGTTAAGGATGAAGATGACATCATTCCCTCAATGACAAAAGATTCCTTAAGCTAGTGCGGGCTAAGCCCTAATACCAAAGCTGGATCATCCATTACCAGGAAAGGGATGAATTTATAAGGGAAGTTTCTGTCAGAGATAGTAGGTAAGGTGATCCTGTGCAAAACAGGTGGACATGATAGGATTTAAGCCTCTATGTTCCATCTTATGACAAGAATAATTTTCAAGCTAAAGACAGATTGGGCATCCATAGTATTTGACAAGATACAAGAAGGAATTAAGAAACCAAATCTGGGAAGAATCCTGAGTCTTTGTTTATCTTCAGTAATACCAGAGATAATGAACCAACTTCCAGGATCAAAAATCAACCATATGAGAAGAATGGACACAAGAATCCTGTCTAGGTGGGATAGAGTATTAACCAAGGAGGTTTCTACTCCTTAAAAACAGACTAAGAAAGAAAAGCAGAAGAAGGAAGTTGTTCAGCAGGTAGAATCCTCTAGTGATTCAGAAGAGGAAGTGGTCTTCAGTTCAGATGAAGACAGACAACAAAAAGATGCTCAAGCTCAAGTATAGAGCAGTGTGCTCCAAGAGCAGTAGATAGTCACTTCTCCAGCGGGAGAAAATCCTAAACTAACAGGAAAAGATACTGTACTTTTTGAGCTGCCTGCTTAAGGGGGAGCAATTGCTGGAGTTACTCTAGAGAGTGAATATGCAGCTGATACAGTAATGGATATTGTATTAGATATAAATAAATAAGCACAGCTCAATGTGGAGAAAGAGGCACAAGATGTGCAGTTGAATGATAATGCTAAGGATGAGCAAGTAAGTATCCCCTTTCTAGAGAAGTCCCTGGACAAAGATCTGGAAGTCCAGGGAAAACCTTTTGTTGTTCAAACTAATTTTGTTCCTCCTATACAGGTGCAACAAGAGTTCACTATGGAAGAGCTCTTTTCTGATTTACCAGATGCAAGGACTGAGGGGGATCAATCCAAGATTGAAAAGGATTTGCCAAGGACTGAGGGGGAGGAGCTGCTACATGTCCCATCTAATAAGGAAACTATTGATATAGAAAGCTCCCCACAACCATCTGATGATAAGGAAGTCTTTTTGGCTAAGAAGAGAAAAATTGTTCCAATTAACAAAAGGAGCTCATGCTACAAGAGAGCCTTGCAATCAGTCACTCAACAACCAGCTCCAAGAAAGGATTTCAGTGCATTACTAGTCTAATTACAAGTTTAGTTGGATGAGCAAAGGAAGTCTATAGAAAAATATGTGGATGAATCAAATAAAGAACTGTATTTTCAGCTGGCTCAGTACATTAAGTCAATCAGATTTTAAGTCAATCTGTACAAGAAAGAGATGACAGATTGTTTCCACAAGGGAGGCAATGTTGTAGTGTATTTGGTTGAGCAATAAAAGCTTATCAAGATTGAGATTGAGGACATTTCCACAAAGCAAGGGTATGTATTGGAAAATCAATTCAGGTCCAATGAAAATCTCAAAGATTCCCATGAAGAAATACTCAAAAAGCTGGAAAGTATCAACACTGATATTAAATCTGAAATATCAAAGCAAATCAAAGAAGATCTAGTTGTTGTTCAAACAGCTATTGGAGCCTCTCAAAAGATAATTTTTGATACCTTAATTAAGTTTAAAGACTATTACAAAGAAGGAACAGAATATATGGCTGATCAGATAAGGTTTCAGAAGACTGATCTGAGGGATCATATTACTAGATAAGTCATATAGGGGGAGAAATTATTAGTCAAAGCTAGCTCTGACCATGCCAAATGGATCTCTAATTCCATCAGAGCTACTCTTTGCTTTCCTCCTTTATGTGATGATGACAATATTGCTGAATCTGGGGTACAACCTGCTACTTTTGAAGGAGATCAGCCTGAAGTTGCACAGATTATTTACCCTCCTACTGATTTTGACATGGTTCAACAAGAAGTGTGGGCAATGTACAGTCCTTTACAGAAGGCATTAAAGATTATTATTGAAAAAGTTGAAATGTTAGAGGCTGCCAAGCAAGCTCAAAAGGAGGCACAATTATCCAAGAAAAGGTTCAGAGAATAGGCTGAGTTGAAGCCAGATTTTGAACAATGGAGCCCTACTTCAAGGAATATCATTTTGATTGCCTGGAAGGCTATAAAGGATAAGACCCATGACAGGTGTAAGTGGTATTCTGACCAGGAATGGAACAAATTTGAAGGTAGGAAGGAAGCCATTCTTCAGCATAGAAGGAGTGCAAAAGCTGGGAAGTTACCTGCTAATGCTCTGGAGCCTAGTAGGTACTTCCCCAAGCCCTTTCACTATTTTGAAAGGCAGAGGATAAAGGCTGAAGAACAAAAGAAGAAGGATCTCAAAGGGAAGAAACATGCTGATGATACAGATCCTGCTGTGCAGGCAAAGCTTCAATCAGGAAAAGGCATTGTAATCAAGGAGCCTAGCCAATCATAGGATAGATATGCTTAAGTATATAATAATGTAACTTTTTATTTTTTATTCTGAGAAAAACCATGTAAACCCAGAATTTTCTGAATAATGAAAAAAATCAGCTTCTCCATTAATCTTAGTTGTTTACATTATTTAAATGTTATCATGCAGTGAAATGTATGTACATCTATTCTTATGTGCTTTATTATATGTGATGTATATCTTTGACTAAGGGTTATGACTTCTCCAAATAGAGGGACATTGTTGGGTACACTGAAAAATATGTACAAGATTTGGATAAGCCTCATCTTACTGAATGATATACATCAATTTGAATTTGATGTATGTTTGAGTTTCATTGTGCGGGTATTAGGTTTGCAATGAATTTTTCTAAGTACAAGTGTCGACACTTGTGAAGAATTGTGTCGACACAAAGAAGAAGTTGTGTCGACACCAGAAGCAAAGTTGTGTCGACGCTAGAAGTAAACCTGTGTCGACACCCATACATTGTGTCGACAACTGAAGAAGAAGTTGTGTCGACACCCAGAATTGTGTCGACACCAAAGGCAGGAATTGTGTCGACACCTAAAGCAGAAGCTGTGTCGACACCCAGGAGTTATGTCGACACTAGAAGAAAGGCATGTGTCGACACTCAAGAAATATGTCGACAACTGAAGAAGGTTTGTGTCAACAGCTAGACAAACACTCAATGCCATCTTACAACAACATCTATTCTGAGTCTGAAGGCTTGTGTCGACACACAGGACTTGTATCAACACTCACTCAATGACAGCTATACACACACTCAACGCCATTTGTCTGCAGCAGCTAAGTCAAGACCAGAAGCAGTTGTGTCGACATACAGGACTTGTGTCGACACACACTCAATGATGGCTTGACATATACTCAACGTCATCTGTCTACAGCAGTTATGTCGAGACCAAGAGCAGTTGTGTCGACACACGGGACTTGTGTCGACACATACAAAGAGAAGATGTGTCGAGTAGCAGAAGAATGACTATGTCAACACTTGGAGTGTTATGTCAACATCACCAAAACTTGTGTCGACACTTAATCTATTTGTATCGATACATATAAAGCAGTCTGCTGAGTGGTTCATGCTGACTTATAAAATCATTAAGGAAACAACTGTCTTGACTGGTGACTCGACAGCTGTCATTACCAACAGGTCTGACACCTTTGTCAGAACTGTCAGAAGGTTGTTATAAACTGGATCAGCAGCTAACCAGGAGAAATCTATATAAAAAGACTGATTCGTATTAACTTATAAGAATAGATACAGAGATAAAAAAGTGGATCATCTAAGGAATGTTTTCAACAACAAGAAAAGGGGTGACCCTTAAAAAGGCAGATTCTGAACAGTCTGTAGAGAAGATTCAGATCTCATTCTGAATTCAAGGAAGGAGCTGACAGAAGATCAACTTCTACATCAAGAAGAGTTCAACCTTATTTTGTTCTATCAAGAAGCTTTGAAACATCTAAGTCAGGTTGGATCTGGAGATTTAGTTCATTCAAGAACTGATCAAGAAGCTCTCACCTATAGAGTAATCTATCTGGTGATATTTCTGTTTCTCTCAAATACTCAATTACTTGTAGGATCTTTTATTAGATCTGAGTTGTAAGCCTATAATTATAAAGGCTGAGGTAGGGTTGTGTGCCTGAGGTGTAGGACTATTGATATTCTGAGTTGTAAGCCTAGTTATAAAGGCTGAGGTAGGGCTGTGGCCTGAGGTAGGATTCTTGGGAAGAATCTGAGGTAATACTTGTATAAGTCTGAGCTGTAGGAACCATCTGGTTCTAAGTTGTAAGATCTGTGGATCTGAGTTAGTGGAAGGAAGTTGGGCTGAATCCAGTTCTCTATTGGATAGGCGAAGGGTGAAAGTAGACGTACCCATACCTTAGGGAACCACTATAAACCTGGTGTTTGCTGTGCTGTGATTGTATGTTCTGTGCTGTGATTTGCATTTTATGTACTAAGTAAGAACCTGTTAAATTGCTTAAAATTCTTAAAGATTATTAGAACCTATTCACCCCCCCCCCCCCTCTAGGTGTTTAGGCTCTTGAAATAAGTCTTTCACTCTTGCCCATGAAGGATCTCTTCTCCTCTTTCTTGGATATTTCCTTCTTCTTGTATGGACACTATGCAATCATGTATCATTCCTTGATGCAACAATAGCACACAACATCAGAGGAAGAATGTTTGTTCTGTTTAGATTTGTACCTGTCCTCTCAGTTGTAGCTTTTTGTGGAATGATCACCATCATGATGGGATTTCCTGAAGTCAGATAAGGATGATTGATTCTTCATCTGTCTCCTCTTGCTGAGCAGTTTCTTGAACTGCTTAAATATAAGAGAAAACTCTCCATCTGATAGCTCAGAGCCTGACGTGCTAGGTTCGGAGTCTTCTGGAGTGTTTGGGGCACGAGTCCTTACTGGTGATATATCTTTGGACTTCCATAACCTTCTGCCTTTAGAGAGACTGACTTCTATTTGCTGGAAGTCTAGTTGCTTTGCTCCTCCTTATTTCTAGTGTTCATCTTTTGTTCGTAGGAGTGCAATTTTTCAAAGAGGTTCTGAGGGTCAATCTCAGATAACTTTCCACACTCCTTGATGGCAACCACTTTAGTGTCCCAGTCCTTTGTTAGGGATCTAAGAAACTTGTCTTTTAGTTAGTCATTAGTGAATTTGCGGCCGTAGTTTCTGAGACCGTTCACGATTTTGAATAACTTCTCGAAGCTATCAGCAATGGTATCATTTGATCCTTTCTTGAACGCTTCGTACTCTTGATTCAGCAATGATCTGTGATCATCTCTAACTTCTTTTGATCCTTCCATCAGAACAACCAGGCAGTCCCACATTTCTTTGGCATATTTGCAGTGAAATAGATTTTGAAACATCGAGTCATCGACTACACTTGCGATAATATTCTTAGCCTTCTTGTCCAAGGAGACCAAGGCAATTTCATCCTTTGTGAGATCCATCATCTTTTTGGGAATCAAGATATATGGGTTCAAAGCTGAAGCTTGTGTAGATATATGTGGTCCTTCCATAATTTGAAAAATTCTTGGATCTGCATATTCCATGAAGAATCGGACTCTTTCTTTCCACATGGGAAAGTTCTCTTTCGTACACACTAGTAACTTCATCGAAGACATGTCTTTACTTCTATCCATGGTTACTAGACGGAATCTCTTGACGCTAGAATTGGGATCTTGTTCAAGGTGTTAACCTTATATTTAACAAAATGCCCCTCTGATACTAATTGAAAGTATCTAGCGTCTACCTAAATCACCTAGAGGGGGGTGAATAGGTGATGTCTGTGTCTTTTCGCAGAATAAAACTACTTTAAAATTTTAAGCACACAAACTCCGAGATTTATAGTGGTTCCCCGAGTTAGGTACGTCCACTTTCCTCCTCTCCTATCTACCACAAACGGTTAGATTTGGCTACTTCATCAAACTTAGATTTCTACAAATCTTACTCCTCGGAGCCTCAAATCCTACAACTAAGAGACGATGCTCCTACAACTCGATCCACAAACGGATCTACCACTCGATCCACAAACGAATCTACCACTCGATCCACAAACGGATTTAACACTCGATCCATAGACAAATATACTACTTGAAGAAAATCTCCTACAAAAGTAAATGAATATTTTATAACAATATTTCACACAAACTTATACAAGAACTGGAAGCTTCACGCCTCCGTTCTTCGAAAATAGATGATCTTGAAAATCTTGGAGAACTCGGGATATAAAATCTTGGAAGATCTTGAATCTCGACTCTTGAATCTTCAAACGACTTGGACTAGAGTAATATAGATCTTTAGAGAGAAGAAATCTAGTCGTATTGGTCGAAGAATATCTAATCGCATTACATGTTGGTGGCTGATTAGAAGAATCGTGAAATCCTTATAGCAGAGCCGACGGATTTCCGAACTTGGAAAGTTTTCCCGATTTGAATTTGAGATCAAGAGCATGATTATTCTTGGAAAGGAAGCCTCCTTAGGTATTTATACATATTCCCCTTCCAACAGATATAAAAAAAATTCCAAAAATAACTTGCGAAAGTTACTGTACAAGGTCGCCGCAACCCGAGCCTGAAAAAAAAATTGTCAGAAAAATGACCTAAGTCATATTCGTCGAGTATCGTCCAGTATCACTAGTATACTCACCGAATAGTCATTAATATACAATGAATTTGACTTAGACAAACTCATCTCAAGCTGGCTTGCCACTCAATGCCAAGGCTAGATTCATACTCGACGAATTCGCCGAGTATCAGCTGGTATACTGGACAAATTCGTCAAGTATAGGCTAATAGACTCAACGCACTTGATGCCATCGACTCAACGCCCTCGACGCTCTCGAATCCATCGACTTAACGCTCTAAATGTTCTCAATGCCAAGATATATGACGAATTTGCCTTAAGAAAAATCATAGAAGTTGCGTCGATATGATTCGATGAATTCAGTGTGTATCATCATGTATATTCGACGAATTCGTCGAGTATCGTTAGATACATTCGACGAATTCGACGAGTATACTTGATGATACTCGACGAATTTTACTTAACTGTTTTTCTAATTATTTCAGAAATTATAAACAAGTATATAAGATGAATTTGACAAGTAATAGCAAGTATATATGAAGAATTTGACGAATATCAATGATATTTAACGAATTCGACGAATATCCCTTACGATACTCGACGAATTTTACTTAGGTATAATTTCAATTTTTTTAAAATGAAGTTCTTCTTCTTCCTTGAACCTCCTCACGTACTTGGCATAGAACTACACCCCAATAGAGAGATTACACATGAATCAACACCATAGCCTACACAATGAAGGATTGTATTGTGTAGTCTCGTGTTTACTGACCCACTATAACTTAACATTGTTGTGTACTTAGAATTGTAAACCTGCAAGTACATAACTACAAATATAATATCAAATACAGTCACAATTCATCTTAGCTTAATTGGACCCTTCTTCAAAGCAGGGATATTTTGGATATAATACCCAACATTGGTGTTGATTTGACACAAAAATATTTCCATGTGTCTACATCTTGAGCTGAGTTATCTCAGCCTTAACTATCTTCTCAGTAGCAAGAGAATGATCTTCAGTAAAAAGCTGCCTCTATTGGAAGAATCTCAAAAACTTGTTTCTGAACTTGCTGAAGAAGACTGAAGACTTGACAGATCTTGAGTTCTTCAAACAACTAACCTGAACCTGCAGACACTTGAAAGCTCTGCTTCTCTTTCTATATCAGAAGTTAATATAACCTTACTGTAGTAGAAGAAAAAGCTACAGCTAACTTGAATAAACTTTTAGATCAGCTGGATCGACTTCAACCTTCTAGCTCGACAGTAATGACGAGGAAGATGATGTTTAGCCGCAACTTTGTGAAATGAATGAAACCCTAAAAGTTAAGTTCTTCCTTCTAAAGCTATCCCTTTTATCTTTCACCAATTAACTGCTCCACGAAGTAGTGGGGACCACCTGCAATTGACAGCTACAACTTGCATTAACGGAAGAAGACGTACAGTAGGCCACCGGTGCTATTTGTCGCGTTCTGTAGCTTTCCCGCAACTTATTTGAACTCTATTGACTTTTTCTTACTTTGGCTGACATCATCAGTTATGGACTTAGCTAATTTCTCAGATCCACTCCAAGCATTGAATGCGTTGAGTGAACAAGCTTCACTCAACGATTCTGGACTTAGTTAATCTTTTTCTTCCTTAGATGTTTAGTGCATTTAGTGAACAAGCTTCACTCAATGCCAAAACCCTTAGTCAACTTTCTGAACCATTTTGCATATTAGGCGTTAAGAGCGTTGAGTGAACTGGCCTCTCTTAATGACTCTGGACTTAGTCAATCTTTTTTGCACTGTTAGGCATTGAGTGCGTTGAGTGAATGTGCATCACTCAACGCCCTTGGACTTAGCTGCAACTTTTTATCTGTTAGGCGTTGAGAGCATTGAGTATAGCTTCATCACTCAATGCTTTTGTTGTCTGGCATTGAGAGTGTCTAGTGAAGCTTCATCACTCAATTCTTTTGTACTTAGCCGCTTTCTATCATCTTTATTCTTAGGCTTTATCATCACACAATGCCTTCTTCTTTGGCATCGAGTGAGTTGTGTTCACTCGACGCTTCTGTGTAACGACCCCATATGTTATTCGTTTGGTACGAAGCCTTCAAGTGCTCGCAGCTCACAATAGCCACACTGTCCACCAAGGACTGACTTCATAATCCAAAAAAGGGATTTAGTGCCAGCGTTTCTCGCGGTCACTTGGCGGGTTTAGCAGAACTCTCTTTCTGCACCCAAACTCAACCCAAACATAGAATACAGCACAATAATCATGAGGGTATTTTCCTGTATTTTCACTCCAGTACTTCCTATTACTACCCTACACAGGCACAACCCATCGACTCCACAACATACACATTTATATGCGGAGTCTTCTCCGGTGCGCAAATGAAACATCACCAATCCAGACCAACCTGTCCAGATGGGCTTCATACAGAATGCCTATCCCGTACTATGCATTTTTGGGTTTATATGCAAGATGGGGATTTCAAGAATCAACCCAAGGAAATCCCTCAAAATCCACCTTTTGGTAGGTGAAAATCCACGCATATGCCAAATAAGGACTTCACATGTCCAAGGAAGAAAGATCATTACCCTTGACGATCTCTTGGGAGCCATGGAAATCTAGCCAGTTGGAAAGCACCACAGCGGGCTTGCCTCCACAAATCTGGACTCGACTCGTAATTCCGAACGTTGAAGCTCCACCGGCGGTTGGACTCTTCTCCTCTTCCTTCCTTGCTCTCCCTCCTCTTTATCTATTTTAGAAACAAAATATCCAAGATGAATGAGAATTATCTTCTCAATCCTTTGTCTTAACTCAGCAGGGAGAAGCTTGGACCATTGGATCCCAAATGAAGGAAATGAATGGCCACAAATTGCCCTAAAATAACTTTTCCTGGGACAAACACGGCTTGTGACACGCCCATATCATAGGTCGTGTACCTTAAGCAGCACACAAACCGACTTACCATGAATAGGACATGGCCATGTGATACGCCCGTGTCACAGGTCGTATGCAAGACACGGCTATAGACACGCCCGTGTCCAGCCTGTGTTCAATTGGCCTCACCAACCTGGCCAAAACCCAAGAAGGACACGTCTATGTGATACGCCCGTATTACAGGCTGTGTTCCTAACACAGGCCGTATGTCCAACACGACACAGCCTCTCAAAGATCGTCGAGTGCAGAACGTCGAGCTCATGGCAGAATACGGCCCTGGACACGCTCGTTTCACAGGCTGTGTGATACACTCGACACCGCCTTATGGCGCACTCGAGACCACCTTACCACACTCGAGTATACCATGCAGGACACGGCCTAGGGACACACCCGTGTCCCAGGCCGTGTTGCCTCAAGCCAAGTAGGACATGGCTTGGGACATGCCCGTGTCCCAAGCCGTGTTACCCACTCTTCTCAGCCCACTCATAAACAAGATTTTTGGGGTGTTACATTCTGGGCTTAGTCAAATATTCAACACGCCAATACTGAGGCTTTGATAGATTCAGCTATACTCGACGATTCTTTATATATGGCATTGAGTGAACTGTCATCACTCAACGCTTGTGGACTTGGCCATAGAATTGCTTTATAGACTGCATGGCTTTGACTGTCCACAACTATCTCAGCACTATTTAGTATCTGGCGTTGAGTGAAATGGCTTCACTCGATGCATGTGGACTTTAGCGATTTTCAGCCTATCTAGCATCCTCCTTTTCATCTAGCATTGAATGAACTTGCTTCACTCAGTTCCTGTGGACTTAGACAGATTTTTGTCTCTCCATATATTTACTTTGTGACCACTTGTCACATCACTTGGAATACCTGTCCTATCAATTTTACAAGTACTAACCTGCATGCATGGACTTGAACATACATTAAATACAACAATGTGTATATCATTGACATGTTTGACTTCTTCAAATCTGGGACATTATGGGCAATGGACCCAATAGTCTCCCCCTATTTGAATAAGTAAAAATCCTCAATCAAAATCTTGAGTCAATGACATACACTAACATATGCAGCAATAAAACATTAAATAGGATGACTTATAATAAGATAACAATTTATAGGTTACCATCCTTTCCTTGTCTGCAGGGTGATCATCATCACTCCTTGCTCCCCCTGAATTACTACAACCTATCCTTGATCATTTCCTTCTCATTTCCTTTTCCTCCCCCTTTTTGACTTTTGTATATATTCAAGGAGGTGTGTTGATCCTTCTCTACAGGAAATTGAATCTATCTTTACAAGTGTTAGACTTGCTCCCCTCTATTGAAGCATCCTTTATCATACTTCCTGGTAAACACTCTAGTCTATACCAGTCTGGATAGCACTTGAACCATTTGCAAAACATGATACCACTGATAGTATACCACTTGAAAAATCTTCATCCTATTAAAGTACTTTTCAACCTACAAGAAATTGTACAACCTGCAACAAAGAAACAACATGATGAGCAATTAAAGTTATACAAGGTTCAACATACCCATCTCAAATTTAAAGGTGTTGAACTTTGCTTCATCTAGTGGCTTAGTAAAGATGTCAGGCACTTGCTTGTCTGTAGATACAAACTCAAGGTTGATATCTTTATATTCCAAATTCTCCTTAATGAAATGATATCTTATCTCAATATGCTTAGTCCTGCTGTATGAGACAGGATTTCTAGCAATTGAGATGGCACAAGTAGAATTACAATATAAGGGACTTCTACTTATCTGGAGGTTATAATCCTAGAGCTGATATTGGATCCACAGAAACTGAGCACAACAGCTACTTGTTGAGATGTACTCTGACTCTATAGTTGAGATTGCAACACTTATTTGCTTCTTGCTGCTCCAAGACACTAGTCTTCCTCCCAAGAATCTTGACAGGTGCCAGAAGTGATTTTCTTGTCCTCTTTGTAGCCTGCAAAATCTACATCTGAAAAGTCGTTTAGTTCAAACTCCCCATTTATAGGATACCATATGCCAATATCTGGTGTGCCCTTAAGATACCTCAAAATCCTCTTTGCAGCAGAGTAGTGAGATTCTTTAGGGCTAGCCTGATATCTAGCACAAACACATGTAGCATACATGATGTCTGGTCTACTTGCAGTAAGATATAGAAAGGAGCCAATTACCCCTCTATACAAAGTTTCATCAATAGGTTTCCCTGCCTCATTTTTGCATATAGGCATACTTGACCCTATGGGATTTTTCATGGTGGAGGCATTCTCCATACCAAACTTTTGGATCAACTCCCTGGTAAACTTAGACTTGGATATGGACAAGCCATCATTAGTTTGTATTACTTGGAGTCCCAAGAAGAACTTAAGTTCACCCATACTGCTCATCTCAAACTTCCCTTGCATAAGTTTGGCAAACTTCCTGCAAAGGTTGTCATCAATAGATCCAAAGATAATGTCATCTACATATATCTGGACTCAGATGATCTTACCCTTAGATTCCCATAGGAATAGGATTTTGTCTATCTTCCCCCTTTAAAATTTGTTCTCAATAAGGAAGCTAGATAATGTCTTATACCATGCTCTAGGGGCTTGCTTCAGCCCATATAGAGCTTTCCTAAGTCTATAAACAGAATCAGGTGAGTTAGGAACAATAAAACCTGGAGGCTACTCAACATAGACTTCTTCCTTTAAGTCATCATTCAGGAAGGCTAACTTCACATCTATCTGGTAGACCTTGAATCCCTTGTGTGTAGTATATGCAAGGAACAGACTCATGGCTTCCAATGTTGTTATAGGGGCAAAGGTTTGATCAAAATCAATACCTTCTTCTTATTTATTACCCTTAGCTACTAGCCTTATCTTGTTCTTGATTATAATGCCATTTTCATCAAGTTTATTCCTGTAAATCCACTTGACTCCAATAACATTATGTCCTTGTGGTCTGAGAACCATTTCCAGACCTTGCACCTTTTAAATTGTTTCAGTTCCTTTTGCATTGCTATAATCTAGAACTGATCTATATTGGCCTCTTCAAATCTCTTGGGCTCAACCTGTGAAAGGAAACTTGCATACATTATTATATTTTGTCTCTTTCTTCTTGTCACAGCTCCTTGGTTTGCATCACCAATGATCTGGTGTCTTGGATGATCTCTTAGATTCCTGACTGCAGGAAGCAATCTTATTTCAACATCTGCTTCAATAGTAGCTTCTTGCTGATCTTTATCCACTTTAAGTGAGCCTGGTACATCTTCTAGAATATCAATTCCCTCAAATTTTTCTTGGACTTTTGAAGCAGCTTCCTTGATAGTTAGCTTTTCCATCATCTGCTTTGTACCTGCAATATTAGAAGAGGAGCTTGGCAGCTCACTGTTAATCATGGTAGACTCATCAAATACTACGGGTTTGTTTGGCGCAGCTCTGGAGGCTAGAAAATCTCTATTCAACCCGCCAGAACTGCTTTATATATGTTTGGGACAGCTCCTTATAAAGAGCTTTTTAAAAATCTGGAGCTTTTTTTGCTGCTTTTCAGAAATCTCCCCCCCCCCCTCCCCCCCGCGCGCTTAAGCTTCCGCAAAATAGCTTTCTCTTTTACAGGTTTTAGAAATCTAATGGTTTCTTTAGTTGGAACATGCTCAAAGGTCGGACGGCCTTCCTCCGGTGATTCTGAGCCCTGGATGGCCTTCCTCCGGCGATTCCGAGCCCCCGACGTCCTTCCTCTGACGATTCCGAGCGCACTTCTGCACAGAACACCCAAATACTCTGCATCTTTTCAAAACTGCTCCCCATAGATCTATTTTAAAATAGCTCTATCCGGACAGTAGCTTTTCAATCCGCAAGAGCTGTCCCAAATAGAGCCTACATGTACAGATTCTTCTATAACTTGGCTTTTCAATTTGAAGATCTTATGGGCTTTGCTATGATTGTTATACCTAACAAAAATCCCATCAAAGGAGGAAAGATAGGGTAAGCTCTGAATAACTCTAGAGGGGGGTGAATAGAGTTTTTAAAATCTTTTTGATACTTGCAGAAATAAGATGTCTTTAACAAAATATGTTACTATGATATAGGTGTATGAGTGTATTAGTGCAGCAAGTGAACTAGAGAAAAGATAACTAAGCTACACAGCAAATATATCACAACACAAGTATACAGGAAAATCACAGCCACACAGACAACACAAGAAATTTTAAAGTGGTTCCCCAAACTTGGGTACATCCACTCTTCTACCACCCTAGGTAGGAATCCACTACAGGTTTTGATCAGGTGACTGCCACCAATGAGTTTTTGATCAGGTGCTCAAAAAATAACCCAAGTATTTTGGAAGGAGACTTGCAACCAGAATAATTTTGAAGGGAATTAAAACCCTGTACAGAGGTGGGGATGAGAGTGATGATAGTCTTCTCTATTCTCGAAAGTAGCAGAGAGAAGACTTTGTGGATTTAGAGATGTTGTCAAAGCTCCCCCTGAGATCTTGAATGGTTAAGGAGTGGAAGCTTTGTAAAGGGGGAGTAGGCCTTCTGTTGTAAGATCTACTTTCTGAGATCCTTTGACTGATTTTAATACTTTTATCACTTGAGATCCCAGAAAACAAAGAAGGAGAAGAAAGACTCTTGATAGTGATTGTTGTTCTTTCTTCTTCTTTGAGAGCAGTTGATTTTTCTTCAGAGAGCTATATGCACTGCACTTCTTTGTTCTGAAAAGTTTCTGTGTATCTTACTTCTCTCTGGCTGAGAGATTATCATCTCTATCACTGCCTCAAGGTCGAATTCAAAAACCAGTAATTAATGCTTAGCCGAAATCTAGGGAATGAAAACGCCAAGAATGCTATCATATATTTTATTCTATGTCTGTCCCGAGATATAAGAAATTAATTCCATGGGGGATATTTGCAATCAATGCTACCAGTAATAGCTCTATTCAAATGCATTGATTATCTAGGGAATTAACGGCCTATAATAGAAAAATAAGGATACAGAAAAGGAAAGAATAAATAACAATATGTCTTACAGTTTTCGTCGACCAGAGAATAGCTTTCGTCGTCCTGGGATCAGCTTTCCTCGACCTGGGATCAGCGAATAACTATACTGCATAAATTGGCAGATTTTGTGCTCTGAGTTCGTCGACCTGAGAATAGCTTTCGTCGAGCTGAGAATAGCTGTTTGTCGAGCTGAGATCAAAAATTGTCAATCGGAGATCGACCAACGTAGATTTCCTTTTTCAAAAACTTGAATTCTCTAAGTCTTGAGTCTTTAGCAGTGTTGAAGGCTGGTCCTTTGTACTGTTGACTCTAAGGGCTTGATCTAGACTCTAGGACACGACTATGACCCTGATTTATACATGTTGGGTCATATCCTAACTCAGTGAACCTAGCCTAAATCCAACTAGGGGTTCCAACAATCTCCCCCTATTTGGGTGAGGTCACTAATAACAGACTCAATACAAGAAAAAAATATACAAAGCAAGAACACAATATATATCTGGCAGATAATTTAATAATAAGTGCAGCAGATATATGTACATAGTCAGCTTTGTAACATAAAAGAAAATATAATTTTAATAAAGTATACCAAAAGTAGCAATTCTTCTTCAGGATCTTTTGTTTCTACTTCTTGTATTTTTCTTCCTTCTTCTTTTCTTCGGGCTTGGTAAATATAATCTCCCTATTAGGATTAGCAGCTTCTCTTTTTGATATATACAAATCTGCTGCTCCAATCACTGTCTGGGTTGAAGTTCTGGGAACAATTGCCTCTAGATGTCTAGCCATATAATCAGCAGGGTCAAACAATTTCTTTCTCACCTGAAGACTTTCAAGTTCTTTTTCTCTATAAGTAGACATTGTAGAGAATTTAGTTGGATTCTGTCCTTCTTCTATGGCCTTTTTCATCTATGACAGAGCAATCAATTCTTGGATCCTGGCCATCCTGAAATTTGGATCATCATCTTGACTGACAGATGACTGATTTTCTTGAGAGGGTAGCAGGGTGACAGGCCTGAATTGTGTTGACTGTTCTTAAGAAGTTTGTAGCATTCTGGCTTTCACAACTTTGAGTGTATAGTGATTTTGGAGGTGCAGCTTCATTGTATTTTTTTTGGTTTATGTGATACAGAGTGTCTTCTTGGTTCAGCCTGTGGTTGAGGAGGAGAGAATTCTAGTTTTTGATACATTATTTCTTTTATTTGTTCTATATAACTAGTACTTCTTTGCTGACTGCTTCCATGTGACTGCTGTCTGGATGGCCTTTCTTGCCTCTTATAAGTTCTGGTGAATGAGGGATTGAAAGGTGCATTTGACTTTTGAGAACTAATTCCAGAATCACCAGCAGCTGGTGGAGGAGGAGGAGGAGGGGGATCCTTCCTATATTTGTGAGCTGGGAGAGGAGAGTACCTTCTACTTTTCTTCCTGGCCTTTTGTTCATTCTTTGAGAGCCATATCCAGGCCGGCATTCCCTTGTATGGGGTTATTTTTGTAGGATATAGTAGGGAGTATCATTGGTGTTTCCATGTTTGGGAGCAAGAGGAGGTGGAGCCTTCATTTTCTTAGAGATTTTCCTTTTCTTAGATTCCTCATCATCATCATCATCATCATCAGATTGAGGTTTGTCATACATAGAATCAATCTCTCTTAGTGCTTCATCAGAACTTGTTTTCTTTGTTGCATGAGATGGAACTGGGGAGGGAACTGGAGAACTGTATACTTCTGTGCTCTGAGCAGCTAACTTGTTTTCTTCCTCTATGTCAGCCATAATCAATGCATCTAGAACTGGTACTGGAGAATCATCCATTACAAAGACTGGGACTATAGGAGAAGATAAAGTTGGAGAGGCAATCTGTCTAGATGATGGAGTGGTAGGAATGGCAAAACTGGCCTTTAGTTGTTTGACAACATCAGGGCTTATTTGGGAAGAATATGAAATAATAGCTAGTGATGGCTTGGTATACTCAGTTGGAGGAAGACTGTGATGAGCTGTATCAAAAGAGCTTAACAAACTTATCAAGATTATTATGGGATTTATGAAGATATCACCAACAGTATTTATTTTTGGCATAACTGACTCAACAATGTCCATGTCAGTTTCAATAAAATGAATCAAATCTAATAAATCTATTTTTACTTTTGTATCCATTTCTGCTGTATCTGATATGTGTACAACTGCTGCTGCTGGTCCTACTACTGCTGTTGTGACTGCTACTTCTTCATTAAAATGAATCAAATCTAATAAATCTATTTCTGCTTCTGTTTCTATTTCTACTGTATCTGATATGTGTACAACTGCTGCTGCTGGTCCTGCTGCTGCTATTGTGACTGCTACTTCTTCATTAAGTATCTCCCCCTGCCTAGTTGCAGCAGGTGCTAAAGCCAGGCCCCCAACTGAAGATGGAGTAGTGGTGAGGGCAGATATTTGGGTAGCAAGAGATGAGATGGTGGTAGCTAGAGGAAAAATATCCTCTGATATAAGAGTTTTGAGTAGTGGGGCGAGAAGAGTGATGAGAGTGGTAGTAAGAGAGGGATCCAGAGTTGGAGAGGCGAAACTGGAGCAATAGCTGAAGGAGTAGATGTGGGTGATGGAGGTGGAGGTGGAGTTTCTAAGGGGAAGTCATTTTGTTGAGATGGAGAGTTCAGGGGAGAGGAGAGCAGGTTAAAGGAAGGGAGGGAGGAGAGGTTGATGTGGGGGTTGTCAACCAGGTGAGATGGTGGAGGGGATAGAGGTGGTGTAGGGATGGAAGTGTCAGGTTTAGGTGAAGGAGCAGGAGATGGGAGATGTGTAGGGGAAGAGGGATGTGGAGATGCTGGTGGTGTTGGAGTATGAATGTGGATGGTAGTAGAAGGTGGGGTTGGTGGGACTTGTTGTTAGGATGGAACTAGAGGGGCAGGAGATGATGGAGGGGTGGAAGGGAGCCATTCAGTGGGGTGGAGAGAGGCTGGTGCAGCCCTTGTACTCTTGGAAGTTTTAGTGGAAGAGGAGGTAGCCTTAGTTGGCTTGGTGATGGTCCTCTCCCACTTGCCAAAAAGAGCACAGGTGAGTCTCTTTGAGGCATTAATGGATATAGTCGAGGAGACCAGGGATCCTGCAGCCTTTTCCTTTAGGAAGATCCCTACGATCCTTCCAAAGCATACCTCTTTCTTACTGTTATTCTTTGTGATCAAATCGAACAGAATCTGTGCCCAGTTCACAGCTTTCTTATTTACAATGGCGCACATGACCAGGAACTGATGCATGGTGATATAATCATGCGCAGTGTGCTTACCGAGCAACACTTTCCCAACTATATCTGCGAGAAATTTATACTCGGCAGACAAAAGTTTCTTGAGGAGCTTGTTTGGGGTGTCTCCAAAATACCCCATTGTATTCAGCATTAGATCAAACTCTTCCGAATCAATTTCTAAATCCTCCTCACCATTTTTCAATCCAAAAATTTCAGTAAGAATATCAGGATTAAGAGAAATTTCCTTACCCGCGATGGTGTCGGTCATCTTGTTCTCATCGACAGTAGCTGTGTACACCCATTCTCTGATTTCTGTGGCAGATATCTTTATTTGGGTTGAGAGCAGAGTCTTCAGTTGTTGTTCTTTTAGTAGTTGGAGAATGTTCAGGAAAATTGGATCAGAATACTGGAATGATTCAAAGTCTATGTCGAAGCCAATATCAAATTTCATGGCAGTGAGAGAGCCAGCGGGAATCGCCATGAAAGCACCTACAAAAGGAAAACGGCGATCAAGTGCAAAGGGAATTGAAAGCGTGGGACGGAGGTCAAATAAAACCTAAATATAAGGTTTTCCAAAATATGAACCGACAAACTCCGTTCGACAAAAAATTAGAAGATCTTCGATCTGAGATCGACAAAATAATTTAGAGTCAACCAGTTCGTTGATCTCAGGCTGAAGATATGAAAGCATTTCGTCGATCTGAGGTCGACGAAAGGTTTCTGAAGTAATTTCATCGATCTTATGTTGACGAAAATCACTTCACTAAGAGATTTCGTCTAGCTCAGGTCGACGAAAAATCTCAAGAACAGTTATCAGTTCGTCGATCTTAGGTCGACGAACTGAGACAATTCTTTGATTATAGACAGAGCATTAGATTAAATCCTGACCATTTATCATACCAAGATGATTGAAAAAGAATAGATGGTTGGATGAGTCTAATGGCTTACTGAATATATCTGCTCTTTGTAAATCAGTAGAGATAAATTCAAGTTTAATCTTTTGTTTGTCAACACAATCTCTAATGAAATGATGTTTAATATCTATATACTTGGTTCTAAAATGCAATACTGGATTTTGTGCAATTGAAATAGCACTTGTACTATCACATAGAATAGTTGAATTATTTAAGTTGACACCATAATCCAGTAGTTGGTTTTGTATCCAAAATATCTGTGAACAGCAACTGCCTGCAGCCATATATTCAGTTTCAACAGTGGATGTTGAAATAGATGTTTGTTTTCTACAGAACCAAGATACAAGTCTGTCACCAAGGAGCTGATAAGTTCCAGAGGTGCTTTTCCTGTCCACTCTGCATCCAGCATAATCAGCATCAGAAAATCCATTTAACACAAATGCTGATTCTGTTGAATACCAGAGGCCTAGATCTGGACAACCTTTTATATATCTTAAAATCCTTTTTAATAAAATAAGGTGAGATTCTTTAGGGTTCACTTGGAACCTAGCACAAAGATATGTGGCAAACATAATATCTGGTCTGCTTGCTGTCAAATACAGTAGGGATCCAACAATGGCCCTATACGTGGTCTGATCAACTGGTATTCTAGATTATCAGCATCTATAACAGCATTGGCAGCCATGGGAGTTTCCATGGCAGAGGCATCATTCATCCCAAATTTATTAATAAGCTCTTTAGCATATTTAGATTAAGATATGAAGATCCCTTCAGGAGTTTGTTTCACTTGTAGACCAAGGAAAAATGATAACTCACCCATGCTACTCATCTCAAACCAAGAGTGCATTAAATCAGAAAATCTTTTGCAAAGATTTGGATCAGTGGAACCAAAAATTATGTCATCCACATATATTTGTACTAAGTGAATTTTATCAAGATGCAACTTTGTAAAAAGGGTTCTATCTACCATGCCTCTAGAAAAACCATGCTCTAAGAGAAAGCTGGCTAAGGTCTCATACCAAGCTCTTGGAGCTTGCTTTAAACCATGGAGAGTCTTATGCAATTTAAAAACATAAGAGGGATGAGATGAAGAGATAAAACCTTGGGGTTGTTCAACATACACCTCTTCTTTGAGTTCTCCATTTAGGAATGCACTTTTCACATCCATCTGGTAAACTTTAAACCTTTTGAATGTTGCATAAGCTAAGAAAATCCTTATAGCTTCAAGTCTTACAACTGGAGTAAAGGTTTGATCATAATCAATTCCTTCCTCTTGCATGTATCCTTGAGCAACAAGCCTTGCCTTATTCCTCACTATCACACCTTGGGCATCAAGTTTGTTTCTGAATACCCACTTAGTCCCAATTACTGGATAGCCCCTGGGCCTTGGAACTAAGTCTCAAACTCTACACCTCTCAAACTGGTTGAGTTCCTCTTGCATTGTAGTGATCCAGTTTGGATCTTGCTCTGCATCAGATATGGATTGAGGCTCAATTTGAGAGAGAAAGCAGGCAAGCATCACATCAGGGTTGAGTTGATGTCTTGTCTGTACTCCTAATGATATGTCTTCAATTACTTGAGATCTAGGGAGATCCATAAGTGTGACAAGGTCATTAGGTGGAGTTGGTTCAGCAACAGTTATTTGATTTAATTACTCTTGTGGAATTATATTAACTGTTGGAGGAAATTGAGCTGCTTCCACAGTCTCTTCTTCACTTTCAACTTCTGATATAGCTTGTGGAGAGGGATGTGATTCATCCTTTGAAGTAAGATTCAGATCATCCAAGCTCTCACACAAATTTTGTACCTGTAGATTATTGTTGGTAGAGATGTCTCTCTCCTTGTAAAACATATTAGATTCATCAAATGTTACATACATAGATTCCTTAATTTTTAATGTTGTTTTATTAAACACCCTATATGCCTTGTTGACTTGGGAATATCCTAGAAAAATTCCCATTGCAGCCTTAGCTTCAAACTTTCTAAGATGTTTCTTATCATTGATGTGAATATAGCATATACATCCAAATACTTTAAAATAGGTTATTATAGGTTTCTTCCCTTTGAGTAGTTCATAGGGAGTCTTAAGCTTAAGTTTATGTATTAGACTTCTATTCAGGACATAGTTTTCTATTCTCACAGCCTCTGCCCAATAGGATAGGGGCATGTAAGCATCTGTAAGTAATGTACCTGCAGCTTCAATGAGTGTTCTATTCTTCCTTTCAACTACCCCATTTTGTTGAGGAGTTCTCGGAGCTGAGAAACAATGTCTGATACCTTCCTTATCACAGAACTCTAGCATAAGAAGAGATTCAAACTATGTACCATGATCACTTCTGATTAATGCAACTTGAGTAGAATACTCAATATGTATGTTCTTGAGAAAATCTTTGAGGACCTTAAAAGTATTTGACTTTGTTCTCAAAAAAAAAACCCATGTGAATCTGGAGAAATCATCTATAATAACTAATGTATAAGACTTTCCTCCTAGACTTTGTACTGCAATAGGGCCAAAAAGGTCCATATAGAGCAAGTACAAGATTATAGGTGAATCACTCTTATTAATTGATTTAAAACTAGATTTAGTTTGCTTTCCTAGCTGACAAGCCTTGCAGAGGCCTTCCTTCTTGTAGGGACCAGAAGGTAAACCTCTAACAATATTGTCTTTAGATAACCTAGCTATATTTTTATGGCTTACATGTCCTAGTCTTTTGTGCCATAATCTAGTTTGAATGCTGATAGAATTGAATAAGCAAATTTCAGATTTAGCTGATTCAAAATTTATTAAGTAGATGTTGCCTTGTCTAATTCCTGTTAAAATAGTTGTGTTGTTTAAAGAAATAAGACATAAAGAGTTAATAAAGCTTACTTGATAACCTGTATCATATAGTTGGCTTACTGATATCAGGTTATGCTTAAGACCATTTACATAAGTCACTTTCTTGAATGTGACAGCTCCATAGTTGAAATCTCCATAGTCTTCTATCAGTCCAAAGCCTGAGTCCCCAAAGATTACTTTAGGTCTAGTCTTGGCTTTATAGTTGATTAGACATTCCTTGTAGCCTTTCATATGTTTAGAGCAACCACTGTCCAGGTACCACTTATTTTGAGTGACAGGGTTCTCTTCTACCTGCAAGGAGGATTAACAGTTTTTGACCAAGATTACCTTGGGTCCTTGTTGTTTAACATAACTGAAACTTGAAATAAATGAGCATTCAGGTTGATCCTTATAACCTAAAGGATGATACCTTCTAGGAGGTATGACCCACTGACAAAAGGGATTAAAAAGTTTATCAATTTTTAGGTTACTCTGGTTATAAACTGAGTTTGACAAATTTGAGTATGTTCTTCGATCTGAGCTCAACGATCTGGGTTGAGTTCTTCGATTTCTGCTCGAAGAATGGAGGTATCCATTCTCAGATCCCCAAAAACGTCAATCTCTGGTCGTCCAACCATACTGATTTCGTCGATCCCAATTCGAAGAATAGTTTACATTATTATTTGCATTCAGAGTTCGTCGTTCTGAGGTCGACGAACCATACCCATTTCGTCGTTCTGCGTTCGACGAAATATGCTGAACATAGTTATGCTGTTTATCTTTCTTTTTCTGATTGGTTTTACTAAGTTCTAACTGTTTGAGAACTTCATTAACCTTCTCTACCTATTCAGTATTTTTCATACCATTTTCATAGATGAAGTTAATGGGTTTTGATAATTGATTTTTCTGAATTAGGATTGGTTCACTAGATGAGGCTCCTAATCGTAGTTTGTTATTGTTAGATCTGGTATTAACTGTGTTAGTTATATCTAACAGTTGTAAGCTTCGATCATTCAGGGATTCTTCTAGTTCCTTAGCCTTACTTAATTAAGATTTTAGAAAAACTATTTATTGATTGGAAGCTTAATTCTTCAGTTAATTTTTCACTTTCAGCAATGATTTTGTCTTATTCTAAAAGTTTTTCTCTGAGAAGTTTGATTTCCTTCTCAGATCCTATTAGTTCTAAACACAAGAGTTTAAATTCAGATTGAAATTCTTTAGATTGAAAGTCATAGGAAGCAATTACTTGATCCTCTTCAGAGAGGGATTCTTCATTATCTGATTCTTCTGAATCTTATCTGCTGCTTCGTGCATCTATTGTCATAAGACACATTTCCCTTGCCTTCTTCTCTTCTACATCATCTTCACTGGAGCTGGAGGAGGATGTTTCATCTCCAGTATCACTCCAGTTTTAGCTACAAAGCCCTTCTTCTTCTTCTTTTACTTGTTGGAGGATGCCTTGCTGTGTTGTTGTCTTCTTGAATCCTTTTCTTGCCTTCTGTCTTTCTTTTGGACTTATGGGCATGCAGAGATGAAGTGCCAAGGTTTCCTGCACCCAAAAAAGACAACCTCTTTAGAAGGGGTCTTATCATACCTGGGTTTATCTTCATTCCTTGACTGCTTCCTCCTGAAGTCCTTCCTTGCCATTTTATAGAATCTCTTAGCAAAGAGAGCCATAAGATCTTCATTGGCTGGCAAGTTGGGAGATTCTTCTGTAGCTTTGAGTGATAAGTTCTGTTCCTTTCTAGTAGGTGTTGAAGCCTTTAGTTCAACTGCAGCTTCTCTTGACTTGATCAATTGCTACTAGGATTTTAACTTTCCAAGCAAAGATTTTGTTGAGATTTCAGCCATGCTTCTGGCTTCTCTGATGAGCCAGATTCTAGATTCCCAAGTGCTAGGGAAGTATATGAGGATCTTGTCATTGAACTCAGTCAGAGCAATTTTCTTGTCCAGTGTTCTGAGCTCACTGATGATTGAACTCAGCCTATTGTACATTACTTCCACAGATTCTGCTTCATCTTTCCTGAAATTCTCATATTGAGATATGAGGTTGGATCTTCTATCCTTCCTCTCATCAACAGATCTTGCTACCATTTGGTTGAGGGAATCCCAAATGGCTTTGGCAGATGGGCATTCAGCAACTTTCTGAAATATGTCATCTGATATAGTTTGGGCCAGTATGTTCATAGCTCTTGAATCAGCAATCTTTGCTTTCTTATGTGCATCAATTTGTTCTAGAGGAGGCACTGCACTGAGATTTACTTGGGTTAAAGTAAAGATCACTGGAGCTGGTGGTCCTATCAAGATGGAGATAAAAATGTCCTCATCAATAAAGTTCATATAAAGTTTGATTCTTGCCTTCTAGATTCCAAACTTTTGCAAGTTGTAAACTGGAGGTCTTGTGCTGGCATAATCCTTGTTTTATGCCATGATATCAGAAAATAAAATTTAAATTGAGAAACTAGTAAGACTTATTCAGAGTTTATCCTGAGGATCTTGATTAATCCAGGTGTGAGCTTGTATGATATGATTAACCACCCTCTGATACCAATTGAAAGATAGGGTAAGCTCTGAATAACTCTAGAGGGGGGGGGGGTGAATAGAGTTTTTAAAATCTTTTGGATACTTGCAGAAATAAGAAGTCTTTAACAAAATATGTTACTATAATATAGGTGTATGAGTGTATTAGTGCAGCAAGTGAACTAGAGAAAAGATAACTAAGCTACACAACAAAGTATATCACAGCACAAGCATACAGGAAAATCATAGCCACACAGACAACATAAGAAATTTTATAGTTGTTCCCCAAACTTGAGTACATCAAGTCTTCTACCACCCTAGGTAGGAATCCACTACCGGTTTTGATCAGGTGACTGCCACCAATGAAATTTTGATAAGGTTCTCAAAAACCAACCCAAGTCTTTTGAAAGGAGACTTGCAACCAGAATAATTTTGAAGGGAATTAAAACCCTGTACAGAGGTGGGGATGAGAGTGATGATAGTCTTCTTTATTCTCAAAAGTAGCTGAGAGAAGACTTTGTAGATTCAGAGATGTTGTCAAAGCTCCCCCTGAGATCTTGAATGGTTCAGGAGTGGAAGCTTTGCAAAGGGTGAGTAGGCCTTCTGCTGTAAGATCTACTTTCTTAGATCCTTTGACTGATTTTAATACTTTTGTCACTTGAGATCCCAAAAAACAAAGAAGGAGAAGAAAGACTTTTGATAGTGATTGTTGTTCTTTCTTCTTCTTTGAGAGCAATTGATTTTTCTTCAGAGAGTTGTATGCACTGCACTTCTGTGTTCTGAAAAGTTTCTGTGTATCTTACTTCTCTCTGGCTGAGAGATTATCTTCTTTATAACTGCCTCAAGGTCGAATTCAAAAACCAGCAATTAATGCATAGTCGAAATCTAGGGAATGAAAACGGCAAGAATGTTGTCATATATTCTATTCTATGTCTGTCCCGAGATATAAGCAATTAATTCCATGGGGGATATTTGCAATCAATGCTGTCAGTAACGGCTTTATTCAAATGCATTTATTATCCAGGGAATTAACGGCCTATAATAGAAAAATAAGGAGACAGAAAAGGAAAGAATAAATAACAATATGTCTTATAGTTTTCGTCGACCAGAGAACAGCTTTCGTCGACCTGGGATCAGCTTTCGTCGACCTGGGATCAGCGAACAACTACACTGCATAAACTGGCAGATTCTATGCTCTGAGTTTGTCGACTTGAGAATGGCTTTTGTCAAGCTGAGAATAGCTGTTCGTCGAGCTGAGATCCAAAATCGTCGATCGGAGATCGACGAACGTAGATCTCCTTTTTCCAAAACTTGAATTCTCTAAGTCTTGAGTCTTTAGCAGTGTTGAAGGATGGTCCTTTATACTATTGACTCTAAGGACTTGATCTAGACTCTAGGACATGACTATGACCCTGATCTATACATGTTGGGTCATATCCTAACTCAGTGAACCTAACCTAAATCCAACTAGGGGTTCCAACAAAGGACTTGGCAGCAAACTTAGTCATATAGGACTTACCATTATTAAGCACATAGCACTTGCTACCAAAGATCCTAAGATAGACCAAGTTTGGTTTTCTACCCTTCAAGATCTTATAGGGATTCTTCTTGTGGCTCTTGGTGATAGAGGCGCTATTATGGACATGACATACAGTATTCACTACATCAGTACAGAAGTATTTTAGGAGATATGTGTCACTCTACAAGGTACTTCTAGCCTCTATGAGAGTTTTATTTTTCCTCTCAACAATCCCATTTTTATGGGGTGTTTTTGGATAAGAAAATTCTTGAAGAATCGCTAGCTCTTCACAGAACTTTGTCATGCTATTAGAATGGAATTTAATTCCATGGTCACTTCTGACTTTGACCATAGTATTATCAAACACATTCTGAATTTGCTTAACAAACTTCATGAAGACATCAAGGGTTTCATTCTTTATCTTAAGAAAGAACATCCAAGTTAGCTTAGAATAGTCATCAACTACCACAAGAGTGTATACTTTCCTACCTAGACTATGAATCGGCATAGGACCAAACAAGTCCATATACAAGAGGTATAAGTACCTAACAAAGTCTTTTATCCGAATGCCCTTGAAAGTAGTCTTGGTCTGCTTGCCTTTTTTTCATGATGAGCAGAAGCTTTCCTTGGTGCATTTCATCTTGGGACCATTCCTAACTAGCTCCTCACTAAAGATCTTGTCAATTATCTTTTAATTCAAATAGGCTAGTCTCTTGTGTCATTGCACATAATAAGAAACTTTCTCATTTACCACTAGACAAATAGGAGAGTCTATATCTAGACAAAGGAAATTTAAGCATTAAATATTTCCACTCCTAGTGCCTGTCAAGATGACCTCTTGGTCACTTGACCTCTTAATCTAGCACTCATCCTTGTGGAAGACAATGGCATAGCCAAGATCAGAGAGTTGGCTTATGCTTATAAGGTTGTGGTGTAACCCTTCAACATAAGCCACTTTTGTGATGGTTACTATGTCATTGGTAATCTTACCATAGCCTCTTATCAATCCTCTATCTGAACCACCAAAGATAACCTTGGTTCCATCTTTCATTGGAGTGTACTCCTTTAATTTGATCCTTATCCCAGTCATGTGCATGGAATAACCATTGTCTAAGTATCATATATGGGTATGGGCACTTGGACTAACCTTGCTTTGACCAAGCTGATCCTGGCTGGATTCCTCATCAGTCATTACCATCAACCCATAGTAGTTGTAGGCTTCTTCTTTATCCTCATCCTCCTCTGAGTCACTGTCTGAGTGTGATAGAGGGGCCCTGATGTCTATCCTGGCAGTGGGATAGTCTTCATCTACTACTGTAGCTCCTTCTTCAGCAGTAGAAACCAACCCAATATAGGCTTCTTCTTCTCCAGACTCTGATGAAGATGAGTCTGTCCAGCTCTTCTCCTTCTTTGCAATGGACTAATCCTTCTTCCCCTTTTGCTGGTGATGTTTCTTCTCACCAGCCTCCTTTCTCTTCACTGGGAAGTCAGTTATCACATGCCCTGGTTTGCTGCAATAATAGCAGACAACTTTAGAGGAATTATATTAACTAATTTTAGAATCTTACCTATCAGCCTTGAAGTGATTCTTCCTGTGATGAGAAGAGTTGGAAGGTCTGCTCTTCCACTATTTCTTCTTTGTCAGCTTCTGAAAATTCCTGGAGAAGGCAGTAAAGTCCTCATCAGACATGCTGCAGTTTGATTTATCTGATTCTGAGCTGTCTTACTCAGCTGACCTCCTTAGAGGAGAGGGAATCCTCTCCTTACCCTTCATGATGCAGTAAGCTATGAAGGCCAAGGTCTTTTCCTTGGCTAGGCATTTGTTGGTTGCCTCCTCCTCTTTCCAGGAAACTAGATGCATCTCATAAGAGAGCAACTTTACAAACAATGTATGGGGAGGACTATCAGCTAGATTGGTCACTTTTCTTATGCCACATATCTTAGTATCCAAGTCTCTAGTAAGAGATCTTAGAAAATTATCATTAATCTCATAATGACTGAAGACCCTCCCATAGGTCCTCAATTCATTTATTATCCTGAAAAATATTTTATAGTAAGCAGCTATGTTCTCTTTCTGACTGCCTGAAATCCTCGTACTCCTGGTTGAGAATGGACTTACTATCATCTCTCACCTCTTTAGTACCCTCCATGTAGACCACAAGAGTTTCCCACATTTCTTTAGAGGTCTGATAGTGGACAAGATTCTGAAAGTGTGAATCATCTATGACACTAACAATAATGTTTTGTGCCCTCTTGTCTAATGTATCCAAGATGACATCATCCTTTGTCATCTCTAAATATGGCTTAGGTGTCTGGACATTGGCATCCAGAACTGAGACCTTCATAGTGATAAAAGGTCCATCTTTCACTGTCACAAAGATCCTCGGGTCATAGGCTTCCATAAATAGCCTAACCCTCTCTTTCTAGATTCCAAAACTCTCCTTCCTGCAGATGGGGAGTTTCATGGAACCTAGATCCTTATGGTTCTCTCCAGAACCCATAAGTATAGAACTTGTTTCAGCTACCCTTTGGGATCTGCTCTGACTATTAGGTCCTTCTTGAGAACCCTCCCTCTGATACTACTTGAAAGTCATTTGTTTCAAAGTAGCTAAACACATAGAGGGGGGTGAATATGTTTTCTAGTCTTTTATTATTATCTTTTAACTTAGTGTAGTTAGTTAGTAGTTAGAAGCTTTCAAGAAAAACCACAAAAAACACACACATAATTTATTGTGGTTCCCCAGATTATGGGTACAACCACTCTCCTCCCACCTTTCTAACTTCTTGTTAGATAAGGCACTTCTCCAAAAACTCAGCTCCTAAGAACTTACACCATAGATCCCTCAGGATCTCTCAGTCTCCTCCAATACTTACAACTCAGGCACAAAGCCATACCTCGGATCAAATTTTCTTCTACAACTCAATTATCAAATGATCACCTACCTCAGACTTGAATCCACATCCTACAGCTCAGGCTATGGAGGATAGCCCTACCTTAGAGAGAATGACTCTCCTATAGCTTAGGCACAAGTCCCACCTTAGATCCAAATCTGGATCCTACACTCAGACACAAAGTTCTGACACTCAGAGAGGATGATTCTCCTATAACTCAGGGAAACTGCCCTACCTCAGGCACAAAGTCCCTACAGCTCAGATCTAAAAGGATCCTACCTCAGATCCAAAGGTCCTACAACTCAGATCCAAAACTGGATCCTACACTTAGGCAAATCTTCCATACCTCAGACACAAAAACTCAGATCCAAAACTCAGATCCAAAACTCAGATCCACAACTCTGATCCAAAACTCAGCTCCTAAGAACTTACACCATAGATCCCTTAGGATCTCTCAGTCTCCTCCAATACTTACAACTCAGGCATAAAGCCATACCTCGGATCAAATTTTCTCCTACAACTCAATGATAAAATGATCACCTACCTTAGACTTGAATCCACATCCTACAGCTCAGGCTATGGAGGATAGCCCTACCTTAGAGAGAATGACTCTCCTAGAGCTTAGGCATTAGGCCCTACCTCAGATCCAAATCTGGATCCTACACTTAGACAAGAAGTTCCGACACTCAGAGAGGATGATTCTCCTACAGCTCAGGCAAACTGCCCTACCTCAGGAACAAAGGCCCTACAGCTCAGATATAAAAGGATCCTACCTCAGACCCAAAGGTCCCACAACTCAGATCCAAAACTGGATCCTACACTTAGGCAAATCTTCCCCACAACCACTCTCCTCCCACCTTTCTAACTTCTTGTTAGATAAGGCACTTATCCAAAAACTCAGCTCCTAAGAACTTACACCATAGATCCCTCAGGATCTCTCAGTCTCCTCCAATACTTACAACTCAGGCACAAAGTCATACCTCGTATCAAATTTTCTCCTACAACTCAATGATCAAATGATCACCTACCTCAGACTTGAATCCACATCCTACAGCTCAGGATATGGATGATAGCCCAACCTTAGAGAGAATGACTCTCCTAGAGCTTAGGCACAAGGCCCTACCTCATATCCAAATCTGGATCCTACACTCAGACACAAAGTTCCGACACTCAGAGAGGATGATTCTCCTACAGCTCAGGCAAACTTCCCTACCTCAGGCACAAAGGCCCTACAGCTCAGATCTAAAAGGATCCTACCTCAGACATAAAGGTCCTACAACTCAGATCCAAAACTGGATCCTACACTTAGGCAAATCTTCCCTACCTCAGACACAAAGGCCCTGCAACTCAGATCCAAAAGGATCCTACATAAATTAAAGGGGTGTTGTTTGTGTTGATTTGACACAGAGATATTTCTCTGTGTCTACTTCCTAAGATGAGTTATCTCGGACCTAACTATCTTCTTAATAGCAAGAGAATGATCTTCAGTAAATAGATGCCTCTGTTGGAAGAACCTCAGAAACTTGTTTCTGAACTTGCTAACGAAGACTAAAGACTTAATAGATCTTGAGTTCTTCAAACACCTAACATGAACCTGTAGAAACTTGAAATCTCTGCTTCTCTTTATTTATCAGAAACTAATCTGACCTTGATATAGCAGAATAAAATGCTAGAGTTAAGTGGAACGAACTTTTAGATCAACTGGATCGACTTCAACCTATTAGCTCGGCAGTAATGGCCTGGAAGATGAAGTTCAGCCGCAACATTGTGAAAATAATAAAACCCTAAAAGTTAAGTTCTTCCTTCTAAAGCTATCCCTTTTATCTTCCGCCGATTAACGGCTCCAATAAATAGTGGGGACCACCTGTAGTTGACACCTGCAACTTGCTTTAATGGAAGAAGATGTACAGTAGGCCACCGTCGCTATTTGTCATGTTCTGTAGTTTTCCCACAACTTATTTGAACTCTGTTGACTTTTGTTGACTTTGACTGACGTCATCAGTTATGGACTTAGCCAATTTCTCATATCCACTCAAGGCATTGAGTGCGTTGAGTGAACAAGCTTCACTCAATGATCCTGGACTTATCCAATCTTATGCTTCCTCCGACATTGAGTGCGTTGAGTGAACAAGCTTCACTCAACGCCAAAACCCTTAGTCAACTTTCTGAACCATTCTACAACTTAGGCATTGAGCGCGTTGAGGGAACTGGCTTCACTCAATGCCTTTGTACTTAGTCAATCTTTTCTGCACTACCAGGCGTTGAGTGCATTGAGTGAATTGGCATCACTCAACGCCCCTGGACTTAGCTGCAACTTTTTTTCTGCTAGGCGTTGAGAGCATTGAATGTAGCTTCATCACTCAATGCTTTTGTTGTCTGGCATTGAGAGTGTCGAGTGAAGCTTTATCACTCAACATTTTTGTACTTAGCCGCTTTCTGTCATCTTTATTCTTAGGCTTTATCATCACACAATGCCTTCTGCTTTAGCGCCGAGTGAGCTGTGTTCACTCGACGCTTCTGGACTTAGTCAAATATTCAGCACGCCAATACTGAGGCTTTGATAGATTCAGTTATACTCGATGATTCTTGATATATGGCATTGAGTGAACTGCCATCACTCAACGCCTGTGGACTTGGCCACAAAATTGCTTTGCAAACTACATGGCTTTGCCTGTCCACAACTATCTCAGCTTTATTTGGTATCTGGCGTTGAGTGAACTGGCTTAACTCAATGCCTGTGGACCTAGGCAATTTTCAGCCTATCCAGCATCCTCCCTTGCATCTGGTATTGAGTGAACTGGCTTCACTCAATGCTTGTGGACTTAGATAGATTTCTATCTCTCCATTTATTTACTTTGTGACCACCTATCACATCACTTGGAATACCTATCCTATCAATTTTACAATGACTAACCTGCATGCATGAACTTGAATATACATTAAAAACAATAATATTTATGTCATTGACATGTTTGACTTCTTCAAATCTGGGATATTGTGGGCAATGGACCCAACACAACTTGTAACACCCTCATCCGTCACACAGCATATAACAGAAGGTCCGACCGGGGCCTGACGCCATATACCACGGACAGACCAAGGATATACTAAATTGAAACCATAATCTAATATTTCGTATCCTAAAACAGAGTGCAGTCAAGCGAAAGTAATTTAAAGGCTAAAAATAGAACCCAACAACAACATTAATTTCCACTTCCACAACTAGGAATGTAAAACAAATACACAAATAAGTCTTGGCCTTAAGGCCTTATAAGGTTTACTCAAATTAAACTGTCTTGCATATAACGGCACGCAGGCCGGCCACACATGAGAAATAAATAAACAAAACTGGCAATTTGCTTTGGCCTTCAAGGGCCAGTTTAGCTATCCTGGGCTTCAGCCCACTATTTCCCACTTAGTTCAACTACACCTGCAAGCAACATTCCACCGCAACGGTGGCAAACAAAATCAATGGTCAGCATTTGCTAACCAAATTATAATGACCCCACCCCTCACCCGGGGGGGTGCTCCTTCCCTGCAGGCAATAACATAATCATAATATGGCAATCGGTACGTACAATATATGCATCATTCGCAACAGACGTTGGCACAAATGCCTAACGCCCCGTGCTCTCAGGGCATATTCTTGGTGCATATGACCTCATGGGTCACACCTTCGTTCTCTATGACAGGTAGCAACATTTGAGCATTCTAGTCTTTTAGGGCCAAAGCCAAATATAATGCCCCTAAGGCTACGACAAAGTCACGGTGACTTTAAATTCACACTTTGACTTACTACAAGTCGATTGGCATACGGTTGGGTGCAATTTAACTATTTCCCGGTGCTCAAATCGTCAGGCACAATAAGCCACGACTCGGGTCAGCATCCCTTTTCCCTTCCGTATGATTCATAACACTGTTATGATCCTAGACTAGCACTCATGACCACCCAAGCTGAGCAGATTAAACTCGCGCTCCAAAAATACGGCCCCCCAGGTCTCCACGAGATAGTCCTCACAATAATAGCCCTCAGGTCTCCACGAGATAGGCTTCTCATCAATATATTGCTCACAGGGAGCTAACACCGGCGGTAGCATTACCGCCGTGCAATAGGGGAAAGACTATCGCTTCTTCCTCTTACTCAGGTGTTTTCCTGGAGACTACCCCCAATACTCTCAACGCAGTCATCTACACACCCTGTGACTCCGAAAATCTACCTGATTACCATGGAGTCTTCTCCAGCATACAAAACATACAACATCACCAATTTAGACAAACCCGTCTGGATGGGATTCACACAGCATGCATATTTTGTACTTCGATTCTTGATCTAAATGCAAACTAATAGGGATACAAAGATCTACCCATCGGGAAAACCAATTCCACGTGTTCATGGAGCATCTACCCTCTAATGCCAAAAGAAAGGACTTCACATATCCATGGAAGAGGATCAATATCCTTAAAGTCCTCTTTGGCGCCATAGGAGAAATCTAGACGGTTGAAATCGACTGCTCTGGCCTTGCCTCTGTAGATCCGAACTCACTTTGCGAATATGAACTCTGAATCTCGAACGGCGGCATAAACTTCCCTTTCATGTGTTGTTGCTCCTCCTTTAGAAAACTAGGCCAAGTTCTCAAAATCCAAAGTAATGAAGTGAAACAGCCGAACCAGCATTATAAACTAAGCTACCGCCGCACGGTACCATTATTCAACGCCTCATTTCACATGTAACTTCCATGGCCCTCCAATCACAGGCCAACACATGGCTATGCGATTACAAAACCGCTAGCGCCACGCGATAGGTAATTACCGCCAAGAGGTACCTACTTAAGTTACATAAAGACCACCCACGCTATTATCGCGCGATAACTGTAACCTCCATGCTGTAACAACTCGAGAGATCTGTCAAATTAATTGACCATGCTACTGCTGCAGTAATATAATTGCTAGGAGGTAGCTCAACTCGACGATCTCGACTCTCTAAACGCTTGCTACCGCTGTGTGATATCTCAATATCGCCGCACGATAGCACTCGATGCTAGTTGAGTCCACTCAATTTTTTGATGCCTCTGGCCAACTACCCCTATGCTACCACAAACGTTAGCCCTAGAGTTTGGCAGTAATTACCAGACAACCCTATTTCCTGCTTAGGAAATCTTAGGGCATTATATGTGGCAGTATGGTGGAGGTTGCTCTGGGTGACAAGCAATAAGCGGCAACTGCCTCAGATACCGTGCGACGGTAGTCTCCAGAAATAAATTATACATGAGAATGAATTCTCATTGTTCTCTCTCATAGTTCTTAAAGTTCTTGAGAGTAAGAGTTTGGGGCTGAGCTTTATAAACTAGGTGAAGGAGATCCTGTGGTCAGATTTAAGAGCTGAGGCAAGATCCGTAAGGAGGAAAGTGAGGCGATCCTTTCTATCCAGATAAAAGACTTGATCCTGGCTCAAAAATGACCTAAAAGGGTAACGACTTTCTCCTTGGACAAGTGAAGTCCTCAATTTTCATACGTGTTGGGAGCTCCTCACCAAAAGGTGAAGAAAAGGGTGGTTTCTAGCGGGTTGATCATTGTGATCCCCGATAAAACTTGCATTAATGAGTACAATTATATATGTCCTTTTTACTATCATATTTGTAATCATGTCCACTATTATCTACCTCCATCCGTTATAATTGCACGAAAATAGTTAAGAATTTGAATTATCATGAATAGAAGAGCACAACATAGATTTTCCTTTACCTCCTTTATAAGTTATTTATTTATTCATTAATCTTATTAATGTAGGTACTGTAAGTCGTTGGAACTAAAAGTCTTTGAGCAAACTAAGGTGTTCATAGATCCAACATGACTGATGGCAAAGCTTGGAAGAAAATGCGTAAAATTTTACAAGAGAACCATACGGGTAGGAACACTCCTGTATCACTATCTGTGTCCTTATAGAGAAGAATCAAAGGTCAGATGCTAAACCAACCTGTGTGTGGAGCTGTGAAGAACGTACGGTTATGTTACTAGCCGTGTCACATGACACGGCTCACGACCAGGCATACCTTTTCATTTCAAACTGGCCAGATGCACTCTTTCATACCCAACACGGCCTGTGACATGGCCGTGTTGGAACCCGTGTTCGACTTCTGTTTGCAAGAAGACTATAAAAACCTGCACTAAAAAAATAGAAAGAGACTTATGGATTGAGGAACTTGGAGAACTTATGGAGGAAGAAAGTAGAGCACTCAAGCAAAGGGGATGTCGAAGGATATAATCTGTATGGTTTTAATTCTATTGTATCTCTTTTAATTTCCCCCTTATCTTAGTGGATCTGAACTTTATTTTACGTTTCACATGAGACTTATCTTTCTGAACTGATTTAGTAATCATGTATGTTGATTTTCATTTCGGATTTGTGATATTTTATTTGTATATATAGTTGCAAACAAATAGATTGATCATAGATTTGAAATTAGTATTTGTTTTATTTGAATCCCAAACTTCTAGATTGAGAAATTGGATGGTTGTGATGTTGTTTTATAATTTCATTCTCTGGTTTTCTTTCACTTGTATTTCAAATTTCATGATCGAGAGATATGTTGTTTGGATCAATTTAGCAATACGAATAATGAGATTCTTGGTATCTTAGAGATAGGATTTCGTGAATTTATGTATTAGAAAGGGTTACTTTATATTAATGCAAATTTGAGTATTGTAAATTGTTCAAGAGAAAATTTACTCAACTTAGGTTTAGGTATTGAATTGCTCGAGAGAGAATTTGATAAAGTTTGAACCCCTATAATACAACGAATTTGATAATATTGTTAATGCGTGGTTACATAGAATTGAATTAATGAGTGAATATTCTAATGTGATTACTCTTAGATTATCTTCTTTTAAACCTTAATCCTCCTATGTCACTTTATCCAATTAGTCCTAGTAATGTTAATTTAGAGTAACACCCAATTTTAAATATAGATACGATAATAGAGTGAGAGTGAGTACGAGTACTTGAAAAGACCCTGAGGAATACGACACGAGATGTAGATTTCTCCTATATTATGATTGATAGGTGCACTTGCCTGAGATTAAAATCAATTTAGCTTATACCTGTCTACGTAGTTTATACTAGAGGAGAAATAATCGCATCAAGTTTTTGGAGACGTTGCCTGGGAACCATTTTCAATATTTTGAAAGCTTAAACTCTATTAATCTACCAATTTTTGATTAGTAACATATAATTATAAATTAGTTTATTGCATAATTATATCACTTAATATCTGTTTTGTAGTCTGTTAGTCTATGACTATGGGAGAAATTCTGGGATAACACCATTTCATCCTGACCCAGAACGGATTATTCACAATGCCTCACAAAGGGACTTGAGAAATGATAACACAGATAATTCAAACAGACCTTCAGAAGAAGAAATAGTAAACTTAGGAGATCATAATCTAGATAACATGGAAAATCAGAACGAGCAAACCATGTCTTACTTTGCTAGATATAATCTCTAGGGTATTGGGTCAAGCTTTGTTAGACCACCATTTGATGCCAACAATTTCGAATTGAAGCCTAGCATTATTTAGATGGTTCAACAGTAAGTCCAATATGATGGCCTACAAGATGAAGACCCCAACACACACTTAGCCGGATTCTTGGAGATATGTGATACATTCAAGATCAATGGTGTTACCAATGATGTCATTCGATTGAGGTTGTTTCCGTTCTCACTAAGGCACAAGGCAAAGCAGTTGCTAAACTCATTACCTAGAGGGTATATCACTACATGGGACATGATGGTTGAGAAGTTCTTGATGAAGTATTTCCCACCGGTGAATACCGCAAAGCTAAGGAATGACATTTCTACATATGCTCAACTAGAATCTGAATCGTTGTATGACACTTGGGAATGATTTAAGGAACTATTAAGGAAGTATCCCCATCATGCATTACCTTCATGTCTTCATATTCAGACCTTCTATAATGGTCTCAATCCAGCCACTAAACAGATGATCAATGCAGCTAGTGGAAGCACCTTGAACAATAAGACACCAAAAGCGGCTCAGCAGTTGATAGAAGACATGGCAATGAACAACTAACAATGGACTACCATAAGACAAAAGCCTAACAAGCCTTCAGGAATCTATGAAGTGGATACAGTCACTGCCTTAGCTATTCAAGTGGAGAAGCTTCATCAGAAGATGGATAACCAATCTTTAACATCACCCTCCATGGTACCTCAACAATGGGACCCTTCATTTAGTGGAATGTCTGGTTGTGAAACTCAAGTGCTTGAACATGTTGACTATATGGGTGATGAGTCTGATATTTATAGGGTTTTTCGGACTCATCTGGGCTTGTTTTCTAACTCGTGCACTAATTTTTCAATTGGAAAAGTTATATTTTTGCTTAGGTATTCACTTCACCAAAAGTGCACTATTTTGGCCCGTGGGTGTGCAATTGCACATTCTTATGCTGGGGCCAAGCACATGGTGCTCCCCATGGCTTTTTCTTACTGTTGAATGTTTGCTTCTTGGTGCTGGGAGCTGGTAGTCCAGCTGGTTGTATTGTTTTGCAGGTGTTCGCGATGTCCTAAGTTTTGTTTTCCATTTTCTATGTGAAACGCACGGTCGTGCGAATTTATTCGTGCACGGTCTATTAAAAATCGAGTGTTTCACTCAGCAGTTATGGGGACGTCAATGGCTACCCATGCGATTTGTTCATGCACGGTTTCGATCAAACCGTGCGAGAAGGAAATGCACGGTTTTCCTGTAGCTTTCCTGTTTGCAACAGTCTGTGGTTAATCGTGCGATTTGTTCATGCACAGGCGGAAGTGCCCTTGCGCGAGTAAAATGCCCTGTTTTCCAGTTTGATCTTGCGATTTCCTGTCTGTCATTACCCGTGCGATTTCCTTAGCGCACGGGAGGAAGCGCCCGTGCGCGAGTAAAACACACGGGTCAATGCCTCTCCTTCTGCAGCTTATCCCGTAAATTAAATAATGCATGGTTGATGCACGGTCATGCGCCAAACCGTGTGTGACCATTTTTTCTTTCTTTTCTATATAAGTTGCAGATTTCTTCTCTTCAAGCATCCAACTCGGCTCCCCCCGCCATTTCTGCTCCTGTGAGTGGGAAAACTCACCTCCAGTCGCCATTTTCTCTCTCCTCCTTAGAGGGTTGATCCGGCCACCATTTCTCCTCTGAAAGCTTGCAATAGTTGCGTCTTCGGCCACCTTCCTCTTCTCTGACTTCAAAGCTACCATCCGAGCTCCTTGTTGCTGCACTTATGGAGTTTTTTGTTAAGAACTTGCCCAATGATCAAACACGAAGAAGACGGGTTTTAGGGAGGAGGTGACAGCTCTTCTGGATCCCAGATGACATCCGAAGACCGAGCCCGGACGAGGATCAACAACCTTTGAATCCGGCCGTGAATCTCGGAAAGCCTCTTTGCACTCAGTTGTATTTCTCTACCTCTTCTTGTGGTTATTTCATTCTGAACTTGTGATAGTGGGATTGATGCTTGAGAACAGTGTTTTGCTTAAGGTTTCAGCATGTTGATATGTTGTTATGTCTTAATCATTGATTGTGTTGTTAAGCTTCATTTTTCCTGTGCTTGGTTTGATCGAGCCGTGCTAGCGCTTGCTAGGAGCATGCCTTGCGATGAGATGATTGCAAACCTCGCTAATTCGTCCATCATCCATACTACTTTCCGTAGTAATCCACCCAAGCAACGCAATAACGGCGACCTACATTAGTTTTATTAGCATTAAGCTTAGGAAACCAAAACCAAACCCCTTTTGTAAAGATTGCGCTTGCAACCATTTTTCCAAATAGAGAAAGCTCACCCTCTACTTGCACTCCCTAAGAGATCGATATCTAGGGATTTATTTCCTCAACTTTATTACTTGACAACGATCGGTACACTTGTCGTGAGTACATCAAGTTTTTGGCGTCGTTGCCGGGGAGTTCAACCATTGTGTGCATTTTTATTTTTGGAAAAATTTGCAAGTGTTTGATGCTTTGATAAATTCTTCTTATTGTATGACCGATCCTAACCCTAGTAATAGGGGTAAAAATTTGGGAGTTGATCTTGAGATTGCACGAGCGAGGAGAGCTCGCGTCCGTGTTGCTGCTGCTGCTGAAGTTAGAATGGAAGACTTGGGCCAAGGTGGAAATGGTCAAGGTGATAGAGTTGTTGAGGGATAGGAGGTGGTCCAACCTCGAGTTAGGACGATGTGTGATTTCACTACCCCGACTGCGGGAAGTGTTTATCCAGGCTTAAGAACATCCATTGCCAACATCCATTTTGAGATAAAGCCCGCAATTTTAAATATGATCAGAAACAATACTCAGTATTCTGGTTTGCCGAGTGAGGACCCGCAGCTCCATCTGGCGGAGTTCTCAGAGATTTGCGGCACCTTCCGATATGTTGGAATTTCTTATAAGGTAGTTAAGCTAAAGTTATTCCAATTTTCGTTGAGGGATAGGCTAAGACCTGGCTTCACACAATTTACCATGGGACCGCTACCACATGGGAGGCTCTGTCCTCTAAGTTTTTTTCCAAGTTCCACCCAGTAGACAAAATCTTGAATGCCCGAAGGGAAATTGCTACGTTAAGGCAGCTGGACCAAGAGACATTGTTAGAGGTGTGGGAGCATTTCGCTGACCTGCAGTGCCGTTTCCCCCAACACAGTTGCGAGCCATGGAATCTTGTAGAAATATTCTATTTTGGTGACGAGTCGAACTACCGGGCTCTGATCGACGCAGCGGCCGGCGGCACAATTATGAACCTGTATCCTGAAGAGGCTTTGTGGCTTCTTTGAGACATGGCCTCCCATAGCATGTACTGGAATGCGGGAATAAATGCCCCAAGGGGGGCAAAAAATTTGTTTAATGTGAATGTGGTGATGCAGCAAGACGAAGCAAGGCACCCTATGATGGATGGAAGAAGGATGCTGACCAGATCAACTACTCCTCCGGCTCCGGTTGGAGGCATATCGTGCCAGGGATGTGGAAATCCCGGTCACCACGCTTTTTAATGCCAAGCTGGAGATTCATTTGCGGAACCGGTAGGTATAACCTTTGATGAAAGTGTTAATTTTATAAACAGTCAAAACCGCGCTGCGCCCTATAATAATGTTTATAACCCAAACGGGAGAAATCATCCGAATTTCTCGTGAAATCAAAATGCCCCAGGTCAAAGATGGCAGGGAGGCCAGCATCAATATGATGCTCAAGCCTCCAATAGCCAACTATGATCGCAGCAGCCGGGTTATAATCAGAGCGGACAAGGGGAACGTAAGAGTGCTCTAGAAGAAATGATGGAAAGGTTTGTTGAGATGGCCCAATCTAACATGGCCACTCAAACCGCTTCTATAAGGAACTTAGAGACATAGCTGGGGAAGCTTGCCCAAGTGTTCTTCGAGCGTACTCGCAGCGCGCTCCCAAGCGATGTGGAAAAGAATCCCCATGAGCAAGGGAAGAGCACTGCAGAGGCAGAGGAGTGCAATTTTAATGAAGTGGATATCAAGTGCGAGATTAATGAGATCGATACGGTAGCCCTTTGTGATTCAGGTTCGTTATGCAACATTCTTGCTCTGCAAGATGTTGAGAAGCTTAATTTAAATGTCAAAACTAATACCTAGAAATCGCTTGTGCTAGCATATGGGTCGGTGGTTAAAACTGATGGGGTGATTAAAGCGGTGGAAGTGAAACTTAACGGTGTTGTGGTTGTCACCAACTTCCAGGTATTGGGACCCATAGGAAATAATTCAAAGCCTATTCTTGGGGTTCCATTTCTGAAAGCCAGTGAAGCGATGCTGAGCTTTAACGCATGCGGCATCATCTTGGCTTCCAAGGTCGATTTGCCGCTATCGTCATCACTTCCCACTCTAATCCCGAGTGAATCTAAAAATCTGCTGGAATTAAATGTTTTATTATCTGATGATTTATCTAGAGCTGATGAGACAGATGTTGTGCTGAATAAGCAAGACCGGGATGTGCAAGTAAAAGACATGATGATTGCTAACAGAGAAGCGAAAGAGGAATTGTTTGACGCGAAACAAGTTGCTGAAGAGAAGGAACGGGGGATGTGCACAGTTATTAGGAGCGTGCAGTAAACAGACTTAAAAACTTTGATTAAGCTGAATGAATGTTGTAAAACTGTTAAACAGGTGACTTGGGCTGATCATTCACCCGTTGTGGGTGTGGAAAGGATGCCTCCCGATGAGAAATATAGGCTTGTTGCTGATTTAGTTGGGGTGGATATACCACCCTGGCGATCCCCATCTGTTTATCTGAAAAGAAAAGAACTTCTTATACGCAAGGCATCTGATTTTTCTCACTGACGCGATATAGACAAGGCTAGGGGAAGGGGATACTCATTTTTCCTGGGCCCTAAAGCCTTCACCTCGCCCTCATTTCTCATAATTGGGGGGATCTATCACAAGTAAGCGTTCAGCTGAAGAGTGAAGGATCTCCAGGGCTCCCTTTCTTTCCATTTCTTGTTTTATTTATCTTCATGTTATGTGTAACTTTGAGCTTTTTCATGCATTCTGAACTCTTACTTTTGAACATTATCTATATAACTATTAATACAGGTATTTGGTCCACCTTAAGGACGGTAAAGAAAAGAGCTTATGGGAGATAACCCAATGCTGCTGCTTGCTTTAAATTTTTGCAATTTAGATGTGCTTAATTTTGTATAGTTTTTTGTGGTTTGAGATGTTCTATTTTGCAGGTGGAATTTTTTTGGGTTGCGGGCTTATTGCTGAAGTTTAATGCCAATCTTCTGGTATGATCATTGGCTGAGCATTGGGTAACCTCTTCCCAAACTTTTACTTCATTTCTATTATTATAAATCTTGTGATTGGTTGTTTAGTTTAAGTCTGGTGGGGGAGAGTTATGCGTTACCTGTGCACATGCACTACTATCACTTGTATACTAAAAGTATATTTTCATTTTTTTGTTTTTATATTATCATGTTGCATTGTGCACCTACACCAACATGAGCACGACCTTAAACAAGCGCTCGGGTTGAGTCAAATGTATTTCTTTTGTTTTAACTTTAAGATAGGGTGCTGGCTTAGGATTTTAAGATTGAGTAGCTCAAAACTCGTGCAGTGCTCCTAATCGAGTACTCATGGTGTGTAGAAATAATATAGATTCAATTTTTCTTAATGCTCGTAGTTTATACTTTTCTGCATTTGTAAATACTATTTGTACTACTCAAACCTGTGGAAACTGGAGTAATCGAACAGTTGTGTAGGAATGTGTATAGCCGCCACTAGCCTCGTATTGCTTGAGTCGGGAGGAAGGATCATCGTTCTCGGTGGCTAAGATCATGCCCCAAGCCACTCTCGAAGCATTGGTGGCCAGTTAGTCGAGCGTGAGCGTGAGGTAGGCCATCATTTTGGCTAGTTTAAGCTTTGTGTACCTAGTCCTAGCTGCTAACTGTTGTAAGCCAAATTTGTGCCTACCCCTCATTTGTTTCAGCTCCACCTTCATTCACTAAAGCCTAAAGCCAACCCTCCTATCACAACCAAATCTTTGAGCTTGTTCGAAGTTAATATTTTGATGAGTTGTGATATATGGAATTCATGTGATGTGGTGATGAATTCATAAAAATTATAATTGTTAAATGTGGGGATTGCTAAAAGAAAAAAATGGGGAAGAAAAAAAAAATGAAAAAGAAAATACAAATGAATTATAATGAGAATTGGAATCCCCATCTTGTTTTTCAATTTTTGGTCGGGTTAGGCTGTGTGCACACTCGGTTTTCAAGCTAAGTCTGGGGGTGTGTCGTGATGCGTGAAAATACGGCAAGCGCACTGGTCGCACAAGTAATAAAGTTTGGGAATAAATCCCCGAGTGTCGGTCTCTTGAGGAACACAGTAAGGTGGAGTTAATTTCGAGGAGGACTTGAGATTGAAGTCCTCGGGTCGGCTCAAAAAGGGGGGTTTAGATGGTTGCGGAAATAGAAAATAAATGCTACAAACTACTCCTATGCAATGCCGCTATGCAAAGCTTCGCCAGGCGGGATGGAGACTAGTCGGGCCGCTATGCACCAAATCGCTAGGCGGATGGAAGAGTAGGCTAACGGATGAGGTGGAGAGAATGGCGGAATGAGGGTCGTAAGCACCTCTTCGCAACGCACGCCACTAGAAATTGCTAGTGCGGCAAGGATGGATGGAGGTGGATGGAATATGGCGCACCTCAAGCAAATATAACAAAATTACACTAACTCACATAGACATGAATAAGTGAAAGTTGTTTATCAAATTTAATAATACTTCATCAATACGTGGAAATTAAACTAAACTAACAACAACAAATTAGGAGAAGTGTGCGAAATCGACCGGGTCCGAAGCCTTATTGAGGGTTCACGGTTGGAATCCCGGGTTGTCAATCCGAGTCCAAGCTCGGTCCTCAACTGCGTTCGGGGTAGAGGAGGCTGGCACTCACTCCCAGTGGCCCGTCTTCTTCATATCACGCTGCAGAAGATGGAAGCACATACTCCTCCTAGCGTGATGGAGGAAGCTAGGTCAAATCTCCCTTGAAGCTCGAGGATGAAGGAGGAGGCCGAGAGGAAGCTCCGGCTATGATTTGGCGTTGAAAGCTTTCCCGGAGCACCTCCCTATGGTGGAAGATGAAGGAGGACGGTGGAAACCCTCCTTGGAGACGAAAATGGCAGAAAAACGGCGGACTTTAGCGATCTCCCCGAAATTAGGGCGGAACCTGCGTATTTATAGATTGTAGAAATTACAGCGCGCATGATCACTGACGCACGACCAGTGATCGTGCGCCCTGTGGTCAGTGATAGTGCGCGAAGGCCAGGCAGAACTCCAGGAAAAAGTGGAATCAATGCGCACGATCAGTGGCGCACGACCAGTGGTCGTGCGCACTGAAGTCAGTGGTCGTGTGATTGCCCCGACAGAACTTTAGAAAATGGGGAATAGTACGCACGATCAGCGGCGCACGACCAGTGGTCGTGCGCATTACAGCCGATGATCGTGCGCAGTAAACCTGTTTCCAAATAATCCCGAAACACACACACGACCCCTAAACCCAGCACTGATATGTGCAGACATTCCAAACAAGCACAGAACGGAGTACAATAATAGAAGAACACAAAATAAACACAACCACGGGCCAAAAGTTCACTTCCTAAAGAAATAAGGATAATATGAAATATGAGCGATAACGAACTAAAAGTGAAGTGCAAGCATACGAAAACAAGCCCAGATGAGTCCGAAAATCATTATATAAATAGGACTCATCATGTCGCACGTGCATCTCTAAGTGGTTGTATTGGTATAGCTTATTGTTAGCTCACGTTGGTTGTGTATAGCCTCCAAGTTTGTCATTGACTACCAAACCTTAGCATAAGCCCCATTCTATCCTACAAGTCCTACTTATTCACGCTTGAGTCTAACTAGCATCGTGGAGAGAGTGTGAATGATCAAGCGTATGGTCCCTGATATTGGTGGATTCCTTTGGAGGTGATCCCGAGCCCTAGTCTTTGGCAATGCTCAACTCAGTGGCCTTCCTACTTTCTTCCTACATATGACCGAACGATTCTCCAGTATTCCTAATTTGAGTAGCTACAATATCTATTTACACCTGTCGAAATTTATAAGCTCCGTAGCATAATTAAAAAGTTTGTCTATTATATTTTCTATGTCCATACAGTTTTTGATTTCTCATTTTACTTTATTTAGAAATTATTAAGCCAGCTAGCTATTTTCTAGTTCATGAAGAGATGATTTGCTCAGGACGATCAAATGTTTAAGTCTAGTGGTGTGATGAGTCCGATATTTATAGGGTTTTTCAGACTAATCTGGGCTTGTTTTCTCACTCGTGCACTACTTTTTCAATTAGAAATGTTATATTTTTTTCTTAAGGCTTCACTTGAAGTTTAGTGCACTATTTTGGCCTGTGGGTGTGCAATTGCACATTCTTATGCTGGGGGCAAGCACATAGTGCTCCCCATGGCTTTTTCTTGCTGCTGAATGTTTGCTTCTTAGTGCTGGGAGCTGGTAGTCCAACTGGTTGTATTGTTTTGCAGGTGGTCGCGATGTCCTAAGTTTTGTTTTCCATTTTCTGTGTGAAACGCACAAGCATGCAAATTTATTCGCACATGGTCTGTTAGAAATCATCTGTCTCACTCAACAGTTCTGGAGACATTTGTGGCTTCCCGTGCAATTTGTTCACGCATGGTTTCGATCAAACCGTGCGAGAAGGAAACACACGATTTTCCTGTAGCTTTCCTGTTTTCACCAGTTTGTGGTTAATCGTGCGATTTGTTCACGCACGGACAGAAGCGCCCGTGCGCATGTAAAATGCATGGTTTTCCTGTTTAATCTTGTGATTTCCTGTCTGTCTTTACTCGTTCGATTTCCTTAGCGTACGAGCGGAAGCGCGAGTAAAATGTACGGGTCAACGCCTCTCCTTCTACAGATTATCCCATAAATTAAATAACGCACGGTTGACGCATGGTCGTATGACAAACCGTGCGTGACCATTTTTTTTTGACTTTTCTATTTAAGTTGTAGATTTCTTCTCTCCAAGCATCCAGCTTCGCTCCCCCCGCCATTTCTGCTCATGTGAGCGGGAAAACTCACCTCCAGTCTCCATTTTATCTCTCCTCCTTGGAGGGTTGATCTGGCCACCATTTCTCCTCTGAAAGCTTGCAATAGTTGCGTCTCTGACCACCTTCCTCTTCTCTGACCTCCAAGCTACCATCCAAGCTCCTTGTTGCTGCACTTGTGGAGTTTTTTGTTCAAGACTTGCCCAGAGATCAAACATGAAGAAGACGGGTTTTAGGGAGGAGGTGACAGCTCTTCTGGATCCCAGATGACATCAGAAGACCGAGCCCGGATGAGGATCGACGACCCTTGAATCCGGCCGTGAATCTCGGAAAGCCTTTGTGCGCTCGGTTGTATTTCTTACCTCTTCTTGTTGTTATTTCATTCTGAACTTGTGATAGTGGGATTGATGCTTGAGAATAATGTTTTGCTTACGGTTTCAACATGTTGATATCTTGTTATGTCTTAATCATTGCTTTTGTTGTTAAGCTTCATTTTTCCTGTGATTGTTGTGATCGAGCCGTTCTAGCGCTTGCTAGGAGCGTGCCTTGCGATGAGGTGATTGTGACCCTCGCTGATTCGTCCATCATCCATACTACTTTCCGTAGTAATCCACCCAAGCGACGCGGTGACGGAGACCCGCATTAGTTTTATTAGAATTAAGATTAGGAAACCAAAACCAAACCCCTTTTGTAATGATTGCGCTTGCAACCATTTTTCCAAATAGAGAAAGCTCACTCCCTACTTGCGCTCCCTGAGAGATTGATATCTGGGGATTTATTTCCTCAACTTTATTACTTGACAACGATCGGTACACTTGCCGTGAGTACATTAATGGGTAACAATACCAGACCTCCCTTAAAACCAAGCAAACAACCCATATAGTTCTTCATACAATCCAGGACTGAGGAACCACCGCAATTTTTCTTAGGGAGCACAAGGAAATCAAGGCAAGCAACCTGTGTTTGGATCAACCACAACAATCGGAGCAAAGGAATCCATCATTAGAAGATGTACTCACCAAGTTCATGCAAATAACTGAGGTGGCTTTCAGAAATCACGATGGCTTTATTCGAAATTTGGAAAATCAGATAGGTCAGCTCGCAAGGATGGTATCTGAAAGACAACAAGGAACACTTCCGGGTAATACCGAAACAAACCCGAAGGAGCATGCAAAAGCAATCTAATTGATGAGTGGAAAGGAATTACAATACCAAAGGCTTACAAATGAAGCACCCCATGGAGAGTCTAGTGGCGAAGGACAGAACGAGATGAATTCAAAATCAAAGGTGTATCAACCAGCAATACCATATCCAGCGAAGTTGAACAAAGAGCACATGGATGCGCAATATGGTAAGTTTTTATCTATGTTTAAATAATTACATGTTAATTTACCTTTTTCTGAAGTCATTCAAATGCCGAAGTATGCTAAATTTCTAAAGGACTTGATTTCAAATAAAAAGAAAATAGATGAATTATCTTTAGTAATACTTAGTGAAGAATGTTCCTCTATTTTACAGAACAAATAACCACAAAAATTTAGGGATCTCAGTTCATTTTCAATTCCATGTTTAATCGGTGATTTACAAGTGAATAAAGCTCTAGCAGACTTAAGAGCTAGTATAAAATTAATGCCTTATAAACTATAATTGAAATTAGGTCTAGGAGAACTTAGCCCTACTAGAATGAGTATTCAATTAGCAGATCGTTCGGTTAAATACCCTAGAGGAATAGTAGAGGATGTATTGGTTAAGGTAGATAAGTTTATATTCCCCACCGATTTTGTTATTCTTGATTATGGATGAAAATGTAGAAGTGCCACTCATACTAGGTCATCCATTCTTAGCCACATCTAGAGCTCTTATCGACGTTTTTGATGGTAAATTAGTTTTGTGAGTAGGGGAAGATGAAGTTACTTTTCAAATCAACAATACAATTAAAGAATCTTTGGATAATGATGATTGTTGTTATTTTTGTCATGGTGTTGATAATGTTATTACTTCTATGAATTCTGAATTATATTATAGAGATCCTTTAGAGATTTGCATCACTAACAGTTATCTAAAAGAAGACAAAAATCAAGATATTTTTGAACATTTATATTATCTAGATAACTCTATTTCGATGAATAAGAAGATTGAGTATAGTTTGATTACACAAGGATATCTTGAAGTTCTTAATAATAATACTAAGGATCCACCGATAGTAGAACATAAAACATTACCGGATCATCTTGAGAATGCATTCTTAGGATCTAATTCTACTTAACCAGTTATTATTTCTTCTAATCATGCTGAAACTAAAAAAACAAAAGTTAATAACTGTGCTAAAGAAGTATAAAGGTGTTATAGCATGGCAGATAACTAATATAAAAGGTATCAACCCTATTTTTTGCACCCACAAGATCCTTTTGGAAGAAAACTATAAGCCTTCTATTCAACCATAACGTAGGCTAAATCCAAATATGAAAGAGGTAGTGAAGGCTGAGATTGTTAAGTTGTTTGATGCTGGAATGATATACCCTATTTCAGATAGTTCATAGGTTAGTCCTGTACAAGTCGTTCCTAAGAAGGGTGGTTTAACAGTAGTAGTAAATGATAAGAATGAATTGATTCCAACACGAATAGTAATAGGTTGGCGTGTCTGTATTGATTATCGAAAGTTAAATGATGCTACTAGGAAAGACCATTTCCCTCTACCATTTATTGATCAAATATTAGAATGACTATCAGGTCATTCTTATTACTGTTTTTTAGATGGATTATCTTGATATTTCCAAATCCCTATAGCACCAGAAGACCAGGAGAAAACAACATTCACTTGCCCATTTGGTACCTTTGCCTATAGACGTATGCCATTTGGTCTCTATAATGAACTCGCCACTTTCCAAAGGTGCATGTTAGCTATATTTAATGAGTATGTTGAAGATTTTATGGAAGTCTTTATGGATGATTTTTCTGTGTTTGGTGATTCTTTTGATTTGTGTTTGAGAAATTTAAAAAATGTTCTGAGGAGATGTGAGGAAATGAATCTAGTACTTAGTTGGGAGAAGTGTCATTTTATGGTGCAAGAAGGGTTAGTACTTGGCCAAAAGATCTCAAGCCAAGGAATTCAAGTGGATAAATCGAAGATTGAAACCATAGAAAAGTTGTCACCACCAACCTCCGTTAAGGCAGTGAGAAGCTTTTTAGTTCATGCCGGATTCTATTGTCGGTTCATTAAACACTTCTCTAAAATAACTAAACCACTTACTAGGCTTTTAGAGAAAGACACACCTTTTATTTTTGATCAAGAGTGTCTGCAAGCCTTTGAGTTTTTCAAAGAAAGGTTAATTAATTCTCATATTATGTTTGCACCTGATTTTGCTCAACCTTTTGAGATCATGGGTGACGCTAGTAGTTTTGCGGTAGGGGCTGTTTTAGGACAACACCGAAACAAACACTTTCACCCTATATATTATGCTGGCAAAACACTTAATAATGCACAGGAGAATTATAAAACTACAGAAAAAGAACTCCTAGCAGTGGTATTCGCCTTCGATAAATTTAGATCCTATTTAACATTGTCTAAGGTGGTAGTATACACAGATCACTCTGCACTAAGATATTTACTTATCAAAGCATAAGCAAAACCTCATTTAATCAGTTGGGTTTTTTTATTATAAGAATTGGATTTGTAAATTAGGGATAAACGAGGAGAAGAAAACTTAGCGGAAGATCATCTCTCACATTTAGAAAATCCACAACAAACAATGTTAGATGAGTCTGAGATTAGTGATACATTTTTGGAGGAATCGATGTTTGCATTATCTACAAATATAAATTCTGATTATCCGTGGTTGCCGACTATGCAAACTATATTTTGGCTAAGGTCCTTCGAAAGATTTTTCATATCAGAAGAAAAAGAAATTTTTCTTTGACTTGAAATATTACTTTTGGGAGGACCCCTATCTTTTTCGGATATGTGAAGATTCCATTATACGTAGATGTGCATCAGCAGAGGAGGGCTGGTAAATCTTGGAGCAATGTCATTCATGCCCTACAGGTGGTCACTTTGGAGCAAACTGCTCAGCTAAAAAGGTTCTTGATTTCAGTTTTTATTGGCCCCTTCTATTCAGGGATGTCCAAAGGTATGTACTTTCATGTGATTCTTTTCAAAAATCAGGTAATATCTCTAAATTACATGAAATGTCTCAAAAATTTATTCTTGAATGTGAAGTGTTTGATGTGTGGGGGATTGACTTTATGGGACCATTTCAAATTTCTTATGAGAATAAATATATTTTGGTAGTTGTAGATTATGTATCAAAGTGGGTAAAGGCGCAAGCTTTCCCTACTAATGATAGTAGAGTAGTAATTCAATTTCTGAAATCCTTATTTGCATGATTTGGCACACCGCGTGCTCTTATTAGCGATAGGGATACATATTTTTGTAATCTATAGTTAGATAAAGTCTTACAAAAAAAATACGGGATCACACATAGGATAGCCACTCCTTATCATCCACAATCTAGTTGTTAGGTTGAAGTTTCTAATAGAGAACTTAAGAGAATTATAGAAAAATCTATAGAAGGGAAAAGGAAATAATGGTCTAAGAAACTAAACGATTGTTTGTGGGCATATAGGACCGCCTATGAAACACCCATAGGGACCACTCCTTTTAGACTAGTCTATGGCAAATCATGTCACCTGCCTATAGAATTAGAACATAAATCGTATTGGGCAATATGCTCTTTGAATTTTGACACAAATTCTACAGGGGAGAAATGAAAACTTCAACTTAACGAATTAGATGAGTGGAGAACAATGACTTATGAAAATTCTCGGATATATAAGGAGAACACTAAATTATTCCATGACCATCACCTTCGTAAAGCTAAGACATTCCAAAAAGGTGACCAAGTTCTCCTTTACAATTCCTGTCTTCATTTATTCCCAGGGAAGTTAAGGTCTAAGTGGTCCAGACCTTTCTAATTCAAGGTGGTTTTCCCCTGTGGCACCATTGAACTAACCCACCTTGAGAAGTAGATTTTAAAGTCAACGGACACCGATTAAAACTTTATTATGGTGAGTTTCCTCAAGATTTCACTCGCCAAGAATCATACCTTCGAATAGACATGGATTAAGTGTACTTTAGTAAATTTTCTAATTTTTTATTATCTTAGGTAAAATTTTAGTTAAATTTTAGTACAAAAACATTTAAAAAATCACTTAGACAGTAATTCCATTTCAGAGGAGCACACGGATTTGCACTCACTCGTGTGCCCTGCCGTGTTCAATTTAAAGCCTGAGTAGGAAGTATTTTTCCCGAGCACCACATGGGTACCTACCCAGCCGTGTTCTTAGTCATGTCACATTAGATCACTTTCTCTCGTATTCATATCGAGCACCACAGGGTTTGACACACACCTGTGTGTGCAGCCGTGTAAAATCACCCCGAGCACCATACGGATAGCTACCCAGCCATGTGCGAACCCGTGTGTAGGATAATAAGTTCAATGATTCAATGTTCCCGAGCAGGACACGGGTCCACACATGCCCAGGTTGCAACCCGTGTGTATTGTAATCAGATCTACGATGCAATGATTCCAAGCAGGACATGGGTCCATACACATACGTGTTGTTGACCGTGTTCACCTCACTGCTTTCCCATCAGTTTGACCACACGGGCATACACACGTGCGTGTTGTTGACCGTGTTCACCTAGCACACTGCTTTCCCATCAGTTTGACCACATGTCATTTCGATACCCGTATAGTGCGCAGTTATTAACAAGTGAACACGGGTACACACACGGCCGTGTCGCAAGCCATGTGCAAATGTTAAATAAGGTCGTGTGCAATGCCGGTAGTCATCTTCCTCCCCTCCATTCCCTGGTTAAACCCCTAGCTTGTAGCACCCCTTCACGCCACGAACTCAGGTTGGAGTTTTGCCTTCAAACTTCACGGATCCGTCTCCTCTTATCTCGATCTATATTCCTAGGTAAAATTTCTACCATTTTCTTATTTTTCAATTCCTATTTCCTTCTTCTTCATTCTCTCATTCTTCTTCATTCTCTTCTCCTTCTTCTCTTTCTCATTTTTTTATTTTATTTCTCTCTCTCATTCTTCAAAAATCCAAACAATTTTTAATCGTTCAACTTATCTACAGATCATGTTGACAGGAAGATCGTAAGGGGGACATCGTCATCGTCTGAATCTCACCGCGTTATCTATGGAAGGGCATGGCAATACAATGCACCTGGAGTTTACGGATCCGGCACACATTAATCATTTTAATCGCCTCTAGTCCAAGAAATTTCAAGATATTAGTACTATCGATTGGAGCATTTTAGAAGAGATCCATTTGGCTAACGAAGTATGAGAGTTTGTTTCTGTACAAGGGTGGGAACAATTTATTAATATTGATGAGTTGCAGTCACCACTTACACTCTTTATCTTGTAATATTGATCCGTAATCCATTTGGCTAACGGATTACGCAGGAAGGAACTTACATTAGAGTTTATGTTATCTTTCTACCTCAATCTCAGGATAACCTTCACCGAGTTGACCAACACGCAGGAAGGGATTATTTCGTTTCGAGTTGCAGGCACCACTTACACTATTTCTCTTGTCCAGTTCAACCAGTATTTAGGGGTGTATGCGGACTATTTCCTTTATAGTGTTGCATATTCCGACCTTCACCTTGCTCTCCCCTCTCGTGACCACGCTGTAAATATCTGGTCTCGGCTTGCTTTTGATTTGTCCCCATATGAGGCCAAGAGGTCTAAGGCCTCTAAGTTGAGTTCTGCTACTCTTCATTACATCCATCATCTACTGAGTCATACTTTGAGTGGCCGGGGAGAAAGCTCTAGTGTAGTGAGAAGACAGGATATTCTTTACCTCTATAGCATGTCTTCTCAATACCGCATTCACTTGGGATATATGTAAGCACATTTTTTTATTCATCAAGCCGATTATTCCCGTATTGGGTCTATCTGTGTAGTACCTTATATCACATGCTTGGAGAAGAACATGAATATCTTTGATTCCCTTTCCCCGATGACCGTAGTAGCGCGGACAGTTCTTATCACTATGGCTAGTCATCGATCACTCCGCCTCATCACTGCATGTCAGGGTCAAGGTGGACTTTTTTATTCTATTGTGAGGCGCGGACCTCAGCTTGCTTTTGATTCTGATGATAATGACTATGACCTTGACAAGCCTCTGATTCCTCCATCCCAGTCTACTCATCATCATGGAGAGTCTTCTGTCCCTCCCCCTCAATTGCGCTCTCAGTATTCACGTGATTTCCATCACCTTTATGAGACCGAGATCTCACTGTTCTTACTGCGTATAGAGGAATTACAGAAGCGGATAGAGGACACCATAGCTCAGATCAGGGATCACTTGGGGATCTCTAGTCCACGACTGGCAGCTCCCTGCCCCCCTCACCTTCCCGACGATCCTTCAGATCCTGCCGACCCAGCATTTTATTTTTGATTTCTCTGTAGTATCTTATGTTTGGATATATATCATCAGATATTATATGTTATCACTTTTGCTCTTATTGTACTTTTTATGCTCTTCAATTTTATTGATGCTCAGTTCTTTACATATTGTCTTATTTGCTTTATCAGTTATTTACATTGCATTGAGGACACTGTAAATTTTAAGTCTGGGGGTGGATATTCTTACATTCTAATATTTCACTATTGTACATGATTACAGTTTGTTAAGAAATAGGCCTAAATAAAAAATTCTAATATTTTTTTTACTCAATATTGATAAACCCTCCTAATAAAATTATTTTTGCTTCATTTTAAGCTTTCATTAATTTACTCACTTGGGATTATAACTAGTTAATTTTCTTTGACAAGCTGATTAAAATGAATTAAAGTAGACTCATTGAGTGTACAAATTTGTTGTTAATAATTATGTATAGAAATTCATTAGCTTAATTTTCTCTGTATAACTTTTTTTTAAGATTAGTCCTCTATATTACTAACTAACAATCACTCTATTTTAGAAAATATAATTATTTATAATAAAGTGAGTCAAAGAGTGTAACATTTTGATAATTTTGTATTAGAGAATCAAAATGAAGAATACTCTTTAATGGTATCTAGAGCTTGCCCCCAGCGATCCTCAAAAGATTTGCATAATTTAATTAGTTAGGGAGGAAATGACTTAGGCCTCCCATTGAATAGCTTAAGTCTTGTAAGCCCAAAACCCTAAACATTATACCCTTGCACACCCAATTTTGACCTAATCCCTATTTCTTTCGATACACCACTACTAAAATTCACCAAGGCCAAAAATCCTTACCTATTAGCACATCTATCATCGAGTTTAAACCTTTTTCTATGTGAATTACAAAATTTAAACCGATGGTATAAAGCACTTTGATAAGCTATTTATTGGTGAAGAAAAAACAAGAGAAAAAATATGAGTATGTATCAAAAGAAAGAAGAAGAAAAACAAAGGATTGAAAAAAAAATAATACAAAAAAGGGAAGTATAATAATTATGAAGTCTGGGGGTGTTTTTATAATGTTGATGTATGTTAGGGTAATTACATAGCAAGAGGCTCAATTGTGATCTAGGTGTGAAAGAACCATCGAGTTTATCTTTAATTACCCCCACCTATAATCTTTTATCCTAAGCCAAAAAGTTACATCCTAATACAAGTCCTAAGGATCCTGTTGGAACACCCTATTACTAATTTGGGCAAGGATCACTATGTTCTTAGGAAATTATTTTGACCTTATTGTATAGTCTTAAAGGTCAATTAGAATGAGTCTAAGGGTTAGAACTTAGGTTTGGAAGCTGCCCCAAAGACCTTCTAAGATCAGAATTCAAGTGCTGAAGACTAGGACAATTTTTGTCGAGCTCAGGTCGACGAAACATCGAACTCCGTTCGACTATCTCTGAGCTCAGTTCAACGTGTCGTCGAACTCAGTTTGATGATCTTAGAGCTTAGATCGACGATTCTGTCTCTAGCTATATTCCAAGTCTCTAAGCTCAGTTCGACGATAGTTGAGCTCAGGTCGACGATTTCTGTTTCAAGTCTAGATCCAGTCTTTGAGCTCAGGTCGACGATAGTTGAGCTCAGATCGACGATTTTCTGAAGAGATCGACGTTTTCAGGAATTCAAAATCAGACAGTTATGCTATTCAATCTGATTTATTATCAGCATTTCTTTCAAAGGATTCTGTAGCCGTTTCAACTAATCTGGAGCAAGTTTCAAGGAGGACAAAATGGAATGTCTCTTAGGACATTCCTCCAGAGACAAAGTTCATTTAAGGCAGTTATTTATGACTGGTTAACGGCTATCTAAAAGACAGATGTTCAGTATATCTCCAGAGAATAATTAGAGAAAGACAGAATAAGAGATATCAATCAAGAATTCTGGGAATAGACTAAAAAGAGACACAAGTATACAGGATTACTGAGTTAGAATTCACGCAGAACACAAGGAATCATACTGTGAAGGAGATCATCAAACAGAAAAGATTTCTTCTATTCTACTCCTTCAAGATCTTCTTGATTCAAGTGTTCAAAGGCGTCTTCATCAAAGATTCTAGACACATCACTTTTCAGAAACTACTGAAATCATCTCTTGCTGGAGATCTAAAGCTACTGAATACCTATCACCCTATGCAAAGCTCTTCTTCCTGAACAATTGCAGATCTCAGGGGGAGCTTTGACAACATCATCCACTAATCTTCTCTTAGACTATTGACAGAGAAGAACAACAAACTCTTTTTTTCTTTCTTTACTCTGCTGTAAAAGGGTTACTCAAAACTCCCTTCAAAAGTTTTGTGGTTGGTTTCTGAGACCTGATCAAAACTCAGTGGTGGCAAGACACCTGATCAAAAAATCTGGGTTTGGTTTTTGAGCACCTTATCAAAATCTCATTGGTGCCCAGGACACCTGATCAACTATTCCTGCAGTGGATTCCTACCTAGGGTGGTAGAAGAGTGGATGTACCCAGGTTGATTGGGGAACCACTATAGATCCTTGTGTCTTCTGGATTGATGTGATTTTTCTTTGTTGTGTGCTGTGATTTTGTTTATTGCTTTCTTAAGTTTTATTTACTGCAAGCACATTACACCTATACTTAAATTAAATCTTCCACTAAAAATAATTTTTATCTTGAAAATTATTTTAATATACTCTATTCACCCCCCCCTCTAGAGTAAAGGTAGATCTTAGATCCAATCTTGCTAATCCTAACTACCGTCGTGGAGAGGGTGTGAAAAGGCAAGCTTATGGCTATCAATATTGATATTATATGTTTTGAAACACTAATGCCTACCTTATTAAGATTGTTATTTTCTCCTCACAATTGTTATGGATGATTGTAATTTTATTTCTAGGAAGAGTGAAAGATAGTTAAGAGATATATGGGAGGAATTTTAAGATAAAGTTATATTTAGAAAATTTTGCTATACTATTTCCTATGAAATGACAACATCAAATTTCTCTTTGAATTCATAAAAACCAGCTTGCAGAAGAAAAAAAAATTAATTATTGGTAACCCAAATGTTTGAATTAGTTTGCTTAAGTACAAGCAAATGCTCAAGTCTGGGGGTATTTGATGAGTACACTTATATATGTCCTTTTTACTATCATATTTGTAATCATGTCCACTATTATCTACCTCCATCCGTTATAATTGCATTAAAACAGTTAAGAATTTTAATTATAATGAATAGAAGAGCACAACATAGATTTTCCTTTACTTCCTTTATTATGTTATTTATTTATTCATTAATCTTATTAATGCAGGTATTGCAAGTCGTTGGAACTAAAAGTCTTTGAGCAAACAGAGGTGTTCACAGATCCAACATGACTGATGGCAAAGCTTGGAAGAAAATTCGTAAAGTTTACAAGAGCACTACACGGGTAGGAATACGCCTGTGTCACAACCCGTGTCCTTATCGGGAATAATCAAAGGTCAGATGCCAAACCAACCCGTGTGTGGATCTGTGAAGAACACACGGTCGTGTTAATAGACGTGTCACATGACATGGCTCGCGACCAGGTGCACCTTATCATTTCAAATCGGCCAGATGCACTCTTTCATACCCAACACAACCTGTGACACGGCCGTGTTGGAACCATGATCGACTTCTGTTTGCAAGAAGACTATAAAAACCTACACTAAAAAAATATAAAGAGACTTTTGGATTGAGGAACTTGGAGAACTTTTGGAGGATGAAATTAGAGCACTCAAGCGAAGCGAAAGTCGAAGGAGATAATCCGTATGGTTTTAATTCTATTGTATCTCTTTTAATTCCCCCCTTCTCTTAGTGGATCTGAACTTTATTTTACATTTCGCATGAGACTTATCTTTCTAACCGATTCAGTAATCATGTATGTTGATTTTCATTTTGGATGTGTGGTATTTAATTCATATATGTGGTTGCAAAAAAAGAGATTGATCATAGATTTGAAATTAGTATTTGTTTTATTGGAATCTCAAACTTCTAGACTGTGAAATTGGATGGTTGAGATGTTGTTTATAATTTCAATCTCTAGTTTTTTTTCTCTTGTATTTCAAATTTCAAGATCGAGAGATATATTGTTTTGATCAATTTAGCAATACGTATAATGAGATTCATGGTATCTTAGAGATAGGATTTCGTGAACTTATGAATTAGACAGGGTTACTTTATATGAATGCAAATTTGAGTATTGTAAATTGTTCGAGAGAAAATTTACTCAACTTAGGTTTAGGTATTGAATTGCTCGAGAGAGAATTTGATAAAGTTTGAACCCTTACAATATAAAGAATTTGATAATATTATTAATACATGGTTACATAGAATTGAATTAATGAGTGAATATTCTCATGTGATTACTCTTAGATTATCTGCTTTTTATCAACCTTAATCCTCCAATGTCACTCTATCCAATTAGTTCTAATAATGTTAATTTAGAGTAACAACTAATTTTAAATATAGATATGATAATAGAGTGAGAGTGAGTACGAGTACTTGAAAAGACCATGCAGAATACGACATGAGATATAGATTTCTCCTATACTATGATTGATATATGCACTTTCCTAAGATTAAAATCAATTTAGCTTATACCTATCTACATAGTTTATACTAAAGTAGAAATAATTACATTATACATATAGATCTGGAATCGAAGTACGGAATAGGCATGTTGTGTGAAGCCAATCTGGAAGGTTGGTCTGCATTGGTGATGAATTGATTTGCTTGCCGTAGAAGACTTTGCAGATAAAATGTGTGGCTAAACGTATAGAATCTGGGGTCTGGGGTGTGCATGATGTTGTAGTGATAGTATTGGAGGTGATCTCCAGGAATACACCCAAAATGGGGAAGAAGCGACTTCTGCCCCTACTGCTCACCGGTAGTACTATCGTCGGCGATAGCTTCCAGTGAGCTATGAGGCCTATCTCTTGGATACCTGGGGCTATTATTTGAAGCTTAGAGCCTTATGTGTCTATAAAAAAGGCCAGAGAGCCGAACGGACAAGGGGAAGCTGACCCGCATCTTAACTTGGGGCTAGATTGCTTCGTATTTCGTCAATGACATGATAATTTGAGCAACGGGAAGAGTGTTGAACTGTAGCCTGCATTATATCACTTTGGGTTAGATTGCCTAAAGTAATTGGCTTACGTCATTGGCATAATGAGAGTCTTAGGCCATGTGCCAGAAAAGACTAGAATACTCAAGTATACCATCAAGTCTGGGACTGTGGATGGTGATGGGACCCGGGAAGTCCGGTACATCGATAATATGCCCTGAGTGCATGGGGCGTGTAGCCGATCGAGCCTGCGTCTGTGATAAATTGTGCTTAAGTGCACGTTCCTATTACCATATATATATATATATATAAAAGTGAGAGTAAGATCTATCTCAACTCTAGAGGGGGGGTGAATAGAGTTTATTTAAATTAATTTCACAGTTTTGAAATAATCAGCACATATAAAATTCAATTTATAGTATAGTGTAGAGTGTTAGTAAAGAGTTAAAAACAAAGAAGTAAAGAGCACAGCACACATCAAATTAATCACACAAACAAGCCAGAAGACACAAGGAAATATAGTGGTTCCCCAAAAACCTGGGTACATCCACTCTTCTACCACCCTTGGTAGGAATCCACTCAGGATGAGTTGATCAGGTGTCCTGACACCAATGAGCTTTTGATAAGGTTCTCAAAAACCAAAACTGGATTTTTTGATAAGGTGTCTTGCCACCACTGAGTTTTGACAAGGCTCTCAGAACCAGACAGAACTTTTGAAGGGAGTTCAAGAACCCTTTTACAGCAGAAAAAGAAAAGATAAAGAGGTGAAGTTGTCTTCTCTGTTCTCAAATCAAATGAGAGAAGACTAGTGGATCTTTTGTTGTCAAAGCTCCCCCTGAGATGTAGACAGGTTCAGGAATGGAAGCTTTGCTCTAGTGTGATAGGTCTTCAGAAGTTTAGATCTCCAGCAAAAGATTATTTCAGCAAAAGGAGGCTGAAAGATGAGGTGTCTGGAGTTCTTGAGATGAAGCTGTGATCACTTTTCTGTAAGCAAAAAGATTGTTATTCTGATTCTTCAGAATTGATCACTTGTTATCTGTCACAGCTTAAATCTTGTTTTTGTGCTCTCTGTGTATTCTATGGTATATTCTATCTGACTAAAGATAAAAAGGATGATCTGATTCTCTAAAAAAAATTCTTGTCAAAGAAAGTCGTTGGCAGTCATAAATGTCTTCCATAAAAAGTCTTGTCTTCTAGAGGAAGGTCCAATAAAACATTCCCTGAATAATTCCTTGAAACTTGCTCCAGAATAAAGACAAACGGCTGGCAGATCTCCTTGACATAAATGTTGAGAGAATTCAAAAACATTCCAAAGACTGGCAGCATTTGAATCCTTAGAATCGTTGATCTCTCAGAAAGATCGTCGATCTGAGCTCTACGATCGTCGAATTGAGCTCAGAGATGGAAACAGATCAAATAGACAGAAAACGTCGAACTGAGCTCGAAGATCGTCGAACCGAGCTCAGCGACCTGAAGAATAGTTGAAGAGTGATCGTCGACCTGAGCTCGAAGAATGTCGACCGGAGTTCGACGATTTATCAAAGTTGAGCTCAGAGAGCGTCGAACCGAGTTCGACGTTTCGTCAACCGGAGCTCGACGAAAATTGCCTTAGACTTGGCTCTATATCCTTGATCTTGGAATGGTTCTGGGGGCAGCTTCAAACCTAAGTTCTAAGCCCTAGACTCATTCTAATGTTGACCTTTACAACTATACAACTAGGTCAACCTGGTTTCCTAAGACAAACATAGTGATCCTTACCCAAATTAGTAATAGGGTGTTCCAACAATCTCCCCCTATTTGGGTTAGGATTACTATTTAAAGACAGAATTAGGAAATAAATAAGCATATATTCACAACAGAAGCTAAATCAACAATGCAGTAGGAAAGATATAGCAGCAATGCAGATCACAGATAAAAAGTCAGCAAATATCCAGAGGAGGATGATTGTTCAGCTTACACAATTCACTTCTTCTCAGTTCCCTTTTTAAACATAATTTCTCTATTGGGATTGAGGGCTTCTTTCTTGGATCTTCTATCATCTTCTGCACCTAAGGAAGTTTGAGATCTGGGCCTTGGAACTACAGCCTCAGGGTGCAGCTTCATATAATCTTCTGGATTAAAGAATTTTCTTGATGCATATCTCTCCAGTTCTTTCTTTCTCTGATCTGATAGAGTTGTTATGTTGGAAGTGTCCTTGCCTTGCTCTCTGGCCTTTTTCATTTGATCAAGAGCAGCCAACTCTTTCATTCTAGCTATCCAGGATAAGGGGTTGTTCTCAGGATCCTCAAATAGAACAGGAGGTTCATATCTGTTGATGGATTCAGAATCAGTAGGAGGAGTCCTGGAGACAACTGAATCTTTTAGCTTATAAGGGAAAGGACCTGAAGTAGAATCAGTATGGCCTTGTCCTTCCCTTTGTTAAAATCTGTGCCCTCTCTGGCTTCCTTTATATTGACCCCATCTAGATTGATATCCCCTTTTATGTTTCCCCCTTTGATAGTATCTCTGATAAGACTGGGAGGAGCTTTGTCTGGAAGCTGGAGCTTGAGAGGCTGAGCCTGAACCAGAATCTGGAGGAGGAGGAGGAGGCTGATACTGAGAAGATCCTTTTTCATACTTATCCAGCTTCCTTCTCTTCTTCATAGCCTTTAATTGGTTCTTGGAATACTGCATCCAAGGCTCAGATATGGGGCAGTTATGCAGAATATAGTAGGGAATGTCATTAGAATCCTTTGCCTAAGCTGGGGGGACTGTCATCATGGCCTTGCTTCTAGCCTTCCTCTTCTTGGCAATAGTATTTGCAGAGTCATCTGATTCAGTTTCAAATTGATCACTCTCTGAACTTTGAGGTCTGTCATACAAATCATCAATGCTTTTTATTTATTTCTCTTGTAACTTCAACTGATCAGGAGTCAGGGCAGGAGCAGCAGCAGCAGCAGAAATTTGAGCAGAAGGAACTTTTGAAGCAGAAACAACATCAGGTGCAGGTTCTTTCAGGTAAGAAGCAAGTTCTTCAGCAGCAGATGTATCTTTAATTACAGGAACCATTTCAGTATCTTCAGTAACAGCAGCAGCAGCTTCATCAACAAGAGGCACAATGGCCTTAGTAGCAGCAATAGAGATGGAAACATAAACATCCACAGCCTTCCAGGAATTTACATATGCTTCAATTTGGCTGGGATCACAGACAGAAATAGGCACAATGGCCTTAAACAAGTCTTCAGTATGTGGAACTGGCAAGGATCTGAAGTAAACTGTATCAAACTCAAAGAGCAGGCTCTGGAAGTCCATTGCAAAAGCAGGAGCTGGAGCAAGAGCTGGAGCAGACTTAGGCACATCCACTACTTCAGAAGGCATGTCCCCCTGCCTGGATTCAGGGAGAACTGAATCAAGGCACCCAGAAGAGGTAATTGCCTGAGAGGGAATGAAGGAGGAGAGCTTGGAAGATAGCTCCTTGGCATGGGTCAGGAGTGGAGCCAGAGTGGTCTCCAGTAATGAGGTTAGCTTAGGAACTAGCACCTCATATAACCTGTCTGCCAGGGCTGATAGATCTACATGCTCAAGAGGGGCTTGAGCAGAGGTAGGAGAGAAGGTTGTTGGAAGGATGTTGGCTGGAGCTGGTGGCATGGAGAATGTGGAGATAGGAGGTGTGGGAATGGATGGCTCTGAGAGTGGAATAGTGAAGATAGAGGTTGTTGAGATGGAGCTAGATGAGGCAAGAGATGGGGTGAAGGATGGTTGAGAAAGAATTTTGTGCAGCATTTGTTGGAATGAGGAGGTAGAGGGAGGCTCAGGGGGAGTGGAAGAAGAATCATCCATAAAGGAATCATCTTCAAGGGAAAATTATGGTGAGGTGAAGATTGGATAAGAGAAAAGAGGATGGAATTCCTCTGAGGTAGATGCTGGAGGGGGTGAAAGTGGTGAAGAAATGGTAATGGGGGAAGATATGGTTATGGTGGTGTTTGGAGGTGAGGATGAAATGGCTGGGGTAGAGACAGCTGGAGGAGGAGAACCAGGCAACACTTCTGCTGGGGCAGAGACCAGAGGTGGAGTGACTGAGGCAGTCCTGGTGCCTGAAGTCAGTAGTGCAGCAGCTCTGGTAGGGTTTACAATTTGCCTGTCCCATTTGCTGAAAAGGGCACAAGAGAGCCTCTTGGATGCATTAATGAACATCCTAGAAGAGGTTAGCAGCTCAGGGCATCTGGAATGCAGATAGACCCCTAGAATTCTCCCAAAACTGACAGCAGTCTTATTCAGCTTCTTCTTAATCAGGTTGAAGAAAATTGATCCCCAGTCTAGATGTTTCTTATCAAGCAGAGCTCCCATTAGACAAAATTGATATCTTGATATGGTATCATGGGCTGAGTGCTTGGCCAGAAGCACTTTCCCAACTACATCAGCCAAAAATTGAAATTCTATCGACAGATTTTTCTTTAGCAGTTTGTTAGGGTTTACAGCATTGTGACCCATTCTATCAAGCATGGAGTCATATTCCTCTCCAGATACCTCTATGGAATCTTCTCCAGAACTAAGATGAAAAACTTCAGTTAAAGAGCCGGGGATAATTGTACCTGAGTCCCTTTTATGAAGCCGACGACAGAGTTCTCATTCTCATCTGTCGCTATATAACACCATTATTTTAATTCTTCTGATGCAATCTTCATTCTGGTAGTCATTATTTGGGATAGCTGCTGTTCTCTGAATAGATTGAGAATGTCTTTGAAGCACTGATCGCTTCCATCAAATGAGTTCATGTCGATATCAAAACCGGTGTCGAATTTCATTTTAGAAATCGCAGCACTGGAGCCAGCCATTTGCACCTGCAACAAAGAACCAAACACGACCAAGCGTAGAAGATTTGGAGGGAAAAAGAAGAAAGTTGCAGAGAGTATGAAAGCGCAAAGATGAACGACGGCCGTGGAAATGATTTTATATTAGGGTTCGACGGCGAAACGGAAAATCGTGGAGCTCGGTTCGACAAAACGTCGATCTCAGCTCGACAATTTGGGCTACAGAAGGAATCTGAAGAGACTTCAATATCGTCGATCTCCGTTCGACAATGTTGAAAAGCGTCGAGTTTCACTCGACGACCTCTGAATAGAAGGAGAGGAAACCTGGAACTAACGGAGGCGCTGAACTCAGATCGACGATTTCGAAAACATCGATCTCTGGTCGACGTTTTTTAGAAAAACGTCGATCTACATTCGACGATTTCTGGGAAAGCGTCGAGCGCAGTTCAGAGACAAAGCCTATTCTACAGACACAAAAAGAACTGATTTTTTAGCCTAGTCTTGGTGTGTTTTAAGTTTTCAAAAATCTTGTAAATTAGTTTAGCCTTCCTCCATCTAACATGCCTAACTGATTTAGGAAGAAACTATGTTTCTTTTCATCCAAAGGCTTGGTGAAAATATCTCCCCTTTGCAAATCAGTAAGGATATATTGAAGTTCAATTTTATTTTTCTCTACATTATCCCTTAGAAAATGATGCATAATCTCTATGTGTTTTGTCCTACTATGGAGGACTGGATTTTGTGCTATAGAGATAGCACTAGTATTATCACAAAAAATTTTAGACTTCTCTATGTTGTAGCCATAGTCTATGAGCTGATTTTGTATCCACAATATTTGTGAACAGCAACTGCCTGCAGCCATATATTCAGCTTCAGCAGTTGAGGTTGACACAGATGTTTGCTTCTTACAAAACCAGGAGACAAGTCTGTCACCAAGGAACTGACAAGTTCTACTGGTGCTTTTCCTGTCTACTCTGCATCCAGCATAATCAGCATCTGAAAATCCAGTTAGTTCAAATCCTGAGTCTTTTGGATACCAGAGTCCTAGATTTGGACAACTTTTTACATATCTAAGAATCCTTTTAACTAGAGTTAGGTGTGACTCTCTAGGGCTTACTTGGAATCTAGCACATATGCATGTAGCAAACATTATATCTGGTCTACTAGCTGTAAGGTACAATAGAGAGCCAATCATTGCTCTATATGTTGTCTGGTCAACTAGTTTCCCATGTTCATCAGCATCCAATACAGCATTGGTAGGCATGGGTGTTTTCATACAAGATGCCTCAGACATACCAAATCTCTTAACCAATTCTTTAGCATACTTGGTTTGGGAAATAAATATGCCCTCATCATGCTGTTTTACTTGCAATCCTAAGAAGAAGGAGAGCTCACCCATGCTACTCATTTCAAATTTGGAATGCATCAGGTTGGAAAACCTTCTGCACAAGTTTGAATCAGTAGATCCAAATATGATATCATCTACATAAATTTATACTAGTAGGGTATGGGACTTATGGGTTCTAATAAAAAGAGTTTGTTCTACTCTCCCCCCTAACAAAATCATTTTCTAGAAGAAAGCATGCTAGGGTCTCATACCATGCTCTAGGAGCTTGCTTGAGACCATATAATGCTTTATGCAATTTGAAAACATAATCAGGGTGAGTTAGAGAGATAAAACCTGGAGGTTGTCTAACATAGACTTCCTCTTTGATGTCCCCATTAAGAAATGCACTCTTCAAATCCATCTGGTAGACCTTGAATCCCTTGTGAGCAGCATAAGCTAGGAATATTCTAATGGCCTCTAACCTTGCAACTGGTGCAAAGGTCTGGTCATAGTCTATTCCTTCTTGTTGAGAATAGCCTTGAGCAACTAGCCTTGTCTTGTTTTTGACAATAACTCCTTGATCATCCAGCTTATTTCTGAACACCCACTTTGTTCCAATAATGGAGTGATCCTTTGGCTTAGGCACTAGTTCCCAAACTTTATTCCTTTCAAATTGATGCAACTCCTCTTGCATTGCAATGATCTAGTGTGGATCTTGCTTTGCATCTTGAATGGATTGAGGCTCAACTTGAGATAGGAAGCAGGTGTGCATCAGGTTTTGGTTGACCTGATTTCTGGTTTGCACACCAGCTGAGATGTCTCCAATTACTTAGGTGATTGAATGATCTCTTGTTGTTACTAGATCAACAGGGGATGTTGATTGTTCACCAACCTGTGTTGTTGTTTCCTCTTGTGGAATAACAACTGGCTCTTCAGGATGATTTTCTTCAAGAGGTTGAACTTCTTCTTCATCATCACTACTCTCATTCTTTTGCAGAATAGGTTGAGTGGCAGTATCCTCTTCTTTAACATGTAATCTGTCCATACTTTCTGAAATAGAGTGTACCTGCAAAGGTTCTATGGTAGAAGTAGACTTCTCCTTATAACACATGTTAGTCTCATCAAAAGTGACATGAACAGATTCTTCAATTTTACAGGAAGATTTATTATATACCCTATAGGCCTTGCTGATCATGGAGTATCCCAGAAACACTCCTTCATCAGCTTTAGCTTGGAATTTTGATAGATACTTCTTGTCATTATTATGAATATAACAAGTACACCCAAAAATTTTAAAATAATCTATTTTAGGTTTCTTCCCTTTGAGCAATTCATAGGGAGTCTTGCCCTTTAGTTTATGTATCAGGCTTCTATTTAGCACATAGTTGGAGGTGTTCACTGCCTCAGCACAAAAGGATAGAGGTAGGTGAGCATCTGTCAACAATGTAGTAGCAGATTCAATTAGGGTTCTATTTTTCCTTTCAGCTACCCCATTTTGTTGAGGAGTTCTAGGAGCTGAGAAAGTGTGCCTGATCCCTTCACTTTGACAGAACTCTTGCATAAGAAGAGAATCAAACTCTGTCCCATGATCACTTCTGATCAGGTCAATGTGAGTGTTGAACTCAATCTGTATACATTTGAGAAACTCTGTCAAACACTTAAAGTTATCAGACTTCTTCCTCAGAAAGAATACCCATGTAAATCTAGAGAAGTCATCTACAATCACTAAAGCATAAGATTTCCCTCCTAAGCTTTGTACTGTAATGGGTCCAAAAAGATCCATGTGCAATAAATACAGAATCCTAGGTGAATCACTCTTATTAAGTGACTTAAAGCTATTTTTAGTTTGCTTGCCTAATTGACAAGCCTTGCAAAGTCCTTCCTTCTTGTAGGGGCCAGAAGGTAGTCCTCTAACAAGGTTGTCCTTGGATAGCCTAGCAATGGTTCTAAGGTTTAGATGTCCTAATCTCTTATGCCATAAAACATTTGGCTTAGATATGGAATTGAATAAACAGATATCTACTTTAGATGAAAGAAAATCTACTAAGTAAATGCTACCTGTCCTTTTACCTGTTAACACAGTTGTGTTATCCTCTGACTTGATCTTGCATAGGAATTTGTTGAAAGTCACCTTTTATCCTTCATCACATAGCTGACTGATACTTATCAGATTGTGCTTCAGTCCTTCTACATATGCCACCTTCTTGAAAGTGACTGAGCCTATCTGAGCAGCACCATATCCTTTGGTTTGGCCAAAATTTGAATCACCAAAAATCACTTTGGGTCCAAGTTTGGTTATGAAGGATGATAGGTTCTCCTTGTTCCCTGTCATGTGCTTTGAGCACCCACTATCCAGATACCATTATAATATTCTTTTACATTTGTAGAAGATTTTATCTCCGAGTTTTAGATCCATTAGTGGATCGAGTTGTAAATCAATTTATGGATTGAGTTGTAGATCTGCGTGGATCGAGTTGTAGATCCAATAATGGATCTAATGGTAGGAGGTTTGTCTCTGAGTTGTAGGATTTGTGGCTCCGAGGTGTAAGATTTGTTGAAATCTGAGAAAGGTGAAGTAGTTGAATCTAGGCCTTCGTGGTAGATAGGCGATGCGGGATAGTGGACGTACCCAATACGGGGAACCACTATAGATCTTTGTGTTCTGTATGCTTGTAATTTTTTAAGTAATTTTTTTCCCCGAAAAGACACAAACATAACCTATTCACCCCCCCCCCCTCTAGGTGATTTAGATAGATGCTAGATACTTTTAATTGGTATCAGAGGGGCTTTTTGTTCGATATAAGGTTAACACCTTGAACAAGATCCTAGATCTAGTGCCAAGAGATTCTGCTCAGTAGCCATGGACAAAAGCAAAGATATGTCTTCTATGAAGTTATCGGTATGCACCAAAGAAAATTTTACCATGCGGAAAGAAAGAGTACGATTCTTCATGTAAGCAACAGATCCGAGAATTTTTGAAATTGTGGAAGAAGAACCGTATAAACCTACACAAGCCTCAGCTCTGAACCCAGCCATCATGATTCCTAAGAAAATGATGGATATCACCAAGGATGAAATTGCCCTTGTCTCCTTAGACAAAAAGGCTAAGAACATTATCGTAAGTACAGTGGACCACTCATGATTCAAAATTTATTCCACTGCAAATCTGCTAAGGAGATGTGGGACTACCTTATAGTTCTGATGGAAGGAACAGAAGAAGTTAGAGATGATCGTAGATCATTGCTGAATCAAGAGTAAGAAGTGTTCAAGCAAGGACAAAATTACACCATTGCAGACAGCTTCGAGAAATTCTTAAAAAATGTCAACGGTCTCAGAAACTACGACTGTACATTCACTAATGGTGAATTGAATGACAAATTCCTTAGATCCTTGACAAAGGACTGGGATACTGAGGTGGTAGCCATTATGGAGTTTGGGAAGCTTCCTAAGATTGACCCTTAGAACCTCTTCGGAAAGCTGCTCTCCTACGAGCTTCAAATGAACACTAGAAAGAAGGAGGAGAAAAGCAGCAAGACTTCCAGCAAAGAAAAGTCAGTTGCTCTAAAGATTGAAGGTTCGAGGAAATCCAAAGCCATGTCACTAGTAAGAACATGTGCTCCAGACACCACAGAAGACTCTGAGCCAAGCACATCAGGCTCTGAGCTATCTGATAGAGAGTCCTCCCTCATCTCTAAGCAGTTTAATAAACTGCTCAGCAAGAGGAGACAGATGAAGAATTAGTCATCCTCATCTGACTTTAGAAGATCTTATCGTGTTGGTGATCGCTCCAAGAAAATCTATAACCGAGAGGACAGGTACAAATCTAAACAGAACAAACATTCTTCCTCTGATGTTGTGTGATATTACTGTAATAAGACAGGACACATGATTGCGGAGTGTCCATACAAGAAGAACGTAGGTTCCAAGAAGGTCGAAAAAAGATCCTTTAAAGGTAAGAGGAAAGAAGAAAAGTGCTCCGTTGCCAAGAAGTCTAAGACTCTTAACGACAGTGACTCGAGTAAGTCAATTTCAAAGAATATGGAAGCTTACTTCGGGATTATGGCTCGATCAGACGAGGAAGTTTGCGACTCTGAGAATCACGGGAAGGTAAACTCGTACACGATCCTCTCTGAGTCAGAAACATCAACTAGTATTCATGAAGACTATTCTTCTGAGGAAGATGATTCTGAATTGATGGCTCAGCATGAGAACCTTTTGAAAGCTTTTGACAAATGCCAAAAGGTAGTCAAAAAGCAAGCAAAAGAGATTGCCACCCTCAAAGTAGTGGAAACAAGTCAAGAGGAGAAACTTGCAAAGTTACTTCCTCTCAAAGATGAAGTCCACTCCTTGAAAGAGGAATTTAAAAGCTCGGCTGAGACATTGAGATAGAAGGAGAAATACCTAGATGATCTAGAAGAAAAGCTCGTGGTGGAAAGGAAGCTAGTTGAAAGCTACTTGAACCCAAAGACTGTTCTTCCTCTCATTGATGAGCTTTTTACTCCAAATAAGGGTAATGGTATTGGCCACATAGTTAAAAAAGATAAGGCTGCTAAGAAATCCTCCACCAAAGGTAAAGGGAAGGCACCTCAAAGTCAACCCTCTTTTAAGAAGGTTATTTTCCCCACAAACAAATATGACTCTGAGACGTCCTATGGGCACTTTGTCATGCCTACCTATGTAGAGCCTAAGAAGAGCTATCAAGTATGGACTCATCCCCAAGACTTTGGAGATATTGTTTTCAAGGCTCCTTACGAAGAGATAACTCTACAAGAGTATAGTCCTGATGTTCATGGACATAATTATAAGAAAGCACTGAAAGCCAAAACTGTGGTACCTAAGGGAAAGGAGATGGAGAAGCCCTGTGTCTGTTGTAATCACGAGGCTTACACCTCCAAGTATGTTGTCCTGATATACCTCACATTCAAAATATAAAGCAGGACTATAAGAGAAGGTACAACAGGTTTGAATGTTGGTGTTACGGTAAAATTGGTCATTTTGGCGCAGATTGCTTGTTTAACCCTGCAAATTTTGAAACTCCATGAGTAAACAATGCGAGACTGACCACTTGCAAAGTTAATGTTCTTAATGGTGTTAAGCTGACAAGGAACTAAGGACCCAAATATGTTTTGGTTCCTAAGGTAAAATGATTTATAATTACAGGTATGTCCAAAGGTCAATAAAAATCCAATATGGTAATTGGACAGCGGATGCTCTCGCAATATGACCGGGACAAGAAGCCTACTGGGAGAATTCACACAAGTTAAAGATGGTCCAAAGGTCATCTTTGGAGGGTCAGATAGGGGAAACACGAAAGGCTACAGTATGATTTCCAATGGCATGGTTTCTTTCCAGATGTGGCTTATGTTGAAGGATTACAGCATAATCTGATAAGCATAAGTCAACTATATTATAAAGGCTATATCGTTGAGTTCTATAAGGAAAAGTGTCTGATAAATTCGTCTGCTAATTTGGAGACAATCTTAACAGGCACTCGGAGTAGAAATATATTTTGTTTAAATTTTCTATGTTTAGACAATTCTATATCAGTGTGCTTTTTGGCTAAAAATAGTGCATCTCTTTATGACCAAGGGCACAAGAGATTAGTACATATTAATTTCAAAACCATAAATATGTTATTTTCTCACAACTTAATGCGCGATGCCCCCAGCATTAAGTGCCGTAAAGAGAGTCTGTGTCATGCATGCCAAATGGGTAAGCAGACAAGGTCTACCGTCAAGGGTTTTGCTGAAAAAGATTCTTCGAGAAGTCTGTACTTACTTCATATGAACTTATTCGGTCCTATGCCAATTCACAGTTTATTAGGTAAAGTATATACGCTAGTAATTGCAGATGACTACTCTAATTTTACTTGGGTGTTCTTTCTGAAACACAAGTCAAACACCTTTGATTCTTTCACTAATTTTGTCCAGCAAATTCAGAATGAATTGAAACTGCTCAGTGGTCAAAATCAGAAGTGACCACGGAACAGAATTTGAGTCTGGTGCCATTACAAAATTCTATAAAATCCAAGGTATCTTTCATGAGTTTTCCTCCCCGCGTACTCCACGATAAAATGGAGTTGTTGAGAGAAGGAATAGAACCCTAATTGAAGCATGTATAACTATGTTGAATGATGCTTCACTTCTAGAGTACTTCTGGGATAAAGCAGTCAGCACAGTTTGTCATGTGCAAAACAGAGCTCTAATCAACAAGAACCATCGTATGACTCCCTTTGAACTATTGAAGGGTAGAAAACTGACTGTGTCCTACTTTAGAATCCTTGGAAGTAAATGTTTCATACTTAATAATGGGAATTATTAGCGCACAAAGTTTAGTGAAAAAAGTTTTGAAGGAATTTGTGTATGTTATTGTATCCATAGTAAGGCATATAAGATTTTTAATAAGAAAACCCTGATGGTAGAAGAGTCTATTAATGGCGTATTTAATGATACAAGCATGTTCCAAAGCAGCTCGTCTAGTGTTATTGGTGCAGATGTAGGTACTAGCTATAAGGAACTAAGCTTGGACGAAGCAGTCAAGGAAGATGCTCCAAGGTCAGTCAAGGTCGTCGATCCAGGCTTGGTGGATGAAGAACTTCTAGAGGAAGAATTGCTTCAACCTACAGAGGATGCACCATATGTTGTAGAACCTATTGGAGGGAGAGCAAGAAACCTAGTATTCAAAAACCTAAGAGATCACCCAGCTGATCAAATCATTAGAAAGCCAGATGATGGAGTAAGAACCAGCTGTATCAAATCGAGCCAAAGAAGTTTGAAGAAGCAAATAAGTATGCCTCTTAGATCATGGAAATGCAAGAGGAGCTCATCAAGTTTTAAAGATGTAAAGTCTGGGAGTTAGTGCCCAGACCCAAGAGACAGAATGTGATCGGTACCAATTGGATCTTCATAAATAAGTTGGACAAACAAGGTGTAAGACCCCCCTCCCGGAACACAAGACACGGCATGAGAGGGGTCTTATGCCCAGAACAGCCGCCTTGGGGTAACACTAGCACTCAGGCTAGCCTGTACCACAAGACGCCTATTCTGCCGGCTACCAACAATATCAACAGATAAATGCCAACCCAACCATAATAATATGAAAGTCAAATCCACACCAAGCATATGTCCATAATATCATAAATAAAGAAGCTACAGCAAGCTTCTAATATCAGAGTACGTAAACAGAATTGCCCTGAAGGGCTACAACAAAATCCCTCTCTCACTCACATCTGTAACCGACGGTAGCGACGATACCGTCCCTTCAGGCCCTGTCACCCTGGCCTGGCTGTCCGTCTGCATAGCCTGCTGCTCCACCTGCGGGATTTCCTCCTAAAAAGGAAGACGTAGCAACCGTTAGTCAAAAAGACTAAGTGGTTTCACATCCGCTCCCCCGGCGACTCCTCGGCACCGGGCGGAGAAATGAACAGGTACAATATATAAATAACAGTAGTACAATAGGTGAAGTGAGTATAAATATTATAAGCAGCAACATCAGCAGTGTATAATAAATAAGCTCTTATTTCAAATCTACGAACTACAGCAGCAAGAGAGTATACAACTAGAACAGTAAGTAACTCAACTTATATGGATGCCCATACAAGCATGTAAGTTGAGGGTCGTTCAGCAGAAAGTAACTCATCGTATAGGAGTGCCCATACAAACTTATACGATGAGGGTCTTGTGTATATAATGAAGTGCAATGCTATGTATGCAATGCAATGACACACCCATGCTCAAGCACATGCAATCGCTATGTCGACACAGACTTATAGTTCCTACTATTCGAGTAGGTAGCTAACCTCTCAGGCATCAACCGTCGTGACCAAACGGTGACAGTGGAGCGGGCATCTCCACTACTAGGCTGGTCTCCACACTACCTGGCCTAGGCCTCCGTACGGCTCTACGCTAGGAACACAACAGCGGAGCTCACATGCGTACTACGGCTCAGCGGGTTCTCTCGGGTAAATATGCACCAAGATCCTAGCCCCTGACTGGCCTTTGGTATGACACGGAAGGAGCCTCGGAAATGAGCACGAGGACCAAGCACAACCGTTCACTTGGCACGGAAGGAGCCTCGGGACGTGAACACCGAGGACCAAGCCCAACCGCCCAAGGTCTAACTGTCAACTCCCATCGGTGTGACGATTGGCGAGCCCGTAGACCTGCCACACTATCCTTAACCCGGGATTACGACACCGCGTGTCGACTCACACCACATGCAATTCCACAAATTCCTTGGCATGGAAGGAGCCTCTGAGAAAGCACGAGGACCAAGCCCAACCATCCATCAAATACGGAAGGAGCCTCGGGACGTGAACACTAAGGACCAAGCCCAACCGTCCGATTTTATCCAACTCAACCTCATTCCCATTAGTGACGGTCAACACCGCACTTATTAACTTTCACAATGCTACCCGTGGGGAGACGACACTCTAAGCATTAGACTATCCATTCCCTTTCATCAATCCATTACACATCCTGGCCATAGTTTTAACCATTTACAAATCCTTCCCAATGAATTCAACATATTATAAATAATGCGCATAATGGTGATCTAACAAATATAACAAAGCCTTTCATTCACTTAGGCTTGATTCACATCTCGGCATAGGGATTCAAGTCCTCAAACATCAATCTTCACATTACCTCGGTGATTAACCCAAAAGAATTCACCCAACCTCGAGATGAATTGCAACATCTATTCCATCGAATCCAAGTTCATATTATAATCACCTAGTATTGTATATAATCTGGTCAGCAACTTTGACTGAGGATTCCTGTGGCTACAGGTATCGCCCGAAAACATGCCACCACTCGTTGGAAAGGTAATTTCAAGGGCTACAACTTTCGTGTTTAGTCGAAAGCCCAGATCTGGTCACATCATACCAGAAATGCAACTCGAAGTCTGCTGCGTACAGGATACAGAATTTCTGGGCATTAACTTCCAACCGCAGTAGATTTAAACGGACTTTCCCGTGGCTACAGGTATTTCATGGAAACGTGCAACTACTCGTTGGAAAGGTAATTTCAAGAGCTACAACTTTCGTGTTTAGTTGAAAGCCCAGATCCGCCCCCTTCTTGCTTAAAAATAGCCAAGAAGGTCGCTGCGCGCAGAATACAGATTCTGCATGCATCTTGAAGCGAAGTGAACGGCATCCGTTCATCTTCCTCCTTAAGCGATTTTCCCCAAATCGCAACCAGAAGTTCCTCCACCCTTATTCTCCCTCTTGAGGCCATTTCCTTTTCACGAGACCACCCCTATCATCACTTTGAAGCGAGGGGAGGTTGAAGACGACTAAGCCTTAGAGCACAAGCTCTAGCATGGCCTTCCTAGAAAGCTTCATCTCACACATCAAGACTCGTTTGAGTCGATGTCTCGCCTAAGAATAACTATAGATCTAGCACCAAGGGAGAGGGGAGGAAACTCACGTCATTTCCGACGTTTCCTCCGTTGCCGTCCATGGATCGCGTTATTCTTCGTGGCGGCATCCTTGGCTTCGTTAGCAGTGTTCTTCCACGGAAATGGCGGAGCTTTTCCTCCAGAATCCGGCTCCGGCGACCCGCGATATCTCCTCTTCCGCTCCCGTCGGTTTTCACGGTGACGGCTCTACAAGAACGATCGGGTACGATGGCTAGGGTTTGGTTTACTCCCTTTTTATATTACATATTAGGCTAAATCCCTTCCGCCACGTGTCACTCTCTAATTGGACCGCCCAAATTAGGTTTCATTTGAAGTGACTGGTCCAAGGATCATTCAGCACGAATCCCAAAGTCCGGTTCAGTCCGCCTGTACAAGCCGGCGAATCTGCCTGGGCGAAGAAAACGCCCAAGTAAAATTCGGCGGAAATCAGTCGACATTCTCGCCGATCGGTGAGAATCGTTAGGTCATTCTCGACGAATTCGTCGGGAATTAACAATGATTCCCGACGATTTTCCCTTAGCCTTTTTACCGGACATCCTGCGTTGATTGCGTTGAGTATTCTCAGCAATACTCGACGATCGGTGGGTATAACAGGGAATTCTCGACGATCGGCGAGAATCATCAGGCATTCTCGACGATTTTCCCTTAGCCTATGGCAGTTCTGAGTCCGGCGGGTATCGGCCACCGATACCCGTCGAATCGGTGAGAATCAGTCCTCCATTCTCGACGATCGACGAGCATCAACCTCCATTCTCGACGACTTTTACTTAGCCGAGTTCCCTCATCTCAGCTACTGGTTGGGGTATCCTTGAACCCAACCCTACACTTATTCTATGCACCTGACACCTCGCGTCGGTGCACCCCGAGCCCGAGTTGAGTCTCTTGACTCAGAACATGTGCGAGGGGCCTAGCGCGAATTGGGACGTTACAAATCCTATAAACAAAATAAAAAGATTTCGTCCCCGAAATCAGGCTGAGGTCGTGGGGAGTAAAGCATACCGAAAAAAAACAAAATATGCTTTTAAATAAATTACCTGAAGCAAACAACTCCGGGTAGCGTCTTTGCATCAAATCCATTGGCTCCCATGTGAATTCCTCCTTCCCATGATTAGACCATAGCACTTTTACTAAGGGGACACTTTTGCGGCGCAAGGTTCTTATCTCATTATCAACGATCCGCACTGGCTCCAATCGCACAGATTTGTCAGACGCCACAGTACCATCAGTTGTGGGGATGTATTGTTCGGGCCGCAACAGCGCCTTCCGAAGCGACGACACATGGAACACATCGTGGAGATTCTCTAGCTCGGGCGGTAGCTCCAGCCGGTAGGCCAAAGGGCCAACCCTTTCCAATATGACATAGGGCCCAACATACCGTGGACTGAGCTTCTTCACTCCTCGCACTCGTGACACTCCATGCATCGGCCGAACTTTTAGAAACACCTTATCACCCACTTGAAATTCCACCATACGGTGCCTTGCGTTGTAATACTTTGCCTGCCGACTTTGAGCCTCCAACATGCGATCCCTTATTAGCCTAACCACCGCATCAGTGTCATCTATGTACTCAATTCCCAAAGTCTTCGGGTCTTCATCTTGCACCCAAGACAAGGGGGTCCTACACCTCCTTCCATATAGGGCTTCATGGGGCGTCATGCCAATACTAGCTTGATGGCTATTGTTATAGGAGAATTCCACCAAGGGTAAGAGTCTTTCCCACGGCTCTCCCCTATCTATCACACACAACCTCAACAGATCTTTTAATGTTCGGATGGTCCGCTCAGACTGTCCGTCCATCTGAGGATGAAATGCGGTACTGAAGGTAAGACGTGAGCCCAAATACGTCTGTACCGCCTTCCATTCCTTGGAGGTGAAACGACCATCACGATCCGAAACTATCGTCTTAGGTACGCCGTGATATCGTACAAATTGTTCCACAAACAGGCGTACCAAGACATCCACGTGAGCCTCCTTCTTCATAGGTATGAACCGGGCAACCTTCGTCAGGCGATCAACGATCACCCATACTGAATCATTCCCTGAGCGGGAGCGAGGTAGCCCATGTACGAAGTCCATGGATATATCCTCGAACTTCCATTCGGGGATTGGCAACGACTGCAACAGGCCACCAGGGCTCCTACATTCCGCCTTCACTCTTTGGCAGGCTTCACAATGCATGACAAAGTACCGGACATCTTTCTTCATCCCTGGCCAACACATCGTCTTTCGTAAGCCGGCGTACATCTTTGAAATTCCTGGGTGCACGGAGTATTGAGAGCAATGTGCTTCTTTCATAATATCCTCCCGGATTCTGCCACCTTTGGGAATGTAGAGTAGGCCGCGAAAGTAAACGAGGCCGTCCTTTAGTGTGTATTCGTCGGTAGTCCCGTCTTCAATTAACTTTATTGCCGGGGCCAAAGCCGCATCTAATCCTTGCTCCACTCGGATCCAGTCCCGGATATCACAAACTATGCTTATGCTGGACAGGTACTCCGTATATTCCGAAGAATCCTTAAATATTAAGGTGATGTCCATCTCCTCGATCATCCGTGCCAACTCCATGCTCATCAATCGAGATTCTGGGCTCGAGCCGGGTACTTTCCTACTCAACGCATCGGCTACCGAGTTTTCTTTTCCGGGGTGGTAGTTCAAGGTGAACTCATAGTCGCATAGAAACTCTAACAACCGCCGTTGTCTTAAGTTCAATTCCTTCTGGGTATGGACGTACTTCAAATTTTTATGATCCGAGAAGATTTCGCAGTGGACGCCGTATAGATAATGCCTCCATACCTTCAAGGCGAACACCACCGCTCCTAGCTCCAAATCATGCACCGGGTAATTGATTTCATGCTTCTTCAATTGTCTTGAAGCATAAGCAATTACGTGCCCGTGCTGCATCAACACCGCTCCCAACCCCTGATAAGACGCATCCGTATAAACTTGAAATCCTTCCTTCCCAGACGGAAGGACAAGGATGGGGGCGGAGGTAAGTCTATCCTTCAATTCCTGGAATGCCGCTTCACACTGGGGTGTCCACTCAAATAGCACTCCTTTCTTTGTCAAGGAAGTAAGCGGGAGGGCAATCTTGGAGAATCCTTTTACGAACTTGTGGTAGCATCCGGCAAGTCCAAGAAAACTCCTCACATCGGCCACCGACTTCAAAGGTGACCACTCCTTCACAACGCGCACCTTGGCTGGATCCACAGCTAGTCCTGCCCCACTGATTACATGGCCCAAGAAAGCAACCTCCTTAAGCCAGAATTCACACTTGCTAAACTTGGCGAACAGGGCGTGCTCTTTTAGCTTCTCTAGAACTAAGGCCAAATGTACGGCATGTTCTTCCTCCGTCTTCGAGTAGAAAAGGATGCCGTCAATAAACACAATGACGAAGACATCCAAATAGGCCTCAAACACTTTATTCATCAAGCTCATGAAAGCCGACGGGGCGTTTGTGAGTCCAAACGGCATCACTGTGAACTCATATAAGCCGTACCTTGAGCTGAAAGCCATTTTCTGTATATCATCCTCCTGTATTCTCAATTGGTAGTACCCCGAGCGCAAGTATAACTTGGAGAACCAATGCGCTCCCACCAGTTGGTCGAACAACTCATCGATCCGAGGTAACGGGTAGGTGTTCCGTACTGTCAGTCGGTTGAGTTCCCGATAGTCTATACATAAACGCAGGGTTCCATCCTTCTTCTTGACGAATAGAACAGGAGCTCCCTAAGGCGACGAGCTGGGGCGAACAAACCCTGATTCTACCAACTCCTGCAATTGCACTCTAAACTCCGCAAGTTCTTTTGGGGCCATCCGATAAGGGGTCCTGGAGACAGGCTTAGCTCCTGGTACAAGCTTAATTTGAAAATCCACTTCTCTATGCGGGGGTAACCCTGGCAGTTTCTCGGGAAATACCTCAGGGAAATCCTGTGCTACCCGCACATCCTTCACATCTAACTTTATCTCTTTTAGTTCGAATCGTATCATGTAGACTTCATCCCCTCTCATATGAGCTTTTAAGGTCTGGATCGAGGATAAAAGGATTCGTGGTGCGAAATTTATACCTTGGAAGACTACATCAGTATCCCCATGTCTCAAATAGATACGCTTCTCCGCACAGTCGATTCTCGCATGGTGCCAATCCAGCCACGCCATACCCAGGATGAGGTCGAACTCTTGTATTCTCAAAATTGTGGTAGGGGTATCAAAGGTCTTTCCCCCAATGGCTATCTCTAACTCACACTTTGCGGTTGCCGTCATCTTAGATCCGTCTGGGAGGCGTACTCTTCGAGCAATACCAGTGAAATATTGCACTCCGTGTATATCTTTGATGAAGTCTTCAGACACGAATGAATATGAGGCACCGGTATCAAATAACGTATGAGCCGGTTTCCCGCCGACCATCACGGTGCCTAAGTATCATTAATAATACTCAAGCTAGATGTCTAGTATATCTCAAGCAACTAGAGGATATTAATGAAAGCAAAATAACCAATTCGAATCGTACCTGCAATCATCTCTTGAGGGTTCCGCTCTTGAGTCATGTCCAGGGCATACTTCTGATCTCGAGCGAGACCGGGGGGTTTCTTCCTCGTGGTCCTCGTCCTCGACCACGCACATATCCCCGCCCCAGAGGGGCTTCTGGAGGGAAAGCAAGAGGCGCATCACCAAACAGTTGTGGGTAGTAGCGTCGAATGTGGCCCGGTTGGTAGTATTCGAAGCACACCCGTTCCTGCCTTCCACCGTGTTGCTGAAACCGTGGAGGTGGAGGTAATGCTGGAGGTTGTGGAACCGGGCACTCCTCTCCAAAGTTCTAGGGAAAACGCTCGCCACCCCTCCGATATCCTCTTCCTCTTTTATTGTCAAACCTCCTTCTGTTGCTGGGGCCGGCTTCCATCACGCCCTCTGTTGGCCTCTTACCACTTCCCAAGTGGTCCGCTTCCAATCTCTTCGCCATATCAATAATCTCCGCCAGACTAGCGTCCGCTATAAACAAATGGGCTTGCCTTAGGGGGTCTCGCAAGCCTTTGTTGAATCTTTTGGCGTACCCTCTATCATCCAGCTCATAGGAGTCAGCGAATCTAGCCAGATGCTGAAACTCCCGTTGGTACTCCGTCACCGACATGGACCCTTGCTTAAGTTGCAAAAATCTCTCTTCCAGGCCATCCCGAGCGGCCATGGGGATGAAATGCTCTAAGAAGGCTTCGTAGAATTCTCTCCAACTAATGTCCGTGTACACTCTTCCACGAAAAGTGGAGCCCATGAGGGACTTCCACCACCTTTTGGCGTGCAGCTCTAAGAGTGTCACCACAAGGGTCACCGCCATGTTGTTTGGACATCTTATTCCTGCCAACAACTCTTGTATAGTGTCGAGCCACTCTTCCGTACGCACTGCCGACTCTGTCCCAACATAAGCGGGAGGGAAGAGAGCTCGGAAAATGCTTAACCAACTAGATCCCGGACCGTGTTGTTGTACAGGTGTCTGCTGAGATTGGGAACTAAAGGCGTCCAGAATAGCTGTGAGCGTCTGCCCCAGCTCTGATTGTTGGAATTGTGTAGGTACGGACGGGGCGGGGGTGCCCCTTACTGGCTCAACAAGTGCTGGGATCTACACATAAGGTACAAACTTAGGGTTAGGTTGGCTAATCTAAGGTTAAAGATGGACAACTTAGTGTGAATTACATATGGGCACACCACTGCTTCCGCTAAGTCAGCTTGTCCCCAAACTGACCAATCAAACGGGGGTGGTACCATTGTTAAGTGACTTTCGCCTTGGAGGGTCGTAGCAAGCTGATACCATTTGTAAGACCCCCCTCCCGGAACACAAGACACGGCACGAGAGGGGTCTTATGCCCAGAACAGCCGCCTTGGGGTAACACTAGCACTCAGGCTAGCCTGTACCACAAGACGCCTATTCTGCCGGCTACCAACAATATCAACAGATAAATGCCAACCCAACCATAATAATATGAAAGTCAAATCCACACCAAGCATATGTCCATAATATCATAAATAAAGAAGCTACAGCAAGCTTCTAATATCAGAGTACGTAAACAGAATTGCCCCGAAGGGCTACAACAAAATCTCTCTCTCACTCACATCTGTAACCGACGGTAGCAACGGTACCGTCCCTTCAGGCCCTGTCACCCTGGCCTGGCTGTCCGTCTGCATAGCCTGCTGCTCCACCTGCAGGGTTTCCTCCTAAAAAGGAAGACGTAGCAACCGTTAGTCAAAAAGACTAAGTGGTTTCACATCCGCTCCCCCGGCGACTCCTCGGCACCGGGCGGAGAAATGAACAGGTACAATATATAAATAACAGTAGTACAACAGGTGAAGTGAGTATAGATATCATAAGCAGCAACATCAGCAGTGTATAATAAACAAGCTCTTATTTCAAATCTACGAACTACAGCAGCAAGAGAGTATACAACTAGAACAGTAAGTAACTCAACCTATATGGATGCCCATACAAGCATGTAAGTTGCGGGTCGTTCAGCAGAAAGTAACTCATCGTATACGAGTGCCCATACAAACTTATACGATGAGGTTCTTGTGTATATAATGAAGTGCAATGCTATGTATGCAATGCAATGACACACTCATGCTCAGGCACATGCAATCGCTATGTCGACACAGACTTATAGTTCCCACTATTCGAGCAGGTAGCTAACCTCTCAGGCATCAACCGTCGTGGCCAAACGGTGACAGTGGAGCGGGCATCTCCACTACTAGGCTGGTCTCCACACTACCTGGCCTAGGCCTTCGTATGCCTCTACGCTAGGAACACAACAGCGGAGCTCACATGCGTACTATGGCTCAGCGAGTTCTCTCGGGTAAATATGCACCAAGATCCTAGCCCCTGACTGGACTATGGTATGACACGGAAGGAGCCTCGGAAATGAGCACGAGGACCAAGCCCAACCGTTCACTTGGCACGGAAGGAGCCTCGGGACGTGAACACCGAGGACCAAGCCCAACCGCCCAAGGTCTAACTGTCAACTCCCATCAGTGTGACGATTGGCGAGCCCGTAGACCTGCCACACTATCCTTAACCCGGGATTACGACACCGCGTGTCGACTCACACCACATGCAATTCCACAAATTCCGTGGCATGGAAGGAGCCTCGGAGAAAGCACGAGGACCAAGCCCAACCATCCATCAAATACGGAAGGAGCCTCGGGACGTGAACACCAAGGACCAAGCCCAACCGTCCGATTTTATCCAACTCAACCTCATTCCCATTAGTGACGGTCAACACCGCACTTGTTAACTTTCACAATGCTACCCGTGGGGAGACGACACTCTAAGCATTGGACTATCCATTCCCTTCCATCAATCCATAACACATCCTGGCCATAGTTTTAACCATTTACAAATCCTTCCCAATGAATTCAACATATTATAGATAATGCGCATAATGGTGATCTAACAAATATAACAAAGCCTTTCATTCACTTAGGCTTGATTCACATCTCGGCATAGGGATTCAAGTCCTCAAACATCAATCTTCACATTACCTCGGTGATTAACCCAAAAGAATTCACCCAACCTCGAGATGAATTGCAACATCTATTCCATCGAATCCAAGTTCATATTATAATCACCTAGAATTGTATATAATCTGGTCAGCAACTTTGAATGAGGATTCCCGTGGCTACAGGTATTGCCCGAAAACGTGCCACCACTCGTTGGAAAGGTAATTTCAAGGGCTACAACTTTCGTGTTTAGTTGAAAGCCCAGATCTGGTCACATCATACCAGAAATGCAACTCGAAGTCTGCTGCGTACAGGATACAGAATTCCTGGGCATTAACTTCCAACCGCAGCAGATTCAAACGAACTTTCCTGTGGCTACATGTATCGCATGGAAACGTGCAATCACTCGTTGGAAAGGTAATTTCAAGGGCTACAACTTTCGAGTTTAGTTGAAAGCCCAGATCCGCCCCCTTCTGGCTTAAAAATAGCCAAGAAGGTCGCTGCGCGTAGAATACAGATTCTGCACGCATCTTGAAGCGAAGTGAACGGCATCCGTTCATCTTCCTCCTTAAGCGATTTTTCCCCAAATCGCAACCAGAAGTTCCTCCACCCTTATTCTCCCTCTTGAGGCCATTTCCTCTTCACGAGACCACCCCTATCATCACTTTGAAGCGAGGGGAGGTTGAAGACGACTAAGCCTTAGAGCACAAGCTCTAGCATGGCCTTCCTAGAAAGCTTCATCTCACACATCAAGACTCGTTTGAGTCGATGTCTCGCCTAAGAATAACTATAGATCTAGCACCAAGGGAGAGGGGAGGAAACTCACGTCATTTTCGGCGTTTCCTCTGTTGTCGGCCATGGATCGCGTTATTCTTCGTGGCGGCATCCTTGGCTTCGTTAGCAGTGTTCTTCCACGGAAACGGCGGAGCTTTTCCTCCAGAATCCGGCTCCGGCGGCCCGCGATATCTCCTGTTCCGCTCCCGTTGGTTTGCACGGTGATGGCTCGACAAGAACGATCGGGTGTGATGGCTAGGGTTTGGTTTACTCCCTTTTTATATTATATATTAGGCTAAATTCCTTCCGCCACGTGTCACTCTCTAATTGGACCGCCCAAATTAGGTTTCATTTGAAGTGACCGGTCCAAGGATCATTCAGCACGAATCCCGAAGTCCGGTTCAGTCCGCCTATACAAGCCGGCGAATCTGCCTGGGCGAAGAAAACGCCCAAGTAAAATTCGGCGGAAATCAGTCGACATTCTCGCCGATCGGTGAGAATCGTTAGGTCATTCTCGACGAATTCGTCGGGAATCAACAATGATTCCCGATGATTTTCCCTTAGCCTTTTTAATGGACATCGTGCGTTGATTGCGTTGAGTATTCTCAGCGATACTCGACGATCGGTGGGTATAAGAGGGAATTCTCGACGATCGGCGAGAATCGTCAGGCATTCTCGACGATTTTCCCTTAGCCTACGGCAGTTCTGAGTTCGGCGGGTATCGGCCACCGATACCCGTCGAATCGGTGAGAATCAGTCCTCCATTCTCGACGATCGACGAGCATCAACCTCCATTCTCGACGACTTTTACTTAGCCGAGTTCCCTCATCTCGGCTACTGGTTGGGGTATCCTTGAACCCAACCCTACACTTATTCTATGCACCTGACACCTCGCGTCGGTGCACCCCGAGCCCGAGTTGAGTCTCTTGACTCAGAACATGTGCGAGGGGCCTAGCGCGAATTGGGACGTTACACAAGGAGTCATCATCAATAATAAGACCATGTTTGTAGATCAAGGGTATATACAAGAAGAAGGGATCGACTTTGACCAGACCTTTGCTCCAGTGGCCAGGCTCGAGGTGATCAGGTTGTTTCTTGTGTTTGTTGCCCTCAAAGGATTCAAGGTATATCAAATGGACGTAAAATCAGTATTCCTCAATAGGAATCTGAAGGAGGAAGTATACGTAGCGCAACCTCTAGGTTTTGTCAACTCTACTTTCCCTGAACATGTTTATTTTCTTAATAAAGCTCTATATGGCTTTAAATAAGCTCCCTGAGCTTGGTATGAGACGATGTCTTGCTTTCTTCTTGAGAACAAGTTCATAATAGGAAAGATAGATAAGATATTATTTCTTAGGAAAGTAAAAGACAAGATTTAGTAAGTGCAAATCTATGTCAATGACATTATTTTTGGCTCTACGGAAGACAACCTTTACATGAAGTTTTCCAAACTTATGCAAGGAAAGATTGAAATGAGCAGTATGGGAGAGCTGAAGTATTTCTTAGGACTTCAGGTGAAACAATCTGAAGATGGAATTTTCATCATTCAAATGAAGTTCACCAAGGAGCTACTTAAAAATTTAGAATTGAGAACGCAACCTCTATGAGGACTCCAATGGGTTCAACTATGTCTCTAGACAAGGATGAGAAAGAGAAATCTTTTGATGAAACCAAGTACAGAAGATGTTGGGTATTGTATCCACAATAAACCTGATTTGAAGAAGGGCCCAGTCAAGCTAAGATGAATTGAGTTTGTATTTGATGTTGTATTTTAGTTATGTACCTGCAGGTTTATTTTGCTAAGTACACACAAATATCAGGTTACAGTGGGTCAGTAAATACAGGACTATACAATGTAATCCTTCATTGTGTAGACTAATGTGTTGACTCACGTATAATCTCTCTATTGGGGTGTACTTCTATCCCAAGTATAGGAAAAGGATCAAGGAAGGCCAAGGACCTGGACTCAGAGAAGAGGAATTTTACCTAAGTAAAATTCGGTGAGTATGGTGAGTCATACTCGAATTCATCGAGAATCCCCTTGATACTTATCGAATTCGTCGTGTATGCTTCCCGATACCCATCGAATTCGTGGTATATACTTAGGGAAAATTTGCTGAAAGGCAGAAAATTTGCCAAGGAAAATTTGCAGAGTATCACTGGAGATACTCATCGAATTCGTCGAGTATCACTGGTGATACTCACCGAATTCGACTAGTATCTCAAGCGATACTCCTGAATGTGTAGAGCCATATGTCGACCACTCTAGATTTCTGGCTAAGGCAAATTCGACGAATATCATTCTAAATTTGGTGAGTATCATAATCTATATTCGACGAATTTCACAGAATTTGACTTAGGCTGATTTTTCCTATTTTTCTCTGGTTCGAAGCCGACGGCCAAGCACAGTGTTTTTCTAGGGTTCATTTTTTGAAATCTTTTATAGCCGTTATTTTTGATTCTTCCTTTACACATATATGATAGGATGATTTAGAAATGACCAATCTCTCTTAACCCTATAATAATTTCAATTTCAAAAGATTCCAAAAAGAACGAACCTGTCAGCCGCACCTTGCGATTTCGCGATTTCCTTCCGATCGGCGGCCGACATTGTGCGATCTTCTTATTCAATGTCTTCTTCGACTGGATTGTGTCTTCTCTCAAGATCTATTGTACTTTAGTCCTAGTTGGTTGAAGATCAAAGGTTAGAGATTTAAGATTCAAAAGATTTCAAATTTTCAAGTTCTCCAAGATTCAAGTTCAACCCTCTCAAGAACGTCAGATCAAAGACTTGCAATCGTGTTTTGTGTTGTAATATTGTAGGAGATTTATCTCCGAGTTAGTAGATCCATTTGTGGATCGAGAAAGTAGATTTGATTATGCATCGATTTTGTAGATCAAGTTTGTGGATCGAGTTGTAGATCTGGTTATGGATCAAGGTGTAGGAGAGTTTGTTCTTCGAGGTGTAGGAGCGTTGCTCTGAGTTATAAGATTGTGATAATCTGAGAAAAGTGAAGTAGCTGAATCTATCCCTTCGTGGTAGATAGGCGAGGTGGGATAGTGGACGTACTCAATACAAGGAACTACTATAGATCTCTGTGTTTGTGTGCTTGTTTATTTTTGATTAATTTTTTATCCGTGAAAAGACACAAACATCACCTATTAACCCCCATCTAGGTGAGTTAGGTAAACACTAGATACTTTCAATTGGTATCAGAGGGGCGTTTTGGTCGATAAGGTTAACACCTTGATCAAGATCGCTTATCTAGCGTTAAGAGATTCCGTATTATCACCATAGACAGAAGCAAAGACATGTCATCCATGAAGCTACCGGTGTGCACCAAGGAAAACTTTCCTGTGTGGAAAGAACGAGTGCGAATCTTCATGGATGCTGCTGATCCGAGGATTTTTTAGATAGTGGAAGAAGGATCACACATCCCTACCCAGGATTCAACAATAAATCCAGTAATTATGATTCCCAAGAAGATGATGGATCTCACTAAGAATGAGATTGCCTTAATCTCCCTAGACAAGAAGGCAAAGAATATCATAACAAGTGCAGTGGACGATTCAATGCTCCAGAACTTATTCCACTGCAAATCTGCCAAAGAGATGTGAGACTGTCTTATTATCCTGATGGAAGGTACTGAAGAAGTGAGAGACGATCGCAGATCGTTGTTGAACAAGGAGTACGAAGCCTTCAAGCAAGGTGACAATGATTCTATTGCAGACAACTTCGAAAATTTTTTCAAGATCGTCAACGGCCTCAAGAACTATGGTCGTGCATTCACTAATAGCGAGCTCAATGACAAGTTTCTGAGATCCCTGACTAAGGACGGGGATACTAAGTTGTTGTCATTAGAAAATTTGGGAAGCTGCCGGAGATCGACCCCCAGAACCTGTTTGGCAAGTTGCTCTCCTACGAAGTCCAGATTAAAACCAGGAAAAAGGAGGAGCAAAGCAAGAGAATGGCTAGCAAAGAAAAGTATGTGGCTCTAAAGGCAGAAGGTTCGAGGAAATCTAAAGCTATGTCACCCATAAGTACACGTGCTCCTGATACTCCAGAAGACTCAGAGCCAAGCATGTCAGGCTCAGATCTATCAGATGGACAATTTTCTCTTATCTCCAAGCAGTTCAAGAAGCTGCTCAGCAAGAGGAGACAAATGAAAAATAGGTCATACTCTTCATATTCCAGAAGATCACGTAGTGACGGTGATCGAATGACGAAAAGCTACATCAAAGAGGACAGGTACAAAACCAAACCGAACAAATAATTTTCCTTTGACATTGTTTGCTACTGCTATAAAAAATCAGGTCACATGATTGCGGAGTGTACTTACAAGAATAAGGATAGCCCCGGGAAGGACGAGAAGAGATCCTTCAAAGGGAAGAAGAAAGAAGAAAAGATCTTCTTTGCCAAAAATACAATGACTCTCAACGATAATGACTCGAGTGAGTTGAGCTCTGAAAACGAAGAAGCTTACTTTAGAATCATGGCTCAATCTGACGAGGAAGTGGGCGACTCCGAGTACCATGGGAAGGTAAACTCGCACACTATTCTCTCAGAATCTAAAACGTCCACTAATGGTCATGAAGACTATTCCTCTGATGTGAAAGAAATAGAATTAATGGCTCAGCACAAGCACCTGTTAAATGCTTTCGGCAAGTGGCGTAAGGTAGTCTGAAAGTAGTTAAAAGAGATTTCCTCCCTCAAGGCAGTGGAAGCTAATCATAAGGAATAAATTGCACAATTACTTCCTCTCAGAGATGAAGTCCACTCCTTGAAAGAGAAACTCAAGGGCTCCGCTGAGACGTTGAGTCTGAAAGAAAAAAATCTTGATGAGCTGGAAGAAAAGCTCGCGGTGAAGAGAAAACTCGTTGAGAGTTACTCTAAGACGAAGACTATTCTCCCGCTCATTGATGAGTTTTCAGCTCAGAAGAAGTGTAGTGGTCTTGGACACGTCGATGGAAACGGTAAGGCCGCCAAGAAGGCTAGCTCTAAAGAAAAGGGGAAGGCACCCATGAGACAACCCTCATTTAGGAAGGTAATCTTCCCAACAAATAAGTTTGACCTTGAGTCATCCTATGGCCATCATGCTAGGCCTACTCATGTAGTGCCCAAGAATAGATACCAGGGATGGACCCATCCCCGTGACTTTGGTGCCAGCGTGTTCACAGCACCTTATGAAGAGATTCAATTGAAGAGTTATGGTCCATATGTCCATGTCTATAATAATAAGAAGGTACCAAAAGCCAAAACTGATTTGCCTAAGGGTAAAGAGATGGGGAGTTCATGTGTATGCTGTAAGACCCCCTCTTTTTTTTTCTTTTAAAAACACCAAGGTCTTAGGCCCAGGATCGCTGCTTTACGGTAACACCTTCACATCCTGAAGGATCATCACCACAAGGCGCCGATTCTGCCGGCTAGATCGATCACAGAAAGATAGCACAATAAATGAAAAGCAAGTCCACATAAATCACATGTATAGAAATAAAAGTCTCCACGAAGGGAGAGTCCACATAAATAGTATGAAAGGTACTGAAAGTAAGGGCTTATGCCCGTTACATCATAATCCTCACTACAGGTCACTCATGTGGAAGCAAACTAAAACATCTACTATAAGTCGGAACTCACAGTCCCAGCTGTCTGAACTCCTGAGCTAGATTGCCCTATCTCCAAGCGGGCCGACCTCCGGGGCTGCTCCTCCATGCTAGGCTCCACGATCCCCTAAATGATGTGGTTCAAAAACCGTTAGTCATAAAGACTAAGCCCTATCATCGCCTACCCTTTCCCCCATGGCTCCTAAGTACCGAGCGGAGAGGAAGAAAGGGAAGGACATGAAGGTGGAGAATAAATCAAAAGCAGGTGACAGCGGACCTATACTAGCAATTCTATAGTAAATATGACAGAAATAGAAAGTAGGAAATGTAACCTTAACTTATGTGAGGAAGCACCTAAGCCAAGGGATCTTCTGCAAGGCTCCCATCATATAAAGCGTCCCATACCACTTATACATTGGGGTGTCGGTTATCAAACAGCATTATATATATATTGAATTTAACCTTAATTTATAAACTTGCCCACACAAGCTTATAGACCAAGGGGTCGTTTTGCGAGGCCTATTGTATAAGCGTCCCATTCCACTTATACATTAGGTGTCAGGGGTTAAATGAATCGATTATGCCATGACATGATAGTGGGTATGATGAAATATGCAAGTGCAACACACACACGACTCTGGGTACACCAGCCCGTTGCTCACCCCGCCATTGCCATTAGGCCTTTGACGCGGACTAAGCTTCCCCAGTCCCGAATAACGATCAAACATGGTACATAGCCCCGCTATGTACCCGGTTGGCTCCCAGACCACCGATATGATGGAAATGCATTTCCGTCTAGATTTCTGGGTGCACCTCGGGGTTAATCCCCCAGATTCCCTGATGCATACTACCGCATAGCAACCCGAAACAAACATAATGCTCGGAGTCTTCTCCGGCCAACAAATGCACATCAAATCATCACCGATCCGAAAAACACGTCCGGGTAGGCTTCACAATGCATGCCTATGTCCGTACTACGATTCCGGACTCTAACAAGGGGGACTTTACATATCTACCCCAAGGAATACCACAATCTCGCCGCACACTCGCGGGAGAGGGGTTTTCCCATGCAAAGGAATAAGAGATTCACATGCTCAAGAAGAGAATCGTTACCCTTTCGCTTTTCCTCGGCGCCATGACGATCTAGCCGGATGGAAAGCACCGTATCGGCCTCGCCTTTGCGGATCCGGACTTAGATCGTGATTTGGAGCTCCGAAGCTCCGCCGGTGACCGGATCTAGCTTCTTCTTCCTCCTCAAAGCTCTCTCCTCTCTCTAACTCTTAGAGAGAGAACCAACCAAAGGGAATGAGGGTTTCTAAACCCTATTCCCGGATATAATATCCCAGCAACAGCCCCCCCCCCCCCACTGTTGGATCCAAACCCAAGGGAACGAACGACCACGATTAGGCCTAAAATACAAAATATGGGGCCGAACACGGGTTGTAACACGGCCGTGTGCCTGGCCGTGTCACCCATTCACAGTCTCGACCGACTCGAAAACCAGCACACGGCATTCGACATGGCCTCCGACACGCCCGTGTCACATGTGACACGCCCGTGTCGAGACCCGTGTCACGCCCACCCCCCCCCCCCCCCGTGTGCAATCGGCCAGCTTTCCCAACCCGAGAAGGACACGGCCTGCGACACGGCACCCGACACACCCGTGTCGCATGTGACACACCCGTTTCTAGGCCTGTGTCATGGCCCATGTGCATGACTCAGAAAACTGCCCAGAGTGACACGCCCTGGAACACGCCCGTGTCCCAGGCCGTGTGCCTCAACTCGACGATCGCCGACCGTCAAAACGTCGACCACATGACCCGTGGCCGAACATGCCCGCGTCACGCCCGTGACATACCCGCGTCACGCCCGTGACACGCCCGCGTCATGCCCGTGACACACCCGCGTCACGCCCGTGACACGCCCGCGTCACGCCCGTGACACCTGCTCCAAAACCCAGACATGGCTTAAAACGTCACCCGTCCCTCTTTTGAGTTTCGGGGATGTTACATGTGCACTCAACGTCGTCTAGCTTATGGCGTTGAGTGAGCTCTGTTCACTCAACGCCATCTAGCTTTCTTAAGATGGAGTTGAGTGCAATCTGTGCACTAAACACCGTCTAGCTTATGGCGTTGAGTGAGCTCTGCTCACTCAACGCCATCCAGCCTACATAAGATGGCGTTGAGTGCAGTCTGTGCACTCAATGCCATCTAGCTTATGGCGTTGAGTGAGCTAAGCTCACTCAATGCCATCTAGACTATGGAGTTGAGTGAGCTAAGCTCACTCATCGCCATTCCAAGGTCACGGGCGTGACGGGTCGGTCACGGGCGTGCCAGGCCCGTGTTGAAATTTCTTAGCTCGCCGATCGTCTTTCTGAGGTCAACAATCATCGAAGGGGTCACGCCCTAGGTCACAGGCATGACGGTTTGGTCACGGGCATGACCAACCCATGACTCGAAATCTTGGTCCATAGACTTCAATTCTTGGGTTTCCTAGGGTTCTGTTATGACAAAACCACCTCTAGGGGTCTAGTTGGAAATGAGATGTTACAAATTCTAATAAACAAAACAAAGATTTCATCCCCGAAATCAAGGTTAAGCCAACGAGGGCTCCTATCAGGGCGAAAGAAACTTGTAACATCCCATGAGAGTTGAAAGATTTACATCTCGACGCCATGTTTGCTATGTGAGGTTTGAAGGTGATAGTCAAATTTAAGACCAATTCATCCAATTGACAAAGTCTAGACCCCAATAAACAAAAGATTAGCCCCTATTCTTGAAATTTCAGTCCTATTGGTTTAAAACAGGAAAGTAAATTGATCGTCCTGAGAGGTTGTGAGGTATAACTGACTGAAAAGCTCCGGATACTTTTGTCGCATCAGGTCTTGCGGTTCCCAGGTATGCTCCTCCTGACCGTGGTTCCTCCACAAAACTTTGACTAACGGAACCTTCTTGCGATGCAAGGTCCGTACTCCTCTGTCATCGATCCGAACTTGCTCCAAGTGAACTGACCGGTCATAAGCTACCGGCCCATTTGTGGTCAAAATCTGCTGCTTCAGGCGCAGTAGAGCCCTCCTAAGTGAAGAAATATGGAACACGTCGTGTAAACCTGCCAGTTCTGGGGGTAACTCCAGCCTGTAAGCTAGGGGGCCGACCCGCTCCAGGATCCTGTAAGGGCCCATATACCTAGGGCTGAGCTTCTTCTTCCGACCACGCACCCGTGAAACTCCATGAATGGGCCGGATCTTCAAAAACACTTGGTCCCCCACCTGAAATTCCACCTGTCGTTGTCGGGCGTCATAGTACTTAGCCTGTCTGCTCTGCACCTCTTACATCCTGTCCCTGATCAGCCTCACTTGAGCCTCGGTGTCTTCGATAAAATCTGGTCCCAACACCTTCGGATCCTCATCCTGAATAAATGAAAGCGGAGTCCTACATCTCCTTCCGTACAAAGCTTCATAAGGAGCCATCCTTATGCTGGACTGGTAGTAGTTGTTATAGGAGAACTCGACCAATGGTAAGAGCTTCTCCCAAGGTTCCCCACGGTCCAATATGCATAGCCTCAGGAGGTCCTCCAACGTTCGATTGGTGCGTTCCATCTGCCCATCCGTCTGGGGATGGAATGCGGTGCTTAAGGTCAATCGCGTACCTAAGTAAGCCTGCACGGATCTCCACTCCCTGGAAGTGAACCGGCCATCCCGATCCGACACGATCGTCCTGGGCACCCCGTGGTATCGAACAAACTGGTCCACAAATCTCCGCATTAGTACTCCCACAGAGTCATCCTTCCTGATTGGAATGAATCTGGCCACCTTCTTCAACCGATCGATGATGACCCAAATCGAGTCGTTTCCCGTCCGTGATCGGGGAAGCCCATGAATAAATTCCATCGCGATGTCTTCAAACTTCCACTATGGTACCGGGAGTGGTTGTATCAATCCTGCGGGGTTCCTGCACTCCGCCTTCACCAGTTGACATGCCTCGCAATGAGTCATGAAGTATGTAATGTCCTTCTTCATCCCTGGCCAAAACATCGTCTTCTTCAAGTCTGTCGTCATCTTGGTGACCCACGGGTGTATAGAATATCTACTACAATGCGCTTCTGCCATAATGTCTTCCCGAATCTGACCTCCTGTGGGTATATAGACCCTATCTCTAAAATATCGCAATCCGTCTTTCAGGGAATAATCCCCTGTCAAACCCTCCTCCAAGGCTCGGAATATCGTCTCTGCCCATACATATGTCTTCTGCCTGTCCCGGATGCGGTCCCAAATATCATCTATGGAAACCATCGATGCTAGATACTCCTTATACAGCTCTTGATCATTCTCGTACACTAGGGATATCTGCATATCTCTAAAAGACCGGACTAGCTCCATGGACATCAGATGTGGTCCCTTCCCTGAGGTATCTCCTCTCCGACTCAAAGCATCTTCCACCACGTTCGCCTTCCTGGGATGGTAGTGCATGGTGTACTGGTAATCCGACAAGAACTCCACCCAATGTCTCTGTATGATGTTGAGTTCCTTCTGTGTGTCCACATATTTCAGATTTTTGTGATCTGAAAAGATGTCACAGTGAACCCTGTAGAGGTAGTGTCGCCAAATCTTTAGAGCAAAGATCACTGCACCCATCTCTAGATCATGCACTGGATAGTTCTTCTCATATATCTTCAGCTGTCGGGAGGCATAGGCTATCACGTGCCCATTCTGCATCAGAACGGCACAAATCCCCTGGTAGGAGGCATCCTTGTACACCTGGAATCCCTCCCTTCCCGACAGAAGAGCGAGAATGGGAGCCGAGGTAAGCCAACCTTTCAACTCCACGAAGGCCGCCTCGCACTGTGGAGTCCAAACGAAAGGGGTTTCCTTCTTCGTCGGGGATGTAAGAGGGAGTGCAATCCGGGAAAATCCTTCGACGAACTTCCGGTAATATCTGGCAAGTCTCATAAAGCTCCGTGCATCCGTGGTTGTCTTCAACGATGGCTAATACCGCACTGCCTGAATCTTGGCCGGATCTACTGCCAACCCCGCTCCGCTGATAACATGACCTAAGAAGGCCACCTCCTTTAGCAAAAACTGGCATTTGCTGAACTTTGCAAACAGCTGGTGCTCCTGTAGCCTCTCTAAGGTCAATGTCAAGTGTCGTGCATGATCCTCCTTCGTCCTTGAGTAGACGAGGATGTCGTCAATAAATACTATGACGAAAACATCAAAATACTCTTTGAAAACCCGGTTCATGAGGCTCGTAAATGCTGAAGGTGCATTTGTGAGCCCGAAGGGCATCACTGTAAACTCGTACAGTCCGTACCTACTGCTGAAGGCGGTCTTCAGAATGTCCTCCTCTCGAATCCGTAGCTGGTAGTACCCTGACCTTAAGTCGAGTTTCGAGAAGAAATGTGCTCCTTCCAGATGATCGAACAACTCGTCAATCCATGGCAGCGGGTTTGTATTCCGGACCATCAGTCTGTTCAGCGCTCGATAATCAATACACAAGCGAAGACTTCCGTCCTTTTTCTTGACAAATAACACTGGGGCTCCCCAAGGTAAAGAGCTTGGACAGACAAACCCTGCCTCTCCTAATTCCTGCAACTGACTTCTAAACTCTATCAACTCTTTCGGGGCCATCCGTTAAGGGGCCCTAGATGCCGGCTTTGCCCCCGGCACAAGCTGTATCTTGAAATCCTACTCCTGGTGCGGAGGTAGACCTGACAGCTTCTCTGGAAAAACGTCGGCAAAATCTCGTACTACTGGAATGTCCGTCACAGATTCCTTGACCTCCTCCATCTCAAATAGAACCTGATAAACTTCCTCCCCCTGTAGATGGGCCTTAACGGCCTGAATTGATGATAAGAGAATACGGGAGGCAAGTCTTATACCTTCGATAATAATAAAAGAGTCCCCGTGTCTCACGGTGATCCTCTTTGCTTGGCAATCAATCTGGGCATGGTTCTAGTGCAGCCATACCATGCACAGGATCAAGTCGTAGTCCATCAACTTCAAAAGCGTCGCTGGAGCCTCAAACGCCTTTCCACCGATTTTTACCTCCATGTTGCAGTGGTCCGAGGTAAGGAGTTAAGATCCATCAGGTAGTCGCACCCTCATCACCGAGCCCGTGAATCGCTCCATGCCTTCCAATCCTTCTATGAACATCTCCGACACGAAGGAGTGAGAAGCTCCGATATCGAAAAGTGTGAGGGCAGGCTTGCCGCTGATGAAGACTTTACCTGGGGTGATTAAATGTCTTAGGATTCTATAACGAGTTTTTCTTTTCTATTTATTCTATCTAGTGTAGTTTTATAATTTAACAACCAAGAGGGGAATTCCATGAAAATAACAGAACATTGCAGCATACCTGCTATGACCTGCTCTGGATTCCGAGGTTGTACTAGGTCCAAAGCATATCCCTGCTCTCTTCCTTGTCTACGATCCCCTCCCTGGTATCCTCGTCCTCGGCCACGATCTTGGCCTCCAAAATACTGCGCTTGCTGGGCAGCCGGTGGTGCTAGTTGGGGTGCCCCCCTCATGGGGCAATTTCTATAGATGTGACCAACCTGGTGGCAGTGGAAGCACTCTGGCGGGGGATATGTAATTCCCCCAGGTCTTTATCCCTCCCATGCATGAAGGGGTGGTGGAGCCACCACTACTGGCTCCCTTGTCTCCTGTCTTGCCTCCTAACGAGGCTGGTCCTCGACCCTTCTCCCGTCTGTGATACGGGCTCCTCACTGATCGATCCTTGCTCCTCGACCTTGATCCTCCGCTGGCCATTTCCGGCCCCGAGTAGCTTGCCAATCAGACTCTATCCTTTTGGCCATCTCCAGTATCCGGGAAATGGGCCCATAAGATACAAATAGCAGTGCATCCCTCAGCTCCTCTCGGAGGCCTTTGTAGAATCTCTTGATATATCCAGCCTCGTCTAACTGATACGAGTCCGCAAACCAGGCTAGGTGGTTGAACTCTCGGTGGTACTCCACCACCGTCCTGGTGCCCTGCTTCAGTTGTAAAAACCTATCCTCCAGCTCATCCTTAGCCGACTGTGGAACAAAATGCTCGGGTAACGTGGCCCTGAACTCCCCCCAAGTAATCTCTGCAATCTCCATATCCACAAAGGTCGTGTCCAGTGACGTCTTCCACCATCTCTTGGTGTGAGACTCCAAACAAGAGACCACCAATGGCACTCTCTCCTCCAAGGGGCACCGTATCCCTGTCAACATTTCGTAAATAATGTCCAGCCATTCTTCTATCCGGACAGCTGACCTTGTCCCTAAGTAGGACGTGGGAGAGAGTCTTCGGAAGATGCTCAGCCAGTTGTCTCCCGGGTTTGGCTGCGGAGCCGGAACATGCTGAGCCCTGAAAGCTTCCAGAATGGATGTCAGCGTCTGCCCCATCTCTGACTGTAGGAATGGAGTGGGGACTGGGGGAGGTTGTGCATCATTCGGAGTCTGCTGGACTCCGTCCTCTGGTGTAGTTTGTGATGGAGGCTGCACATCAAAAATCGTTTGTAAGCAATTGGCTCAAGCCTAATTAACAGTGGACATTTACATGTGACCCCCACATGGGCACACCACGCTTCCGCTGCTTAGTTTTTCCCCAAACTAAACTCGAGCGGGGGTGTCCCAGGGTTAGTGGACTGCTACTCTTCTGATCGAGGTTTGCTCTAATACCACTTGTAAGACCCCCCCCCCTTTTTTCTTTTAAAAACACCGGGGTCTTAGGCCCAGGATCACCGTTTTGCGGTGACACCTTCACGTCCTGAAGGGTCATCACCACAAGGCGCTGATTCTGCCGGCCAGATCAATCGTAGAAAGATAGCACAATAAATGAAATGAAAGTCCACAGAAATCACATGTATAGAAAAAAAAGTCTCCACGAAGGGAGAGTCAACAGAAATAGTATGAAAGGTACTAAAAGTAAGGGCTTATGCCTGGTACATCATAATCCTCACTACAGGTCACTCATGTGGAAGCAAACTAAAAAATCTATTATAAGTCGGAACTCACAGTCCCAGCTGTCTGAACTCCTGAGCTACACTGCCCTATCTCCAAGCGGGCCGACCTCCGGGGCTGCTCCTCCATGCTGGGCTCCACGATCCCCTAAATGATATGGTTCGAAAACCATTAGTCATAAAGACTAAGCCCTATCATCCGCTACCCCTTCCCCCATTGCTCCTAAGTACCGAGCGGAGAGGAAGAAAGGGAAGGACATGAAGGTGGAGAATAAATCAAAAGCAGGTGACAGCGGACATATACTAGCAATTCAATAGTAAATATGACAGAAACAAAAAGTAGGAAATATAACCTTAACTTATATGTCGAAGCACCTAAGCAAAGGGATCTTCTGCAAGGCTCCCATCGTATAAAGCGTCTCATACCACTTATATGTTGGGGTGTCGGTTATCAAACAGCAGCATATATATATTGAATTTAACCTTAATTTATAAACTTACCCACACAAGCTTATAGATCAAGGGGTCGTTTTGCGAGGCCTATTGTATAAGCATCCCATTCCACTTATACATTAGGTGTCAGGGGTTAAATGAATGGATTATGCCATGACATGCTAGTGGGTATGATGAAACATGCAAGTGCAACACACACACACGACTCTGTGTACACAGACCTTTAGTTCCCCCTTTAGGAGCCGTTACCTCCCAGGATACCTTCGTAGTGGAAGACGGAAGCGGTGGGTTGTGCCTCGCCCACCTCTAAACCAGTAAAGCACTACCGGTCAGACCTATCGTAAGCCTCAACGCTTGGTGCACAAAGCGGACTCCTGCGTACTCTTGCCGGCTAGCGCACCGGACTTCTGTTGGCGAAGTGCTAACCACACTTTCCGAGTCAGCGTATCGGCGTCGGTGCATCGACCCTCCAATACCGAAGACCCACAACCTTAATTTTATTTCCTGACTATGCACATGAAATATTTATCATATCAAACCAATCGAGCCAAAGCTCCCCGGACCATCCTGTCCGTCTCTTAACCAACCGAGCCGAAGCTCCCCGGACCATTTTGTCCGTCTCTTAACCAACTGAGCCGAAGCTCCCTGGACCATTCTGTTCGTCTCTTAATCAACCGAGCCGAAGCTCCCAACTATCTTCCTGTGTTAACAGTGTTTATGAAACGTTCAACCCTAATTACTAAGTTACTCTTATAAGTTTGTTAATACAATTTATGTTAGCCCAGGACTGCCCCCGGTATTCCCTATGAAGGGCTCTCAAAGAACACTAGGAACTATGATGGTGGCTGAAGCCCATCGTTCCCTTTCGCAAGGCACTTATTGTTATTGGTTGGTTCCCTTAACCCATTCCCTTCTCATATTACAGTGGGCTAATCCTAGGGTGACTTTGACTCTTCTTCTCCTCGGAGAGGACGATCTTTCGTCGAACCCGAACACCTTTAGACTCTAGCCAAATCACTTCTCACTACTCTTCCTATCCCTCTATAGTGAAATCATCCACATCAGTCCACCCAGCCAAAATGACTAACTCCAACAACTATCCCAGATCATGTCCTTTTGTTATTTAATAATTTGTTATATGCAGACCAACCTAGACTATATGTCGAACTGAATAGGAGATAATCTAGATAATCATTCAAATGCCCTAAATTATTTACTGGAGACTTATCATGACACAAATAGACTAAATCCAGAAAATTGTAATTTTCCTAATTTACATGGCATTTAATTAATTTTCTTTAAAGCTTCTAAGGGCTACCAACTGAACATGAGGTGCACTTTTCAGGTATGTATAAAGCTTCATAAAATCATGATAAGTTCTAAACAACAATTTCATAGTAAAGCCAAGATATAATAATTTTTCCAGTATTTTAAGGACTCTGATTTAATTTTGATAATAAATCCTATCTCCTTCCATTAATGAAGTAAGTGTAGTAGATAATAATCCAAAAATTCTTAATTAATCTTCTAGAGCAGATACTATCCTAAAATAATTAGTGGCCAAATTTCATAATTCTTCAATGGGGATTGAGCTCTAGAATAAATAATTACAAAAATCACAAAAAGATATATTTGTGAATCAAGTATTGTAAATATTCTCCTAAAAATCATGAATAAAATTATGCAACTAGATATTGATCTGAAAAAATCATTGGCCAGGTTTCATAATTTTACAGGAAGTACTTTGCTCTAAATGATTTATTGACCATAATTGCCCTTTTGGAAACTTGTGAAGGAAGTACTAGATATATTCAACTAAAATTTGTAATAAAATTCAGGGATATTCATTTAGACCTAAAGCATCTTCTTACCAAGTTTCATCAGATTCAAATGAACATCGTAATCAAAATAATTAAATATCCAGTTTGAGCAAATTGTTACTTAACAAATAAAGTACTTGAAATATAATCCATAAAATCCTAATAAAATTACTAAGGATGCTTCCTAGTCTAAAGCTTACTCCACCCAAGTTTCACAACTTTTAACTAAGGTTTAGTGGCTGTACTTTTATAATTGAGCTTCTACCCTAAAACTAGGGTTAGAGTTTTGAGGTGTCTACCTACCTCCAAATCCTCTAAGATTTCTACCAGAGAACTTAGGATTCGCTACCTTCAACTCTACTGAGTTACAAGGTCACACAAGGGCATTTACCTCTATGCCCTTCACAACACTCAAAAACCCTTCCTTAGGGTTTGAGTTTGAACCCTAGGGAAAACCAACCCTAAATCACACCATTTTCCATAAGAGAGTTACATTAGCCATGCCAAGTCAGTGTCCAAAATTTCAGCCTCTTTTGAGGTGATTTGACCACTCAAAACCCCAAGGAGGTGTTTGATCCTAAATAATCCTATAAGGGTCAACCTAGGGTTGGATAAAAACCTATTCAAAACATCTACAAATGAGATGAAATTTTTACCAGAGCCTTAATATGCTCTCTAAGACTACCCACCCAAATTTGGGGGGATTTTGAGGTGTTTATGATACCTAAATAATTTATACATGGTTTATTAAATTTTTCCAACAACTATAGAAAAATATTCTCCAAAAATTCCCATTTTTGGACAGGCCCTAGATATAGCTAAGGTAGACCCCCTGACCAAATTTCAGCTCATTTGAACAAGGGATGAAAGGTGGGTGTCCATTTGAACCTCAAGATAGCCCTAGGTATAGGTCCCACCAAAATGGGTGCTCTAGTAAAACCGCTTACCTAATCGAGTTGAAATAAATTTTAGAATAATTTAGACTCAAAGGGATACAACTTCTGTGACTGCCCATTTTTCCTAAAATGGCCTCTATGTGCCTCATTTAATAGCATCAAAAAGAGCTTGATAAATCACTACATAGTATATGTACATATAATAATTTAGTATTATAAGCTACTGTTCATCTTCTCAAAAGCCCGAACCAGTAACCAAAAAACGCTTAAAACCTGTAACTTTGCTTGATCCATCGCCAGCCATTTGGCCACCTCCCTGGCCAGCCACTGCCACCACTACCTCCGTCGAAGTGATGGCTATCGGTCGGCGGTGCTTTGGCCGCCGGAGGTGGTGTTTTCCGGTGAACCCGACCACCATGAATTTTGGAAAAAAAAACATGGAAACGCTCACCCGATCCAGCTCTATTGAGTCCGATGTCTCTCCTAATTGATTCAAACATCTATCCATAGAAAAAAGAGTAGAGGAGGACCTTATTCGTGGTTTGGAGTCGAGCCGATCGTTGTGATGCCATTTGCGCGGTGGTGGCATCAGCGGAATTCCTCAACAGCAAGGTAATAAGCTCTAGCTTTATCGTACAAGGGTGAAAACTTCCTCTCTAAGTCTAGGGAGTCTTTTAAAGGAGAAACAAGGCTGCGGGTGGGGGTATAAATTGTCCGGCCATTAATGCCTCCTTACATGCATGCTTCAGCCATGGTGGAGGGGAGCTGAAACGGCTCCAAAACAGCTAAGAGAAGGCTGGAAACTCCTCCTCTCCCTGAGAGGAGTTGAATCCAGCCGTTTCAAGGGGGAGAGGATGGAGCCGAGCCTTAAAAGCCATTAATGGCCATGCAAACCGTCGCTCGGCCATTGCTGAAAGGAAGAGGAACGGCTGCCATGTGGCATTGACCGGTCAAAATCATAAAATAAGACTTAACTAAGTCTTAATAAGAGAAAATGGCCCAATAACGCATTCTGGCCCACTTCCTAGACCGGACCGGTTCAGTTAAACCATCAGCCAAGCTTAAAAAAAGTTTCTAAGTAAAATTGCATTGAGTGAGCTCAGCTCACTAAACGCCATCCAAGCTACGGCATTGAGTGAGCTCTGCTCACTCAATGCCATCCATGCTGCGGCGTTGAGTGAGCTCTGCTCACTCAACGTCATCCAGGATACGGCATTGAGCGAGCTCTGCTCACTCAACGCCATCCAAAATACAGCCCTTCCAGACTATGGCGTTGAGTGAGCTGTGCGTTGAGTGAGCTCAGCTCACTCAACGCCATCCAGATTATGGCGTCGAGTGAGCTCTGCTCACTCAACACCATCCAGCCTACTCAAGGTGGCGTTGAGTGCAGTCTGTGCACTCAACACTGTCTAGCTTATGGCGTTGAGTGAGCTCTGCTCACTCAAAGCCATCCAGCCTACTTAAGATGGTGTTGAGTGTTGTATGTGCACTCAACGCCGTCTAGCTTATGGCGTTGAGTGAGCTCTGCTCACTCAATGCCATCCAGTCTACATAAGATGGCATTGAGTGCAGTCTGTGCACTCAACGCCGTCTAGCTTATGGCATTGAGTGAGCTCTGCTTACTCAACGCCATCCAGCCTACTTAAGATGGCATTAAGTGTAGTCTGTGCACTCAACGCCGTCTAGCTTATGGCGTTGAGTGAGCTCTGCTCACTCAACGCCATCCAGCCTACATAAGATGGCATTGAGTGCAATCTGTGCACTCAACGCCGTCTAGCTTATGGCATTAAGTGACCTGAGCTCACTCAAATCCATCCAGACTATGGCGTTGAGTGAGCTCAGCTCACTCAACGCCATTCCAAGGTCACGGGCGTGACGGGTCGGTCACGGGCGTGCCAGGCCCGTGTTGAAATTTCTGAGCTCGCCGATCGTCTTTCTGAGGTCGACGATCGTCGAAGGGGTCGCGTCCTAGGTCACGGGCATGACGGGTCGGTCACGGGCGTGACCAACCCATGACTCAAAATCTTGGTCGATTGACTTCAATTCTTGGGTTTCCTAGGGTTCTGTTATGACAAAACCACCTCTAGGGGTCTAGTTGGAAATGGGATGTTATAAATCTCAATAAACAAAACAAAGATTTCGTCCCCGAAATCAAGGTTAAGCCTACGGGGGCTCCTATCGGGGAGAAAGAAACTTGTAACATCCCAAGAGAGTTGAAAGATTTACATCTCGACGCCATGTTTGCTATGTGAGGTTTGAAGGTGATAGTCAAATTTAAGACCAATTCATCCAATTGACAAAGTCTAGACCCCAATAAACAAAATATTAGCCCCTATTCTTGAAATTTCAGTCCTACTGGTTTAAAACAGGAAAGTAAATTGATCATCCTGAGAGGTTGTGAGGTATACCTGACTGAAAAGCTCCGGATACTTTTGTCGCATCAGGTCTTGCGGTCCCCAGGTATGCTACTCCTAATCGTGGTTCCTCCACAGAACTTTGACTAACGGAACCTTCTTGCGACGCAAGGTTCGTACTCCAAGTGAACTGACCGATCTGAAGCTACCGGCCCATCTGTGGTCAAAATCTGCTGCTTCGGGCGCAGTAGAGCCCTCCTAAGTGAAGAAATATGGAACACATCGTGTAAACCTGCAAGTTCTGGGGGCAACTCCAGCCTGTAAGCTAGGGGGTCGACCCGCTCCAGGATCCTGTAAGGACCCATATACCAAGGGCTGAGCTTCTTTTTCTGACCACGCACCCTTGAAACTCCATGCATGGGCCGGATCTTCAAAAACACTTGGTCCCCCACCTGAAATTCCACCTGTCGGTGTCGGGCATCATAGTACTTAGCCTGTCTTCTCTGTGCCTCTAACAACCTGTCCCTGATCAGCCTCACCTGAGCCTCGGTGTCTTCGATAAAATCTAATCCCAACACCTTCGGATCCTCATCCTGAATCCATGAAAGCGGAGTCTTACATCTCTGATGTAGGCTAGTCCTTTTGACGTTACGGGAAATGACGAGACTAGGCGAGACTCTCTCCGATGACTCAAGCACATGTGAAACGCAGCTACAAGTAGAACCGGATATTGGTGGTTAGGTTATTACGATGGGTCGCAAAGCCCTTCAAGATGATACCAAGGCTATAGGCCAAGGTCCTCTCAAGCGCAAGGAACCCACACGGTTCGATCGAGCGTAGTTGTACCAAAAGAGAATCCACCGAAAATAAATGATTCGGAAAAGGGTGGTTCTCTCCCAACAAAATAAACGAGGGCCGCCAAGCCTCACGAACGTAAATGAAGATCGGAAATACGCAAGCAAATCAAAGAAATATAAGTCACGAAAATCATGCGTCACAGATCACACAACATGCCGTAGCCACAATATATATCAAGAGGGAAATCACTAGGTTTGTGAAGAAATATTCGTTACCCCCGCTCGGATGTCGACGAGGTTGTAGGGATCGTTCCGGTTCCGGTTCCACCGAAGCCACACCGGTAGGAGGAAAACCAATCGCCTTCTTCGGATCACGCCGGAGATGGTGCCGCCCAAATAACGGAAGGTGCGCCGTTCAAGAAGGAGTAAGAAATATTTTTTTGAGAGAGGGAGATGGGAGGCCGGTGGCTTGAAGGAGGAGAAGGGAGGTGGGCGGCCTAACCTTGGCCGAAATGTTGGAGGGGAGAGAGGGAGGAGGGCGGCCACAAGAGGGAGAGGGAGGGAGGTGGTCGACGGCTAGAAGGAGGAGGAGGGAGGTGGTCGGCCTAGCTTGGCCGAGAGGTTGGAGGGGGAAGAGAGGGAGAAGGAGGCCGGCGGCCTAAGGAGGAAGGAGAGGGGAAGTGGGCGGCCACAAGAGGGAGGAAGAGAGAGATTTCAAAATCTGAAATTAGGGTTTCTTTATCATTCATTCTACTCAAAATAAAGCAAGGGTTAGCCTTTTATAGGCTTTACAAGAACATAGGCTAAGTGCACACCAAAGTGGCTAAACATAGGCCACATGAACAAAATAACCATGCTGAAATTAAATGACTAAATTAAACAACATAATTATAAATTTGATCGTAGAAGCGGCGAAAATTTTAACGCGGCGATGGCGGTAGATGTTGCGGCCAAGTTCCAACCTTCGAGCTTGCGGCAGCGATCATCATGGTCATCGAACAACAAGTGACGGCGAGCAACGTCATCAATCAAGAGAGTGCCCGCAACAATATCTACCGGGTCGCCGTAATCATCCGGAAGCGGGTCTTCATCAACAAGCACTGGATCACCAAAGTCGTCCAGGGGAGGACGCTCCAAATCAACACGCCGGGGGTAGTCGGCTCCATCAATCCTCCCCCTCTCAAAAATACTCATCACCGATGAGTAGACCTGTGTGTACACACCAGGAAGAGCGTCGACGGGGAAGAAGAACCTGCAGGGCAAAAGGTGGTCTTGGGGGGACCTCATAAATGCATTAGCCAAAGAAGGAAACAAAGCTTCCACAACATCAACCAACATACCTCCGATGGAGACCAAGAAAGAGAACGATCCTGGGAAACTCTCACCACCCAACCCAATAGAAGAGACAGTGGAAAATAAAAACGGGAAGGTAGACATATCAAGGGGCATATAAGCATGAATTGTAAAATGTGACACAATGAAAACAGGAGCTATGCCCCAATCAGTGAAAAATACCACAAGAGATGCAAGGTCACCAACCTCCAAAAATATTCGCAAAGGATTGACTTGATTCGTTAAAATTTCTAAGGCGCCCGAGGGCATCCCTTCAGGGGTGAGATCAGCCAAATCCAAATCATTCACGTAACTGTGGGAGGCTCTCCTATACGCACTAGCGTCGAGTAAGTAAAACGCATTTAAGTTGGAAAATAATTTGATAATGCGCTTAAGAAAATAGTGAGGGGTGAACCCATGTGCAATGTGGCGGGGGGCTCTCCGAAACAAACTAGCGCATAAAGTGAAAAACACATTTAGAACGATAAAGATTTTAAAAGTGCGCATGCGTAAACTATAACCGTGAGGAGTGAACCCGTGTGCAACAAGACGGGAAACCAAAGTGTAGACTAACGTGAGTAAATCCGGTGGCACGGGCACTCTACAAACATAAAGAAAGACTAGAGAAATTCGCACATCCCCGACCATAGAGTTGGACGCATCAAAATATCCCAGACTAGAAGGACCCAGCACGTGTCCTAACAAGTCAACTACCTGCGTCAAGGTAACCGAAGGATTTAATTCAAAAGGATCATCATACCATGGAGAAATCATCAAAGAGAAATCATTCGGGCGCGTACTATCAAACTCAAGAAAAGTATCATCACCTAACTCAATCTCAGCCACACACTCGTTACCAGGTGACTCAACCAATTTACTAACACTAATACCTCGAGATACACCCAAAGGAGGGGCCAAAATGGTCGAAAGAATTGAACGACACGGACCCGGCAAACTAGACTCGTATCCAAAAAGGTCCACAAATCGGGTCAAGGGATCTGGAGGGAGAGGCGGTAAAATCGAGCCCGGGTGAAAATCAAAGTCATTTTTAATCACAAGCAACGGGGACTGCATCACCAGTAACATGCCCGGCCCAGCAACAATAACATCATCTAAAAGTCTATCTCCCTTGCTAGGATAATCTACCAACATACTAGAGGCTATACTCAAATGAGTGCCAGAAACCTGCTCAGAAATAGGAATTGCCGAACCCGACAAACTGTCCAAATCACTTTGTCCATCAGGAGATGGAGATAACACCAAGGAAGCATCGCTCGGGTCCTTAGCACTAATATCTTCCAAAAATAAATTCCCTTTACTAGGTGACTCATCCAAGACGCTACTTCCCAAGTCTTCCAATAACACCTTACTCTCGACAGCTAAATCTTCCCACGACGTAGGCACATCATCAAAATCAGGAAGGAGGGTAGGACAAATCCAATCTCGAGGAGACTCCAAGATAGCTTGAGTCTCGAGTAAAGGCAATAAAATCAAAGATCTACCTTCTGAACGCTCATAACTATGATCATCCCATATCACGCCTTCGTCCAAAGGAGACTCTTCCAACACCGTCAAAATATCACCCAAATCAATGTTAACAGAAGGCTCAATGACAGTCAAAGGGGACGGATCAGCAATATGGTCGAGGGGAAGGGGTATAATCCCAGGAGAAACTTCCTCAAAGGAGAAATCCTCATCCAAATCACTAGGATATCCCAGTTCCTCAGCGTCACTACAACCGACAGTGAAATCGACCTCGCCCTCAGTGGCGGGCTCAGGTGGATCAACAGCTAGAACTGATAGGCCTGGGAGGGACTCAGGAGAGACTACGGGTGTAGTCGGAGTGGAACACATGATAGAGCTAAGTTCAGACACACCACTAGACTCGCAAGTCACATTCGCCTGACTAACCGTACAGATAGGACTACTCTCACCCCGTGGGCTCATGGCAATCCTAGCAACCTTTTCTACCGAGCTCGGGATATGGGACTTATAGTACTCCTTTCCCCGGTAGGTGGGTATAGGTGCGCTACGGGTAGCTCTAACCTCATGGAGTAAGGGCCTAACCTGAGGGGACATGCCTCTCCTATAGTCAGGTGGGGATCTAGTGCCCCGGTGAGTAGAAGCCACCTCATTCAACATCCACGCAGGAGCGTATTGGTCGATGAGAAGGCTCTTCATGTTAAACCAACTGACACAGCCTCTAAAACGTCGCTCTTCATTGAGCCAAAAGCTCTGGGCTCGACCATATAATTGTATGCTCGCGACCCCGACCTTGGAGTGATCATGCACACGTTCACGCACGAAATAAAGCTCAATGTCGTCTACCCAACGTAGGAGGATCAGGGGACCTCCCAATCCATCGTAGGTGGGGGCAACGCTCCTGGAAGATCTAGACACGACATTAGTCATTCGATTGGGATGGGGGCTAAACTGGTCATAGGGCCTCCTTGGAGCCGTCGGCGAAGAGGGAGCAAATCGGTGATTATCTACTTGCGCTAACCAATCTCTAAGGTCATCCGTTTGATGCTTCGCCAATCGACGGGAAGCGTCAACGTCATGTGCCATCATCAGAGGAGATGGATGCGCACGCAAGACGCGGCCTAACACATGCAAATAAAGTTTAGAAAACCGGTTTTTTTTTCCTACAAAAGCTCTTATCAGAAGTAAAATTTTATAATTAAATATTTTTTTCTAGCCTTCCTATAGGACTGAAATAATATTTTATTTTAATTTCTTACTATGGTTATGAAGTAGAAAATGCACTTTTTTTCTTTTTTTAAAAAAGGTAAAAATTCTGGATTCTAGCACGCTATTGGCAGACCAAAATCAGAAATTTTACAAATGCAGGATTTTTTTTTATGTTGCTGAAATTTTCTCTGGCGAAACTCATATAGCCTACCGAAATATAGAAGGATGGTGCCGATTAGGAAATCGACAACAACCTCCCTCTGATACCAAATTTGATGTAGGCTAGTCCTTTTGACGTTACGGGAAATGACGAGACTAGGCGGGACTCTCTCCGATGACTCAAGCACATGTGAAACGCAGCTACAAGTAGAACCGGATATTGGTGGTTAGGTTATTACGATGGGTCGCAAAGCCCTTCAAGATGATACCAAGGCTATAGGCCAAGGTCCTCTCAAGCGCAAGGAACCCACACGGTTCGATCGAGCGTAGTTGTACCAAAAGAGAATCCAACGAAAATAAATGATTCGGAAAAGGGTGGTTCTCTCCCAACAAAATAAACGAGGGCCGCCAAGCCTCACGAACGTAAATGAAGATCGGAAATACGCAAGCAAATCAAAGAAATATAAGTCACGAAAATCATGCGTCACAGATCACACAACATGTCGTAGCCACAATATATATCAAGAGGGAAATCACTAGGTTTGTGAAGAAATATTCGTTACCCCCGCTCGGATGTCGACGAGGTTGTAGGGATCGTTCCGGTTCCGGTTCCACCGAAGCCACACCGGTAGGAGGAAAACCAATCGCCTTCTTCGGATCACGCCGGAGATGGTGCCGCCCAAATAACGGAAGGTGCGCCGTTCAAGAAGGAGTAAGAAATATTTTTTTGAGAGAGGGAGATGGGAGGCCGGTGGCTTGAAGGAGGAGGAGGGAGGTGGGCGGCCTAACCTTGGCCGAAATGTTGGAGGGGAGAGAGGGAGGAGGGCGGCCACAAGAGGGAGAGGGAGGGAGGTGGTCGACGGCTAGAAGGAGGAGGAGGGAGGTGGTCGGCCTAGCTTGGCCGAGAGGTTGGAGGGGGAAGAGAGGGAGAAGGAGGCCGGCGGCCTAAGGAGGAAGGAGAGGGGAAGTGGGCGGCCACAAGAGGGAGGAAGAGAGAGATTTCAAAATCTGAAATTAGGGTTTCTTTATCATTCATTCTACTCAAAATAAAGCAAGGGTTAGCCTTTTATAGGCTTTACAAGAACATAGGCTAAGTGCACACCAAAGTGGCTAAACATAGGCCACATGAACAAAATAACCATGCTGAAATTAAATGACTAAATTAAACAACATAATTATAAATTTGATCGTAGAAGCGGCGAAAATTTTAACGCGGCGATGGCGGTGGATGTTGCGGCCAAGTTCCAACCTTCGAGCTTGCGGCAGCGATCATCATGGTCATCGAACAACAAGTGACGGCGAGCAACGTCATCAATCAAGAGAGTGCCCGCAACAATATCTACCAGGTCGCCGTAATCAACCGAAAGCGGGTCTTCATCAACAAGCACTGGATCACCAAAGTCGTCCAGGGGAGGACGCTCCAAATCAACACGCCGGGGGTAGTCGGCTCCATCAATCTCCTTCCGTACAAAGCTTCATAAGGAGCCATACTTATGCTGGTCTTGTAGCTGTTGTTATAGGAGAACTCGACCAGTGGTAAGAGCTTCTCCCAAGGTTCCCCACGGTCCAATATGCATAGCCTCAGGAGGTCCTCCAACGTCCGATTGGTGCGTTCTGTCTGCCCATCTGTCTGGGGATGGAATGCGGTGCTGAAGGTCAATCACTTGCCTAAGAAAGCCTGCACGGATCTCCACTCCCTAGAAGTGAATCAGCCATACAGATCCGACACGATCGTCCTGGGCACCCCGTGGTATCGAACAAACTGCTCTACAAATATCCGCATTAGTACTCCCACAGAGTCATCCTTCCTGATCGGAATGAATCTGGCTACCTTCTTCAACCGATCAACGATGACACAAATCGAGTCGTTTCCCGTCCGTGATCGGGGAAGCCCATTAATAAAGTCAATCGCGATGTATTCAAACTTCGACTCTAGTACCGGGAGTGGTTGTAGCAATCCTGCGGGGTTCCTGCACTCCGCCTTCACTAGTTGGCATGCCTCGCAATGAGTCACGAAGTATGTAATGTCCTTCTTCATCACTGGCCAAAACATCATCTTCTTCAAGTCTGTCGTCATATTGGTGACGGGTGTATAGAATATCTACTACAATGCGCTTCTGCAATAATTTCTTCCCGAATCTGACCTCCTTAGGGTATATAGACCCTGCCTCTAAAATATAGCAATCCCTCTCTCAGGGAATAATCCCCTGTCAAACCCTCCTCCAAGGCTCGGAATATCGGCTCTGCCCATACATATGTCTTCTGTCTGTCCCGGATATGGTCCCGAATATCATCTATGGCAACCATCGATGCTAGATACTCCTTATATAGCTCTGGATCATTCTCGGACACTAGGGATATCTGCATATCTCTGAAGGACCAGACTATCTCCATGGACATCAGATATGGTCCCTTCCCTGAGGTATCTCCTCTCTGACTCAAAGCATCTGCCACCACGTTCGCCTTCCCGGGATGGTAGTGCATGGTGTACTGGTAATCCGACAGGAACTCCACCCAACGTCTCTGTCTGATGTTGAGTTCCTTCTGTGTGTCCACGTATTTCAGATTTTTGTGATCTGAAAAGATGTAAAGGTGAACCCCGTAGAGGTAGTGTCGCCAAATCTTCAGAGCAAAGATCACTGCACCCATCTCTAGATCATGCACCGGATAGTTCTTCTCATGTATCTTCAGCTATCGGGAGTCGTAGGCTATCACGTGCCCGTTCTGCATCAAAACGGCACCCATCCCCTGGTAGGAGGCATCCGTGTACACCTGGAATCCCTCCCTTCCCGACGGAAGAGCGAGAATGGGAGCCGAGGTAAGCCGACCTTTCAACTCCACGAAGGCCGCCTCGCACTGCAGCGTCCAAACGAAAGCGGTTTCCTTCTTCGTCAGGGATGTAAGAGGGAGTGCAATCGAGGAAAATCCTTCGACGAACTTCCGGTAATATCTGGCAAGTCCCAGAAAGCTCCGTACATCCGTGGCTATCTTCAACGTTTCCAATCCCGCACTGCCTGAATCTTGGCCGGATCTACTGCCAACCCCGCTCCGCTGATAATATGACCTAAGAAGGCCACCTCCTTTAGTTAAAACTGGCATTTGCTGAACTTTACAAATAGCTAGATCTCCCGTAGCCTCCTTAAGGTAAATGTCAAGTGTCGTGCATGATCCTCCTTCATCCTCGAGTAGACGAGGATGTCGTCAATAAATATTATGACGAAAACATCAAAATACTCTTCGAAAACCTGGTTCATGAGGCTCGTAAATGCTGAAGGTGCATTTGTGAGCCCGAAGAGCATCACTGTAAACTCGTACAGTCCGTACCTACTGCTGAAGGCGGTCTTCGGAATGTCCTCCTCTCGAATCCGTAGCTGGTAGTACCCTGACCTTAAGTCGAGTTTCGAGAAGAAATGTTCTCCTTCCAATTGATCGAACAACTCGTCAATCCGTGGCAGCGGGTATGTATTCCGGACCGTCAGTCTGTTTAGCGCTCGATAATCAATACACAAGAGAAGACTTCCATCCTTTTTCTTGACAAATAACACCGGGGCTCCCCAAGGTGAAGAGCTTGGCCGGACAAACCCTGCCTCTACTAATTCCTGTAATTGACTTCGGAACTCTGTCAACTCTTTCGAGGCCATCCGGTAAGGGTCCCTAGATGCCGGCTTGGCCCCCGGCACAAGCTGTATCTTGAAATCCTGCTCCCGGTGCGGAGGTAGACTTGGCAGCTTCTTTGGAAAAACATCGGCAAAATCTCATACTACTGGAATGTCCGTCACAGATTCCTTTGCCTCCGCCATCTCAAATAGAACCTGATAAACTTCCTCCCCCTGTAGATGGGACTTAACGGCTTGAACTGATGATAAGAGAATACGGGAGGAAAGTCTTATACCTTCGATAATAATAAAAGAGTCCCAATGTCTCATGGTGATCCTCTTTGCTTGCAATCAATCTGGGCATGGTTCCAGTGCAGCCATACCTTGCCCAAGATCAAGTCGTAGTCCATCAACTTCAAAAGCGTCGTCGGAGCCTCAAACGCCTTTTCACCGATTTCTAGCTCCATGTTGCAGTGGTCCGAGGTAAGGAGTTCAGATCCATCGGGTAGTCACACCCTCATCACCGAGCCCGTGAATCGCTCCACGCCTTCCAATCCTTCTACGAACATCTCCGACACAAAGGAGTGAGAAGCTCTGGTATCGAAAAGCGTGCGAGCAGGCTTGCCGTTGATGAAGACTATACCTGGGGTAATTAAATATCTTAGGATTCTATAACGAGTTTTTCTTTTCTATTTATTCTATCTAGTGCAGTTTTATAATTTAACAACCAAGAGGGGAATTCTATGAAAATAACGAAACATTGCAGCGTACCTGCTATGACCTATTCTGGATTCCGAGGTTGTGCCAGGTCCAAAGCATATACCTGCTCTCTTCCTTATCTACGATCCCCTCCCTGGTATCCTCGTCCTCGGCCACGACCTTGGCCTCCAAAACACTGCGCTGGCTGGGCAGCCGGTGGTGCTGGTGGTGGTTCCCCCCTCATGGGGCAATTTCTGCGGATGTGACCAACCTGATGGCAGTGGAAGCACTCTAGCGGGGGATATGCCATTCCCTCGGGTCTCTGTCCCTCCCGTGCCTGAAGGGTTGTGGAGCCACCACTACTGGCTCCCTTGTCTCCTATCTTTCCTCCTGACGAGGCTGGTCCTCGACCCTTCTCCCATTCGTGATACGGGCTCGTCTCTTATCGTTCCTTGCTCCTCGACCCTGATCCTCCGCTGGCCATTTCCGGCCCCGAGTAGCTTGCCAATCAGCCTCTATCCTTTTGGCCATCTCCAGTATCCGGGAAATGGGCCCATCACATACAAACAGCAGTGCATCCCTCAGCTCCTCTCGGAGTCCTTTGTAGAATCTCTTTATATATCCAGCCTCGTCTAACTGATACGAGTCCGAAAACTGGGCTAGGTGGTTGAAATCTCGGTGGTACTCCACCACCGTCCTGGTGCCCTGCTTCAGCTGTAAAAACCTATCCTCCAGCTCATCCTTAGCCGACTGTGGAAAGAAATGCTCCAGTAACATGGCCCTGAACTCCCCCCAAGTAATCTCTGCAATCTCCATATCCGCAAAGGTCGTGTCCAGTGACGTCTTGCACCATCTCTGGTGTGAGACTTCAAACAAGAGACCACCAATAGCACTCTCTCCTCCAAGGGGCACTGTATCCCTGTCAACATTTCGTACGTAATGTCCAACCATTCTTTTATCCGGACAGCTGACTCTATCCCTAAGTAGGACGGGGGAGAGAGTCCTCGGAAGATGCTAAGCTAGTTGGCTCCCGGGTTTGGCTGGGGAGCCGGAACCTGCTGAGCCCTGAAAGCCTCCAGAATGGCTGTCAGCGTCTGCCCCATCTCTGACTGTAGGAACGGAGTGGGGACTGGGGGAGGTGGTGTATCATTCAGAGTCTGATGGACTCCGCCCTGTGGTGTAGGCTATGATAGAGGCAGCACATCAAAAATCGTTTGTAAGCAATTAGCTCAAGCCTAATTAACAGTGGACATTTACATGTGACCCCCACATGTGCACACCACGCTTCCGCTGCTTAGTTTGTCCCCAAACTAAATTCGAGTGGGGGTGTTCCAGGGTTAGTGGACTGCTACTCTTTTGATCGAGGTTTGCTATGATACAACATGTAAGACCCCCCCCCCCTTTTTCTTTTAAAAACATCGGGGTCTTAGGCCCAGGATCCCCGCTTTGTAGTGACACCTTCACGTCCTGAAGGATCATCACCACAAGGCGCCGATTCTGCCGGCCAAATCGATCGCAGAAAGATAGCACAATAAATGAAAAGAAAGTCCAGAGAAATCACATGTATAGAAATAAAAGTCTCCACGAAGGGAGAGTCCACAGAAATAGTATGAAAGGTACTAAAAGTAAGGGCTTATGCCCGGTACATCATAATCCTCACTATAGTTCACTCATGCTGAAGCAAATTAAAACATCTACTATAAGTCGGAACTCACAGTCGCAACTGTCTGAACTCCTGAGCTAGACTACCCTATCTCCAAGCGGGCCGACCTTCGGGGCTGCTCCTCCATGCTGGGCTCCACGATCCCCTAAATGATATGGTTCGAAAACCGTTAGTCTTAAATACTAAGCCCTATCATCCCCTACCCCTTACCCCATGGCTCCTAAGTACCGAGCGGAGAGGAAGAAAGGGAAGGACATGAAGGTGGAGAATAAATCAAAAGCAGGTGACAGCGGACCTATACTTACAAATCTATAGTAAATATGACAGAAACAGAAAGTAGGAAATGTAACCTTAACTTATATGCGGAAGTACCTAAGCCAAGGGATTTTCATGCAAGGCTCCCATCGTATAAAGCGTCCCATACCACTTATACGTTGGGGTGTCGGTTATCAAATAGCAGCATATATATATATTGAATTTAACCTTAATTTATAAACTTGCCCACAGAAGCTTATAGACTAAGGGTCGTTTTGCGAGGCCTATTTTATAAGCGTCCCATTCCACTTATACATTAGGTGTCAGGGGTTAAATGAATCGATTATGCCATGACATGCAAGTGGGTATGATTAAACATGCAAGTGCAACACACACACACGACTCTGTGTACACAGAGCCTTAGTTCCCCCTTTCGGAGCCGTTACCTCCCAGGATACCTCCGTAGTGGAAGACAGAAGCGGTGGGTTGGGCCTCGCCCACCTCTAAACCAGTAAAGCACTACCGGTCAGACCTATCGTACGCCTCAACGCTTGGTGCACAAAGCGGACTCCTGCATACTCTTGCCGGCTGACGCATCGGACTTCTGTTGGCGAAGTGCTAACAACACTTGCCGAGTCAGTGTATTGGCGTCGGTGCATCGACCCTCCAATATCGAAGACCCACCACCTTAATTTTCTTTCCTGACTATGCACATGTAATATTTATCGTATCAAACCAATCGATCCAAAGCTCCCAGGACCATCCTGTCTGTCTCTTAACCAACCGAGCTGAAGCTCCCAAGACCATTCTGTCCGTCTCTTAACAAACCGAGCTGAAGCTCCCCAGACCATTCTGTCCGTCTCTTAACAAACCGAGCCGAAGCTCCCAACTATCTTCCTGTGTTAACAGTGTTTGTAAAACGTGCAACCCTAATTACTAAGTTACTCTTATCAGTTTGTTAATACATTTTACGTTAGCCCAGGACTGCCCTCGGTATTCCCTGTGAAGGGCACTCAAAGGGCACTAAGAACTATGATGGTAGCTGAAGCCCATCGTTCCCTTTCGCAAGACACTTATTGTTATTGGTTGATTCCCTTAACCCATTCCCTTCTCATATTACAGTGGGCTAATCCTAGGATGACTTTGACTCTTCCTCTCCTCGGAGAGGACGATCTTTCGTCGAACCCGAACACCTCTAGACTCTAGCCAAACCACTTTTCACTACTCTTCCTATCCCTCTATAGTGAAATCATCCACATCAGTCCACCCAGCCAAAATGACTAACTCCAACAACTATCCCAGATCATGTCCTTTTGCAATTTAACAATTTGCTATATGCAGACCAACCTAGACTATATGTCGAACCGAATAGGAGATAATCTAGATAATCATCCAAATGCCCTAAATTATTTACTGGAGACTTATCATGACACAAATAGACTAAATCCAGAAAATTGTAATTTTCCTAATTTACATGGCATTTAATTAATTTTCTTTAAAGCTTCTAAGGGCTACCAATTGAACATGAGGTGCACTTTTCAGGTATGTATAAAGCTTCATAAAATCATGATAAGTTCTAAATAACAATTTCACAGTAAAGCCAAGATATAACAATTTTTTCAGTATTTAAGGACTCTGATTTAATTTTGATAATAAATTCTATCTCCTTCCATTAATGAAGTAAGTGCAGTAGATAATCATCCAAAAATTCTTTATTAATCTTCTAGAGCAGATACTGTCCTAAAACCATCAGTGGCCAAATTTCATAATTCTTCAATGGGGATTGAGCTCTAGAATAAATAATTACCAAAATCACAAAAAGCTATATTTGTGAAGCAAGTATTGTAAATATTCTCCTAAAAATCATGAATAAAATTATGCAACTAGATATTGATCTGAAAACATCATTGGCCAGGTTTCATAATTTTACAGTAAGTACTTTGCTCGAAATGATTTATTGACCATAATTGCCCTTTTGGAAACTTGTGAAGGAAGTACTAGATATAATACTCTAAAATTTGTAATAAAATTCAGGGATATTCATTTAGACCTAAAGCATCTTCTGAACAAGTTTAATCAGATTCAAATGAACAGCGTAATCAAAATAATTAAATCACCAGTTTGAGCAAATTGTTACTTAACAAATAAAGTACTTGAAATATAATCCATAAAATCCTAATAAAATTACTGAGGGTGCTTCCTAGTCTAAAGCTTACTCCACCCAAGTTTCACAACTTTTAATTAAGGTTTATTTGCTGTGCTTTTATAATTGAGCTTCTACCCTAAAACTAGGGTTAGGGTTTTGAGGTGTCTTCCTACCTCCAAATCCTCTAAGATTTCTACCAGAGAACTTAGGATTCACTACTGTAACGCCCCCGATTTTTTCTGCGATTATTTAATTCTCGTTTGGCGTTACGTCGACGCATTTTCTTAGCTTGTGCCATCTATGGAGTGTGGTCTTAACTCCTTAGAACTGGGTGGCCTATTTTGTAGCCTATTGGCCAGATCTCCCTAGCAAGCCGAGTCGTTTTGGGGTACCCGGTGTGGCCTCTCGGGGGATTCTTGTGTTTTTGCTTCGGGTGGGTATAACTCGAGTTCTGTTCGTCGAAATTTAATTTCAAATTCTCCGTTGCATTCGTAGCATGGGTATTTAGCTACGGTGCGAGTTTCATCGAATTCCGAGGTAGTTTGGTTTTCGCGTCGTTTTGGGTGTGCTAATAATAAAAGCAAATGTGTATATTTATAGCTATTTAGATGATTTCTGCGGTCAAAAGCTTTGGTAATGAACCGATGGCTTAGGAGGCGGTTAAGGCTGATTAGGCATGATTGGATTTATTTAAAAGCCTTAAGCCAAATTAGCGGGTCCATTCTTCTTCTTCTTACCGAAAACCGTCGCTTGCTCCTGTTCGCGGAAAACAGAGGAAAACCGCCAGAACTGCTCCCCTTCGGACACTGATTTCGGGAGCATTGGTGGATGGAATTTGATTCCGAAAGCGGATTTGGATTGCTCTCGCTCAAACCTTCATTTCTACGATAAGAGATTTGAGTTTAGTAGGGTTTTTAGGAGGTTTAGACTTTCAGTTTTTGCTCTTTCCGCCATTAAAGCTTGATATGTGCTAGCTAGGTGTTGTTGTTGCTGGTGCTGAGGGAGAGGAAGGGCTCGAGTGAAGCTTCGCTGAAAAACTGAGGCAAGTGGTTCTTGCACTTACTGTTTCTATCTTCCCCCTCTTAACTACCCGGTTAGCCCTAGGATAGAAGCCAAGTTTTTTCTCTTTTTGTTTGCTTAAAACTATGTGCTTCAGTTTCCCTTTATGAGTCCCCCTCCTTGTGTTGTTTTTGCTCAACCCGCTGGTTGTTTTCACCATTTAGACTCCAGATTTTTATTTCTGGTTTGGTGCTTTTGTGGGTGGAGCCGAGAGAGAGAGAGGGAGGTTGTTGTGGCAGTTCTCTGGTTAGAACCAGTCTTGGTAGGCTCTCTGGATTTGGTGTTGGGTGTGGTGCACACACTCAAAGCCAAAAGCCGCTCGGGTTTGGCGTTGAGTGTGGTGCACACACTCAAAGCCATAGTTTGGTCTGTTCTTTTGTGGCTAAGTAGTCAGGCGATTGAGTGAGAAAATTAGTCTAAGTAAAAATCGATGAGAATCACTAAGTGATTCTCGCCGATTTCGACGAGTATCGTCAGTGATTCCCGCCGATTTGGCAAGAATCAATCTGGATTCTCGCCGATTCGGCGAGAATCAATCTGGATTCCCACCAATTCGGCGAGAATCAACCTGGATTCCCGCCGATTCGGCGAGAATCAACCTGCATTCCCGCCGATTCGGCGAGAATCAGTCGGCATTCTCGCCGACCTCTTCCTATTGGCGTTGGTTTAGGGTTTTCCTGCGGTAAAGTGCTAAGGCATTGAGTGAGTAGACCTCACTCAATGTCGTAGCTGTTTTGGCATTGAGTGAGGTTAGCTCACTCAACGCCACTGCCTCTTTTGCTAAAGGCGTTGAGGGAGTGGACCTCACTCAATGCCATAGCTATTTTGGCGTTGAGTGAGGTTAGCTCACTCAACGCTAGAGTTTTTTTGCGGGAGGCGTTGAGTGAGTGAACCTCACTCAATGCCATAGCTGTTTTGGCATTGAGTGAGGTTAGCTCACTCAACTCCAGAGCTGTTCTTGCGGAGGGCGTTGAGTGAGTGAACCTCACTCAGCGCCATGGTTGTTTCTGGCGCTGAGTGAGGCTTACTCCCTAAACGCCAAGGTCTGGTTAGGCGTTGAGTGAGTGGGGCTCACTCAATACCCTGCCGTGTTGAGTCATCTCAACGCTTTTCCCTTACCTCGATTTTCTCTCCCGAGTGAATTTCTTGATTTTAAGGTTCCTTGTCGGCTATTTTCTTATTTTTCCAAAAAGGCCGAATCGTGGGTCGTGGTTAGTAGTGGTGGTTTGAAGCTCTTAATTGGGGAGGTGTTGTGTAATTTAGCCAATGCCACCCTTTTTCTTTTATCTTGCTCCAGGTACGGGCTGGGCAAGGGGGTGGGAGGTCCCTAGTGCTTTCATATATAGACCCCTGAGCTTGGTTTCTTGGAAATAGTGGTTGGGGGACTGAGTTTGCCTCCAACCCGGATCTGCGATGTTTTTGTTACTACCATCTCTCACAGCTTAGGGTGTTAGACGTTTCTTCCTTGGTAGATTACTGCATTTGGGATCATGGTAGCTGTGTTGACTCTGCAACTTTTGCGCAGAGTTACTATTGTGTCCTCGCACTTAGTGCACTTCTCTTTTTGCCTTGCCTTGGGCAGTTGTGACTGTTACTGCTTTGTTTTCCTCTTTTACTTATCTTTTGATTGACACTTTCGAGCATTTTTCTAGTTTGCTTGCTGAGGTATTCTTTCTTCTTTGAATGCCTCAGGTTCTGGATAGTAGCCGCTCTGACAGCTAGTTGTGCGGTGCTGTTGCTGGCGGTCTCTGGTGCTATAGAGATCAGTTCCTTGTTTTTGCGAGGTATTTTTGGTGTTGTTTTTCTTACAGACATACATACTTGTCAGTGGGTTCGTGTCAGTTTGTTGGCGCCCACTAGTAGTTTTTACCTTGATACAAAATATGTTACTTTTTTGCTGCTACATTTCTGGAGATAGTCTACTTGCTCTTGGGATGATTTATGCAAGGTTGCTAGTTACTTTTAAACTTAAAAACACTATTATAAGTATTACTCATGATCAGTATGTTTTATAAAACTCAAACAATATTTTCCAAATAACGTAAAAAGATCATTTTCCTATATATATAGTATAAATCAAAAGTAGGGTCCTGCATAGTATAAGTTGTCCTCTGGGGACACTTATGCACTCTTTTAGGATGTCAAACCTTAATAAATATTGTCTGCAGCGTATAAGTATAGTTTTTAAATTGTGGACTAGGTGATCCACCGAGCCGAGGGAAACGGCCTTTAAAAATATAACTGATTTTCTTAATCATATAACTTATGAATTTTCATAAAGTATAGTTGATAGTGGTTTGCCTGAGCGTCGGCAGTTATCCCCTGCTCGACATGGCATCATGACACGTGTTTTCTCCTACTCTGATAATTCGTTTCATTCGGAGAAAATGCGGGTTGTGACAGTTGGTATCAGAGGGAGGTTGCTTGACAAGCTAGTCGGGTAACCTTCCCTTTTGATTGCATTAGTAGTTCAGCATCATGTCATTCACACACCGATATGTCATCAGCATGTCTTGGCAAAAGCACGAACACTACACTCATAGCATAACATGAAGTATACCGGGCATATTATGTAGTATGGGATGCATAATATGTGTTCGTATATGGATCCACCATAGGGGTAACATGTGAGGGTTATGTAGTATGGGATGCATAACCTCATCACATGGCTGCGACTAGCTCATTTTCTTTCGTTGCATGAGGATGTTATGTAGTATGGGATGCATAACATTTTCATGTATATGCTGCTCATAATATGCATTAGGGCCTTTTTAGAATGCATAGCACAAACATGTATAGCATAATATTGCATAAGCACAACGTGCCAAGCTAAAGACTGGCAGGATGACATATGTACACACATAAGTTTTCGAGTCAAAAATAATATAAAGTCATGCATTGCCGATCTAGGCACAAGAGTTAGTATGGTGGTGGTTAACCATCCTAGGTTAAGGCATAACATCAATTCTTGTAAAAAAAATAAACTCCCAGAGCAAGTTTAGAAGCTTTAAGTTCATATTTATATATGTATTGTCTGTACTTGTAGTTAGTTGCAGCTGTCGTACTAGGATCTGACTAATATCACTATGATTTTAGTATGGCGAGACGTCCTTCGACTAGATCGACTCCCCTATCTGAGGGTGAGTCATCTGGAGCGCAGAATGATGCGGTGATTGAGAGTCTGCGACAGAGTAGCGATTCCTTGAGCAGGCAGTTGGTGGAGGTGCGAGCCCAGATCCAGTATTTGGTGGCAGTTGTGGCAGGACAGACTCAGGGAGTGCAAGGCCCTGCAGGAGGGTTAGCTATTCCTCCTCCTCCTGAACCCCTGAGACCTCCAGTGGTGGTGCCAGCAGAAATGGCTTTCATCTCACAGTTTCAGAGACTTAGCCCTCCTACTTATGATGGGAAGGCAGATTTCATGGTCATAGACGATTGGCTGATCTCCATGGAGGAGATGTTCTCATACTCCGGTATTGTAGATGATCATAGAGTGATAATATCCGCCTATCAGCTCAAGGGTTTGGCTAAGAGTTGGTGGCTTAGAGAAAAGGAAAGCTTGGTAGCTGGTTGCTCCTGGGAAGTGTTCAAGGAAATGCTGCTGAGGAAGTTCCTGCCCTCGGTCGAGCGTGACCGTCTTATGAACGACTTCCTCCACCTGAAGCAAAGGCAACTCACGGTCGGTGAGTATGAGATAGAGTTCAGCAAGTTGAGCCGGTTTGCTCCTGGGTTGGTGAGTGTTGAGGCTGATCGAGTCAAACGGTTTCTTGGTGGCTTGAGGAGTGAGGTACAGCAGTTGGCCAGTGCTTATGGATCGAAGACTTATGCAGGGGTAGTGGAGGTTGCTCTGAAGGTGGAGGCTATCGAGACTGCAAAGAGCAGAGGCCAGCAAATGAGGAAGGACAAGAGGAAGTCCGTTTAGGAGAAGAAACCCCAGGTACCCGATGCTGCTTTGGGAAAGAAGAGCAAGGTGGTGTGTAGCTTCTATGGTCGGTCGGGCCACCCTGTCGAGAGGTGTTTCAAGAAGGCAGCACCTCAGAAGAAGGAGCAGGTTCATGCTATTCAGGGTGCTCCTAGGAGGGATGTTTCCTGTTCTATTTGCAAGCGACCCGGGCATGATGCTGCCAAGTGTTGGTCCAAGGATAAAGTCTGCTATCAGTGTGGGCAGAAGAGTCACATCAAGTCTAGGTGTCCTCAGGTCCAGCCTGCTCTTCATGCAGTTCCACTACAGGCTCTACCTCTGCCTCAGTATGTGGACAAGGGTAAAGGAAAGCTAAACGTGATCTCTTCCGAGGAGGCCCAAGCTTCGACTCAGGTCATCTCAGGTTAGTTGTTTCTTTTTCCAGCTTGGAAGTTTTATTTGTTAGAATGGTTACAATTGGGTTTTGGTAGATCCTTAGTTGTATACTCCTATAGGGAAATTTCAGGTGAAGAACCGATAGGCGCGCGTTCTGTTCGACTCCGACACTACCCACTCGTTTGTGGCTAGAGCCTTTGTGGAGCGACATCGGTTAACTCTAGATCAAGTTCGTGATACCTTCCGCATCAAGTTCCCTTCTGGTGAATCTGTGTTATCAGATTTGGGCATTCTAGATTGCCCTGTTTTGTTAGGGGATTTTCTTGCGAGCGCAGACTTGAAGATGATTGATCTGGAGGACTTCGATGTCATTTTGGGCATGGACTGGCTGTCTAAGTATGATATGGTCATTCAGTACAAAGGGAAGCGCTTGGACTTCATCAAGTACAATGGTCAGCCGGGAAGCGTGTATGCTGATCCGTTCCAAGATTCTCCTGTCTTTTTTGCGGTATGTGCTCAAAGGTTGTGAAAGTGAGGGTAAGATCTATCTCAACTCTAGAGGGGGGGTGAATAGAGTTTATTCAAATAAGTTTCACAGCTTTGAAAATATCAACACATATAAAATTTAATTTACACTATAGTGTAGAGTGCTAGAAAATAATTAAAGAAGCAAGAAACTAAGAGCACAGCACACAGCAACAATCAAACAAACAATCCAGAAGACACAAGGAAATATAGTGGTTCCCCAAAAACCTGGGTACATCCACTCTTCTACCACCCTTGGTAGGAATCCACTCAGGATGAGTTGATCAGGTGTCCTGACACCAATGAGCTTTTGTCAAGGTGCTCAAAAACCAAAACTGGATTTTTTGATAAGGTGTCTTGCCACCACTGAGTTTTGACAAGGTTCTCAGAACCAGACAGAACTTTTGAAGAGAGTTCAAGAACCCTTTTACAGCAGGAAAATAAAAAGGAAAAGGAAATGAAGTTGTCTTCTCTGTTCTCAAATCAAATGAGAGAAGACTAGTGGATCTTTGTTGTCAAAGCTCCCCCTGAGATGTAGACTGGTTCAGGAAGGGAATCTTTGCTCTAGGGTGATAGGTCTTCAGAACTTTGATCTCCAGCAAAAGATTGTTTCAACAAGAAGACTGAGAAATGAGGTGTCTAGAGTTCTTTTGATGAAGTTGTGAATGCTTGTTAGTAAACAAGAAGATTCTTATGTCACAGTTTTTCTGTTCTTCTTTTGCTATCAGTATTCTGTATATTGTGTATTCTTCTGTATATGTTTTTTATTGAAAAAGGAAGATCTTATTCTCTGAAGAATTCTTTGTCCAAAGTAGCCGTTGGCAGTCATAAAAGTCTTCCATAAGGAGTCTTGTCTTCTAGAGGAAAGTCCAGCAAACATTCTCTGAATAATACCTTGAAACTTGCTCCAGAATAAAGACAAACGGCTGGCAGATCTTCTTGTCATAAATGCTGATAATATTCAAAAACATTCCAAAGAATAACAGCATTTGAATCCTTAAAAGACGTCGATCTCTCAGAGGAATCGTCGATCTGAGCTCCACGATCGTCGAACTGAGCTCAGAGATAGAATGAGATCAAGCAGACAGAAAACGTCGACCTGAGCTCGAAGATCGTCGACCCGAGCTCAGTGACCTGAAGAATAACTGAAGAGAGATCGTCGATCTGAGCTCGAAGATCGTCGACCGGAGTTCGACGCTTCATCAAGTTGAGCTCAGAGAGCGTCGAACCGAGTTCGACGTTTCGTCGACCTGAGCTCGACGAGAATTGCCTTAGACTTAGCTCTTCAACCTTAATCTTGGAATGGTCCTGGGGGCAGCTTCAAACCTAAGTTCTAAGCCCTAGACTCATTCTAATGTTGACCTTTACAACTATACAACTAGGTCAACCTGGTTTCCTAAGACAAACATAGTGATCCTTACCCAAATTAGTAATAGGGTGTTTCAACAATCTCCCCCTATTTGGGTTAGGATTACTATTTACAAATAACATTAGGAAATGAATAAGCATACATTCAAAACAAGAGCTAACCAAGCAAAGATATAGCAGCAAGCAGATCACAGATAAAATTTCAGTAATTATCCAAAGGTGGATGAAAAGTTTAGCTTACACAATTTTACTTCTTCTCAGTTCCCTTTTTAAACAAAATTTCTCTGTTAGGATTCAGGGTTTCTTTCTTTGATCTTCTGTCATCCTCTGCACCTAGAGAAGTTTGAGATCTTGGCCTTGGAACTACAGCCTCTGGGTGCAGCTTCATGTAGTCTTCTGGGTTGAAAAACTTTCTTGAAGCATATCTTTCCATTTCTTTCTTCCTTTGATATGATAAAGTTGTTATATTGGAGATGTCCATGCCTTGCTCTCTGGCTTTCTTTAGTTGATCAAGAGCAGCTAGCTCTTTCATTCTTGCTGTCCAGGATAGAGGATTGTTCTCAGGATCCTCAAAAGGAACCGGAGGTTCATACCTGTTGAGAGATTCAGAAGCAGGAGGAGTCCTGGAAACAACTGTGTCTTTCAGCCTGTAGGGGAAAGGACCTGAAGTAGAGTCAGTGTGGCCTTGTCCTTCCCTTTGATAAGATCTTTGTCCTCTCTGATTTCCTCTGTAATGACCCCTTCTGGATTGATATCCTCTTTGATGTTGTCCCTTTTGATAGTATCTTGGATAAGATTCGGAGGAGCTTTGCCTTGAAGCTGGAGCTTGAGGGGCTGAGCCTGATCCAGAATCTGGAGGAGGAGGAGGAGGAGGCTGATATTGTGAAGATCCTTTTTCATATTTATCAAGCTTCCTTCTCTTCCTTATAGCTTTCAATTGATTCCTGGAGTATTGCATCCATGGCTCAGAAATGGGGCAATCATACAGAATGTAGTAGGGAATATCATTGGAGTCTTTTGCTTTAGCTGGAGGAACTGACATCATGGCTTTGCTTCTAGCTTTCCTCTTCTTGGCAATGGTATGGGCAGAGTCATCTGATTCAGTCTGGAATTGGTCACTATCTGAGCTTTGTGGTCTGTCATACAGATCATATATGCTTTTCAAGTACTTTTCTTGAAGCTTTAACTGATCAGAAGTTAGAGCAGGAGCAACAGCAGCAGCAGACACTTGAGCAGGAGCAGGCATAGCAGCAGGTGTGGGATCTTCTAGGTAGAAAGCAAGTTCTTCATCAGCAGCAGTTACTGGAATCATCTCTATATCTTCAGCAGTAGCAGCAGCAGTTTCAACAACAGGAGGCACAATGGCCTTAGTAGCAGCATCAGGAATATCCACAGCCTTCCAGGAATTGATATAGGATTCAATATGGCTGGGATCACAAACAGATACAGGCACAATGGCCTTAGAGAAATCTTCAGTGAGAGGTACTGGCAGAAATCTGAAATGAACTGTATCAAATTGAGATAGCAGGCTCTGAAGATTTAATGCAAAAACAGGAGCAACCACTGGCACATCCACTTCTTCATAAAGCATCTCCCCCTGCCTTGGTTCAAGGAGAGCTGAATCAAGGCACCTAGTAGAAGGGATTGCCTGGGAGGAGGAAAAGGAGGAAAGCTTGGTAGACAGCTCCTGAACTTGTTTCAGGAGTGGAGCCAGGGAAGTCTTCAACAGAGATGTCAGCCTGGGGGCTAGCAACTCATAAAGTCTGTCTGCCAACCTTGGAAGATCTACATGCTCAAGTGGGGCTTGAGCAGAGGTAGGAGTAAAGGTAGATGGAGGGATGTTGGCTGGAGCTGAAGGTGTGGAGGAAGGTGGAGAGGGAATGGATGGCTCTGAGGATGGAATTGTGGAGATAGAAGAGGTTGAGGTGGAGATAGATGAAGCAAGAGATGGTGTGAAGGATGGTTGGGAGAGGATGTCATGAAGCATTTGTTGAAAAGAGGAAGTAGAGGGTGGCTCAGGAGGAGAGGAAGGAGAATCATCCATGAAGGAATCATCTACAAGGGAAAAGGATGGTAGGGTGAAGGTTGAATAAGAGAAGAGAGGATGGAATTCTTCTGAGGTGGATACTGGAGGGGATGAAACTGGTGAGGAAATGGTAATTGGGGATGATGTGGTTATGGTTGTGACTGGAGGAGAGGAGGAAATGGCTGGGGAGGATACAGCTGGAGGAGGAAGAGAGGCAGGCAACACTTCTGCTGGTGGAGTGACTAAAGCAGTCCTTGTGCCTGAAGGAAGTAGTGCAGTAGCTCTTGTAGGGTTGATGATTTGCCTGTCCCATTTGCTGAATAGGGCACAGGAAAGCCTCTTGGATGCATTGATGAACATCTCAGAGGAGGTTAACAGCTCAGGGCATCTGTAGTGCAGATAGACCCCTAAGATTCTCCCAAAGCTCACAGTAGTCTTATTGATCTTCTTCTTAATAAAGTTGAAGAAGATTGATCCCCAATCAAGGTGTTTCTTATCCAGCAGAGCTCCCATCAGACAAAACTGATATCTGGATATTGTATCATGGGCAGAGTGCTTGGCCAGCAGCACTTTTCCAACTACATCAGCCAAAAACTGAAATTCCAACGACAGATTCTTCTTTAAAAGTTTGTTAGGGTTCACAGCATTGTGACCCATTCTATCAAGCATTGAATCATAATCTTCTCCAGATAATTCAATAGAGTCTTCTCCAGTACTGAGATGAAACACTTCAGTTAAGAGAGCCGGGGTCAGTTGTACCTGGGTCCCTCTTATGAAGCCGATGACAGAATTCTCATTCTCATCTGTCGCAGAATAGCACCATTCTTTTATTTCATCTGAAGCAATTTTCATTCTGGTAGTCATTATTTCCAACAGCTGCTGATCTCTGAACAAACTGAGAATATCCTTGAAGCGCTGATCGCTTCCATCAAACGAGCTTATATCGATATCAAAACTGGTGTCAAATTTTATTTTCGAAAGGGCGGTAGCAGTTGAAGCCATCTGTACCTACAAAGATTGAACGAACACGACCAAGTGTAGAAGGTTTTGGAGGGAAAGAGAATTTGCAGAGAGTATGAAGGCGTAAACGACGAGCGGCGGCCGAAAAATGATTTTATATCAGGGTTCGACGCGAAAAAGGAAAATCGTAGTGCTCAGTTCGACAGTACGTCGATCTCAGCTCGACGATTTGAGCTACAGAGGGAATTTGAAGAGACGCCAATAGCGTCGAACTCCGTTCGACGTTATTGAGAGCGTCGAGCTCCGCTCGACGACCAAGGAGCAGACAGAAGGAAAGCCTAGATCTAACGGCGGCGCTGAACTCAGATCGACGCTTCAAGAACTGTCGATCTCCGTTCGACGTTTTCTGGGAAAACGTCGAGCTCAGTTCAGAGACAGAACTTATTCTACAGACACAAAAAGAATTGATTTTTAAGCCTAGTCTTGGTCTGTTTTATCTTTTCAAAATCTTGTAATTTAATTTAGGCTTCCTCCATCTAACATGCCTAACTGATTTAGGAAGAAACTGTGTTTCTTTTCATCCAAAGGTTTGGTGAAAATATCTCCCCTTTGCAAATCAGTAGGAATATATTGAAGTTCAATTTTATTTTTCTCTACATTATCTCTTAGAAAGTGATGCCTAATTTCTATGTGTTTTGTCCTACTATGGAGGACTGGATTTTGTGCTATAGAGATAGCACTAGTATTATCACAGAAAATTTTAGACTTCTATAAGTTGTAGCCATAGTCTAAGAGCTGATTTTGAATCCACAATATTTGTGAACAGCAACTGCCTGCAGCCATATACTCAGCTTCAGCAGTTGAGGTTGACACAGATGTTTGCTTCTTACAAAACCAGGAGACAAGTCTGCCACCAAGGAACTGACATGTTCCACTGGTGCTTTTCCTGTCTATTCTGCATCCAGCATAATCAGCATCTGAAAATCCAATTAAATCAAATGCTGAATCTTTTGGATACCAGAGACCTAGATTTGGACAACTTTTTACATACCTAAGAATCCTTTTAACTAGAGTTAGGTGTGACTCTCTAGGGCTAACTTGGAATCTAGCACATATGCATGTAGCAAACATTATATCTAGCCTACTGGCTATAAGGTACAATAGAGAGCCAATCATTGCTCTATATGTTGTCTGATCAACTGGTTTCCCATGTTCATCAGCATCCAATACAGCATTGGTAGGCATGGGTGTTTTCATACAAGATGCCTCAGACATACCAAATCTCTTAACCAATTCTTTAGCATACTTGGTTTGAGAAATAAATATGCCTTCAGCATGTTGCTTGACTTGTAATCCTAAGAAGAAGGACAGCTCACCCATGCTACTCATTTCAAATTTAGAATGCATAAGCTTGGAAAATTTTTTGCATAAGTTTGAATCAGTAGAACCAAAAATAATGTCATCTACATAAATTTGCACCAGTAGGGTATGGGACTTATGGGTTCTAATAAAAAGAGTTTGGTCTACTCTCCCCCTAACAAAATCATTTTCCAGAAGAAAGCATGCTAGGGTCTCATACCATGCTCTAGGAGCTTGCTTGAGACCATATAATGCTTTATGCAGTTTGAAAACATAATCAGGGTGAGTTAGAGAGATAAAACCTGGAGGTTGTCTAACATAGACTTCCTCTTTGATGTCCCCATTGATAAATGCACTCTTTACATCCATCTGGTATACTTTGAAACTTTTGTGGGCAGCATAAGCTAGGAATATTCCGATGGCCTCTAACCTTGCAACTGGTGAAAAGGTCTGATCATAGTCTATTCCTTCTTGTTTGAGAGTACCCTTGAGCAACTAGCCTTGCCTTGTTTCTGACTATGACTCCTTGATCATCCAGCTTATTTTTGAAGACCCACTTTGTTCCAACAATGGGATGATCTTTTGGCTTAGGCACAAGTTCCCAAACCTTGTTCCTTTCAAATTGATGCAGCTCCTCTTGCATTGCAATGATCCAGTGTGGATCTTGCTCTGCATCTTGAATGGATTGAGGCTCAATTTGAGATAGGAAGCAAGTGTGCATCAGGTTCTGGTTGACCTGATTTCTGGTTTGCACACCAGCTGAGATCTCTCCAATTACTTGGGTGATTGGATGATCTCTTGTTATTACTAAATCAACAGGGGGTGTTGATTGTTCACCAGCCTGTGTTGTTGTCTCCTCTAGTGGAACAACAACTGGCTCTTCAGGATGATTTTCTTCAAGATGTTGCACTTCTTCATCATCACTGCTTTCATTCTTTTACTGAATAGGTTGAGAGGTTGTGTCCTCTTCTTTAACCTGTAATCTGTCCATACCTTCTGATATGGATTGTACCTGCAAGGGTTCTTTGGTAGAAGTAGACTTCTCCTTATAATACATGTTAGTCTCATCAAAAGTAATGTGAACAGATTCTTCAATTTTACAAGATGATTTATTATATACCCTATAGGCCTTGCTGATCATGGAGTATCCCAGAAACACTCCTTCATCAGCTTTAGCTTGGAATTTAGCTAGATATTTCTTGTCATTATTATGAATATAACAAATACAGCCAAAAATTTTAAAATAATTTACCTTAGGTTTCTTCCCTTTGAGCAATTCATAGGGAGTCTTGCCCTTTAGTTTATGTATCAGGCTTCTATTTAATACATAGTTGGAGGTGTTCACTGCCTCAGCCCAAAAGGATAGAGGTAGGTGAGCATCTGTCAACAATGTAGTAGCAGATTCAATTAGGGTTCTATTTTTCCTTTCAGTTACCCCATTTTGTTGAGGAGTTCTAGGAGCTGAGAAAGTATGCCTGATCCCTTCACTTTGACAGAACTCTTGCATAAGAAGAGAATCAAACTCTGTCCCATGATCACTTCTGATCAGGGCAATGTGAGTGTTGAACTCAATCTGTATGCATTTGAGAAACTCTGTCAAACATTTAAAGTTATCAGACTTCTTCCTCAGAAAGAATACCCATGTGAATCTTGAGAAGTCATCTACAACTACTAAAGTATAGGACTTCCCTCCTAGGCTTTGTACTGATATGGTTCCAAAAAGGTCCATGTGCAACAGGTACAGAATCCTAGGTGAATCACTCTTATTAATTGATTTAAAACTACTTTTAGTTTGCTTGCCTAATTGACAAGCCTTGCAAAGTCCTTCCTTCTTGTAGGGACCAGAAGGTAGTCCTCTAACAAGGTTGTCTTTGGATAGCCTAGCAATGGTTCTAAGGTTAATATGCCCTAGTCTCTTATGCCATAAAATATTAGGTTTTGAAATGGAATTGAATAAACAGATATCTACTTTAGAAGAAAGAAAATCTACTAAGTAAATGTTACCTGTCCTTTTACCTGTTAACACAGTTGTGTTATTCTCTGACTTGATCTTACACAGGGATTTGTTGAAGGTCACCTTGTATCCTTCATCACATAGTTGACTGATACTTATCAAATTGTGCTTCAGCCCTTCCACATATGCCACCTTCTTAAAAGTGACTGAGCCTATCTGAGCAGCACCATATCCTTTGGTTTGACCAAAATTTGAATCACCAAAAATCACCTTGGGTCCAAGTTTGGTTATGAAGGATGATAGGTTCTCCTTGTTCCCTGTCATGTGCTTTGAGCACCCACTATCCAGATACCATTATTGGTTAGATACTGGATAGGTCTTCACCTGCACATAAACAGCTTATTTGTTTTTGACCCAGTTAACCTTGGGCCTAGGTTGATATCCCTTAAATTCTGAAACAAAAGACATCCCAGGTTGATCCTTATAACCTTCAGGGTGGTATCTCCTAGGAGGTACTATCCATTCAGTATAGGGGTTGAAGCCTTGGGATGTGGGACCTCTAGGACTGAATCTAGATGTGCCATTGAAGGAATGTTCACAGACCTGATCTCTGTTCGACCATCGTCGAGCTGAGGTCGACGATCTTGGGTCAGATCGTCGATCTCTGTTCAAAGATCGATTATGGCGAAGTTCAGAGTTTGGATATCGTCGATCTGAGGTCGACGATCTGTGGTTAGATCGTCGAGCTCTGTTCGACGATCGTCGAGCTCTGCTCGACGCAATCTGTTGAACTGGATTTTTCTCTGACAGATCTGCATTCTTCCTAGCTACCTCTATTACTCCCTTTCCTTTGTCAGAGACAAATTTGATTGGAGTTGTTAATATTATAGGTTGGCTAGATGAGGCACCCAAGCCCAGTGTACTGTTGAATCTAGAGTTCACTGTGCTTGTAATGTCCATCAGTCTGATACTTCTCCCATTTAGGGATTCTTCAAACTTTTTAGCTCTTGACAGTTCACTTTCCAGTGAAGCTATCTCCTCCCTACAGCATTCTAACTCCTCAGAGAGTTTGAGGTTATTTGAGCTTAGGACACTGTATTCAGATAATTTATTTCTGAGAGAGATTATCTCTTTTTCAGATCTTAATAAATCCAAGCACAATGTCTTAAATTCATTTTTGAAGCCCTCAGAATTAAAATCAAAAGAGCTAATTACCTGATCTTCCTCTGGTTGATTTTCTGAATCTGAATCTGATTCTTCATCAGAGTTTTGCTGTGAGGCATTGATAGCCATCATGCAGAATTCTTTCTCATCAGCATCATCTTCATCATCACTGGAGCTAGATGAAGTTTCAGAATCTTCTTCTGTCTCACTCCATGTCTCAGCAACAAAACCCTTTCTTGTATTTTTGTTCCTGCTAGAGGAGGCTTTGTCTGAGCTGTTCTTTTTTAAATCTTTTTCTTTTCTTCTTTCTCTTCTATCCTTTCTGTCCTTGTTCTTGTTCTCTGGACAGTCAGGCACAATGCGGCCTGGTTTCCTGCAACCAAAGCATATGATTTCTTTGTTATTATTATTTGACTTGTCATACCTTGGTTTGTCATGTCCTTTGTATGGCCTTTTTCTGAAGTCCTTTCTGGCTAGTTTGTAGAATCTTTTGGCCAGTAGGCTGACCAATTCCTCATTGCCTGTGAGTTTTTCTTCAGGCTGATCTTCAATAGCTTTGAAAGCTATTGACTTCTCTTTCCTTGAGGCTGGTGAAGCAGCCTTCTGTTCTTCCTCTCTGTTCTTGATAAGCAGCTCATAGGATTTGAGCTTTCCTAGGAGAGTTTCAGTAGTGATTTCATTTAGACTTCTGGCATTTTTGATTGGCCAGATTCTTGAGTCCCAAGTACTAGGGAAGCACATTAGGATCTTGTCATTAAGCTCAGTCAATGAGATTTCTTTATCCAAGGTCCTTAGCTCATTGACAATCAGACTCAATCTGTTATACATATCTGCTACTGACTCAGTCTCTCCTTTCTTGAAATTCTCATATTGGGTTATGAGGTGAGATCTCCTGTCTTTCCTTTCATCAGCAGACCCTGAGACAATTTCAGAGAGCTTGTCCCAAATTCCTTTGGCTGAGTTGCAGTCTGCTACTTTCTGAAATATCTCATCAGACATTGTCTGAGCTAAGATGTTCATGGCCTTTGCATCTGCAGTTTTCCATTTCTTTATGTCTGCATCTGTTCCTGAGGGAGGTAGAACAGCATTTGTGCTTGATCTTTCTGGTGGACTTGGACAAACTGTCAAGACAGAATTGAAAATATCTTCATCAATAGAGTTCATGTATAATTTAATCCTTGCCTTCCAAAGTGCAAACTTAGATAGATTGCACACTGGAGGTTTGGTGCTTGCATAATCCTTGTTTTGTGCCATGTCTTAGAGTAAAATATATTATAAGAAGAAATATCCCTCTTAAAAGATAGATTTTGCCAAGGATCACTTGGTTCAGGTGTTAGCCTGTATGAGCAACCAACCTGCCTCTGATACCAATTGAAAGTGAGGATAAGATCTATCTCAACTCTAGAGGGGGGGTGAATAGAGTTTATTCAAATAAGTTTCACAGCTTTGAAAATATCAACACATATAAAATTTAATTTACACTATAGTGTAGAGTGCTAGAAAATAATTAAAGAAACAAGAAACTAAGAGCACAGCACACAGCAACAATCAAACAAACAATCCAGAAGGCACAAGGAAATATAGTGGTTCCCCAAAAACCTGGGTACATCCACTCTTCTACCACCCTTGGTAGGAATCCACTCAGGATGAGTTGATCAGGTGTCCTGACACCAATGAGCTTTTGTCAAGGTGCTCAAAAACCAAAACTGGATTTTTTGATAAGGTGTCTTGCCACCACTGAGTTTTGACAAGGTTCTCAGAACCAGACAGAACTTTTGAAGAGAGTTCAAGAACCCTTTTACAACAGGAAAATAAAAAGGAAAAGGAAATGAAGTTGTCTTCTCTGTTCTCAAATCAAATGAGAGAAGACTAGTGGATCTTTGTTGTCAAAGTTCCCCCTGAGATGTAGACTGGTTCAGGAAGGGAAGCTTTGCTCTAGGGTGATAGGTCTTCAGAACTTTGATCTCCAGCAAAAGATTGTTTCAGCAAGAAGACTGAGAAATGAGGTGTCTGGAGTTCTTTTGATGAAGTTGTGAATGCTTGTTAGTAAACAAGAAGATTCTTATGTCACAGTTCTTCTGTTCTTCTTTTGCTATCAGTATTCTGTATATTGTGTATTCTTCTGTATATGTTTTTTATTGAAAAAGGAAGATCTTATTCTCTGAAGAATTCTTTGTCCAAAGTAGCCGTTGGCAGTCATAAAAGTCTTCCATAAGGAGTCTTGTCTTCTAGAGAAAAGTCCAGCAAACATTCTCTGAATAATACCTTGAAACTTGCTCCAGAATAAAGACAAACGGCTGGCAGATCTTCTTGTCATAAATGCTGATAATATTCAAAAACATTCCAAAGAATAACAGCATTTGAATCCTTAAAAGACGTCGATCTCTCAGAGGAATCGTCGATCTGAGCTCCACGATCGTCAAACTGAGCTCAGAGATAGAATGAGATCAAGCAGACAGAAAACGTCGACCTGAGCTCAAAGATCGTCGACCCGAGCTCAGCGACCTGAAGAATAACTGAAGAGAGATCGTCGATCTGAGCTCGAAGATCGTCGACCGGAGTTCGACGCTTCATCAAGTTGAGCTCAGAGAGCGTCGAACCGAGTTCGACGTTTCGTCGACCTGAGCTCGACGAGAATTGCCTTAGACTTAGCTCTTCAACCTTGATCTTGGAATGGTCTTGGGGGCAGCTTCAAACCTAAGTTCTAAGCCCTAGACTCATTCTAATGTTGACCTTTACAACTATACAACTAGGTCAACCTGGTTTCCTAAGACAAACATAGTGATCCTTACCCAAATTAGTAATAGGGTGTTCCAACAGGTTGTTTCCTTTTGGTTGTTTTGCTTGTTTAGTCTCGGTGATTGGGAACGCTGTTTGTATACCGTGCTTAGAGGAGATTCCCGTTATTCGCGGTTTCGCTAATGTGTTTCCTGATGACCTTCCTGGTCTTCCTCCCGATCGAGATGTCGAGTTTGTGATTGATTTGGAACCGGGTATGCGTCCTATTGCTAAGGCACCGTACCGGATGGCCCCTCGTCAGCTAGAGGAGTTGCGAGTCCAGTTAGATGAGTTGTTGGCAAAAAGGTTTATCAGGCAGAGTTAGTCGCCTTGGGGTGCTCCTGTTCTATTTGTGAAGAAGAAGGATGGGTCGATGCGCCTTTGCATCGACTATAGGGAGTTGAACAAAGTCACTATTAAGAATAGGTACCCTCTGCCGAGGATCGATTACTTGTTTGATCAGTTGCGCGGTAGCACAGTGTTCTCCAAGATCGATCTTCGTTCTGGCTATCATCAGCTTAGGATCCGTGAGGCAGATATTCCACGGACTGTGTTTAGATCAAGGCATGGACATTTTGAGTTCTTGGTGATGTCGTTTGGTCTGACCAACGCACCATCAGCTTTCATGGATATGATGAACCGGGTGTTCAAGGATTTCCTGGATAAGTTCGTTGTGGTTTTCATCGATGACATGTTGGTATATTCTCGCAATGCTGAGGAGCATGAGCAGCATCTGCGCTTGGTTCTATCGGAGTTGAGGAATCACAAGTTATTTGCCAAGTTGAGCAAGTGCGAATTTTTGTTGCCTCAGGTCTCGTTTCTTGGCCACGTGGTGAACAAGGATGGGATCTCGGTTGACCCGAAAAATATTGCAGTAGTGATGGATTGGAGTAGGCCGGGAATGCCCAAGGAGATCAGGAGCTTCCTAGGGTTGGCCGGCTACTACAGGAGGTTCGTGGAGGATTTCTCTACCCTAGCGCACCTTTGACCAGGGTTACTCAGAAGAACGCGGCCTTTGTTTGGAGCGAGAAGTGTGAAGAAGCCTTCCTGGAGCTAAAGAACAGATTGTGCACTGCTCCCGTCCTGACCCTTCCTACTGAGGGTGTGGAGTATGACGTTTACGTGGATACTTCACATGTTGGTTTAGGTTGCGTGTTGATGCAAGTAGGAAAAGTGATTGCGTATGGGTCAAGGCAATTAAAGACTCACGAGAGAAATTACCCTACGCATGACCTTGAGTTTGCAGCGGTGATTTATGCGTTGAAGGTGTGGAGGCACGGGTTGGTCGTGACAGAACCCTAGGAGTCGGTTGGTCGTGACAGAACCCTAGGAAGCCCAAAAATTGAAATAAATCGACCGAGATTTCGGGTCACGGGTTGGTCACGCCCGTGACCGACCCGTCACGCCCGTGACCTAGGGCGTGACTCCTTCGACGATCGTCGATCTCAGGGAGACGATTGTCGGGCGCAGAATTTTCAACCCGGCCTTGTCACACCCGTGACCAAGGTGTCACGCCCGTGACCTAGGGCGTGACCACCCTTCGACGACCGTCGATCTCAGTTCGACGGTCGTGGACCTCAGAATTTGCCATTCGGGCATGTCATGCCCGTGACCAAGGTGTCACGCCCGTGACCTAGGGCGTGACCACCCTTCGATGACCGTTGATCTCAGTTCGACGGTCGTGGACCTCAGAATTTGCCATTCGGGCATGTCACGCTCGTGACCAAGGTGTCACGCCCGTGACCTAGGGCGTGACCACCATTCGACGACCGTCAATCTCAGTTCGACGGTCGTGGACCTCAGAATTTTCCATTCGGGCATATCACGCCCGTGACCAAGGTGTCATGCCCGTGACCTAGGGCGTGACCACCCTTCGATGACCGTCGATCTCAGTTCGACGATCGTCGACCCCAGAATTGGCCACCCGGGCCTGTCACGCCCGTGACCTATGTGTCACGCCCGTGACATTGACCGAAATGACGGTTTAGGCCCGAAATTATTCTAACACGCGTGGAAAAAAATGCTGGTGTGGGAAGTTACACCAGGAGTAATTATGGGTCGTTCCTACTGTAATTTCTTAATAAAATAAGGAGATGTGGTCCAATAGGAAACCGCCAACTGGACATACCTTTTTATCTTCCACCATTTCTTATCAATTCACCGTAACCGAAATGTTATTAAGAGGAGCCTTCATGACCATTAAGGCTTTACCCTTTCACCTCCCCACTAGCTGGCTTATAAAAGCCCACTTGGAGCAAGAGGAGAAGTTTACACGCTCAATCAAATAAATTCAGACGTTTGCTCTTGCTGTAGGAGAAGTTCAGCAACGCCACCACCGCGCCATGGCACCCCGTCGTTCATCTCGCCTCCAAACCGCGAACAAGGTCCTCCTCTGCTTCTTCTCTCATGGGTAGATCTTAGGATTCTTAGAAAGGAAGTTTGTGCTCAACAGAGCCGGACCTATCTCTCGTTTTCACGAAAAACCATGAAAAAAATGTATTTTCGAGTTCGCCGGAAACCGCCACCTCCGGCGGCCAAACCACCGCCGACCGCTAGCCATCGCCTCGACGGAGGTCGTGGTGGTGGTGGCTGGCCAGGGAAGTGACCGGACGGCCGGCGACAGATCACGGAAATGTTACAGGAAAAATGGTTTTCTGAGTTCCGTTTTCGGTTTCATGTAGAAGATGAACAATAAAATCAATTTTATAATATATAAATTATGTATACAATACATAATGGAAGATAAATTATCTGAGTACATTTTGAGGCTGCAAAATGAGGCACTTAGATGCCGTTTTAGGAAAAATGACCAGTCACGAAAGTTGTAGCCCTTTGAGTCTAGTTTAATTTAAAATTGATTTCAACCCGTTTTGTTAAGCGGTTCGACCGTAGCACCCGTTTTAGTGGGGGCTATACTTAGAGTTGGGCAGAAATTAAAATGGATGCCCACTCTTCGTCCCTTGTCCAAATGACCTGAAATTTGGACCGGGAGTTAACCGTAGCTATACCTAAGGGCAGACCAAAAATGGGAATTTTTGGAGACACTTTACCTAAAGTTTTTGTTTCAATTTAATTAAGTTAGAGAAATTTATTTAAGTGGCCAAATGACCTCCAAACCCTCCCAAATTTTGGTGAGTGGTCCCTAGCAATAAAACCTAGATCTGTACAAAATTCCAACTAGTTTGGAGGAGTTTTGGGTAGGAAATCTTCTACCCTTAACTAGGCATTAGCGAGACATCTTTTAGTAAAAAGTGCACTAAGAGTGTGGAAAGGTCAAATCACCTCAACAGAGGCTGATTTTCTGACCTCTGACTTAGAAGGGTGTTATAACCTGCTTGGAGAAAAATGGTGAGGTTTAGGGTTGATTTACCCTAGAATCCAAGCTCAAACCCTAAATGAAGGGTTTTGAGGGTTATGAAGGACATGGGGGCAATTGCTCTTGTATTGCCTTGAAACTCTGTAGAGTTGACAAAGGCCTGATAAGAATTGTCTGGATGAAATCTTGGAGAGTTTGGAGACAAGTAGATACCTTAAAAACCCTAACCTTAGTTTTAGGGTAAAATATCAAATAGGTAAATCCAGTCACTAAACCTTACTTAAAAGCTGTGAAATTTGGGTAGAGTGAGTTTTGGATCAGGTAGAACTTATAGCAATTTTTCTGGAATTTTATGTTGATTATTGCTAGCACTTCATTTGTAAAGCTTGTTATGGCCTTAAATGATGTTTTAATTGTTTAGAAAATTTTGTTCATTGAAACCTCCTGAAATCTTCGAGGTAAATGTTTTAGGTCACAATAGTTGCCCCTGAATTTTTGTATGATTTTTAGTTGAGTAATTCTAGTACTTCATTCACAGATGTTAGAAAGGGGTTTTATGGTTTAAAAATTAATTATGGATGATATACTTGTTGGAAAATTATGAAACCTGGCCAATGTTATTTTGAATGTCTTATCTGCTTAGTATAATTAATTTACAATTTTTTGGATGGATATTTTCTGTACTTGATTCATAAATAACAAAAGATAGAGATTATTTCTAAAATAGTTTTAGTGCCCTTTTGATGATAGAAAAATTGTGATATCTTGGATTTACCATATTGGGATAACATAATATTTATATAAAATTTGTTGGACATCTTACATGAGAACTTAGGGTAGTTCATGTTCAAACTGGTAGCCATTAGGATTTTTGGGAAAATTAATTAAATGACAGATAAATTAGGAAAATTACCACATTCTGGATTTAGGCCATTTATATCCTGATAAGTCTCCAGTAAATAATTAAGGGCATTTGGATAAGTTTGAGATCGTTGCATAACTAGTTCGTCATATAGTCTAGGTCGGTCTGCATATAGCAAATTTGTGAATTGAAATAAGACATGATCCGAGAAAGTCATTGGAGTTAATCATTTTGTCTGGGTGGACAATTGTGGATGATATCACGATAGGATGGTATGAAGAGTAGTGAGAAGTGGTGATAGTTAGAGTTAAGGGGTGCTCGGGTTCGACGAAAGATCGTCTTCCCCGAAGGGTGGAAGGTTTAAAATCACCCTAGGATAGTCTATCGTAATATGAGAAGGGAATCGGGTTAAGGGAGATCAACCAATAACATTAAGTGCCTTGCGAAAGGGAACTTCGGGTCGTAATGCCGCCGTCTTGGTTCCTAGTGCCCCTTGAGAGCCCTTCACGGGGAATACCGGGGGCAGTCCTGGGCTAACGTAAACTGTAATAACAAACCGACAAGAGTAACTTAGTAACTAGGGTTGCACCCTTCACAAACACTGTTGTCACAGGAAGATTGATGAGAGCTTCGGCTCGGATGGTTAAGAGACGGACGGGATGGTCCGGGGAGCTTCGGCTCGATTGGTTTGGAGACGGACGTTTTGGTCCGGGGAGCTTCGGCTCGGCTTTGTGTGTTTACGATTAAACTTGCATGTGCATAAAAGGGAATGAAAATTAAGGTGGTGGGTCTTCGGTATTGGAGGGTTGATGCACCGACGCCAATACGCTGACTCGGCAAGTGTGGTTAGCACTTTGCCAACAGAAGTCTGGTGCGCCAGCCGGCAAGAGTACGCAGGCGTCCGCTTAGTGCACCAAGCGTTGAGGCGTACGATAGGTCTGACCGGTAGTGCTTTACTGGTTTAGAGGTGGGCGAGGCCCAACCCACCGCTTCCGTCTGCCACTACGGAGGTATCCTGGGAGGTAACGGCTCCGAAAGGGGGAACTAAAGGTCTGTGTGCACAGAGTCGGGTGTGTGAGTTGCACTTGCATGTTTCATCAAACCCACTTGCATGTCATAGCATAATCGATTCATTTAACCCTGACACCTAAAGTATAAGTGGTATGGGACGCTTATACGTTAGGACCTGCAAAACAACCCCTTGGTCTATAAGCTTGTGTGGGCAAGTTTATAAATCAAAGGTTAATTTCAATATATATACATGTTGTGGTTTGATAACCGACACCCCAACGTATAGGTGGTATGGGACACTCTATATGATGGGAGCCTCGCAGAAGATCCCTTAGCTTGTGCGCTTTCGCACATAAGTTAAGGTTACCTTTCTTATTTTTTGTTTCTGTTATATTAATATAGAATTGCTAGATTAGTTCCGCTGCCATTTGTTTCTTGATTAAATCTCCACTTTCATGTCCTTCCCTTTCTTCCTCTCCGCTCGGTACCTAGGATCCATGGGGGAAGGGGTAGGGGATGATAGGGCTTAGTCTTTATGACTAACGGTTTTCGAACCATATCATATTAGGGGATCACGGAGCCCAGCATGGAGGAGCAGCCCAGGAGGCTGGTACGCTTGGAGATGGGGCAGTCTAGCACTAGAGTCCAGACTGCAGGGACCGTGAGTCCTGACCTTCAGTAGAGTTTTAGTTTTGCTTCCGCATTGAGTGATTTTGTAGTGAGGACTTGATGTACCGGGCATGAGCCCTTATATTTCTAGTATCATTGTACTCAGATGTTTTCTGTGGACACTCCCTTCATGGAGTTTATATACATGTGATTTATTATTGTGGACTGCATTACTCTTACTTCAATTATTGTGCTACCTTTCTGTGATCGAATTGGCCGGCAGAATCGGCGTCTTGTGGTGATGACCCTTTAGGACGTGAAGGTGTCACCGCAAAGCGGCGACTCTGGGCCTAAGACGCCGGGTTTTAAAAAGAAAAAAAAGGGGGTCTTACAAGTGGTATCAGAGGCGAAACATCGATCAGAAGAAAGTAGCAGTCCACAAACCCTCGGTCACCCCCGCATGAGTTTAGTTTGGGGGCAAACTAAGTAGCGGAAGCAGTGGTGTGCCCAAATGGGGATCACATATAAATTGTCCACTTTTATTTAAGATTGAATGTTTTCTCAGTATGGGTTTTTGTTACGCAGCCTCCAGCACAGCCTACGCCACAAGGCGGAGTTCAGCAGGCTCAGGGTGTTGCACCACCTCCACCGGTCCCCACTCCTTTCCTTCAGTCAAACATGGGACAGACTCTGACTGCCATCCTGGAGGCCTTCAGGGCCCAGCAGGTTCCGGCCCCGCAACCAAATCCGGGGGCCAACTGGCTAATCATCTTCCGAGGACTGTCTCCCCCGTCCTACTTGGGGACAAAGTCGGCAGTTCGGACGGAAGAGTGGCTGGATATCATGTTCGAGATGCTGAACGGGATACGGTGTCCCTGGGAGGAGAGGGTGGCTCTGGTTGTCTCTTGCCTGGAGTCCCATGAAAAGAGGTGGTGGAAGACGCTGTTGGACACGACATTTGCCGATAGGGAGGTTGCGGAGGTTACCTGGGAGGAGTTCAGGGCCGCACTGCTAGAGCATTTCGTTCAGCAGTCGGCCAGGGATGATTTGGAGGAGCGGTTCTTACAGTTGACGCAGGGCACCCGGACCGTGGTGGAGTACCATCGAGAGTTCGACCATCTGGCTCGATACGCAGATTCCTACCAACTGGACGAAGCAGGGTATATCAGGAGGTTCTATAAGGGCCTGCGGGAGGACTTGAGGGAGGCTTTGTTGTTTGTATCTGACGGGCCCATCTCCCGAATTTTGGAGATGGCAAAAAGGATTGAGGCAGTTTGGCACGCCACCCGGGGCCAGAAGCGGTCAGCAGAGGATCAGGGACGGAGAGGTAGAAATGACCAGTGGCGAGGTGTTGTACCAGAGGGGAGGAGGACAGAGGACCAGCCTCGTCAGGATGTGAGGCAGGAGCCGAGGGACAGGTGATATTGTCCCCTCAAACTCTTCGGATGCAGGAGATGCCGAGACCCGGGGGAATGGCGTATACCCCACCAGAGTGCTTCCTTTGTCATCAGATTGGGCACATTCGGAGGAACTGCCCCATGAGGAGGGCACCACCTCCAGCACCACAGGGCGGCCCACCAGCTCAGCATTACGGAGGCCGAGGATGTGGCCGCGGTCGTGGATACCAGGGGGAGATCGTAGACAGGAAAGGGAGCAGGTATATGCCTTGGACCTTGTGCAGCCTCGGAATCCGGAGCAGGTCATAGCAAGTACGCTACAATGCCTCTTTATTTTCATAGAATTTCCCTTTCAATGGTTAAAACTTTGAACCGCACTAGATAGATTAGTAAGGAAAGTAAAACTCACTATAGAACCCTAAGATATTTAATCACCCCAGGTATAGTCTTCATCAGCGGCAAGCCGGCCCGCACGCTGTTCGATACTGGAGCTACTCACTCCTTTGTGTCGGAGACGTTCGTAGAAGTACTGGAAGGCGTGGAGCGGTTCACAGGCTCGAAGATGAGGGTGCGACTACCGGATGGATCTGAGCTCCTTACCACAGATCACTGCAATATGGAGGCATAAATTGGTGGAAAGGCATTCGAGGCTCCAGCGACGATTTTGAAGCTGACGGACTACGACCTGATCCTGGGCATAGTATGGCTGCACTGGAACCATGCCCGGATTGAATGCCAGGCGAAGAGGATCACCATGAGACACGGGGACTCTTTCATTATCATTGAAGGTATAAGACCTGTCTCTCGTATACTCTTATCTTCGGTACAGGCTGTTAAGGCCCATCTGCAGGGAAAGGAGGTCTATCAGATTCTATTTGAGATGGCGGAAGTTAAGGAGTCGGTGACAGACATCCCGGTGGTGCGAGATTTCGCTGACATCTTCCCAGAGAAACTGCCAGGACTACCTCCACACCGAGAGAAAGATTTTCAGATACAGCTTGTGCCGGGGGCCAAGTCGGCATCTAGGGCCCCTTATCGGATGGCCCCGAAGGAGTTGGCAGAGTTTCGGACTCAGTTGCAGGAATTGGTTGAGGCAGGATTTGTTAGACCGAGTTCCTCGCCATGGGGAGCCCCGGTCCTATTCGTGTAGAAGAAGGATGGGACACTTCGCCTGTGTATCGATTATCGAGCACTAAACAGGCTGACCGTCCGGAATACCTACCCACTCCCACGGATAGACGAATTGTTCGACCAGCTGGAGGGAGCCCATTATTTCTCGAAGCTGGACTTGAGGTCAGGATACTACCAGCTACGGATCCAGGAGGAGGATATCCCGAAGACGGCCTTTAGTAGCAGATATGGCCTGTATGAGTTCACCGTGATGCCCTTCGGGCTCACGAATGCTCCGTCGGTGTTCATGAGTCTCATGAACCGGGTTTTCGAGGCCTACTTGGATGTGTTCGTCATAGTATTCATAGACGACATCCTGATCTACTCTAGGACAGAGGAGGAGCACACTCGGCATCCGGCACTGACTTTGGAAAGGTTGCGGGAGCATCGCCTTTATGCGAAATTCAGTAAGTGTCAGTTTTGGTTGAAGGAGGTGGCTTTCCTAGGCCACATTATCAGCGGAGCCGGGTTGGCGGTGGATCCGGCAAAGATTCAGGCAGTCCGTGATTGGCCGCAGTTAAAGACAGCCACCGATGTACGAAGTTTCTTGGGACTTGCCGGGTATTACTGGAAGTTCGTGGAGGGGTTCTCTCAAATTGCCCTCCCACTCACGTCTTTGACGAAGGAGGCACCTTTCGTTTGGACCCCGCAGTGCCAGGCGGCGTTCCAGGAGCTGAAGGACCGACTCATCTCAGCCCCTATTCTGGCCCTTCCATCTGGAAAGGAAGGATTCCAGGTGTACACAGACGCATCATACAAGGGGATGGGAGCAGTGCTGATACAGAACGGACACGTCATAGCATATGCCTCCCGCCAGCTGAAGACCCATGAGAAGAACTACCCAGTGCACGACCTTGAGATGGGAGCGGTCATTTTTGCTCTGAAGGTCTGGAGCCATTATCTTTATGGAGTCCACTGCGACATCTACTCCGACCACAAGAACCTGAAATACGTGGACAAACAAAAGGAGCTGAATATCAGGCAGAGGCGCTGGGTGGAGTTTTTAGCAGATTATCAGTATGAGATGCACTACCATCCAGGGAAGGCAAACGTGGTGGCCGACGCGTTGAGCCGGAGAGCTGCCACTTCCGAAGCTGGGCCCCAGGTTATGTCCATGGAGCTAGTCCGGTCATTTAGAGATATGCATATATCCCTAGTGTCCGAGGATGATCCAGAGCTGTATAGGGAGTATCTGACATCGATGGTGGCCATAGACGATATTCGGGATCGCATTCGGGACGAACAGAGGACAGATGCGTGGGCAGAGCCGATGTTCCGAGCCTTGGAGGAGGGTTCGACAGGAGATTATTCCCTGAGAGATGGATTACTACATTTCAGAGGCAGAGTATATATACCCGCAGGAGGCCAGATCCGAGAGGATATTATGACAGAGGCGCATTGCAGCCGGTACTCTGTGCACCCAGGGTTCACAAAGATGACCGCTGATCTGAAGAAGATGATGTTTTGGCCGGGCATGAAGAAGGACATTATGTACTTCGTGACCCATTGCGAGCCGTGCCAGTTGGTGAAGGCGGAGTGCAAGAACCCCGCAGGATTGTTGCAGCCACTCCCGGTGCCGGAGTGGAAGTTTGACGATATAGCTATGGATTTTATACATGGTCTTCCCCGGTCTCGGACGGGGAATGACTCGATCTGGGTGATTGTTGATCGGTTGACGAAGGTGGCCCGCTTTATACCGATCAGGAAGGGTGACTCGGTGGGAGTGCTGGTACGGAAGTTCGTGGAGCAGAATATCCGATATCATGGCGTGCCCCGGACGATAGTGTCGGACCACGATGGACGGTTTACATCCAGGGAGTGGCGGTCAGTGCAGGCATACCTGGGCACCCGATTGACTTTTAGTATGGCCTTTCACCCGCAGACGGACGGGCAGACAGAGCGCACCAACAGGACGTTGGAGGATCTACTACGATTGTGTATACTGGACCGAGGGGAGCCGTGGGAGAAGATGTTGCCGTTAGTCGAGTTCTCCTATAACAATAGCTACCAGTCCAGCATCAGGATGGCGCCTTATGAAGCCTTGTAAGGAAGAAAATGTAGGACCCCGCTTTCTTGGGTTCAAGACGAGGATCCGAAGGTGTTGGGATCGGATTTTGTTGAAGACACCGAGGCTCAGGTGAGACTGATCAGGGATAGGATGTTGGAGGCGCAGAGCAGACAAGCTAAGTACTATGACGCCCGACATCGTCAGGTGGAGTTTCAGGTAGGGGACCGAGTGTTCTTGAAGATCCGGCCCATGCACGGAGTCTCACGAGTGCGCGGTCGGAGGAAGAAGCTCAGCCCGAGGTATATGGGCCCTTACCGGATCCTGGAGCGGATCGGACCCCTAGCCTACAGGCTAGAGTTACCACCAGAGCTGGCAGCTCTACACGACGTCTTCCACATTTCTTCGCTGAGAAGGGCTCTACTACGCCCGGAGCAGCAGATTTTGACCACTGAAGGGCCGGTAGCTTCAGACCGATCTGTTCACTTGGAGCCGATCCGGATCGACGACAAAGGATTACGGATCTTGCGCCGCAAGAAGATCCCCTTAGTCAAGGTTCTGTGGAGAAACCACAGTCAGGAGGAGCACACCTGGGAACCGCAGGACCTGATGAGGCAAAAATACCCGGAGTTGTTCAGTCAGGTATACCTCACCACCTCTTGGTATACTATAAATTATCTTCTTGTACAAAACCGGTAAGATTAGATAAGGAAAAATTGAGAACCTAGGCATGCGCAGGAAAGTAGGGGCTAATCTTTTGTTTATTGGGGAGATTGTCTTCGTTTATCAAACAAGTAGTCGCTTGAACCCAATAGAAAAAAAATCGTATGGGATGTTACAAGTTTAATTTATTCCGATAGAAATCCCCGTAGGCTCAACCTCAATTTCGGGGACGAAATTTTTGTTTTGTTTATTGGGATTTGTAACATCCCATTTCCGGCTAGACCCCTAGGAGTCGGTTGGTCGTGACAGAACCCTAGGAAGCCCAAAAATTGAAATAAATCGACCGAGATTTCGGGTCACGGGTTGGTCATGCCCGTGACCGACCCGTCACGCCAGTGACCTAGGGCGTGACTCCTTCGACGATCGTCGATCTACGGGAGACGATCGTCGGGCGCAGAATTTTCAACCCAGCCCTATCACGCCCGTGACCAAGGTGTCACGCCCGTGACCTAGGGCGTGACCACCCTTCGACGACCGTCGATCTCAGTTCGACGGTCGTGGACCTCAGAATTTTCCATTCGGGCATGTCATGCCCGTGACCAAGGTGTCACGCTCGTGACCTAGGGCGTAACCACCCTTCGACGACCGTCGATCTCAGTTCGACGGTCGTGGACCTCAGAATTTGCCATTCGGGCATGTCACGCCCGTGACCAAGGTGTCACGCCCGTGACCTAGGGCGTGACCACCCTTCGACGACCGTCGATCTCAGTTCGACGGTCGTGGACCTCAGAATTTTCCATTCGGGCATGTCACGCCCGTGACCAGGGTGTCACGCCCGTGACCTAGGGCATGACCACCCTTCGACGACCATCGATCTCAGTTTGACGATCGTCGACCCCAGAATTGGCCACCCGGGCCTGTCACGCCCGTGACCTATGTGTCACGCCCGTGACATTGACCGAAACGACGGTTCAGGCCCGAAATTATTCTAACACGCATGGAAAAAAATGCTGGTATGGGAAGTTACACCAGGAGTAATTATGGGCCGTTTCCTACTGTAATTTCTTAATAAAATAAGGAGATGTGGTCCAATAGGAAACCGCCAACTGGACATACCTTTTTATCTTCCACCGTTTCTTATCCCTTCACCGTAACCGAAATGTTATTAAGAGGAGCCTTCATGACCATTAAGGCTTTACCCGTTCACCTCCCCACTTGCTGACTTATAAAAGCCCACTTGGAAAAAGAGGAGAAGTTTACACGCTCAATCAAACAAATTCAGACGTTTGCTCTTGCTGTAGGAGAAGTTCAGCAACGCCACCACCGCGCCATGGCACCCCGTCGTTCATCTCGCCTCCAAACCGCGAACAAGGTCCTCCTCTGCTTCTTCTCTCATGGGTAGATCTTAGGATTCTTAGAAAGGAAGTTTGGGCTCAACGGAGCCGGACCTATCTCTCGTTTTCATGGAAAACTAAGAAAAAAAATGTATTTTCGAGTTCGCCGGAAACCGCCACCTCCGGCGGCCAAACCACCGCAGACCGCTAGCCATCGCCTCGACGGAGGTGGTGGTGGTGGTGGCTGGCCAGGGAAGTGACCGGACGGCCGGCGACGGATCACGGAAATGTTACAGGAAAAATGGTTTTCTGAGTTCCGTTTTCGGTTTCATGTAGAAGATGAACAGTAAAATCAATTTTATAATATATAAATTATGTATACAATACATAATGGAAGATAAATTATCTGAGTATATTTTGAGGCTGCAAAATGATGCACTTAGAGGCCGTTTTAGGACAAATGACCAGTCACGAAAGTTGTAGCCCTTTGAGTCTAGTTTAATTTAAAATTGATTTCAACCCGTTTGGGTAAGCGGTTCGACCGTAGCACCCGTTTTAGTAGGGGCTGTACTTAGAGTTGGGCAGAAATTAAAATGGATGCCCACTCTTCGTCCCTTGTCCAATGACCTGAAATTTGGGCAGGGGGTTAAACGTAGCTATACCTGAGGGCAGACCAAAAATGGGAATTTTTAAAGACAGTTTGCCTAAAGTTTTTGTTTCAATTTAATTAAGTTAGAGAAATTTATTTAAGTGGCCAAATGACCTCCAAACCCTCCCAAATTTTGGTGAGTGGTCCCTAGCAATAAAACCTAGATCTGTACAAAATTCCAACTAGTTTGGAGGAGTTTTGGGTAGGAAATCTTCTACCCTTAACTAGGCATTAGCGAGACATCTTTTAGTAAAAAGTGCACTAAGAGTGTGGAAAGGTCAAATCACCTCAATAGAGGCTGATTTTCTGACCTCTGACTTAGAAGGGTGTTATAACCTGCTTGGAGAAAAATGGTGAGGTTTAGGGTTGATTTACCCTAGAATCCAAGCTCAAACCCTAAATGAAGGGTTTTGAGGGTTGTGAAGGATATGGGGGCAATTGCTCTTGTATTGCCTTGAAACTCTGTAGAGTTGACAAAGGCCTGATAAGAATTGTCTGGATGGAATCTTGGAGAGTTTGGAGACAAGTAGATACCTTAAAAACCCTAACCTTAGTTTTAGGGTAAAATATCAAATAGGTAAATCCAGTCACTAAACCTTACTTAAAAGCTGTGAAATTCGGGTAGAGTGAGTTTTGGATCAGGTAGAACTTATAGCAATTTTTCTGGAATTTTATGTTGATTATTGCTAGCACTTCATTTGTAAAGCTTGCTATGGCCTTAAATGATGTTTTAATTGTTTAGAAATTTCTGTTCATTGAAACCTCAAGAAATCTTCGAGGTAAATGTTTTAGGTCACAATAGTTGCCCCTGAATTTTTGTATGATTTTTAGTTGAGTAATTCTAGTACTTCATTCACAGATGTTAGAAAGGAGTTTTATGGTTTAAAAATTAATTATGGATGATATACTTGTTGGAAAATTATGAAACCTGGCCAATGTTATTTTGAATGTCTTATCTGCTTAGTATAATTAATTTACAATTTTTTGGATGGATATTTTCTGTACTTGATTCATAAATAACAAAAGATAGAGATTATTTCTAAAATAGTTTTAGTGCCCTTTTGATGATAGAAAAATTATGATATCTTGGATTTATCATATTGGGATAACATAATATTTATATAAAATTTGCTGGACATTTTGCATGAGAAATTAGGGTAGTTCATGTTCAAACTGGTAGCCCTTGGGATTTTTGGGAAAATTAATTAAATGTCATATAAATTAGGAAAATTACCACATTCTGGATTTAGGCCATTTATATCCTAATAAGTCTCCAGTAAATAATTAAGGGCATTTGGATAAGTTTGGCATCGTTGCATAACTAGTTCGTCATATAGTCTAGGTCGGTCTACATATAGCAAATTTGTGAATTGAAATAAGACATGATCCGAGAAAGTCATTGGAGTTAATCATTTTGTCTGGGTGGACAATTGTGGATGATATCACGATAGGATGGTATGAAGAGTAGTGAGAAGTGGTGATAGTTAGAGTTAAGGGGTGCTCGGGTTCGACGAAAGATCGTCTTCCCCGAAGGGTGGAAGGTTTAAAATCACCCTAGGATAGTCTATCGTATTATGAGAAGGGAATCGGGTTAAGGGAGATCAACCAATAACATTAAGTGCCTCGCGAAAGGGAACTTCGGGCCGTAATGCCGCCGTCTTGGTTCCTAGTGCCCCTTGAGAGCCCTTCACGGGGAATACCGGGGGCAGTCCTGGGCTAACGTAAACTGTAATAACAAACTGACAAGAGTAACTTAGTAACTAGGGCTGCAACCTTCACAAACACTGTTGGCACAGGAAGATTGATGAGAGCTTCGGCTCGGATGGTTAAGAGACGGATGGGATGGTCCGGGGAGCTTCGGCTCGGTTGGTTTGGAGACGGACGTTTTGGTCTGGGGAGCTTCGGCCCGGCTTTGTGTGTTTACGATTAAACTTGCATGTGCATAAAATGGAATGAAAATTAAGGTGGTGGGTCTTCGGTATTGGATGGTCGATGCACCGACGCCAATACGCTGACTCGGCAAGTGTGGTTAGCACTTTGCCAACAGAAGTCTGATGCGCCAGCCGGCAAGAGTACGCAGGCGTCCGCTTAGTGCACCAAGCGTTGAGGCGTACGATAGGTCTGACCGGTAGTGCTTTACTGGTTTAGAGATGGGCGAGGCCCAACCCACCGCTTCCGTCTGCCACTACGGAGGTATCCTGGGAGGTAACGGCTCCGAAAGGGGGAACTAAAGGTCTATGTGCACAGAGTCGGGTGTGTGAGTTGCACTTGCATGTTTCATCATACCCACTTACATGTCATAGCATAATCGATTCATTTAACCCTGACACCTAAAGTATAAGTGGTATGGGACGCTTATACGTTAGGACCTGCAAAACGACCCCTTGGTCTATAAGCTTGTGTGGGCAAGTTTATAAATCAAAGGTTAATTTCAATATATATACATGATGTGGTTTGATAACCGACACCCCAACGTATAGGTGGTATGGGACACTCTATACGATGGGAGCCTCGCAGAAGATCCCTTGGCTTGTGCGCTTTCGCACATAAGTTAAGGTTACCTTTCTTATTTTCTATTTCTGTTATATTAATATAGAATTGCTAGATTAGTTCCGCTGCCATTTGTTTCTTGATTAAATCTCCACTTTCATGTCCTTCCCTTTCTTCCTCTCCGCTCGGTACCTAGGAGCCATGGGGGAAGGGGTAGGGGATGATAGGGCTTAGTCTTTATGACTAACGGTTTTCGAACCATATCATATTAGGGGATCGCGGAGCCTAGCAAGGAGGAGCAGCCCAGGAGGCCGGTACGCTTGGAGATGGGGCAGTCTAGCACTAGAGTCCAGACTGCAGGGACCGTGAGTCCTGACCTTCAGTAGAGTTTTAGTTTTGCTTCCGCATTGAGTGATTTTGTAGTGAGGACTTGATGTACCGGGCATGAGCCCCTATATTTCTAGTATCATTGTACTCTGATGTTTTCTGTGGACACTCCCTTCGTGGAGTTTATATACATGTGATTTATTATTGTGGACTGCATTGCTCTTACTTCAATTATTGTGCTACCTTTCTGTGATCGAATTGGCCGGCAGAATCGGCGCCTTGTGGTGATGACCCTTCAGGACCTGAAGGTGTCACCGCAAAGCGGCGACTCTGGGCCTAAGACCCCGGGTTTTAAAAAAGAAAAAAAAGGGGGTTTTACAAGTGGTATCAGAGGCGAAACATCGATCAGAAGAAAGTAGGAGTCCACAAACCCTCGGTCACCCCCGCGTGAGTTTAGTTTGGGGGCAAACTAAGCAGCGGAAGCAGTGGTGTGCCCAAATGGGGATCACATATAAATTGTCCACTTTTATTTAAGATTGAATGTTTTCTCAGTATGGGTTTTTGTTACGCAGCCTCCAGCACAGCCTACGCCACAAGGCGGAGTTCAGCAGGCTCAGGGTGTTGCACCACCTCCACCGGTCCCCACTCCTTTCCTTCAGTCAGACATGGGACAGACTCTGACTGCCATCCTGGAGGCCTTCAGGGCCCAGCAGGTTCCGGCCCTGCAACCAAATCCGGGGGCCAACTGGCTAAGCATCTTCCGAGGACTGTCTCCCCCGTCCTACTTGGGGACAGAGTCGGCAGTTCGGACGGAAGAGTGGCTGGATATCATGTTCGAGATGCTGACCGGGATACGGTGTCTCTGGGAGGAGAGGGTGGCTCTGGTTGTCTCTTGCCTGGAGTCCCATGCAAAGAGGTGGTGGAAGACGCTGTTGGACACGACATTTGCCGATAGGGAGGTTGCGGAGGTTACCTGGGAGGAGTTCAGGGCCGCACTGCTGGAGAATTTCGTTCCGCAGTCGGCCAGGGATGATTTGGAGGAGCGGTTCTTACAGCTGAAGCAGGGCACCCGGACCGTGGTGGAGTACCATCGAGAGTTCGACCATCTGGCTCGATACGCAGATTCCTACCAGCTGGACGAAGCAGGGTATATCAGGAGGTTCTATAAGGGCCTGCGGGAGGACTTGAGGGAGGCTTTTGTTGTTTGTATCTGACGGGCCCATCTCTCGGATTTTGGAGATGGCAAAAAGGATTGAGGCAGATTGGCACGCCACCCGGGGCCGGAAGCGGCCAGCAGAGGATCAGGGACGGAGAGGTAGAAATGACCAGCGGCGAGATGCTGTACCAGAGGGGAGGAGGACAGAGGACCAGCCTCGTCAGGATGTGAGGCAGGAGCCAAGGGAACAGGTGATATTGGCCCCTCAACCTCTTCGGATGCAGGAGATGCCGAGACCCGGGGGAATGGCGTATACCCCACCAGAGTGCTTCCTTTGTCATCAGATTGGGCACATTCGGAGGAACTGCCCCATGAGGGGGGCACCACCTCCAGCACCATAGGGCGCCCACCATCTCAGCATTACGGAGGCCGAGGACGCGGCCGCGGTCGTGGATACCAGGGGGTAGATCGTAGACAGGAAAGGGAGCAGGTATATGCCTTAGACCTTGCGCAGCCTCGGAATCCGGAGCAGGTCATAGCAGGTACGCTGCAATGCCTCTTTATTTTCATAGAATTTCCCTTTCAATGGTTAAAACTTTGAATCACACTAGATAGATTAGCAAGGAAAGTAAAACTCACTATAGAACCCTAAGATATCTAATCACCCCAGGTATAGTCTTCATCAGCGGCAAGCCGGCCCGCACGCTGTTCGATACTGGAGCTACTCACTCCTTTGTGTCGGAGACGTTCGTAGAAGGACTGGAAGGCGTGGAGCGGTTCACAGGCTCAAAGATGAGGGTGCGACTACCGGATGGATCTGAGCTCCTTACCATGGATCACTGCAATATGGAGGCAGAAATTGGTGGAAAGGCATTCGAGGCTCCAGCGACGATTTTGAAGCTGACGGACTACGACTTGATCCTGGGCATGGTATGGTTACACTAGAACCATTCCCAGATTGACTGCCAGGCGAAGAGGATCACCGTGAGACACGGGGACTCTTTCATTATCATTGAAGGTATAAGACCTGTCTCTCGTATACTCTTATCTTCGGTACAGGCCGTTAAGGCCCATCTGCAGGGAAAGGAGGTCTATCAGATTGTATTTGAGATGGCGGAAGTTAAGGAGTCTGTGACAGACATCCCGGTGGTGCGAGATTTCGCTGACATCTTCCCAGAGAAACTGCCAGGACTACCTCCACACCGAGAGCAGGATTTTCAGATACAGCTTGTGCCGAGGGCCAAGCCGGCATCTAGGGCCCCTTATCGGATGGCCCCGAAGGAGTTGGCAGAGTTTCGGACTCAGTTGTAGGAATTGGTTGAGGCAGGATTTATTAGACCGAGTTCCTCGCCATGGGGAGCCCCGGTCCTATTCGTGAAGAAGAAAGATGGGACACTTCGCCTGTGTATCGATTATCAAGCACTAAACAGGCTGACCGTCCGGAATACCTACCCACTCCCACAGATAGACGAATTGTTCGACCAGCTGGAGGGAGCCCATTATTTCTCGAAGATGGACTTGAGGTCAGGATACTACCAGCTACGGATCCAGGAGGAGGATATCCCGAAGACGGCCTTCAGTAGCAGATATGGCCTGTATGAGTTCACCGTGATGCCCTTCGGGCTCACAAATGCTCCGTCGGCATTCATTAGTCTCATGAACCGGGTTTTCGAGGCCTACTTGGATGTGTTCGTCATAGTATTCATAGACGACATCCTGATCTACTCTAGGACGGAGGAGGAGCACACTCGGCATCTGGCACTGACTTTGGAAAGGTTGCGGGAGCATCTCCTTTATGCGAAATTCAGCAAGTGTCAGTTTTGGTTGAAGGAGGTGGCTTTCGCCACATTATCAGCGGAGCCGGGTTGGCGGTGGATCCGGCAAAGATTCAGGCAGTCCGTGATTGGCCGCAGTTAAAGATAGCCACCGATGTACGAAGTTTCTTGGGACTTGCCAGGTATTACCGGAAGTTCGTGGAGGGGTTCTCTCAAATTGCCCTCCCACTCACGTCTTTGACGAAGAAGGAGGCACCTTTCATTTGGACCCCGCAGTGCCAGGCGGCGTTCCAGGAGCTGAAGGACCGACTCATCTCAGCCCCTATTCTGGCCCTTCCATCTGGAAAGGAAGGATTCTAGGTGTACACCGACGCATCATATAAGGGGATGGGAGCAGTGCTGATGCAGAACGGACACGTCATAGCATATGCCTCCCGCCAGCTGAAGACCCATAAGAAGAACTACCCAGTGCACGACCTTGAGATGGGAGCGGTCGTTTTTGCTCTGAAGGTCTGGCGCCATTATCTTTATGGAGTCCACTGCGACATCTACTCCGACCACAAGAACCTAAAATACGTGGACACACAGAAGGAGCTGAATATCAGGCAGAGGCGCTGGGTGGAGTTTTTAGCAGATTATCAGTATGAGATGCACTACCATCCAGGGAAGGCAAATATGGTGGCCGACGCGTTGAGCCGGAGAGCTGCCACTTCCGAAGCTGGGCCCCAGGTTATGTCCATGGAGCTAGTCCGGTCATTCAGAGATATGCAGATATCCCTAGTGTCCGAGGATGATCCAGAGCTATATAGGGAGTATCTGACATCGATGGTGGCCATAGATGATATTCGGGATCGCATTCGGGACGGACAGAGGACAGATGCGTGGGTAGAGCCGATGTTCCGAACCTTGGAGGAGGGTTCGACAGGAGATTATTCCCTGAGAGATGGATTGCTACATTTCAGAGGCAGAGTATATATAACCGCAGGAGGCCAGATCCGAGAGGATATTATGACGGAGACGCATTGCAGCCGGTACTCTGTGCATCCGGGGATCACAAAGATGACCGCTGATCTGAAGAAGATGATGTTTTGGCCGGGCATGAAGAAGGATATTATGTACTTTGTGACCCATTGCGAGGCGTGCCAGTTGGTGAAGGCGGAGTGCAAGAACCCCGCAGGATTGTTGCAGCCACTCCCGGTGCCGGAGTGGAAGTTTGACGATATAGCTATGGATTTTATACATGGTCTTCCCCGGTCTCGGACGGGGAATGACTCGATCTGGGTGATTTTTGATCGGTTGACGAAGGTGGCCCGCTTTATACCGATCAGGAAGGGTGACTCAGTGGGAGTGCTGGTACGGAAGTTCGTGGAGCAGTATATCCGATATCATGGCGTGCCCCGGACGATAGTGTCGGACCGCGATGGACGGTTTACATCCAGGGAGTGGCGGTCAGTGCAGGCATACCTGGGCACCCGATTGACTTTTAGCACGGCCTTTCACCCGCAAACGGACGGGCAGACAGAGCGCACCAACAGGATGTTGGAGGATCTACTACGATTGTGTATACTGGACCGAGGGGAGCCGTGGGAGAAGATGTTATCGTTAATCGAGTTCTCCTATAACAATAGCTACGAGTCCAGCATCAGGATGGCGCCTTATGAAGCCTTGTATGGAAGAAAATGTAGGACCCCGCTTTCTTGGGTTCAAGACGAGGATATGAAGGTGTTGGGATCGGATTTTGTTGAAGACACCGAGGCTCAGGTGAGACTGATCAGGGATAGGATGTTGGAGGCACAGAGCAGACAAGCTAAGTACTATGACGCCCGACATCGTAAGGTGGAGTTTCAGGTAGGGGACCGAGTGTTCTTGAAGATCCGGCCCATGCACGGAGTCTCACGAGTGCGCGGTCGGAGGAAGAAGCTCAGCCCTAGGTATATGGGCCCTTACCGGATCCTAGAGCGGATCGGACCCCTAGCCTACAGGCTAGAGTTGCCACCAGAGCTGGCAGCTCTACACGACGTCTTCCACATTTCTTCGCTGAGAAGGGCTCTACTACGCCCGGAGCAGCAGATTTTGACCACCGAAGGGTCGGTAGCTTCAGACCGATCTGTTCACTTGGAGACGGTCTGGATCGACGACAAAGGAGTACGGATCTTGCGCCGCAAGAAGATCCCCTTAGTCAAGGTTCTGTGGAGAAACCACGGTCAGGAGGAGCACACCTGGGAACCGCAGGACCTGATGAGGCAAAAATACCCGGAGTTGTTCAGTCAGGTATACCTCACCACCTCTTGGTATACTATAAATTAGCTTCTTGTACAAAACCGGTAAGATTAGATAAGGAAAAATTGAGAACCTAGGCATGCGCAGGAAAGTAGGGGCTAATCTTTTGTTTATTGGGGAGATTGTCTTCGTTTATCAAACAAGTAGTCGCTTGAACCCTATAGAAAAAAAAATCGTATGGGGTGTTACAAGTTTAATTTATTCCGATAGAAATCCCCGTAGGCTCAACCTCAATTTCGGGGACGAAATTTTTGTTTTGTTTATTGGGATTTATAACATCCCATTTCCGGCTAGACCCCTAGGAGTCGGTTGGTCGTGACAAAACCCTAGGAAGCCCAAAAATTGAAATAAATCGATCGAGATTTCGGGTCACGGGTTGGTCACGACCGTGACCGACCTATCACGCTCGTGACCGACCTATCACGCCCGTGACCTAGGGCGTGACTCTTTCGACGATCGTCGATCTCAGGGAGACGATCGTCGGGCGCAAAATTTTCAACCCGGCCCTGTCACGCCCGTGACCAAGGTGTCACGCCCGTGACCTAGGGTGTGACCACCCTTCGACGACCGTCGATCTCAGTTCGACGGTCGTGGACCTCAGAATTTGCCATTCGGGCATGTCACGCCCGTGACCAAGGTGTCACGCCCGTGACCAAGGTGTCACACCCGTGACCTAGGGCGTGACCACCCTTCGACGACCGTCGATCTCAGTTCGACAGTCGTGGACCTCAGAATTTGCCATTCGGGCATGTCACGCCCGTGACCAAGGTGTCACGCCCGTGACCTAGGGCGTGACAACCCTTCGACGACCGTCGATCTCAGTTCGACGGTCGTGGACCTCAGAATTTTCCATTCGGGCATGTCACGCCCGTGACCAAGGTGTCACGCCCGTGACCAAGGTGTCACGCCCGTGATGTAACGCCCCGCCTTTTCAGCGATTATTTTTATTCTCATTTGGGCGTTACGATGACGCGTTTCCGTGGCTTGTGCCATGTGTGGAGTATGGTTTAGCTCCTTAGAACTGAGTGCCCTGTTTGGTAGCCTGTTGGCAAGATCTCCCTAGCTAACCGAGTCGTTTTGGTGACCCGGTGTGGCCTCTCGGGGGGATGTTTGTGTTTGGCTTTGTTTGGGTGTAACTCGAGTTCTGTTCGTCGAAAGGTAATTTCGACTTCGCCGTTGTGTTCGTAGCGTGGGTATTTAGCTACGGTGCGAATTTCGTCGAATTCCGAGGTGATTTGGTTTTCGCGTAGTTTTGGGTGCTTAATGTAATTTTATAAATAATTATATAATTATATAATTATATATATATATATATATAGGAGAAAAGCCCGATCTTCTTCCTCATCGCAAAACCGCCGCCCTATCGCACGGAGAAACCGCCTCCCCTTCCGCCGGCGATTCCGGGCTCGTTCGTGGACGGATTTCGATTCCGAAGGCGGCGTTGTCTTGCTCTCCCTTAGATCTTCATTTCGGCGGTAAGATATTCGTTTTTCGTGGAGTTTTCATGAGTTGGAGATTTCGGTTTTTGGAGGTTTTTCCGCCATTAATGGCCGGGTGCTTGTTTTAGGGTTGCGGCCGTTCTGATCCGTGCGAAGAAGAGGAAAGCAGCCCAAGTTTCGCCGGAGATTGAGGCAAGTGGTATTCTTGCCCTTGCCAAGTGTTTTTCTTTGATTTTATTTGCTGAAATTGAAATCCCGGTTAGCCCAGGTTAGAGGCCTTGTTGTTCTCGTTTTCTTGCTAACTATAGGGCTTAGTTCTTCCTACTGAAACCCCCCCCCCTATGTTGTGATGACTGGAATCCAAATTGTCGGCGTGAAGCCGTTGTTTTCCTTCATTTTTGATTGTTGCTCCGGTTCGGGCGTAGCCGAGGGGGAGTGTTAGGAGGGGGGTGTGGTTGCCAATTTTCCCTCGTTAGGATATTATTCGAGTGGTTAGGCATAGTTTGAATGGTAGTAGCGTGAGACGTTGATAGTTGTCTACTGCTACTGCAGTGGCGTGAGTCGTGTGCGCGTTCCGGTATCGTTCGGAAAATTCCAAACGGTACAGGTTAGTCGCGCACGGTCATCAACCGTTAGGGCGCACGACCACTGGTCGTGTGCCTCTGTTCGTGCGCGTATAAATTTCATTTTCCAAAGTTCTGTCTCGGCAATCGCACGAGCGCTGGCGACAGTGCGCACGACCACTGGTCGTGCGTTACTGATCGTGCGCAGCCATTAGATTTTTCTCAGGTTTTCCGGGCCCATTACGCACGACCATCAGCCTTGAGTGCGCACGACCACTGACCGTGCGCCACTGATCGTGCGCTGATGCTTAGCTTTTTGTCTGGTTCCCAGGTTCAACTCGCACGACCATCAGCCTTGGGTGCGCACGACCACCGACCGTGCGCCACTGATCGTGCGCCTTGTATTTTTCTCGTTTGCTAGACGCATTTAGCGGGTTTCGAGTGCGGGGATTCAGATACTCAAGTGGCAGGCAACTACCCGAGTTCTGGATCTTCTGCCTTGGTCGTTCGGCTATCGTCGAGGTTCGTATTCTTTAGCGGTATTGTGGGTAGTAACTTTATTTTGGCGGCGAGTGAGGCTAGCTCACTCAATGCCAAAGTTTGGGTAGGCACTGAGTGGGTTTCACTCAACGCCTAGTCGTGTTGGTTTATTTCAACACTCGTTCCTTACCATGAATTCCGTGCTTGAGTGAATTCCTTGTTATGTCTTGAGTTTTCTTTGTCGGCCGTGTTCTTCTTTCCGAATGGCCGAATCGTGGGTCGTGGTTAGTAGTGGTGTTGTAGCTCTTTATGGGGGTGGAGTTGTGTGATACAGCCAAGGCCACCCATGGATTTCTTGCTCCAGGTACGGGCTGGGCATGTCGGGTGGAAGGTCCCTTGTGTTTTCACGTGTTGACCCTCGAGCTTTTGACTTGGACATGGTGGATTGGGGGACTGCGTTTGCCTTCGATCCGGTTCCTCGTTGTTGTTTTGCTACTATCACTTCTCGCAGCTTAGGGTGTTAGAAGTTTCTTCCGTGGTAGTTTTGCAGCATTTTGGCTCTTGGCAGCCTAGTAGGCCCTGCAGGATGTGGTTCCTGGGCTGGGTCGTTACTGTTTCTTTGCACGTTGTGCATTTCTTGTGGTCCTGTCTTGGACAGTTGTGACTCTTTCTACTGCATGTTTCCTGTTATTTTTCGTCCTTTTGGTTGACTCTTTCATGCAGTTTCACCTTGACTTTGCTTGCTGAGGTATTCTGTTTTCTTTTGGAATACCCCAGGTTCTGAGCTGTAGCCAGTCTGGAGGCTAGTTGGAGGTGGTGTTGTTGGTGGACTTCCGGACTGTAGAGTTTTGTTTACCTTGTTTGTGAGGTTGTTTTCAGTACTTTCTTACAGACATATATGTGTGCTGGTGGGTTCGTGTCAGGTTGTTGGCGCCCACTAGTAGTTTTTACCTTGTACTAGATATACACTATTGCTGCTACCATTTATTTTTCTGGAGATAGTCTACTTGCTTTGAGAAGGTTTTATGCTAGGTTGCTAGTTATTTTTAAACTATAAATACTATTATAAATGAAGCTCATGATCAGCATGTTTTTATAAACTTAATCACTACTTTCCAAATCACGTACGAAAACCGTTTTCTTATATATATTATATAAACTGAGTGTAGTGTCTTGCATAGTATGAGTGGTTCTCTTGGGACCCTTATGCGCTCTTTAGGGTGTAAAACCTAATCAAAGTATTTTTCCGCAGCGTTTAAATATAGTTTTCTTTTGTGGACTAGATGATCCACTGAGCCGAGGGATACGGACTCTAAACATAACTAATTTTCTATTTCATTAAGCACATGATTTTTCTTGCATAAAGATTGTAGTTGGATTTGCCTGAGCGTCAGCAGTTATCCCCTGCTTGACGTGGCATCATGACGCGTGTTTTCTCTTACTCTGATAATTCTTAATTCAGAGAAAATGCGGGTTGTGACAGTTGGTATCAGAGGGAGGTTGCTTGACAAGTTAGTTGGGCAACCTTCCTTGGATGCTGTTAGTAGTTCAGCATCATGTCATTCACACACCGATATGTCATCAGCACGTCTTGGCAAAAGCACGAACACTACACTCATAGCATAACAGGAAGTATACGGGGCATATTATGTAGTATGGGATGCATAATATGTGTTCGTATATGGATTCACCATAGGGGCTACATGTGAGGGTTATGTAGTATGGGATGCATAACCTCACCACATGACTGCGACTAGCACGTTTTGTTTTTCGTTGCATGGAAATGTTATGTAGTATGGGATGCATAACATTTTCATGTGTACGCCGCTCATATCATGCATTAGGGCCTTTGTTTTTTAGAATGCATAGCACAATCATGCATATCATAACATTGCATAAGCACAACGCGCCAAGCTAAAGATTTGCAGGATGACATATGTACACACATAAGTTTTCAAACTAACATAAGTTCATGCATCCGATCTAGGCACAAGAGTTAGTGAGGTGGTGGTTAACCATCCTAGGATAGGGCATATCATCTAATTTTTTTGTGAAGAAGATAAACTCTCAGAGCAAGTTTAGCAGCTTTAAGTCTATATCTACATATGTATTGTCTGTACTGGTAGTCGGTTCTAGTCGTGGGATTTGGATCTGATTTGCGTTGTATTGATTTTTTTTTTTTAGAATGGCTAGGCGTCCTGCGACTCGATCGACTCCCCTGTCTGAGGGTGAATCTTCCGGAGCTCAGAACGATGCGGTGATCGAGGGTCTGCGTCAGAGTAGCGAAGCTATGGGCAGGCAGTTGGAGGAGGTGCAAGCCCAGATTCAGTCTTTGGTGGCAGTTGTGGCAGGCCAGGCTCAGGGTGCGCAAGTTCCTGCTGGGGGGTTAGCTGTTCCTCCTCCTCCTGCACCCTTGAGACCTCCAGTGGTGGTGCCAGCAGAGATGGCCTTCATCTCGCAGTTTCAGAGGCTGAGCCCTCCCACTTATGATGGGAAGGCAGATTTCATGGTGATAGACGACTGGCTGATCTCCATGGAGGAGATGTTCTCGTACTCTGGGATTTCAGATGATCAGAGGGTGATGATAGCCGCCTATCAGCTTAAAGGTTTGGCTAAGAGTTGGTGGCTGAGAGAGAAGGAGAGCCTGGTAGCCGGATGCTCTTGGGAAGTGTTCAAGGAGATGCTGTTGAGGAAGTTCTTACCCTCGGTCGAGCGTGACCGCCTCATGAATGATTTCCTCTATCTGAAGCAAAGGCAGCTCACGGTGAGTGAGTATGAGATAGAGTTTAGTAAGTTGAGCCGTTTTGCCCCTGGATTGGTCAGCGTTGAGGCTGATCGAGTTAAGCGATTCCTCGGAGGTTTGAGGAGTGAGGTGCAGCAGTTGGCCAGTGCTTATGGGTCAGTGACTTATGCTGGAGTTGTAGAGGCTGCTCTTAAGGTTGAGGCCATTGAGGCGGCGAAGAGCAGAGGCCAGCAGTTGAAGAAGGATAAGAGGAAGTTGGTAGAGGAGAAGAAACCCCTGGTACCCGATGCTGTTCCGGGAAAGAGGAGCAGGGTGGTGTGCAGTTTCTGTGGCCGGTCAGGCCATCCTGTTGAGAGGTGTTTCAAGAAGGCGGCAGCTCAGAAGAAGGAGCAGGTTCATGCGATTCAGGGTGCTCCTAGGAGAGATGTCTCCTGTTCAGTTTGCAAGCGATTCGGGCATGATGCAGCCCAGTGTTGGTCCAGAGATAGAGTCTGCTTTCAGTGTGGGCAGAAGGGACACATTAAGTCGAGGTGTCCTCAGGTCCAGTCAGCTCTTCCTGCAGTTCCGTTACAGGCTTTACCTCCACCTCAGCGTGTGGACAAGGGAAAAGGGAAGCTGAACGTGATTTCTTCCGAGGAGGCTCAGACTTCGACCCAGGTGATCTCAGGTTAGTAGTTGGTTGTTTTTCTTTCTAGCCTGGTAGTTTAGTTGCTAGATTGTTTGCGGTACTGTTGTGCTAGTTCCTTAGCTTTGTGCGTTCCTATAGGGAAATTTAAGGTGAAGAACCGCTGGGCGCGTGTTCTGTTTGACTCCGGCGCTACCCACTCGTTCGTGGCTAGAGCCTTTGTGGAGCGTCATCGGTTGTCTCTAGATCGTGTTCGGGATTCCTTCCGTGTCAAGTTTCCCTCTGGTGAATCTGTGTTGTCAGATTTGGGTATTTTGGATTGCCCGGTTTTGTTGGGGGATTTTCTTGCGAAGGCGGACCTGAAGATGATTGATCTAGAGGACTTCGATGTCATTTTGGGCATGGACTGGCTCTCTCGGTGTGATGCGGTCATTCAGTGCAAAGGAAAGCGCTTGGACTTCATCAGGGACGACGGTCAGCCCGGCAGCGTGTATGCTGATCCGTGTCAGGATTCTCCTGTTCTCTCTGCGGTATGTGTTCAGAGATTGTTTCTTTCTGATAGTTGTGTTTGTTTAGTATCGGCGGTTGGAACCGTTGTTAGCGGGCCACGCTTGGAGGAGATTCCTATTGTTCGTGGTTTCGCCGATGTTTTTCCTGATGATCTTCCTGGTATCCCTCCTGAGCGGGATGTGGAGTTTGTTATTGATTTGGAGCCGGGTACGCGTCCTATTGCTAAGGCGCCGTACCGGATGGCCCCTCGTGAGCTAGAGGAGTTGCGAATTCAGTTAGATGAGTTGTTGGCTAAAGGTTTTATCAGGCAGAGTTCGTCGCCTTGGGGTGCTCCTGTTTTGTTCGTAAAGAAGAAAGATGGGTCGATGCGGCTTTGCATTGACTATAGAGAGTTGAACAAGGTCACTATCAAGAACAGGTACCCTCTGCCGAGGATCGATGATTTATTTGACCAGTTGCGTGGTAGCACGGTGTTCTCCAAGATCGATCTTCGTTCGGGCTATCATCAGCTCAGGATCCGTGAGGCAGATATTCCACGGACTGCGTTTAGGTCGAGGCATGGACACTTTGAGTTTCTGGTGATGTCGTTTGGTCTGACCAACGCACCATCAGCCTTCATGGATATGATGAACCGGGTGTTCAAGGATTTCCTAGACAAGTTCGTGGTGGTCTTCATTGATGACGTGTTGGTTTATTCTCGCAGTGCTGAGGAGCATGAGCAGCATTTGCGTTTGGTCCTATCAGAGTTGAGGAACCACAAGTTATTCGCCAAGTTGAGCAAGTGCGAATTTTGGTTGCCTCAGGTTTCTTTTCTAGGCCACGTGGTGAACAAGGATGGGATTTCGGTTGACCCAGAAAAGATTGCAGCAGTGACGGATTGGAGTAGGCCGAATACTCCTAAGGAGATCAGAAGTTTCTTAGGGTTGGCTGGCTATTACAGGAGATTCGTGGAGGGTTTCTCTTCTCTAGCCGCACCTTTGACCAAGCTGACTCAGAAGAATGTGGCTTTTGTTTGGAGCGAGAAGTGCGAAGAAGCTTTTCAGGAGTTAAAGAGGAGATTGTGTACTGCTCCCGTTCTGACCCTTCCTACTGAGGGCATGGATTATGATGTGTATGTAGATGCTTCGCATATAGGTCTGGGATGCGTATTAATGCAGGATGGAAAAGTAATTGCTTATGGGTCAAGGCAGTTGAAAACTCATGAGCGGAATTATCCTACGCATGACCTTGAGTTTGCAGCGGTTATCTATGCGTTGAAGTTGTGGAGGCACTTACTTTATGGGGCTCAGTACAAGATTTTTACGGACCATAAGAGCCTGAAGTACGTGTTCACGCAGAAGGAGTTGAATCTGCGTCAGCGGCGGTGGCTTGAGTATGTGGCGGATTATGATGTGGAAATCCAGTATCATCCGGGCAAGGCCAATGTGGTGGCCGACGCCCTGAGCCGAAAGACGGGAAAGATCTTTAACCTCTCCGCCGATCGATTAGTTGAGGAGTTCCTCCTTATGGATATTTCAGTGGGATGCTGTAGTTTACGGAGTAGCTTATCAGTGGAAGAGCCGTCCTGGATTTCTTTGACTAGATTGCATCAGAAGGACGATCCGGATTTGTTGCACCTTTTTACCAGGACAGAGAAGGGAGAGTTGCCAGATTTTTCTATTGATGATGCGGGTACCTTGAAGTACCGCGGCAGGTTTTGCGTTCCCGCTGTTGGGAACATTAGGAGTAGGATTTGCAGTGAGGCTCATGGTTCCAGCGTTGCCTACCATCCAGGATCTACGAAGATGTACCGTGACTTAAGGCAAATTGCTTGGTGGTATGGTATGAAAGGAGATATAGCCCGATATGTTGCTGAGTGTCACACTTGCAAGCGTGTGAAGGCCGATCATGGAAGGCCTGGTGGTAAGTTGACTCCGCTAGAGATCCCGACTTGGAAGTGGGAGAGTATATCTATGGACTTCATTACGGGTTTGCCAAAATCCCCGAGAGGATTTGATTCTGTTTGGGTTATAGTGGATAGATTGACGAAGTGTGCTCACTTCGTGCCTTATAAGATTGATTACCCGATGAAGAAGATAGCGGAGTTGTACTTGAATGAAGTCATCCGACTCCACGGTGTGCCGGTTAGCATCATTTCTGATCGAGACTCCCGGTTTACTTCTCGTTTTTGGCAGAGTCTGCAGGAGGGTTTGGGTACGGATCTGAGGTATTCTACTGCGTACCACCCTCAGACCAATGGGCAGACGGAGCGGGTCAATCAGATTGTTGAGGATATGATCAGGTGCTATATTTTAGACCACGGTGGAGCGTGGGATGAGCGTCTGCGACTCATGGAATTTGCTTACAATAACAGTTATCAGGAAAGCTTGCAGATGGCTCCGTTCGAAGCCTTGTATGGGAGGCGCTGTAGGACTCCGTTGTTTTGGGCTGAGGCTGGTGAGAAGCCTTTGTTGGGTCCTGATGCTCTGGAAGAGATGGAAGTCGCCGTGAAGCTTATTCGGGAGAAGCTTCGTTTAGCCCAGGAGAGGTATGAAAAGAACGCCAATCGGCGTAGGTCTGCTTTGGAGTTTTTAGTTGGGGATCATGTGTACCTCAAGGTTTCTCCAATGGTTGGTGTGAAGAGATTTGGTAAAAATCGGAAATTGGACCCAAGGTTTGTGGGCCCGTTCGAGATTTTGGAGCGGATTGGTGTGTCTGCTTATAGATTGGATTTGCCAGCGAACTTCCCTGGTGTTCATAATGTTTTTCATGTTAGCCAATTGCGGAAGTGTGTGCGCAGCAGTGGGCAACTCTTGGACGTTGTGCCCCAGTTGGAGCCCAACCTCTCTTTTGTTGAGGTGCCAGTTCGTATTTTGGATACTCAGGAGCGTGTGCTGCGAAAGAAGTCCATACCGATGGTGAAAGTTCTATGGAAGAATCAGGATTTGGAGAGCGCGACTTGGGAGCTAGAGTCGGCCATGAGGAGGGCGTACCCTCACCTGTTTCGCTGATTGGATCGGTATGTTTCCCTTTGTAACTTCTGTTTGTTACTTTTTCCTTCTTTTGTAGGAGGGTTGTGCGTAAAGTTTCGGGACGAAACTTTCTTTTAGGGGGAGTGACTGTAACGCCCCGCCTTTTCAGCGATTATTTTTATTCTCATTTGGGCGTTACGATGACGCGTTTCCGTGGCTTGTGCCATGTGTGGAGTATGGTTTAGCTCCTTAGAACTGAGTGCCCTGTTTGGTAGCCTGTTGGCAAGATCTCCCTAGCTAACCGAGTCGTTTTGGTGACCCGGTGTGGCCTCTCGGGGGGATGTTTGTGTTTGGCTTTGTTTGGGTGTAACTCGAGTTCTGTTCGTCGAAAGGTAATTTCGACTTCGCCGTTGTGTTCGTAGCGTGGGTATTTAGCTACGGTGCGAATTTCGTCGAATTCCGAGGTGATTTGGTTTTCGCGTAGTTTTGGGTGCTTAATGTAATTTTATAAATAATTATATAATTATATAATTATATATATATATATATATATATAGGAGAAAAGCCCGATCTTCTTCCTCATCGCAAAACCGCCGCCCTATCACACGGAGAAACCGCCTCCCCTTCCGCCGGCGATTCCGGGCTCGTTCGTGGACGGATTTCGATTCCGAAGGCGGCGTTGTCTTGCTCTCCCTTAGATCTTCATTTCGGCGGTAAGATATTCGTTTTTCGTGGAGTTTTCATGAGTTGGAGATTTCGGTTTTTGGAGGTTTTTCCGCCATTAATGGCCGGGTGCTTGTTTTAGGGTTGCGGCCGTTCTGATCCGTGCGAAGAAGAGGAAAGCAGCCCAAGTTTCGCCGGAGATTGAGGCAAGTGGTATTCTTGCCCTTGCCAAGTGTTTTTCTTTGATTTTATTTGCTGAAATTGAAATCCCGGTTAGCCCAGGTTAGAGGCCTTGTTGTTCTCGTTTTCTTGCTAACTATAGGGCTTAGTTCTTCCTACTGAAACCCCCCCCCCCTATGTTGTGATGACTGGAATCCAAATTGTCGGCGTGAAGCCGTTGTTTTCCTTCATTTTTGATTGTTGCTCCGGTTCGGGCGTAGCCGAGGGGGAGTGTTAGGAGGGGGGTGTGGTTGCCAATTTTCCCTCGTTAGGATATTATTCGAGTGGTTAGGCATAGTTTGAATGGTAGTAGCGTGAGACGTTGATAGTTGTCTACTGCTACTGCAGTGGCGTGAGTCGTGTGCGCGTTCCGGTATCGTTCGGAAAATTCCAAACGGTACAGGTTAGTCGCGCACGGTCATCAACCGTTAGGGCGCACGACCACTGGTCGTGTGCCTCTGTTCGTGCGCGTATAAATTTCATTTTCCAAAGTTCTGTCTCGGCAATCGCACGAGCGCTGGCGACAGTGCGCACGACCACTGGTCGTGCGTTACTGATCGTGCGCAGCCATTAGATTTTTCTCAGGTTTTCCGGGCCCATTACGCACGACCATCAGCCTTGAGTGCGCACGACCACTGACCGTGCGCCACTGATCGTGCGCTGATGCTTAGCTTTTTGTCTGGTTCCCAGGTTCAACTCGCACGACCATCAGCCTTGGGTGCGCACGACCACCGACCGTGCGCCACTGATCGTGCGCCTTGTATTTTTCTCGTTTGCTAGACGCATTTAGCGGGTTTCGAGTGCGGGGATTCAGATACTCAAGTGGCAGGCAACTACCCGAGTTCTGGATCTTCTGCCTTGGTCGTTCGGCTATCGTCGAGGTTCGTATTCTTTAGCGGTATTGTGGGTAGTAACTTTATTTTGGCGGCGAGTGAGGCTAGCTCACTCAATGCCAAAGTTTGGGTAGGCACTGAGTGGGTTTCACTCAACGCCTAGTCGTGTTGGTTTATTTCAACACTCGTTCCTTACCATGAATTCCGTGCTTGAGTGAATTCCTTGTTATGTCTTGAGTTTTCTTTGTCGGCCGTGTTCTTCTTTCCGAATGGCCGAATCGTGGGTCGTGGTTAGTAGTGGTGTTGTAGCTCTTTATGGGGGTGGAGTTGTGTGATACAGCCAAGGCCACCCATGGATTTCTTGCTCCAGGTACGGGCTGGGCATGTCGGGTGGAAGGTCCCTTGTGTTTTCACGTGTTGACCCTCGAGCTTTTGACTTGGACATGGTGGATTGGGGGACTGCGTTTGCCTTCGATCCGGTTCCTCGTTGTTGTTTTGCTACTATCACTTCCCGCAGCTTAGGGTGTTAGAAGTTTCTTCCGTGGTAGTTTTGCAGCATTTTGGCTCTTGGCAGCCTAGTAGGCCCTGCAGGATGTGGTTCCTGGGCTGGGTCGTTACTGTTTCTTTGCACGTTGTGCATTTCTTGTGGTCCTGTCTTGGACAGTTGTGACTCTTTCTACTGCATGTTTCCTGTTATTTTTCGTCCTTTTGGTTGACTCTTTCATGCAGTTTCACCTTGACTTTGCTTGCTGAGGTATTCTGTTTTCTTTTGGAATACCCCAGGTTCTGAGCTGTAGCCAGTCTGGAGGCTAGTTGGAGGTGGTGTTGTTGGTGGACTTCCGGACTGTAGAGTTTTGTTTACCTTGTTTGTGAGGTTGTTTTCAGTACTTTCTTACAGACATATATGTGTGCTGGTGGGTTCGTGTCAGGTTGTTGGCGCCCACTAGTAGTTTTTACCTTGTACTAGATATACACTATTGCTGCTACCATTTATTTTTCTGGAGATAGTCTACTTGCTTTGAGAAGGTTTTATGCTAGGTTGCTAGTTATTTTTAAACTATAAATACTATTATAAATGAAGCTCATGATCAGCATGTTTTTATAAACTTAATCACTACTTTCCAAATCACGTACGAAAACCGTTTTCTTATATATATTATATAAACTGAGTGTAGTGTCTTGCATAGTATGAGTGGTTCTCTTGGGACCCTTATGCGCTCTTTAGGGTGTAAAACCTAATCAAAGTATTTTTCCGCAGCGTTTAAATATAGTTTTCTTTTGTGGACTAGATGATCCACTGAGCCGAGGGATACGGACTCTAAACATAACTAATTTTCTATTTCATTAAGCACATGATTTTTCTTGCATAAAGATTGTAGTTGGATTTGCCTGAGCGTCAGCAGTTATCCCCTGCTTGACGTGGCATCATGACGCGTGTTTTCTCTTACTCTGATAATTCTTAATTCAGAGAAAATGCGGGTTGTGACACGTGACCTAGGGCGTGACCACCCTTCGACAACCGTCGATCTCAGTTCGACGATCGTCGACCCCAGAATTGGCCACCCGGGCCTGTCACGCCCGTGACCTATGTGTCACGCCCGTGACATTGACCGAAACAACGGTTCAGGCCCAAAATTATTCTAACACGCGTGGAAAAAAATGCTTGTGTGGGAAGTTACACTAGGAGTAATTATGGGTCGTTTCTGAAAGTGAAGGGATAGATACTACTCTAGAGGGGGGTGAATAGAGTTATCAAATTTTGCACTAGACAAAACTTAATGGTCTACCCAACTCCCTTGGAGTGAAGTGCGGAATGAAAAGATTATAGATTTAGATTTAACCCTATAGCCTAACACAAGTGATGTGCACAAACACAAGCTAACTGTAATTACAGTTAAGGCTTGGAAAACCTAATCAGCAACTAGCAATCCTAGTTATATCTATTCACAGCCACAATGCAGGAATTAAACAAGTGAATCCAGACGACACAAGGAAATTTATAGTGGTTCCCCAAACAACTTGGGTACGTCCACTCTTCTACCCACACGGTAGGAATCCACTCAGGTTTTTGATCAGGTGCCCTGCCACCAACAGGATCTGCTTCAGGTAGATCCAGAAACCCTTTAGACTTTTGATCAGGTGTCTAAAAACCAAGCACAGGTTTTTGATCAGGTGCCCTGCCACCAAGGGATACTTTTGAAGGGAGTAATAACCCTGTACAGGAGGGGGAAGAAGGTTAAGATGTCTTCTCTATTTTACAAAGATTAGAGAAGCACGAAAACTTGCACTGAGCTAGAAAGCTCTAAAGAATCAAGGCTCCCCCTGGCTCAAAGATGTCCAGGTGAAGTCTTGCTTCAGTGCAGAAAACTCTTCAGAAAGCTCTGAAGGAAAAACTACAAGAAGATAAAGAATAATAAAATTAAAGATCTTCAAGCAGCTATCTTCTTCTTCTTCTTCTTCAAGAGAACTCTGAGTTTGAACTTCCTGAAGACAGGAGAACTCAGGTTGAAGAGGAGTAGAAGATCTTAACACTTCTCAGTTAGATGAGTATTGCTGAGAGCAGATGACTTGATCTTTGATGAAGGCTTGAAAGCTTAAGTGAACAACTGGTTAGCTATTAGCTATTGACTATTAACTAGCTTGAATCCTTCTTCAAAGGGTCCTTTTTATAACATCAGCAAGCAACAGCTCTCTTCAATTTAAATTACTTGTCTTCTTCTGAAACTTGAGACCTGGGCTGCAAATAACACACAGCAAAACAAACTCTGCAGCAGGACATCCTATAAAAGGAATGAACCTCTTTCTAAGAAGCTGCAGGATCAAATCAAATAACAGAAGGACTAAATAAAATCACATCAGAGAAATACTCTTTATAGCAAAAAGAAGACTTTTCAGTCTAACGGCTATAAAGGGCTGTCAGCAGATAAAGTAAAATACAAAGACAGCTAATAAGACAAACAACTTTATCTAAAAAGATTTTACTCAGGCAAAAAGAATAGAGCAGATATTGCCTGGAAATATTATCAAAAATCAACTGAAACAACTTGCCAGAAAATGTATTAATTAATTAAATATAATAAATAAATACAAAATATAAAGGCAGACAGAAAGCGTCGAACGACCTTCGGAGATTGTCGACCGACGCACGGAGATCGTCGAACTATCGGGCAGATAGTCGAACGATCCAGATAGTCGACCTATCGAAGAAGATAGTCGAACTACCCCGGCAGATAGTCGACCTATCAGAGCAGATAGTCGAACTATCAGATAGTCGATCTATCAGGACAGATAGTCGAACTATCAAGCGCAAACAGATAGTCGACCTATCAAGCAGATAGTCGACCTACCTCAGAAAATAGATAGTCGACCTATCAACAGATAGTCGACCTATCAAAACAGACCAGATAGTCGACTTATCAAAAGATAGTCGAACTATCAGATAGTTGAACTATCAGGACAGATAGTCGAACTATCAAAGACGACAGATAGTCGACCTATCAACAGATAGTCGACCTATCAAAGCAGAATAGATAGTCGACCTATCAACAGAAAGTCGAACTATCAGATAGTCGATCTATCAGGACAGATGGTCGAACTACCACGCCAAGCAGATAGTCGACCTATCAACAGATAGTCGAACTATCAACGCAGACAGAGCGTCGACCAACTGATAGACGATCGTCGATCAGCCGATAGACGATAGTCGAGCGGCGTTTGACTATAGTCGAACGAAAAACTACTTAACCAAATTCTCAATCTGGAAAAGTGAGGACTCTACAGCTAGACTACTAACCAATGACCATAGATAATTCTTGGGTCAAGGGACTAAAAAGAAAAGACTAAACTCAAATCAAACTAGGGTACCAACAATCTCCCCCTATTTGAGTTAAGTCTCTCAAACACAAAAAAAAATATAGCTAGCTAAAAAGCAATAAAAATAATACAGGAAATAGTTAACAATTAACTAGCAGTTATCAAATAGATAGATAATAGACAAATAAAACTAAGGATCAACAGAGTCAGGCTTAGATACAGAAGAGCTAGAAACAAAAGAGATTTTCCTTAGAGGATCATCAGCTTCTTTCTTTGATAGCTTCAAGTCCTGCACACCAATGATCTTCAATTCTGCAGCCCTAGGGACAACTGCTTCAGGGTGCTTTTCCATGTATTTTGAGGGGTCAAAAACATCAGGATTAACCTGGAACTTTTCAAACTCTTTCTTTCTGAAAGCAGACATGGTGGTTAAACCAGTATTATCTTTTCCTTCTGTCTTTGCTTTTCTTATTTGAGCTGCTCCAACCAGTTCGTGAAAACGAGCCATCCTAAAATTAGGATCAAGCTCAGGACTTTCATAAACAGACTCAGGAGGAGCAGCAACTGATTCTTTATCTTGATTATCTAGATAAGATATGGGAGCAGACTTAGCAAAAAGGTTCTTGCTAGAATTAAAACAGAATAAACTACTTACCTTTTGAAACAGCTTTCTCAGACTGAACTGGCATAGGAGATGGAATTCTTTTCTTTGGAGAAGGAGGAGGGGAAAAAGTTGGTCTTTGAAGCACAACCTCCTTCACTTGTCTTTGAGAGCCAGAGTACGATCTACCTTGCGAACTTTGATAACTTTACCTTGGCTGAGGTTGAAAAGAAGCAGATTTTTTAGAAGAGACAGAAGGATTCGTAGAGAGGTTGCCAGAGGCTCCTGCACTGGGAGGTGGAGGAGGACCTCTGGGTGTCCATCTGGGAGCAGGAGAGTCATATCTCTTAGTTCTCTTTCTTTCTTTCTGCTGGTTCTTGGAGAACCACATCCAATGCTGAAAATCTTTCGATTTGGGGTCAATCCCTTTAAGAATATAGTAAGGAGTATCATTATCTCGGCTGGGAGGAGGAGGAGCAATTGCTTTCCTTTTCTTTTGAGCAGCTTTCCTTTTCTTAGCATTCTCAGACATATCAGAATCATCTTCATCATCAGAATGAGATGATGGAGGATTATCATAAGGATCAAAAGCTTCAGAAACAGCCTTTTCTTTTAACTTCAGTTCAGATTTCTCTCTTTCTTCTTCTATGGCATCCTGAGCCAGAAGGAGGTCTAAATCAAGACCTGGGGAATCATCCCAAATAGTTGACTTTTCAACTTGCAACTCTTTTTCTTTCTCTTTCAAAGAATCTTGTACTCTTTGATTCCAGGCAGCTCTTGCTTTTTCTTCTTCCACACTCAGAACAGGAGTGTCAGCTTTGATTTCATCCTGGTTTTCAGACTCATCTTCTCTATCATCTAAAAAGGAATCCAATTCTGGATCTACTTGAATATTAGTAACAACTGGATCAGCTTCAGAAACAACTGCTATAATCTGAGCAGCTAAATCTTCTCTAATATAATCTGTAGAAATTATGAACACAGATCTGCTAAATAAACAGAAATCATTCCTTCCAGGAATTCACAAACTATCAAATTAATTGACTCATCAACAAAGCGGATGAATGAATTACCTTCATACTTGACCAGCTCCCAAGATTCATCTAGGTAGGATGTAATAATCCCTTCTAGGAAATTTGCAACCACGGGAGTGGTGAGATCTTCTAAGCAGACTTTCACAACAAATTCAGATAACATGATAGCATCAGATATTTCCTTTTCCGATAACACAGAAGCTGATTCTTTTTCAGCTGGAGCAGCCACTACTTGAACTGTCATCTCAGTATCTGTTACTGCTGGAAGGGAGGCAGGAGGCTCTGAGACATCTTCACAGAACATCTCCCCGTGCCTGATTTCAGTGGACACTGAAACCAGGCCCCTTGAGGAAGAGGGCTCAGCAGATTTGGAAAGTGATTTGATGGTAGCGGTTAAGGTATCAATGGAGGAGGCAAGTGGAGCGATTGCCTCTTCAATCATAACTTTGATTGAAGGGGTAATCAACTCCAGAATGCCGGAGATGAGTGCTGGGGTGATCTCAAAAGAAGATGGAAGTGTAGTGGATGGAGCTGCAGCAGATATGGTTGTAGTGCTGGGATGAAGAATGGTGTGGACTGGAGATGGAATAGGAGAAGGAGCTGGAGAGTTAACATGAGTGTTAACTGGAGAATGAATGGGAGACGGAGGGGGAGATGGAATCCTCTCAGAACCTAACAAATCAAAGCTAGGAGCAGATATCCTAGCCTGATGAGCAGGAAGAGGAGAAGCTGGAGGGGAAGGGAAAACAACCGTGGTTGTTTCTCTAACAGGAGAAGGGGAAAGTCGTACTTCAGCTGAAGTTGATGGAACTTCAACTGAAGCAGACAGCAAAGCAGAAGAAGAGGGAAGGGAAGGAGCTGAGCTAGCTTCAACAGGGTGAGGAGCGACCGAATCGGTCCGGGTGCTCTCAAATGTCGCTGGAGCGGGTTTCACAAAGGTTCTCTTCCACTTAGAGAACAGGTTTGGATCCATCTTCTTACTTGCATTTATTGTTGTTGCGGCGGAGACCAGCAGATGGGGATACCTTTCCTTCAGGAAAATTCCAATGACCCTTCCTAGGGTAACTTCCTTCTTACCATTCTTTTTCCTTATCAAATCAAACATTACTGCTGCCCAATTAATCTTTTTCCGATTAACAATTGCACACATTAGTGCAAATTGTTGCCTTGTTATATTATCATGAGCAGAGTGCTTTCCGAGGAGCACTTTTCCGACCAACTCAGCAAGAAAATTAATCTTGAAAGGGAAATTTACTTTGAGCAGCTTGGTGGGAATGCCCTCTGCATGTCCCAGCTCAACTAACATTCTTCCAAAATCTTGAGCATCTTGCTCATACTCTTCTTCACCATTAACTAATCCAAAGATATCAGTCAAAATGGCCGGAGTTAAGATTACCTCTTCTCCGCCGATGGTGCCAGCCATCGAATCGTCGTTGGAGGACGACGTGAAAGCCCATTCCTTGATCTCAGGTATATTTAGCTTAATCCTTGATGACATTAATCTCTCTAGTCCTTGATCCCGGCACAGCTGCAGAACTTCCACGATCCCTGCTTCGCAGCTACTGAACGCGTCAAAATCAACACTGAAGCCTGCATCGAACTTTACAACTGCTAGAACTGCGGGAGAAATCGCCATTGATTGCTGGAGAAAGCGCAAGAAGGACGGCGGAGATGAAGGGGACGAAGCGGCAGAAAATCGCAAGCGGGAAGGCAGAATGCGAAAAGTCACGCTCCGTCGACGATAAAGCAAAAGATCTTTTAACCTAGATCGACTATCGGCTTTATATTAGACCGGAGAAAGTCGATCTATTAAAAAGATACTAGACCCGATGGTCGAACGGCCGTTCGACGATCGGCTCAGAAGCAGAGTAGTCGGACAATCGTTCGACTATTTCTGGCTTCTCAAAACAACAAGCTGTCGTCATACAGAGATCGACGATGAGCTCGACTTGTTCGACTATGGTCGAACGCCGGTCGACGATCTTCAATCAGACAAACTTTCATCAACCATAGGTCGACGATGGGCTTGACCCGATCGACTATCTTCGAACGTCGTTCGACTATCTTCAAACAAGTTTCAACATTGGCAGATAAAGTCACACTTAGTCTCGTCCATTGATCATGCCTAGTTGAACTAAAAAGAACAGATGCTTCTGTTCATCTAAGGGCTTGGTGAATATATCACCTCTCTGAAACTCAGTGGATATGAACTCAAGACAAATCTTGTTCTTTTCCACACAATCTCTCAGGAAATGGTGCCGAATCTCAATGTGCTTCGTTCTAGAGTGGTGCACTGGATTTTGTGCAATTGAGATAGCACTGGTACTATCACACATGATTTTGGTGTTCTTGTGTGAGTAACCATAATCCACAAGCTGGTTTTGAATCCACAGGATCTGTGAACAACAACTGGCAGCTGCTATATATTCAGCCTCTGCAGTTGAAGTTGAGACAGAAGCCTGCTTCTTACAGAACCAAGAGACCAATCTCTCTCCCAGGAACTGGCAAGTTCCTGAGGTGCTCTTCCTGTCAACTCTACAACCAGTATAATCAGAATTAGAATATCCAATTAATTCAAATTCTGACTCAGCTGGGTACCAAAGTCCTAGATTTGGGCATCCCTTCAGGTATCTCAGGATTCTTTTTAGAAGAATTAGATGAGATTCCTTGGGGTTGACCTGGAATCTAGCACAAAGGCATGTAGCAAACATTATATCTGGCCTACTTGCAGTTAGATATAATAGGGAACCAACAATGGCCCTATAATTCTTTTGATCAACTGGCTTGCCGTGATCATCAGAATCAATAACTACATTAGTAGCCATGGGTGTAGGCATTGCTGAAGCATCAGCCATCCCAAATTTCTTTACCAATTCCTTGGCATATTTGGATTGGGAGATGAAGATACCATCAGCATCTTGCTTAACTTGGAGACCAAGAAAGTAAGACAGCACACCCATACTACTCATCTCAAACTTGTAATGCATCAAGTTGGAAAACTTTTTGCATAGTTTGGGATCAGTGGAGCCAAAAATAATATCATCTACATACACCTGAACTAACAGGATTGTGTCTTTGTGATGCTTGACGAAAAGTGTTCTATCAACTACTCCCCTAGTAAAGTTGTGCTCTAACAGGAAACTAGCTAAGGTCTCATACCAGGCCCTAGGAGCTTGCTTTAGTCCATAAAGAGCTTTCTGCAACTTAAACACATGAGAAGGCTGAGTTGAAGAAACAAACCCTGGTGGTTGTTCAACAAACACCTCTTCCTTAAGCTCACCATTCAGGAATGCACTTTTGACATCCATTTGGAACACCTTAAACTTCATGAAGGCTGCATAGGCCAAGAAGATCCTTATTGCTTCTAGCCTTGCAACAGGAGCAAAGGTTTGGTCATAGTCTATACCTTCCTCCTGTCTGTAGCCCTGAGCTACAAGCCTAGCTTTATTCCTTATTATAATTCCATTTGCATCCAACTTGTTTCTATACACCCACTTGGTGCCTATGATCAGTTGGCCTTTAGGTCTTGGAACCAAAGTCCAAACTTTACATCTCTCAAACTGATTGAGTTCCTCTTGTATTGCAATGATCCAGTGGGGATCTAGCTCTGCATCTTTAAAGGTGAGGGGCTCAACCTGTGAGAGGAAACAAGCGTGCATCACATCCTGTCTTAATTGATGTCTTGTTTGCACATCAGCTGATATGTCTCCAATCACTTGAGATGTCGGGTGATCTCTAAGTGTGATAATATCAGCAGGTGGGATGTGATCTTCAGCAACAGTTGGGATTAATTCCTCAGGAGGAATTTGATCTACTGTTGGTGGTACAACAACAGCTTCAACACCTTCAGCAATGTCTTCATCACTGTCTGATTCAGTGATCTGAAGAGTTGATAGTTGAAGAATTTCTTGAGGGGCATCAGGTACCTGCAATGAACTTGAGGAAGGAGAATTTTCCTTCTCCTTGTAAAACATCTGAGATTCATCAAAAGACACATGCACAGATTCTTCAATTTTACAGGTAGATTTGTTATAAACCCTATAAGCTTTGCTTACTTGGGAATATCCAAGCATGATTCTCATTGAAGCTTTTGCTTCAAATTTTCTAATATATTCTTTATTATTATTATGAATATAAACAATACAACCAAATACTCTAAAATAATTAATTTTAGGTTTCTTTCCCTTAAGCAACTCATAAGGAGTTTTACACTTAAGCTTGTGTATCAAACTTCTATTCAAGACATAATTGGCTGTACTAACAGCTTCTGCCCAATAGGAGAGAGGCATGTTAGCATCTGCCAACAATGTACTAGCAGCTTCAATAAGTGTTCTATTCTTCCTTTCAACTACCCCATTTTGTTGAGGAGTTCTAGGAGCTGAGAAGCTATGTTTGATACCTTCTCTCTCACAGAATTCTTGCATGAGAAGAGAGTCAAACTCAGTACCATGATCACTTCTGATCAAGGCCACATGAGTAGAGTACTCAGTCTGCACACATAGTAGAAAGTCTGTAAGGGCTTTGAAGTTATCAGACTTAGTTCTCAAAAAGAAAACCCAACTGAACCTAGAGAAGTCATCTACAATTACTAAGGTGTAATACTTCCCTCCTAAACTTTGTACATTTATTGGGCCAAAAAGGTCCAAGTGTAATAGATACAGGATTCTAGGAGAATCACTCTTATTTACAGATTTAAAAGAGTTTTTGGTTTGCTTGCCTAGCTGACAAGCCTTGCATAGGCTCTCCTTCTTGTAGGGGCAAGAAGGTAAACCTCTAACAAGGTTGTGCTTAGATAACCTAGATATATTTTTAAGGTTAACATGACTAAGCCTCTTATGCCACAAAGAATTATTATTAAGTGTTACTTCATTAAACAGACAGATTTCAGAATGAGATGAATTGAAATCTACTAAATAAATATTACCTATTCTAATGCCTACTAAAACAATATTATTATTTAAAGTAATATTGCAAGAAGAGTTAGAAAATGAAACCTGGTAGCCAGCATCACATAGCTGGCTGACTGAGATCAAATTGTGCTTCAGTCCTATCACATATGCAACTCTCTTGAAAGTGACATCTCCAATTGTGATCCTGTCATAGCCTTCTGTCTGACCACAGCTGGAATCTCCAAAGATAACCTTTGGGCCGAGCTTAACTTTGAATTTTTACAGATGATCTTTATTTCCTGTCATATGCTTGGAACATCCACTATCCAAATACCACTTTGAGTGATTGGATAGGCCTTCACCTGCAAGACATTTATTTAGACAGTGTGGACCCAGGTAACCTTGGGTCCCTTGTTTTTCACATAAGAAAAACTGGAAATATATGAAAATGCAGGCTGAGGGTGATAACCTAGTGGGTGAGATCTCCTAGGTGGGATTCTCCATGCAGATGATGGGTCAACAAACCTAGGGTTTCTATTTTCACTTAGGTTTCTATGGTACTGATTATGATTTTGAAAATCATGTTGAAAACGTCGATCGACGTTCGACGATGGGTGCTCAGATCGTCGACCTTCGTTCGACCATTGAGCTTCCGATCGTCGAGCTGCGTTCGACGCTCTTTGCATTTCTTTAAAAAATTTCTTTCTCTTTTCTCTCTTAGCTTTATTTAGGGTTTTATTAACTAGATTTACTTGCTCAGTGTTCTTCTTTCCACTAGCTGAAATGAAGTTCACTGGAGTTGAAAGATTGTTTTTAAGAAGAACTGGGGGTTCACTGGGAGAAGCTCCTAAGCCTAGTTTGTCATTACCTGACCTAGTGTTAGTCATGCTGGTAATTTCTAACAACTTAAGGCTTCTACCATTAAGTGATTCTTCTAACCTCTTAGACTTAGCTAACTCTATTTTAAGAAATTTAATTTCTTCACTACAAGTAGTGAGATCTTCCTTTAACCTAATGTTTTCTGTAGCAATTACTTCTGAGTCAGCTAACTTACTTCTAAGTTCTTTTATCTCCTTTTCTGAGCTAATCAAATCTAAGCATAAAGATTTAAAATCTAATTTAAATTCTTCAGAAGTGAAGTCATAAGAAGATAGTACCTCATCTTCTGTTGGCATCTCCTCATCTGAATCTGAACTCTCTGCAGCTGAGTGGTTGCTGCAGGCATCTATTGCCATGAGGCAAACTTCTTTTGCCTTCTTCTCTTCCTCATCCTCACTGGAGCTTGAGGAGGAAGATTCTTCATCAGAATCACTCCAGGTTTCAGCAATGAAACCTCTCTCCTTCTTCTTGTTTTTGTAGGAGGATGGCTTGGAGTGCTTCCTGTGTTGTTCTTTTTCTTTCCTCTTGTCTTTGTTTTTCTCCTCTGGGCACTCTGGCAAGATATGTCCAGGCTTCCTGCATCCATAACAAATAATTTCTTTAGCAGGTGAACGATCATACCTTGGTTTGTCTTCATAGCGTGAAGACTTCTTTCTGAACTCCTTTCTCCCCATCTTGAGAAACCTCTTGGCAAACAATGCCATTAGTTCCTCATTTGATTGGCTGCCTTCAGAAGCATCAGCAGCCTTAAGAGCTAGAGATTGCTCTTTTCTTGTTGGAGTGGGGGTCTTCGCTTCAGCTTCAGCTTCCCTTGTCTTCAACACTTGCTCAAAAGACTTGAGCTTACCGAGAAGGGCTTCAGTGGAGATCTCATTTGTACTTCTGGCTTCCTTGATGGGCCAGATCCTTAGATCCCATGTGCTAGGGAAGCACATAAGAATCTTATCATTGACCTCTGTCAATGATATGTCCTTGTCCAGGGTCCTCAGCTCATTGATGATTGAGCTGAGCCTGGTGTACATGGCTTCAACTGATTCAGCATCAGTTTTCTTGAAGTTCTCATACTGTGAGATCAGGTTGGACCTTCTGTCCTTCCTTTCATCAGCTGAACCAGCTACAATCTGGTTTAGTGTATCCCACATGGCTTTTGCTGAGGAGCAGTCAGCAACCTTCTAGAATACCTCATCAGACATTGTCTGAGCCAGTATGTTCATTGCCTTGGCATCTGCTATTTTGGCCTTCTTGTACTCATCGTTGTAATCTGGAGGAGGCACTACACTCATATCAGATGATGAGGCAGTAGCAGCAGCAGGTGCTCTTGGGGGACCTGACAAAATAGAAGCAAAAATGCTTTCATCAATAGAATTCATATATAATTTTATCCTTGCCTTCCAGATGCCAAACTTAGCTAAGTTGCATGCTGGAGGTCTGGTGCTGGAATAATCCTTGGACTGGGCCATGATAGTGAATATCTATAAGCTTTGGTATCTATCAGGATCTTGTGACTTAGGTGTTAGCCTATTCAGTCAGTCAACCTCCCTCTGATACCAATTGAAAGTGAAGGGATGGATACTACTCTAGAGGGGGGGTGAATAGAGTTATCAAATTTTGCACTAGACAAAACTTAATGGTCTACCCAACTCCCTTGGAGTGAACTGCGGAATGAAAAGATTATAGATATAGATTTAACCCTATAGCCTAACACAAGTGATGTGCACAAACACAAGCTAACTGTAATTACAGTTAAGGCTTGGAAAACCTAATCAGCAACTAGCAATCCTAGTTATATCTATTCACAGCCACAATGCAGGAATTAAACAAGTGAATCCAGACGACACAAGGAAATTTATAGTGGTTCCCCAAACAACTTGGGTACGTCCACTCTTCTACCCACACGGTAAGAATCCACTCAGGTTTTTGATCAGGTGCCCTGCCACCAAAAGGATCTGCTTCAGGTAGATCCAGAAACCCTTTAGACTTTTGATCAGGTGTCTAAAAACCAAGCACAGGTTTTTGATCAGGTGCCCTGCCACCAAGGGATACTTTTGAAGGGAGTAATAACCCTGTACAGGAGGGGGAAGAAGGTTAAGATGTCTTCTCTATTTTACAAAGATTAGAGAAGCACGAAAACTTGCACTGAGCTAGAAAGCTCTAAAGAATCAAGGCTCCCCCTGGCTCAAAGATGTCCAGGTGAAGTCTTGCTTCAGTGCAGAAAACTCTTCAGAAAGCTCTGAAGGAAAAACTACAAGAAGATAAAGAATAATAAAATTAAAGATCTTCAAGCAGCTATCTTCTTCTTCTTCTTCTTCAAGAGAACTCTGAGTTTGAACTTCCTGAAGACAGGAGAACTCAGGTTGAAGAGGAGTAGAAGATCTTAACACTTCTCAATTAGATGAGTATTGCTGAGAGCAGATGACTTGATCTTTGATGAAGGCTTGAAAGCTTAAGTGAACAACTGGTTAGCTATTAGCTATTGACTATTAACTAGCTTGAATCCTTCTTCAAAGGGTCCTTTTTATAACATCAGCAAGCAACGGCTCTCTTCAATTTAAATTACTTGTCTTCTTCTGAAACTTGAGACCTGGGCTGCAAATAACACACAGCAAAACAAACTCTGCAGCAGGACATCCTATAAAAGGAATGAACCTCTTTCTAAGAAGCTGCAGGATCAAATCAAATAACAGAAGGACTAAATAAAGTCACATCAGAGAAATACTCTTTATAGCAAAAAGAAGACTTTTCAGTCTAACGGCTATAAAGGGCTGTCAGCAGATAAAGTAAAATACAAAGACAGCTAATAAGACAAACAACTTTATCTAAAAAGATTTTACTCAGGCAAAAAGAATAGAGCAGATATTGCCTGGAAATATTATCAAAAATCAACTGAAACAACTTGCCAGAAAATGTATTAATTAATTAAATATAATAAATAAATACAAAATATAAAGGCAGACAGAAAGCGTCGAACGACCTTCGGAGATCGTCGACTGACGCACGGAGATCGTCGAACTATCGGGCAGATAGTCGAACGATCCAGATAGTCGACCTATCGAAGAAGATAGTCGAACTACCCCGGCAGATAGTCGACCTATCAGAGCAGATAGTCGAACTATCAGATAGTCGATCTATCAGGACAGATAGTCGAACTATCAAGCGCAAACAGATAGTCGACCTATCAAGCAGATAGTCGACCTACCTCAGAAAACAGATAATCGACCTATCAACAGATAGTCGACCTATCAAAACAGACCAGATAGTCGACCTATCAAAAGATAGTCGAACTATCAGATAGTTGAACTATCAGGACAGATAGTCGAACTATCAAAGATGACAGATAGTCGACCTATCAACAGATAGTCGACCTATCAAAGCAGAACAGATAGTCGACCTATCAACAGAAAGTCGAACTATCAGATAGTCAATCTATCAGGACAGATGGTCGAACTACCACGCCAAGCAGATAGTCGACCTATCAACAGATAGTCGAACTATCAACGTAGACAGAGCGTCGACCAACTGATAGACGATCGTCGATCAGCCGATAGACGATAGTCGAGCGGCGTTCGACTATAGTCGAACGAAAAACTACTTAACCAAATTCTCAATCTGGAAAAGTGAGGACTCTACAGCTAGACTACTAACCAATGACCATAGATAATTCTTGGGTCAAGGGACTAAAAAGACAAGACTAAACTCAAATCAAACTAGGGTACCAACAGTTTCCTACTGTAATTTCTTAATAAAATAAGGAGATGTGGTCCAATAGGAAACCGCCAACTGGACATACCTTTTTATCTTCCACCGTTTCTTATCCCTTCACCGTAACCGAAATGTTATTAAGAGGAGCCTTCATGACCATTAAGGCTTTACCCTTTCACCTCCCCACTTGCTGACTTATAAAAGCCCACTTGGAGCAAGAGGAGAAGTTTACACGCTCAATCAAACAAATTTAGACGTTTGCTCTTGCTGTAGGAGAAGTTCAGCAACGCCACCACCGCGCCCTGGCACCCCGTCGTTCATCTCGCCTCCAAACCGCGAACAAGGTCCTCCTCTGCTTCTTCTCTCATGGGTAGATCTTAGGATTCTTAGAAAGGAAGTTCGTGCTCAACGGAGCCGGACCTATCTCTCGTTTTCATGGAAAACCATGAAAAAAATGTATTTTCGAGTTCGCCGGAAACCGCCACCTCCGGCGGCCAAACCACCGCCGACCGCTAGCCATCGCCTCGACGGAGGTGGTGGTGGTGGTGGCTGGCCAGGGAAGTGACCGGACGGCCGGCGACGGATCACGGAAATGTTACAGGAAAAATGGTTTTCTGAGTTCCGTTTTCGGTTTCATGTAGAAGATGAACAGTAAAATCAATTTTATAATATATAAATTATGTATACAATACATAATGGAAGATAAATTATTTGAGTACATTTTGAGGCTGCAAAATGAGGCACTTAGATGCCGTTTTAGGAAAAATGACCAGTCACAAAAGTTGTAGCCCTTTGAGTCTAGTTTAATTTAAAATTGATTTCAACCTGTTTGGGTAAGCGGTTCGACCGTAGCACCCGTTTTAGTGGGGGCTGTAGTTAGAGTTGGGCAGAAATTAAAATGGATGCCCACTCTTCGTCCCTTGTCCAAATGACCTGAAATTTGGGCAGGGGGTTAACCGTAGCAATACCTAAGGGCAGACCAAAAATGGGAATTTTTGGAGACACGTTGCCTAAAGTTTTTGTTTCAATTTAATTAAGTTAGAGAAATTTATTTAAGTGGCCAAATGACCTCCAAACCCTCCCAAATTTTGGTGAGTGGTCCCTGGCAATAAAACCTAGATCTGTACAAAATTCCAACTAGTTTGGAGGAGTTTTGGGTAGGAAATCTTCTACCCTTAACTAGGCATTAGCGAGACATCTTTTAGTAAAAAGTGCACTAAGAGTGTGGAAAGGTCAAATCACCTCAACAGAGGCTGATTTTCTGACCTCTGACTTAGAAGGGTGTTATAACCTGCTTGGAGAAAAATGGTGAGGTTTAGGGTTGATTTACCCTAGAATCCAAGCTCAAACCCTAAATGAAGGGTTTTGAGGGTTGTGAAGGACATGGGGGCAATTGCTCTTGTATTGCCTTGAAACTCTGTCGAGTTGACAAAGGCCTGATAAGAATTGTCTGGATGGAATCTTGGAGAGTTTGGAGACAAGTAGATACCTTAAAAACCCTAACCTTAGTTTTAGGGTAAAATATCAAATAGGTAAATCCAGTCACTAAACCTTACTTAAAAGCTGTGAAATTCGGGTAGAGTGAGTTTTGGATCAGGTAGAACTTATAGCAATTTTTCTGGAATTTTATGTTGATTATTGCTAGCACTTTATTTGTAAAGCTTGTTATGGCCTTAAATGATGTTTTAATTGTTTAGAAATTTCTGTTCATTGAAACCTCAAGAAATCTTCGAGGTAAATGTTTTATGTCACAATAGTTGCCCCTGAATTTTTGTATGATTTTTAGTTGAGTAATTCTAGTACTTCATTCACAGATATTAGAAAGGAGTTTTATGGTTTAAAAATTAATTATGGATGATATACTTATTGGAAAATTATGAAACCTGACCAATGTTATTTTGAATGTCTTATCTGCTTAGTATAATTAATTTACAATTTTTTGGATGGATATTTTCTGTACTTGATTCATAAATAACAAAAGATAGAGATTATTTCTAAAATAGTTTTTGTGCCCTTTTGATGATAGAAAAATTGTGATATCTTGGATTTACCATATTGGGATAACATAATATTTATATAAAATTTGTTGGACATCTTGCATGAGAACTTAGGGTAATTCATGTTCAAACTGGTAGCCCTTGGGATTTTTGGGAAAATTAATTAAATGTCAGATAAATTAGGAAAATTACCACATTCTAGATTTAGGCCATTTATATCCTAATAAGTCTCCAGTAAATAATTAAGGGCATTTGGATAAGTTTGGGATCGTTGCATAACTAGTTCGTCATATAGTCTAGGTCGGTCTGCATATAACAAATTTGTGAATTGAAATAAGACATGATCCGAGAAAGTCATTGGAGTTAATCATTTTGTCTGGGTGGACAATTGTGGATGATATCACGATAGGATGGTATGAAGAGTAGTGAGAAGTGGTGATAGTTAGAGTTAAGGGGTGCTCGGGTTCGACGAAAGATCGTCTTCCCCGAAGGGTGGAATGTTTAAAATCACCCTAGGATAGTTTATCGTAATATGAGAAGGGAATCGGGTTAAGGGAGATCAACCAATAACATTAAGTGCCTTGCGAAAGGGAACTTCGGGCCGTAATGCCGCCGTCTTGGTTCCTAGTGCCCCTTGAGAGCCCTTCATGGGGAATACCGGGGGCAGTCCTGGGCTAACGTAAACTGTAATAACAAACCGACAAGAGTAACTTAGTAACTAGGGCTGCACCCTTCACAAACACTGTTGGCACAAAAAGATTGATGAGAGCTTCGGCTCGGATGGTTAAGAGACGGACGGGATGGTTCGGGGAGCTTCGGCTCGGTTAGTTTGGAGACGGACGTTTTGGTCCGGGGAGCTTCGGCTCGGCTTTGTGTGTTTACGATTAAACTTGCATGTGCATAAAAGGGAATGAAAATTAAGGTGGTGGGTCTTCGGTATTGGAGGGTCGATGCACCGATGCCAATACGCTGACTCGGCAAGTGTGGTTAGCACTTTGCCAACAAAAGTCTGGTGCGCCAGCCGGCAAGAGTACGCAGGCGTCCGCTTAGTGCACCAAGCATTGAGGCGTACGATAGGTCTGACCGGTAGTGCTTTACTGGTTTAGAGGTGGGCGAGGCCCAACCCACCGCTTCCGTCTGCCACTACGGAGGTATCCTGGGAGGTAACGGCTCCGAAAGGGGGAACTAAAGGTCTGTGTGCACAGAGTCGGGTGTGTGAGTTGCACTTGCATGTTTCATCATACCCACTTGCATGTCATAGCATAATCGATTCATTTAACCCTGACACCTAAAGTATAAGTGGTATGGGACGCTTATACGTTAGGACCTGCAAAACGACCCCTTGGTCTATAAGCTTGTGTGGGCAAGTTTATAAATCAAAGGTTAATTTCAATATATATACATGTTGTGGTTTGATAACCGACACCCCAACGTATAGGTGGTATGGGACACTCTATACGATGGGAGCCTCGCAGAAGATCCCTTGGCTTGTGCGCTTTCGCACATAAGTTAAGGTTACCTTTCTTATTTTCTGTTTCTGTTATATTAATATAGAATTGCTAGATTAGTTCCGCTACCATTTGTTTCTTGATTAAATCTCCACTTTCATGTCCTTCCCTTTCTTCCTCTCTGCTCAGTACCTAGGAGCCATGGGGGAAGGGGTAGGGGATGATAGGGCTTAGTCTTTATGACTAACGGTTTTCGAACCATATCATATTAGGGGATCGCGGAGCCCAGCATGGAGGAGCAGCCCAGGAGGCCGGTATGCTTGGAGATGGGGCAGTCTAGCACTGGAGTCCAGACTGCAGGGACCGTGAGTCCTGACCTTCAGTAGAGTTTTAGTTTTGCTTCCGCATTGAGTGATTTTGTAGTGAGGACTTGATGTACCGGGCATGAGCCCTTATATTTCTAGTATCATTGTACTCTGATGTTTTCTGTGGACACTCCCTTCGTGGAGTTTATATACATGTGATTTAGTATTGTGGACTGCATTGCTCTTACTTCAATTATTGTGCTACCTTTCTGTGATCGAATTGGCCGGCAGAATCGGCGCCTTGTGGTGATGACCCTTCAGGACGTGAAGGTGTCACCGCAAAGCGGCGACTCTGGGCCTAAGACCCCGGGTTTTAAAAAGAAAAAAAAGGGGTCTTACATGAGTCATCTCAACGCTTTTCCCTTACCTCGATTTTCTCCCCCGAGTGAATTTCTTGATTTTAAGGTTCCTTGTCGGCTATTTTCTTATTTTTCCAAAAAGGGCGAATCGTGGGTCGTGGTTAGTAGTGGTGGTTTGAAGCTCTTAATTGGGGAGGTGTTGTATAATTTAGCCAAGGCCACCCTTTTTCTTTTATCTTGCTCCAGGTACGGGCTGGGCAAGGGGGTGGGAGGTCCCTAGTGCTTTCACATGTAGACCCCTGAGCTTGGTTTCTTGGAAATAATGGTTGGGGGACTGAGTTTGCCTCCAACCCAGATCCGCGATGTTTTTGCTACTACCATCTCTCACAGCTTAGGGTGTTAGACGTTTCTTCCTTGGTAGATTACATCATTTAGGCTCATGGTAGCCGTGTTGACTCTGTAGCTTTTGGGCAGAGTTACTATTGTGTCTTCGCACTTAGTGCACTTCTCTTTTTGCCTTGCCTATGGCAGTTGTGACTATTACTGCTTTATTTTCCTCTTTTACTTATCTTCTGATTGACACTTTCGAGATGTTTTCTAGTTTGCTTGCTGAGGTATTCTTTCTTCTTTGAATGCCTCAGGTTCTGGATAGTAGCCGCTCTGACGGCTAGTGGTGTGGTGCTGTTACTGGTGGTCTCTGGTGCTATAGAGATCAGTTCCTTATTTTTGCGAGGTAGTTTTGGTGTTGTTTTTCTTACAGACATACATACTTGTCAGTGGGTTCATGTCAGTTTGTTGGCGCCCACTGGTAGTTTTTACCTTGATACTAGATATATTAATTTTTTGCTGCTACCTTTCTGGAGATAGTCTACTTGCTCTTGGGATGATTTATGCTAGGTTGTTATTTACTTTTAAACCTAAAAACACTATTATAAGTATTACTCATGATCAGCATGTTTTATAAAACTCAAACAATATTTTCCAAATAACGTAAAAAGATCACTTTCCTATATATATAGTATAAATAAAAAGTAGGGTCCTGCATAGTATAAGTTGTCCTCTAGGGACACTTATGCACTCTTTTAGGATGTCAAACCTGAATAAAGTATTTTTCTCAGCATATAAGTATAGTTTTTAAATTGTGGACTAGGTGATCCACTGAGCCGAGGGATACGGCTTTTAAAAATATAACTTATTTTCTAATCATATAACTTATGAATTTTCATAAAGTATAGTTGATAGTGGTTTGCTTGAGTGTCGGCAGTTATCCCCTGCTCGACGTTGAATCATGACGCGTGTTTTCTCCTACTCTGATAATTCACTTCCTTCGAAGAAAATGCGGGTTGTGACAACTACCTTCAACTCTACTGAGTTACAAGGTCACACAAGGGAATTTACCTTTATGCCCTTCACAACACTCAAAAACCCTTCCTTAGGGTTTGAGTTTGAACCCTCAGGTAAATCAACCCTAAATCACACCATTTTCCTTAAGAGGGTGACATTATCCATGCCAAGTCAGTGTCCAAAATTTCAGCCTCTGTTGAGGTGATTTTACCACTCAAAACCCCAAGGAGGTGTTTGATCCTAAATAATCCTATAAGGGTCAACCTAGGGTTGGATAAAAACCTATTCAAAACATCTCCAAATGAGATGAAAATTTTACCAAAGCCTTAACATGACCTCTAAGACTACCCACCCAAATTTGGGGGAATTTTGAGGTGTTTATAATACCTAAATAATTTATAGATGGTTTATTAAATTTTTGCAAAAACTATATAAAAATATTCTCCAAAAATTCCCATTTTTGGATAGGCCCTAGATATAGCTAAGGTAGACCCCCTGACCAAATTTCAGCTCATTTGGACAAGGGATGAAAGGTGGGTATCTATTTGAACCTCAGGATAGCCCTAGGTATAGGTCCCACCAAAATGGGTGTTGTGGTCTAACCACTTACCTAATCGAGTTGAAATAAATTTTAGAATAATCTAGACTCGAAGGGATATAACTTCTGTGACTGCCCATTTTTCCTAAAACGGCCTCTAAGTGCCTCATTTAATAGCATCAAAAAGAGCTTGATAAATCACTACATAGTATATATACATATAAAAATTTAGTATTATAAGCTACTGTTCATCTTCTCAAAAGCCCGAACCAGCAACCTAAAAACGCTTAAAACCTGTAACTTTGCTTGAGCCATCGCCGGCCATTTGGCCACCTCCCTGGCCAGCCACCGCCACCACTACCTCCGTCGAGGTGATGGCTATCGATCGGCGGTGGTTTGGCCGCCGGAGGTGGTGTTTTCCGGCGAACCCGACCACCATGAATTTTGGGAAAAAAACATGGAAACACTCACCTGATCCAGCTCTATTGAGCCCGATGTCTCTCCTAATTGATTTCTAAGATCTATCCATAGAAAAAAGAGTAGAGGAGGACCTTATTCGCGGTTTGGAGTCGAGCAGATCGTCGTGATGCCATTTGCGCGGTGGTGGCGTCGCCGGAATTCCTCAACAGCAAGGTAATAAGCTGTAGCTTTATCGGAAAAGGGTGAAAACTTCCTCTCTAAGTCTATGGAGTCTTTTAAAGGATAAACAAGGCTGCAGGTGGGGGTATAAACTTTCTAGCCATTAATGTCTCCTTACATGCATGCTTCGGCCATGGTGGAGGGGAGCTGAAACGGCTCCAAAACAGCTAAGAGAAGGCTAGAAAATCCTCCTCTCCCTGAGAGGAGTTGAATCCAGCCGTTTCAAGGGGGAGAGGATGGAGCTGAGCCTTAAAATCCATTAATGGCCATGCAAACCGTCGCTCGGCCATGGCTGAAAGGAAGAGGAACGGCTGCCACGTGGCATTGACCGGTCAAAATCATAAAATAAGACTTAACTAAGTCTTAATAAGAGAAAACGGCCCAATAACTCATTCTGGCCCACTTCCTAGACCGGCCCGGTTCAGCTGAACCATCAGCCAAGCCTAAAAAAGTTTCTAAGTAAAATGGCGTTGAGTGAGCTCAGCTCACTCAACGCCATCCAAGCTACGACATTGAGTGAGCTCTACTCACTCAACGCCATCCATGATGTGGCATTGAGTGAGCTCTGCTCACTCAACGCCATCCAGGATACGACGTTGAGTGAGCTCTTCTCACTCAACGCCATCCAAAATACAGCCCTTCCAGACTATGGCGTTGAGTGAGCTCAGCTCACTCAACGCCATCCAGCCTACTCAAGGTGGCGTTGAGTGTAGTCTGTGCACTCAACGTCGTCTAGCTTATGGCGTTGAGTGAGCTCTGCTCACTCAACGCCATATAGCCTAAATAAGATGGCGTTGAGTGCAGTCTGTTCACTCAATGTCGTCTAGCTTATGGCGTTGAGTGAGCTTTGCTCACTCAACGCCATCCAGCCTACTTAAGATGGCATTTAGTGCAGTCTGTGCACTCAATGCCGTCCATCTTATGGCATTGAGTGAGCTCTACTCACTCAACACCATCCAGCCTACATAAGATGGCATTGAGTGCAGTCTGTGCACTCAACGCCGTCTAGCTTATTGCGTTGAGTGAGCTAAGATCACTGAGCGCCATACAGACTACGGCGTTGAGTGAGCTCAGCTCACTCAATGCCATTCTAAGGTCACGGGCGTGACGGGTCGATCACGGGTGTGTCAGGCCCGTGTTGAAATTTCTGAGCTCGCCGATCGTCTTTCTGAGGTCGACGATCATCAAAGGGATCACGCCCTAGGTCACGGGCGTGACGGGTTGGTCACGGGCATGACCAACCCGTGACTCGAAATCTTGGTCGATAGACTTCAATTCTTGGGTTTCCTAGGGTTCTGTTATGACAAAACCACCTCTAGGGGTCTAGTTGGAAATGGGATGTTACATATGCTGCAACCAGGTGGCCTCCACCTCAAAGAATGTTGTCCCTGCTAGACCTTAGCTCCAAAAGATAAATCAATAGTACAAAAGGAGGTACAAAATATTTGTCTATTGGTGTTGCGGCAAAGTTGGTCACTTTGGCGTCGATTGCTGGTACAACCCTGCTAACTTTGTAACCCCACGAGTTAGCTATACGAGACAGACCACTCATAAAGTTAATGTTCCTAGTGGTGGTAAGCTGACCTGGAACCAAGGACCCAAATACGTTTGGGTTCCTAAGGTAAAATGATCTGTTTTTGCAGGAATGTCCAAAGGCCAATAGAACTCTGATCTAGTATTTGGGCAGTGGATGCTCTTGGCACATGACCAGGACAAGAAGCCTTTTGCTTGATTATACCCTAATCAAAGACAGACCAAAAGTCAGCTTTGGAGGTTTAGATAGGGGAACAACAAAAGGTTATGGTATGATTTCCAAAGGTGTAGTCTCTTTCACAAACGTGGCTTATGTTGAAGGATTACATCATAATCTCATAAGCATAAGTCAACTATGTGACAAAGGCTACATCGTTGAGTTCTGCAAGTACAAGTGTTTGATAAAGTCGCTGGAGATGGTTTTAACAGACACTCGGAGCAGAAATATTTTCTGTTTAAATTTCTTTTGCTTACACAATTCTACACCAGTATGTTTTATTGTAAAAAATAGTGCGTCTCTTTGTGACCAATGACACAAGATTAGAACATATTAATTTAAAAACCTTAAATATATTATTTTCTCACAACTTAGTGCATGATTCCCCCAACATTAAGTGTCTTAAAGAGAGTCCATGTCACTCTTGTCAAATGGGTAAGCAGACACGGGCGACCTTCAAGGGTATTGCTGAAAAAGATTCTTCACAAAGCTTATACTTGCTTCATATGGACTTATTCGGTCATATGCCTATTCACAACTTAGGAGGTAAGGTTTATATGTTAGTTATTGTTGATGACTACTCGCATTTTACTTGGGTGTTCTTTATGAAACACAAGTCAGACACATTCGATTCTTTCACTAATTTTGTCCAGCAAATTCAGAATGAATTGAACTGTTCAGTGGTCAAAATTAGAAGTTATTACGGAAGAGAATTTTAGTCTGGTGCCATGACAGAATTCTATTAAAGTCAAGGTATCTTTCATGAGTTTTTCTCCCAGTGCACTCCACAACAAAACGGAGTAGCAGAGATAAGGAATAGAACCCTCATTGAAGCATGTACAACGATGTTGAATGATGCCTCACTTCTGAAGTACTTCTGGGCTGAAGCAGTCAACACCGCTTGTCACGTGCAAAATAGAGCACTGATTAAAAAAAGTTATCGTAAGACCCCCTATGAGCTATTATAGGGCAAAAAACCGAATGTGTCTTACTTTAGAATCTTTGGAAGTAAATGCTTCGTACTTAATAATGGGGAGAATTACCACACAAAGTTTAGTGAAAAGTGTTTTGAAGGTATTTTCATCGGATACAGTATCCATAGTTAGGCATATAGGATTTTCAATAAGAAAACTTTGGTGGTAGAACAGTCGATAAATGTTGTATTTGATGAGACTAGCATGCTCTATAGAAGCTCATCTAATGTTATTAGTACGGATGCGGGTACTAGGTTCAAGGATCTAAGCTTGGATGAAGTTGTTAAGGGAGAAGCTCTAAGATCAGTCAAGATTGTCAATCCAGGCCTGGTGGATGAAGAACCTCTAGAGGAAGAATTGCCTCAACCCATAGAGGCTGCACAAGATGCTATAGAGCCTGCTGAAGGGAGGGCAAGGAATCTAGGGTTCCGACACCTAATAGATCACCCAGGTGATCAAATCATTGGATAACCAGGCAACGGTGTGAGAACCAGAAGTGGTATAACTAATGAGGTTATGCATCTAAGTTTTCTTTTGCAGGTTGAGACAAAGAAATTCGAAGAGGCAAACAAGGATGCTTCCTGGATTCTGGCAATGCAAGAGGAGCTCAATCAATTTGAATGTTGCAAAGTCTGGGAGCTAGTGCCTGGGGCAAAGGGATAGAACATAATAGGCACCAAGTGGATATTAAGAAACAAGATGGACAAAAAAGGAGTGATTATCAAAAACAAAGCTAGGCTTGTTACTCAAGGTTATAGACAAGAAGAGGGGATCGACTTCAACAAGACATTTGCTCCAGTGGCTCGGCTCGAGGCGATCAGGTTGTTTCTTTCGTATGTTTCCCTCAAAGGCTTCACTGTCTACCAAATGGACGTGAAGTCGGCATTCCTCAACGAGAATCCGAAAGAGGAAGTATACGTAGCGCAACCCCCAGGTTTTGTCAATTCTCAATTCCCTGAATATGTTTATATTTTAAATAAAGCTTTATACGGGTTAAAGCAAGCTCCCCGAGCTTGGTATGAGACGTTGTCTAGATTTCTTCTTGAGAACAAGTTCGCAAGGGGAAGATAGACAACATTATTTCTTAGGGAAGTTAAAGGCAAGATTCTGCTAGTGCAAATCTATGTCGACGACATCATATTTTGCTCTATAGAAGACAACCTTTGTAAAAAAAATTCCAAACTTATACAAGGGAAGTTTGAAATGAGCAGTATGAACAAGCTGAAGTATTTCTTAGGACTTCATGTGAAGCAATATTAAGATGGAATTTTCATCTCTCAGACGAAGTTCACCAAGGAGCTTCTTAAGAAATTCAGAATGGAGAGTGCATCCTCTATGAGGACTCCAATGGGTTCAACTGTATCTCTGGACAAGGATTAGAAAGGGAAACCTTTTAATAAAATGAAGTACAGAAGCATAATTGGATCCTTGCTCTACTTGACTACCAGTAGACTAGATACAATATTTTCAACATGTGTCTGCGCTAGATATCAGGTGAGCACTAAAGAATCTCATTACATCACTACAAAGCAGATTTTAAGATACCTTAAGGGTACAACCAATCTTGGTTTATGGTACCCAAGAAGTAATGATGTCGAGCTAATTGGCTTTTCATATGCTAATTTTGCAGGAAGCAGGGACGATAGGAAAAGCACTTCCGGGACGGGTCAATTCCTCGGATGACGACTTATTTCATGGAGCAGTAAGAAGCAGAATTGTGTAGCAACTTCTACTGCCGAGTCAGAGTATATCTCAGCGGGTAGTTGTTGCGCACAACTTATTTGGATAAGGAATCAACTCGAAGATTATAATTTGAAGTTCAGAGAAATTCCGATGCTATCGCGAATAATCCCTTTTCCCACATCCAGACCAAGCACATCAAGGTACGCTACCATTTCATCCGGGAGCATGTAGAGAACAAGGACATAGCCCTCAACTATGTCCCAACAGATAAGCAGGTCGCGGATATCTTTACAAGCCACTGGACGAGACCAAGTTCTCATTTTTCAAAATGGAACTAGTAATGCTAAATAAAGACTCGTAAAGAAAACCAAGGAAGCATGACCTCTTTTGAGGAATAACTTTAACAGCAGAAGTTTTGCACAAGTGATATTTGGTGAATATCGGCCAGTTTGTCAGATACTCATGTAATACAGGCCGAATCAGACACCTTCAACAACGAATCTCGCTAAAGTGTACTCGGGGCAAAATTTCAAATTTCTATATTGGATCTGAAGAACCGACGACAAGTCAGGTACGTACCTTCTTAGATAATTTGAAAATCATATAAGTATATATATATAAGGTGGTAACCGCACTGCATAATTCGTCGAGTCATTCAAGCCAATTTGCCGAAACAGCTTACCGACTCTTCGGCTCCCGCGATAAGTCATTGTCTTCCTCTAGTGATTCCGGAGGGTTTGCACTCTACTTCCTCCTCGATTAGGGTTGTGAATGACTTTCAAGCCCTAACCGATAGTGCATCAGCATTCTCGACAACAAATCTGCATAGTACTGGGTTCCCGTGCCACAGGTTTCGTCGATTCTGACAGTTGTCGAACTCCAGTTCTACAGATTTCCATCAATGTTCCTCATGGCTCCAAGAACCACAAGTGTATTGCATGGAGGAGGAGTATTTATCCACACCGGGTTTGCTCATGCTTCTGATGAGTTTCGCAATGCTATTCTTATGCTGGAAACTGTAGGACTGTCTTTTGTCCTAGAACACCCATGCAAAGTTCTGGACAAAGAAGTTCTTGAGTTCTTCCAGCATGCAAAGCTCTGACACGAAGACTCTGTTATCAAAATCAAGATTCAAAACTACAAGGTCAAAGTAAAAGCCTCTCTGCTGTCAAGGTATTTACGGCTTCCAGTCTGTGAAGAGGTCGATTACCTAGACGAAGATGACTTCTCTAGAGCCCTATTATTTTGTGGACTTCCCAGAGGTTCAAAAGCAGTCAAGCGCAAGGGGATGAACGATGAAGGAAAACTTCTTTCCGACATAATTGGAAAAGTTCTGAAATGCAAGACTGGATCTCATGATTATATGTCTACAGAAATGTTCAAAGTGCTCGTTGTTATTATCTGTAGGAAGAGGTTGGATTGGGGTGCTTTGCTGTTTGCCAAAATCAAAGACAGCCTACACACTCCCAACTTTGGGAGGATTATCAGCCTATACCTGAATCAATTAGATGGTGATAGGTTTGATATGACCAAAGGATTTCCTATCCATCATTTGAAGAAAAATGACTCTTCAATCTTCTCAAGATGGGATAGGAGGATTGTCAGGCTAGGGGAGCCACAGGTTTGCAAGTGGAGGAGGAAGAACAAGTACCTGATGACAAGATTCCTACTCCACCCCCCCCCCCCCCCCCAGTGTGATCCCTGTTGGTATGAGTGCAGTAATTGAGGGGGAGACAGTTGTTATTTCAGATTCAGTTCCGGTGGTTTCAATTACAATTCCAGCAATTCCAGATTCAGTTCCAGATCCAGTGGCCCTAGATGTTGTGTTTACCAACTAAAAGGAAGTTGATCTCCTAGCAGTGGTTGTTGATATTGGTAATGTTGTTGCTACTAAGGTTCAATCAGTTGAGAATGCTGAAGAAGAGGATCCAACTCCTTCTGAGCATGATGAGGATGCTGAGAATCTCGATGAGAATACTAATGGTGAAGATTTGAATGTTGATGATTATGAACTAGAGGGTGCTACTGATGAGATTTTGGTTGCTGCTGATACGTCTGCTTCTGCAAAGGTGGGTTGTGATGCCCTTATTATTTTAGAGCCTTTGTCTGTGAATAATCTGGTTATTTATCTCCCTGGGATGGTCTCTACTGCAGTGTCTGTGGGGGAGGCAACTCAGTCCCGGATATCTATTTCCACTCAGGTTGACAGATTGATGAGCAACCTGGAGACGAGTATTGGTAAGTTGTCAGGTGCCCCTCCAGTTATTTAGGAGGAGGTGGTCACCTTATCTGATGAGGAAGGAGATGCTGAGGAGCATGCTCCTATCCCAGCTACTGCTGTTCAAGTGTTGCTTTCTCCGAATATTTCTATACCTGTGCTGACTGGTGTTCCTAGCTTAAGTTTAGGTGATCAGATTCTGAAAGCTATTGAAGCTATGCTGGCAAAGCAATAGGCGCAGTTCGATGCCTCATTGGATAAAGGGGAAAAAAGAGTTAAATAATCTGATAAGTTTATGCTAGATGGCCTTGCTGAAGTTAAAGTGAAATTTAATAAGCTTGATGCTGGGTTTGAAGAAACATTTGTAGAAGCTGCAACTGTAGTGACTCTTATGATGAGTGGACTTAAGCACAATAAAGATGTACTGAAAACTGTTTACAAGAAGACTCTCTCTCTTATAGAGGCCCATAATAGGTCAATGGAACATTATGATTCTTGCTTGCACATTTATGCCAATGCAATTGCTGCAGAAGCCAAAAAGGGAACGGAAGCCCTTACAACTAAGGTTGCCGAAGTTGAAAAGTCTATGTTCGATCAATTCAAATAAACCAATGATTATAGCTATAATAACATAGTATGGTTACATGGACAGCTTTTCCCTTCTCCAGTTCCAGCTGAGCCTGGTCATGTTGACATTCATCCGGTTAAGCCAGGTCATGATGACGTTCATCCGGCTACAGATTACACTCAAACTGGATAGACTCACAGGACTTCTCTCAGGTTCATATTGCTAATGTTGTGACTCCCGATGTTCAGGCTACTACTACTGCTGCTATTGCTGCTTTTTCAGAGGTTACTGCTCTCGAGAAAAGAAAATTTTGGGAAGGCACATATGAGGTTACGCCAGTTCCAGTCAGAGTAGATCCCAATAGAGAATTGGAAGAGGTTTGGAGCCTGACTTCCAAAGGAATTATCTTGGATACTTTTTCTTTGTACGAGCTCGGAGTGGAGAAACATCAGGACCACTACACTCAAGAAGAATGGAACAAATACAAGGAAGCCTGCACCAGGAAAAGGATTCATTTCCGGAATTACAAGAATGTTAATTCAATGCCTCCTCCTCCTCCCAGATACTATCTGAAGCCCATAGAATACTTTGAGAGACATCTTTTGAAGAGAAAGAACAAGCAAATCTGATTTCTTATGTATATTTCAATTGTTGAGTGTTGTGGGCTGACCTCCCAAAACTAAACTTTTGTCTTTATATATATATATATATATATATAGTCTTGGAATGCGCACTTTTATCTTTTTAATTTCATTCATCCTCTCAAGTCTTAATTTTGTTATTTGGTATGTGCAATGCACCTTAGCTTGTAGGATTTTGTCTTCTTCAAATAGAGGAAGATTATTGGGTATTGTATCCACAATAACCCTTATTTGAAGAAGGGCCCAGTCAAGCTAAGATAAATTGAGTTTGTATTTGATGTTATATTCTAGTTATGTACTTGCAGGTTTATTTGGCTAAGTACACACCAATGTCAGGTTATAGTGTAAACATGGGACTATACAATATAATCCTTCATTGTTTAGGCCAATGTGTTGACTCACGTGTAATCTCTTTATTGGGGTATACTTCCATCCCAATTATAGGAGAAGGATCAAGGAAGGCCAAGGACTTAGACTCAGAGAAGTGGAATTTTACCTAAGTAAAATTCGGCGAGTATGGTGAGTCATACACGTCGAATTCGTCGAGTATCCCCTTGATACTTGTCAAATTCGTCGTGTATGCTTCCCGATACCCGTCGAATTCGTGGTATATACTTAGGGAAAATTCGCTAAAAGGCAAAACATTAGCCAAGGAAAATTCGTAGAGTATAACTGGTGATACTCGCCGAATTCGCCAAGTATCACTGGTGATACTCTCCGAATTCGACGAGTATCCCAAGCGATACTCACTGAATGTGTCGAGCCATATGTCGACCACTCTAGATTTTTAGCTAAGGCAAATTCGACGAATATCATTCTAAATTCAGCGAGTATCATAATCGATAATCGACGAATTTGACTTAGGCCAATTTTGCCGATTTTTCTCTGGTTCGAAGCCGACGGCCATGCACAGTATTTTTTAGGGTTCATTTTTGGAAATCTTTTATAGCCATTATTTCGATTCTTCCTTTATATATATATGATAGGATGATTTCGAAATGGCCAATCTCTCTTAGCCCTAAAATAATTTCAATTTCAAAAGATTACAAAAATAACGAATCTGTCGGCCGCACCTTGCGATTTCGCAATTTCCTTCCGATCAGTCGCTGACATCATTCGATCTTCTTCTTCGAAGTCTTCTTTGACTGGATTGTGTCTTCTCTCAAGATCTATTCTACTCCAGTCCTAGTTGGTTGAAGGTCCAAGATTCAAGATTCAAAAGATTTCAAGTTTCCGAGTTCTCCAAGATTCAAGTTCAACCCTCTCAATAACGTCGGATCAAAGACTTGAAATCGTGTTTTGTGTTGTAATATTGTTTTAAATATTGTAGGAGATTTATCTCCATGTTTGTAGATCCGTTTATGTATTGAGAGAGTAGATCTTGTTGTGGATTAAGTTTGTAGATACGGTTGTGGATCGTGGTATAGGAGAGTTTGTTCATTGAGGTGTAGGAGCGTTGCTCCGAGTTGTAAGATTGTGATAATCTGAGAAAGGTGAAGTAGCTGAATCTATCCCTTCGTGCTAGATAGGTGAGGCGGGACAGTGGATGTACACAATACGGGGAACCACTATAGATCTCTGTGTTTGTGTGCTAGTATATTTTTGAGTAATTTTTAATCTGTAAAAAGACACAAACATGACATATTCACCCCCCCCCCCCCTCTAGGTGAGTTAGGTAGACACTAGATACTTTCAGAAGCATAATTGAATTTTTGCTCTACCTCATTACTAGTAGACCTGACATAATATAACACCTCCATCCGTCATATAAAATATAATTGAGGGTCCGGTCGGGGCCCCACACCATATTCCACAAACAGGAAGCGGGAATACAGGTTAATATCAAAGACTACTTGAATCCTAACTCAGAGCATTCTAGCGAAAGCTTTAGGGTTGCATGAACTCATACCAATTGAATGTCCACTATATATAAACCACATCATTTATATATATATCAGGAATGTCAATTACAAATATACAAAAGTTATGGCCTTAAGGCCTTATAGTTATACTTCACAAGTGTGGTTTACAAACATCGATGCGCAGGCTGACCACACATAAAAATAGTAAAACTTCTTCGCTCGACCATCAAGGGCCAGTATAGCAGCAAGGGCTTCAACCTGCTATTTCCCGATCGGCTCTCCAGCACCTGCATAGGGACAATCCACCACAAGGGTGGCAAACAAGGAAACGATCAGCATTCATCTGACCAATTTATAACGACCTGATAGTTTAACTTTCAAGACAGCCTAAACACCTAGAGGGGGGGGGGGTGAATAGGTTCTGCTTTTCTTATAAAAACTTCTAGGCAGAATTCAATTCAATAGCTAACACAATAAGTACAGCAATCACAGAAAATAAAGCATCACAGATTGCACAATGTTTTATAGTGGTTCCCCAAGGTCTGGGTACATCCACTTTCCCCCTTCACCTATCTAGCAGTATGCTAGATTCGGCCAAACTTCCACTTATCTCAGATCAACAGATCCTACAACTCAGAACCCAACTGGTTCCTACAACTCAGGCACAACTGCCCTACCTCAGCCTTGCCCCAAGGCCTACAACTCAGAGAATATCCTTCTCCTACACTCAGGCAAACAGCCCTACCACTCAGAGTTCAACACTCCTACACTCAGCCTTTATAACATAGGCTTACAACTCAGATCTGTGTAAACAGATCCTACAGAAATATAGAAAAGATTATTAAACTGTCTTGCCAAAGTTGAGAGAGAAAAGGCCAAGACAATTCTTGATCAGCTGATGCAATCAACTGTATCTGAGCTTTCTTCAAAGCTTCTTGAATAAGAACTTAGCTGAGTTGATTTCCAAACAGCTTCTTGAGAATCCACTGGTGGTTTCTTTCTTCTTCTTCAAATTCTGGCTTGATCTCTCTCTATCCAGCACTTTGAATGATTCTTCTGAATTCTGATTAGAACTCTTCTTTGATCTATCCTTAGATAGTCTTCTTAGATCTCCCGGAGAAGATCTTCTTAAGTGCCTAGCACTTTCTTGAAATGAATTGGATCGTAATCCTTCTCAACTTTTTGATTCTCAACAATGTTTTCCAACAGTTGCTTTCTTCTTCTGAATCTGTCTATTTATAGACTTTCTTCATGGTAACCGGCTGATCCGGTTTCTAACCGTTTTCTGACAAGTCTGACAGCTTCAGTTAACTGGTGGCAATCCTCAGCTGTCAAGTCTCCAAACAAGTCCTGTGCCTTAGTCTTGAATCATAAGTTGTCGAGACAGTCTGTCAGAAAGTGTCGAGACCATCTGTTTATTTATGTCGACACAATTGACTTTGGTGTCGACACAGTCTTCAGTGATGTCGACTAAGTTCCCTTTGAGTCGACACAGCTCCTTCTGAAAATAACTTGGTCTTGACTCTTTAGTGTGTCGACACAAGTCCTATGTGTCGACACAGTTGTTGTAGAATCATAACTTAGTAAGTGTCGACTTACTTCTTCTGTGTCGACACTTTTTCCCAGTGTAGTTGTAGACTAACTGCTATGTGTCGACACTGCTTCCCAGTGTTGTGTCGACTTACTTCTTCTGTGTCGACACTTTTTCCCAGTGTAGTTGTAGACTAACTGCTATGTGTCGACACTGCTTCCCAGTGTTGTGTCGACTTACTTCTTCTGTGTCGACACTTTTTCCCAGTGTAGTTGTAGACTAACTGTTATGTGTCGACACTGCTTCCCAGTGTTGTGTCGACTTACTTCTTCTGTGTCGACACTTTTTCCCAGTGATGTGTCGACAATTTTCTTCTATGTGTCGACACTACTTCCTCTGTGTCGACACTTGGACTTAGAATTTTGCTGCATACTTTATCAATCCTTCACCTGCACATGTCAACTTTAAAACAACATCAAATACACCTTGATGTATATCATTGAGCTAGGTTGGGCTTCTTCAAATCAGGTACACATTTTCCAATGTACCCAACAATCTCCCCCTATTTGGAGAAGTCATAACCCTTATAGCCAATGATATACACCATTTATAAACAGTACTAAATGATGATATATGATATGACAGGAATACTTAATATAAACAAAACATAAACAAAATAATCCATCACAGAATGCACATTATAATATGCCAAACAACATTTTGTTTATAACTGGGTAATGTTTGATTACATTGTTTTTCATTTAATGATTACATCACAACATTACAAAACAATATGAAGGAATTAAAAAAACATAATCAGGATTGATCAGGCTCTTTAATGATAATCCCTTTTTCAGATTGAATTGTAGCTGTCACAGGAGCTTCTGATGCTTCAGCTATCTTCTTTCCTTTTAGATCAGCTTTCTTCTGAGCTTCTTCCTTGATCCTTTGCCTTTCAAAGTAGTGAAAAGGCTTTGGAAAGTACTTGCTTGGCTCCTCAGCATCAGATGGCAGCCTCCCCAGCTTAGCTTTCCTTCTAAATTGGACTATTGCTTCCTGTCTTGCCTCATATTTCTGCCATTCTATTTCATTGTACCACTTCTCTCTCTCATGAACTTTATCTTGTACAGCTTTCCATGCAGTGAGTATTATGTTCCTTGAAGTAGGACTCCACTGCTCATAATCTGGCTTAAGTACAGCCTGCTCTCTGAATCTTTTCTTTGCTAATAGAGCTTCTTGCTGTTCTTTCAGAGTAGCCTCAGGCTTATCAACCTTCCCAATGACAATATTAGTAACCTCCTTTGGAGGACTATACATTCCTTGAACCTTCTGATCAATCATGTCAAAATCTGGAGGGGGGTAAATGACTTGGGCAACCTCAGGTTGATTGCCTTCAAGTAGATTTGATTGTATTCCTGATTCAGCCACCATAGCATCATCACACAATGGGGGATATCCCAAAGTGGCTCGGATACTATTGGTCACCCATTTGGAGTGCTCTGAGCCTGCATGAATTAGCATCCTCTCCCCCTTTATGGCTTCTCTAGATACATGATCTCTTAGATCTTCCTTTTGAAATCTGATTTGGCCATCCAAATAATTCACACCCTCTTTAAAAAATGATTTTAACTTTTGAAGCTTTTCAGATATTTCTTTTTGAGAGGTTGAGATGGCAGTCTTAACAGAAGCAATGGCAGCTTGAAAATTCATATCAAATTCGTCCCTTTCTTTGGCTCTATCTGCAGGCAGACCTGGACCAATCTTCTTTACTTCCTCAATGATCTCATTATGAGATTCAGTTAAATTATCATTCATTCTTAGCTGGTTTTCCAAAACATAGCTTTGCTTCAAAGCAATGTCATCCACCTTTGTAGTAATAGCCTCTGTTGTTTAGCTAGATAAACCACAGCATTGCCACCCTTGTGGAAGCAATCTGTCATTTCCTTTTTATGCATGTTGACCTGAAACTGGATGGACTTTATATCCTGAGCTAAGTCAAACTGAAGTGACTTGCTATTTTCATCAACATACCTTTCCAGAGCCATCCTTTGTTCATCCAATTTTACTTGTAGATCTACCATAAATTTGTTGTAATCAAAGGCTGGAGATACTTGTAGAGGTGTGGTCTATAAAGCCTGCTTATAATTCTTGCTTCTTCTCTTAAAGACAACAAGTTTTCTTTTCTTTGCCACCCTGGCATCTTCAGTTTCTGTTTCAGATGAAGTATCTACATGAATTCTTTCTTGAGGATGATGAATTGTATCTGTTCCAGGGACCTGTTGCTCAGCTTCAACATCCACTGGCTCACCCTCAACCTGTGGCTCAACTTCAGCTTCCTGATCAATGTCCATACCTATGGACTTCTCAATATCTGGTCCACCTCCTACTTTATCAGCAGTAGTATCAATATCAGGGAATAACTCCTCCATAGTAAATTCCAGTTGAGCTGTAACTTCTGCAGCAGTTAAATCTTGAGACAAGTTTAACTGTGCATCCTCTTGTACTTGCACTTCAGTATTTGTAGTATCTGGAGTAGGAGTGGACACTAGCTCTCCCTGAACCTGTGCAGTAATAAGAATATGAGCAATGTCTTGTATATTAAAATACATTAGCTCCCCCTATACCTGAGCAGGAGTAGATACCTTTGGAGCAGGAGTGGAAACTGGCTCCCCCTGCATCTGTGCAGGTGTTGACACTTCCTGGACTATAGATGAGGCAAGCTGTTCTTCAACCTGTGTCCTCAGTGGGTCTTCTTGTAATTGTTCAGATTCTTGATTTTGTGTAGGGGATTTCACAGGGGTGTCTGGCCTGCTCTCTTCAGGCACATCCTTGGACAGCACCCTATCCCACCTAGAGAACAATCTCATATCCATTCTTCTCATATGATTAATCTTACTCCCTTGCAGTTGCTGCATCACTTCAGGAATCACTCCAGTTAGGTATAGGCTCATGATCCTGGCCATGTTAGGCTTCTTGATTCCTTCTTTGACCTTGTCAAAGATCACTCCTGACCAATCAGTAGGAATTGTAAAAACAATCCTGGTCATCAGGCTGAACATATAGGCAGAAATCCTATCATGTCCACCTGTCTTGCAGAGGATCACTTTCCCAACTATTTCAGATAAGAACTTCCCTTGCTGATTCATACCCTTCCTGTTGAATGCAGCTCCAATCTTCAAGCCTGAGTCCAGTCCACACCATTGAAGGGCTTCCCTTGTTTTAGAACTAGGTACTTCCTCTTCATTCTCAACTACTTGCAATTGAAAGATCTTTCTTAAACTTCTTTGATTAATCTTCACCTTAGTCCCTTGAACTGTGGACCTAATCTTGAGGCCAGTCGAGTGGACTGATGCAGAGATAAAGAACTCATGCACCTCCTTCTTCCAGATTTTTGTTGGTTCTGAGATGAGAAATTCTAACCCTGACTCAGAGAGGAGGGTGATAACTCCTTGAACATCTGGCGGCGCCTCTGCAAAGGCCTGGCGCACCAACTCATACCCTTCATTAATGTTGTCTTCAATCCTTGGCGCCATCGGTTCGTCGAGAAAGCTTGAGAGAAGAGAGAAAGATAGACTGTCGACACAGGGTTTTAGTCTCGAAAACCTTGGAAGCGTGTCGACAGAATGAGTTTTTGACCTATTTATAGCCTCAGTTGAAAGAAGTTCAAAAGGCGCCAAAAACAGTCAAAATGTGTCGACACAGACGGAATGTGTCGATACAAACTTCTATGTCTCGACATTACTTCAGCCTACTATGTGTCGATACCAATTTGTGGTTATGTCGACACCTTAGATAGACAGAAATTCTGTGTCGACTCTAAGGATAAGTGTCGACACATATTCTGTAAGTGTCGACACCATTTTCCTGGTTGAGTCGACATTACATTTCTGGTTAAGTCGACAATATAACTCTCAAGTGTCGACACATATTCTCTGTGTCGACACAATATTTCTGACTTGTCGACATAATTTCTCTGAGTCGACACATTACTACTGAATGTGTCGACACATTCTTACTTAGCCAATTTCTGTAACTTCAATGTGTCCTTTTTTAACACTTGATTATGTTGTTATTACCTTTACTTACTTATATACCACTTCAATTGCATTGTTAATGATTTTGTTAATACATTAATCAATGGTTAACATACCTAATTCAATTTTGAATTTATTGAATTTGGTTTCATCTAAAGGCTTTGTAAATACATCTGCTATTTGATAATCTGTTTTTACAAATTCCAATGAGATGTCTCCTCTTTCTACATGTTCTCTAAGAAAATGGTATTTGATTTCTATATGCTTAGTTCTACTATGAGAAACTGGATTATTAGCAATAGAAATAGCACTCTTTGAATCACATAAAAGGGGTGTTCTACTTACCTGAATACCATAATCCTTAAGCTGATGCTGCATCCACAATAGCTGTGCACAGCAGCTTCCAGCAGCAACATACTCTGACTCAGCTGTGGAAATTGCCACACTGGTCTGCTTCTTACTACTCCAAGATATTAGTCTTCCTCCCAGGAATTGACAAGTACCTGTAGTACTCTTTCTATCCTCTCTACATCCTGCAAAATCTGCATCTGAATAGCCTGTTAGTAGAAAATCTCTATTCCTAGGGTACCAAAGACCTAGAGTAGGAGTGCCCTTTAGATATCTCAGAATCCTTTTGACTGCAGTATAATGAGATTCTTTAGGGCAGGCTTGGTACCTAGCACAGACACATGTTGTATACATAATGTCAGGTCTACTAGCAGTGAGATATAGTAGAGACCCAACTATTCCTCTATACAATGATTCATCAACAAGTTTACCTGTCTCATCTTTGCATATAGGCATACTAGTTCCCATAGGAGTTCTCATGGTGGAGGATGACTCCATACCATACTTCTTAATTAATTCTTTGGTGAACTTAGACTGGGATATGGACAATCCATCATCAGTCTGTCTTACTTGGAGTCCCAAGAAGAACTTAAGTTCTCCCATACTGCTCATCTCAAACTTCCCTTGCATAAGTTTGGCAAACTTTTTACAAAGGTTGTTTTCAGTAGATCCAAAGATTATGTCATCAACGTAGATCTGGACTAAGATGATCTTTCCTTTGGATTCCCTAAGGAATAGAGTTTTGTCTATCTTTCCTCTTGAGAATTTATTCTCAATGAGGAAGGTAGACAGGGTTTCATACCAAGCCCTTGGAGCTTGTTTTAACCCATACAAAGCTTTCCTAAGCTTATACACATAATCAGGTTTAAGAGGATCTATAAAACCTGATGGCTGCTCTACATATACTTCTTCTTTAAGATCACCATTCAGAAATGATGACTTCACATCCATTTGGTATACTTTGAAGTCTTGGTAGGCTGCATAGGCAAGGAACATTCTGATTGCCTCCAGCCTTGCTACTGGAGCAAAGGTTTGATCAAAGTCAATCCCTTCTTCCTGCATGTATCCTTTTGCAACTAACCTTGCTTTATTCTTCACTATTATCCCATTTTCATCTAGCTTGTTCCTATAGATCCACTTAGTGCCAATTATGTTGTGGCCTCTTGGTTTAGGAACAAGCTCCCAGACTTTGCATCTTCTAAATTGATTCAGCTCCTCTTGCATAGCATCAATCCAGTGCTGGTCTTGGATAGCTTCTTCAAACTTCTTAGGTTCCATCTGGGACAAGAAACTTGAATGCAAAACTGTGCTTTGATTTCTGTTTCTAGTTTGCACTCCTTGTCTTGGATCACCAATTATCTGATCAGTTGGATGATCTCTTAGATATCTTATAGCTGGAGGAAGATTCCCTTCAGGTTGAGCATCTCCAGCTTCTTCATTCTGCTGAGCCTCTTGGTTTTCATCAGTTTCCATTATCTCTTGTACTCCCCCTGGACAGCAGCCTTCATTTTCCAATGCTCCATCTTCCTTTGAAGCTTCAGCAATGGAGAGCTTGTCCATCTTCTTGCTTATACCTGTTGAGTCATTTGATCTACAAGACAACTCACAATTGATTAATCTTGTTTCATCAAATACAACATGCACAGATTCTTCAACAACTTGAGTAGTTAAGTTGAAGACTCTATAGGCCTTACTATTTGTGCTGTACCCAACAAATATTCCATCCTGGGATTTGGCAGCAAACTTAGTCAAATATGACTTGCCATTGTTAAGTATATAGCACTTGCAACCAAAGATCCTAAAATAGGATAGATTTGGTTTTCTGCCTTTCACAATCTCATAGGGAGTCTTTCTGTGGCTTTTGGTGATAGAAGCCCTATTGATGACATGACAAGCAGTGTTAACTGCCTCAGCCCAAAAATATTTTGGGAGAGAGGTGTCACTCAATAGAGTTCTACCAGCTTCAATTAATGTTCTATTCTTTCTTTCAGCAATTCCATTTTGCTGAGGTGTTCTTGGTGAGGAGAACTCTTGGAAAATCCCAAAGTCTTTACACAAATTTGTTATGCTTTCAGAATGAAACTCAGTACCATGATCACTTCTGATTTTGACCACTGTACTATTCAGTTCATTCTGAATTTGCTTTACAAAATTAAGTAGTACACTTGGGGTTTTAGATTTTTGTCTTAGAAAGAACACCCATGTAAATCTAGAATAGTCATCTACAACCACAAAAGTGTAGACCTTCCTACCTAGACTATGAACTGGCATAGGACCAAAAATATCCATATGCAAGAGGTATAAGCACCTCACAGAATCCTTGTTTTCAAGGCTTTGAAATGAGGATTTTGTCTGCTTGCCCTTTTGACAAGCTGAGCATACCCCTTCCTTTATACACTTAACTTGAGGCCCATTCCTCACTAGTTCTTTACTAATGAGTTGGCCAATTGTCTTGTAGTTTAGATGAGCCAATCTCTTGTGCCACTTAACACAATGGGAAGCATTGTCATCAGCTACAAGACAAATGGGGGAAGCCTTATTTTCACACTCAAAATTAAGGCAATATACATTTCTCTTTCTATACCCAGTCAAAATGATCTCTTGATCACTTGACCTTTTGATATGACATCCATCCTTACCAAATGAAATGTCATATCCTAGATCACTCAGCTGGCTTATGCTTATTAGATTATGTTTCAAACCTTTTACATAGGCCACTTGGGTGATAGTAATTAGGTTAGAAGAAATGTTACCAAACCCTTTGATGACTCCTTTTTCAGATCCACCAAAGATCACTTTATGTCCATCTTTGACAGATGAATACTCCTTCAGCAGCCCCTTTGTTCCAGTCATGTGACTGGAACAACCACTATCCAAGTACCATATAGGGGCATGGTTACTTGGATTCACCTGCAATACAGAATTACTTACCCTTAGAACCCAAGTAAGTCTTGGGTCCTTGGTTCAGGTTAGCATTAATAAAGTTATCATAACCTCTTCTAACAGGTAGACTCTTATTCTTTAAAACACTTGTGTTATACCAGCAGTCCAATGCAAAATGGCCCCTCTTGCCACAGCACCAACATTCAAACTTATTGTATCTAGATCTAGATACATCCTTGTCAGAAGAATTTCTGTTCATTGCTGGTGCTGTTGCAACTTCACCTACTGATTTCTTAAAACCATTGGGTTTATGACCATAGGTAGGCCTGCTTGCCTTAACACCCTTGTTCTTCAGAACATTTGTCTTAATATGACCTTGAATGTCTTCATGATCATATATGTTAGAAGGCACTTTCTCCTTACTAAACTTTATGGGGACTGAAAGGTTTAGTGGCTGAATAGGGGCTTTGCCTTTCCTCTTGAATCTGCCAGCCCTAGAGTTACCTTTAAATCCTAATCCAGCCTTACCCTTCTGAGTGACAAATTCATCTATCAAGGGTAAGACAGATTTTGGCTTAGAGTAACTAGCCACTAAATCCCTTTCAATTCTAAGTCTGGCCTCCAGACTCTTTACTTGATCATTAGTATAATTAATTGTGCCCATCTGAATAATAGTTATATTCTTCAGCTTGGCAATTTCATTTAATTTTTGATCAAGGACTTTTTCTAACTCAGTTGTTGCTACCCTTAGTTCAGCAATTTCCTGAGCCTGTGTTTTAACCAGGTTCTTGCTTTTCTTAAGGGCCTGCAATAAGTCCCCATACTTGTCTATCAATTGATAGACATCTCCTTCAGATCCAGATGCATCTTCATCACTTGATGCAGATGTAGCTGATTCTTCACTTGTACTACAAACAGATGTACAGGAAGGACAGTTTACCTCATTAGGACCAGACTGATTCTGGCATATGTCCTCTTCTGATCTTGTCATCAAACCCATGCATTGATGTTCATTGATGGAGTCTAGCAACTGCATAAACTCCTCTTCCTCAGATGCAGCATATAGTCCAATATATGCTTCAGCTTCAGATCCTGATTCTGAAGTTGACTGGTCTGACAGACTTTTATCTTTCTTTGCTACAAAGGATTTCTCCTTCTTGCCTTTCTGATAAGTCTTCTTCTTTTCTGAAGATTCCTTCCTTTTGTCAGGACAATCAGCCACTACATGTCCAGGCCTATTGCAACAATAGCAGACAATCTTTGAAGTAGTGGCTTTGCTGGGCTTTGATTTGCTTTTCTCTTTCCTTGATGACCTTCTCTTCTGATAATAGTCATCAACTTGCTGTGATGTGGAAGGCCTAGACTTCCATTGCTTCTTTTTCAAGAACCTTTGGAATTGCCTTGTAAATGCAGCAAAGTCTGCATCTGAATCACAGCTTTCTGAACCCTTATTTGAATTTTCAGAACTATCTTCTTCAACTTCTTTAGGAGGAGATGGTGATTTCCTCCTACTCTTTCTAGTGGCTTCAGCATTAAATGCCACAGTCTTTTCTCTATGCTCTCCTCTTGAGTTTCTTTCCTCCTCCTTCCTTACCATAAGTTGCATTTCATAGGATAGTAACTTTCCAAACAGGGTTGGAGGAGATATCTCTGCCAATTTAGCCACTTCTCTTATGGCACAGATCTTTGTATCCCAGTCCTTTGATAAGGATCTTAAGAATTTGTCATTCAGTTCATAGGTACTGAAGACTCTTCCATAGGAGATTAGCTCATTCACAATTCTATAGAATTTCTTATTGCACTCAGTTATGCTATCAGATTTTCCTTGTCTAAAGCTTTCATACTCCTGATTTAGCATAGACTTTCTGTCCAGCCTTACTTCTTCAGATCCCTCCATGTAGACAATCAATGTGTCCCACATCTCCTTGGAGGTCTTGCAGTGAATCAGATTTTGAAATGTTGAATCATCTATGGCACTAACAATGATGTTCTGTGCCCTTTTGTCCATGGTTGCCAAGATGATTTCATCCTTGGTCATTTCTGAATAAGTCTTTGGTATTTGGATATTTGCATCAAGAACAGATATCTTCATTGGAATGAAGGGCCCTTCCTGTACTGTGATGTAAATCCTTGGGTCAGATGCTTCCATAAACAATCTGACTCTTTCTTTCCATATCCCAAAGATTTCCTTCTTGCATATGGGTAATTTCATAGACCCTAGCTCCTTATGATTCTCTCCAGAACCCATCTTCTTGAATCTTGAATCTGCCTTTCAGATCTTCCTCAGACTGTTAAGTCCTTTTTTGAGGAACCTCCCTCTGATACCACTTGATAGTTTAACTTTCAAGACAGCCTAAACACCTAGAGGGGGGGGGGTGAATAGGTTCTGCTTTTCTTATAAAAACTTCTAGGCAGAATTCAATTCAATAGCTAACACAATAAGTACAGCAATCACAGAAAATAAAGCATCACAGATTGCACAATGTTTTATAGTGGTTCCCCAAGGTCTGGGTACATCCACTTTCCCCTTTCACCTATCTAGCAGTATGCTAGATTCGGCCAAACTTCCACTTATCTCAGATCAACAGATCCTACAACTCAGAACCCAACTGGTTCCTACAACTCAGGCACAACTGCCCTACCTCAGCCTTGCCCCAAGGCCTACAACTCAGAGAATATCCTTCTCCTACACTCAGGCAAACAGCCCTACCACTCAGAGTTCAACACTCCTACACTCAGCCTTTATAACATAGGCTTACAACTCAGATCTGTGTAAACAGATCCTACAGAAATATAGAAAAGATTATTAAACTGTCTTGCCAAAGTTGAGAGAGAAAAGGCCAAGACAATTCTTGATCAGCTGATGCAATCAACTGTATCTGAGCTTTCTTCAAAGCTTCTTGAATAAGAACTTAGCTGAGTTGATTTCCAAACAGCTTCTTGAGAATCCACTGGTGGTTTCTTTCTTCTTCTTCAAATTCTGGCTTGATCTCTCTCTATCCAGCACTTTGAATGATTCTTCTGAATTCTGATTAGAACTCTTCTTTGATCTATCCTTAGATAGTCTTCTTAGATCTCCCGGAGAAGATCTTCTTAAGTGCCTAGCACTTTCTTGAAATGAATTGGATCGTAATCCTTCTCAACTTTTTGATTCTCAACAATGTTTTCCAACAGTTGCTTTCTTCTTCTGAATCTGTCTATTTATAGACTTTCTTCATGGTAACCGGCTGATCCGGTTTCTAACCGTTTTCTGACAAGTCTGACAGCTTCAGTTAACTGGTGGCAATCCTCAGCTGTCAAGTCTCCAAACAAGTCCTGTGCCTTAGTCTTGAATCATAAGTTGTCGAGACAGTCTGTCAGAAAGTGTCGAGACCATCTGTTTATTTATGTCGACACAATTGACTTTGGTGTCGACACAGTCTTCAGTGATATCGACTAAGTTCCCTTTGAGTCGACACAGCTCCTTCTGAAAATAACTTAGTCTTGACTCTTTAGTGTGTCGACACAAGTCCTATGTGTCGACACAGTTGTTGTAGAATCATAACTTAGTAAGTGTCGACTTACTTCTTCTGTGTCGACACTTTTTCCCAGTGTAGTTGTAGACTAACTGCTATGTGTCGACACTGCTTCCCAGTGTTGTGTCGACTTACTTCTTCTGTGTCGACACTTTTTCCCAGTGTAGTTGTAGACTAACTGCTATGTGTCGACACTGCTTCCCAGTGTTGTGTCGACTTACTTCTTCTGTGTCGACACTTTTTCCCAGTGTAGTTGTAGACTAACTACTATGTGTCGACACTGCTTCCCAGTGTTGTGTCGACTTACTTCTTCTGTGTCGACACTTTTTCCCAGTGTAGTTGTAGACTAACTGCTATGTGTCGACACTGCTTCCCAGTGTTGTGTCGACTTACTTCTTCTGTGTCGACACTTTTTCCCAGTGCTGTGTTGACAATTTTCTTCTATGTGTCGACACTACTTCCTCTGTGTCGACACTTGGACTTAGAATTTTGCTGCATACTTTATCAATCCTTCACCTGCACATGTCAACTTTAAAACAACATCAAATACACCTTGATGTATATCATTGAGCTAGGTTGGGCTTCTTCAAATCAGGTACACATTTTCCAATGTACCCAACACGACCCTACCCCTTTCCTGGGGCAGTGGTATTCCTTCCCTACAGGCATAGCATTTTCACAAGCAGATATATCACAAGAACGTGCACTCACGCACAGTTCAATATATCACAAACGAATGCCTCAACAGCCAAACGTTCCATGCACTTAGGGCACATTTTCGGTGTACCTGTTGCTAGAGTCCCACCACCGTTTAGAGGTCCCAGACATAACAGTTAACTTTGAACATTTCTAGTCTTTACGGCCCCCAGCCTGAGACTTTTGTCTTGATGGCGTATAGCCTAAGACTCTCATTATGTGATCCTAATGAATGCCAATAACTTAGGCACTCGAGTTAGACAACCATAACGCGGATGCAGTTCAGCCATTTACCGTTGCTCAAATCGTCAATTCAATGTCTAGTCTGACGTGGGTCAGCTTCCCCTTGTCCGTTCAGCTCACTGACTTTAGGAAATCGCAGCTCATAGATTAGCCTCACAGTCTCCCAGAGCTAGGCTTTACAATCAAAAGGGAGTTATCGCCAGCATTCATCATGATCGCTTGGCGGGACCAACAGAAGTTCTCTTTTTATGCCCAAACTCAACCCAAAACCTTACAACATCCTGCAGTGCCAAAAACACTGGTCTTTTCATAGCACAATGCACAAATAGCTCACCAATTACTATCATCATTGGTGATACTCACTACCGCCTGGAGAAATCCAACAGGTCTTAAAACCATGGAATTTCGTGGGTATTTTCCTGGAGTGCAACTCCAGTACTTCATGCTACTCGTAAGGCACAGGTATAACCCTGCAGACCCCGTAAACTACTCGTTTATACTCAGAGTCTTATACGGCATGCAAAATAAACATCACCAATCCAGTCCAACCTATCTAGATGGGCTTCACACAATAAACCTATTTTGTAATACACATTTCTGGATCTATATACAAGACTCACTGGGGATTTCACGAATCAACCCAAAGGAATTCCCTTCGCTTTTCCACCTTTTGGTGGAGGATTCCATGCATATGCCAAAAGAAGTACTTCACTTGTCCAAGAAGGAAGATCGTTACCCTTGTAGTCTTCTTCGGAGCCATGACCGCTTTTCTGTCTGGTTAGAGAGAAGCACCTTGCTTTCCTCGTCACAGATCTAGCCTCATCTTTTACATTCCACCACAGGATCTCCTTCACCAAGCTTTTCAAGCTCAGCTAGAACCCTTAGCTCTTTCTCTCAAGAACTTGGATTAAAGAAGGGGAGAGAGTGAGAAGAATAGAATGAATTCTCATTCCTTTACTCCTCTGCATAAGTGGTCGTGGGATTAATCCCAGCCATAGGATCATTTCATCAAAAGGGAGAAAAGGCCATGATTTCAGTTGTATAGTCAACATTAACGCTATCGCTTGGAGATATCCGTTATCACCTGGGTGATATCGTTGATAGCCTCTTTGACCCCAGTCAACCATCGCTCATCGGCCTCCTTCTGGCCATCTGACACGTGTCCATACATATGTGGCAGTATTTCCTGGCGATATCCATTGTCATCGCTTTGATAGCTTACTCAACGCTTTACGGCATTAAGTGCGTTGAGTTCACTCAACGCTTTAAGGCGTCGAGTGCGTTGAGCTCACTCAATGCTTCATGGCGTCGAGTGATATTGCTATCACCGTCGGCGATACCCACTATCGCTTGGCGATAGCGAACAAAAGTTTTGCTGTCAAATTTGGGGTGTTATAACCCTCCCATCCTTACAGAAATTTTGTCTCGAAATTTTATCCAGTTATAAGGGAAAAACAGCAATTTATATGTTACAACATATTTTACTTTCACAAAACAATGTTACAACATTATTTTACAAACAATTCGGGGTATTCCTCGTGCATGGTTTGCTCATGCTCCCATGTCAGCTCTTCCCGGCCTCAATTGTCCCATTAGATTTTGACCATACCGTTCGCAGTTGCTTGATCTCCATATCCTAAATCCAAATGGGCCGAACTTTCGTCGTTAGCTGACTATCTACCGGTACTTGATTATCAACAACCACTTGAGCTAGCTCTTTCGTAGTTTTTTGATATGTGAAACACATCGTGCAAGCCACTTATCTCTGTCAAAAGAGCTAACCGATATGCAGCTTCTCCAATCCGTTCAACCACTTCAAATGGACCAAGATACCTCGGACTTAACTTTTTCAAATGTCAAATCCTGGACATGCCTTTGAATGACTTAATCTTTAAGTATACCCAATCGCTCACCGCAAACTCCACAATTCGGTGTTTGGCATTGTAGTATTTTGCCTGCCTATCCTTGGCTATCAATAGTCGTTCTCGTATAGTATGTATAGTCGAATTTGCATCTTTGACCTCCTTATGCTTATATAGCTTTGACTCGCCTGTTTTTGCTCATGCAAAAGGTGTACGACACTTTCTACCGTATAAAGCTTCAAAGGGCGCCATTTCTATGCTAGCTTGATAGTTATTGTTGTGGGCGAACTCAATCATATAGAGATGATCTTCCCACCTCTTCCCGAAATCCATGGCGCACATACGGAGAATATCCTCCATTATTCTGTTGGTCTCTCGGTTTTACCATTCGTTTGCGGATGAAAGGCCTACTGAACTTTAGTTGAATACCCAATAATTGGTGGATTAGCCTCCAATAATTTGAAGTAAAACGCCCATCACGGTCACTAACGATGCTACGGGGCACGCCATGCAATCGTACGATATTATCGAACTTCCATACCGGGATTAGCAATGACTTCAGGAAACCTCCAGGTTTCTGGCATTCAGCTTTCACTAAGGCACAAATTTGACATTTTGCCACGTAATGGGCTATGTTTTTCTTCAAACCTAGCCACCAGAACACCTTCTTCATGTCCTTGTACATTTTCATGCTCCCGTGGTGAATTGAGTACTTTGTAAAATGTGCTTCGTATATCAAATCCTTACGTAGTTTACCCACATCCGGGATGCACAAAAAATCATCTTTCTACAAAAGGCCGTCATCCAAGCATTGTAAACTCTCATAGAGTTCCATTGCTCGATGAACCTTATCCGCGAGGTCATATTGAACCTCTATCCAATTCAGGCACGCATTTGCAGTAGTATTCTTGTCAACACAAGAAATGTCTAAGTTCTTCAATTCCTGGATCAGACGCTCATCATGCATCTGCAACCAATTTGCCCTTGCCGGAGTCCGCCGGCTCAAAGCATCTGCGACTATATTTCCCATCCCGAGAGTATAGTATATCTAGAAGGTGTAGTCCCCGAGGAACTCCATCCACCTCCGCTGTCGCATATTTAGATCCTTCTGATCTAGAAGATACTTAAGGCTCTTATGGTATGTGAAGATGTCAACTTTCATGCCATATAAATAATGACGTCATAGTTTAAGTGCAAAAATCACCGCCGCCAACTCCAAGTCATGGATGGGATAGTTCTGCTCATGCACTTTTAACTAGTGTGAGCCATATGCTATCACTTTTCTGAACTGAAGAAGCACACAGCCTAAGCCGCTCCCTGATGCATCACTATATATTTCAGAGCCGTCTGTACCACATGGCGATGTCAAAATAGGAGATATGGTCAAACGACTCTTTAACTCTTCAAAAGCTTGCGCGCACTCTGGCATCCAAACGAAATTCTGATCCTTCCTCGTCAGTGTGGTAAAAGTCAAGGCGATCCGCGAGAAGTTTTCTACGAAACGTCTGTAGTAGCCCGCTAGTCCAAGGAAACTCCAGACTTCAGCTATAGTAGACAACACCGGCCACTCCTGTATCGCAACTATCTTTGTTGGATCCACTGAAATACCTTCTCCACTAACCACATGGCAAAGAAAGGCAACTAATGACAGCCAGAACTCATATTTTGAGAACTTGGCATAGAGCTTGTTTCTTCTTAGGGTGTGCAACACCATCCGCAAATGGTTCGTATGATCTTCTTCAGACTGAGAGTACACTAAAATGTCATCAATAAAGACGATTACAAATAAGTCCAGGTACTCTCGAAACATTCGGTGCATTAGGTCCATGAACACCAATGGTGCATTAGATAACCCAAATGGCATTACTGTGAACTCATAATGACAATATCGTGTTCCAAACGCTGTCTTTAGAATGTCACATTCCCGAATTCTCAACTGGTAATAGCCTGACTTCAGGTCTATCTTCGAGTAAACCGTTTATCAAACCAGCTGATCAAATAAGTCATCAATCCGCGGTATTGGATACTTGTTCTTTTCCGTCAGCTTATTCAGTTCTCGATAGACAATGTATAGCCGCAAGCTTCCGTCCTTCTTTTTCACAAAGAGGACCTGTGCGCTCTAAGGTGACATACTTGGGAGTATATAGCCTTGCTCCAATAACTCTTGCAATTGAACCTTTAGTTCCACCATTTCCTTTGGCGCAACACGATACGGCCAGCGGGCCACAAGTTTTGCACCTAACACCAACTCAATAGCGAAGTCAATTTCTCTTTGGGGAAGTAGTCCCTAGAGATCCTTCAGGAACACATCTGCGTACTCCGATATAATCAGAACGTCACTCACACTGGGCTTTAGCTCAACAGCCTCCAATAGTGTGAAGAATAACTCCGCGCCCTTTTGAACTACCTTGACTACCTAGAGAGCAGACATCAATATCTTTCTCGATCCTCACATAATAGCGAATTTAGTCACGAGCTCGGTATTCTGTCCCAGTGTGATATCCTTTGCGTTGCAATCTATAAAGGCATGCTACTCCGAGAGCCAGTACATACCAAAGATTACATCAAACTCCGATAGTGGCAATACAGATTCTTCCAATCCGAAATCATGACTTCTTATTCGCACCTCAACACAACAAGACTTATTTGACCGCATCATTCAACCGTTAGGAAACAATATCTTTAGTCTATATGTCAGCACACAATTAAGCACTCCAATCCGAGACACGAAGTCCTCAGATAGAAATGAATATGATGCACCCGTATCAAACAGTGCTCTTACCGGACAGTCTCGAATCAGGACAAAGCCTAAGATAAACAAATCATACACAAGCAACGTACAAGGTATGAAGTATAGAAAATAGTAAAACTATCTCTTAACCTGTACCTGTAATGATGTCACTCTGATTTATGGCCTCCTGTTGGCTAAGGTTGTACACCCTTGGCTGAGCTGGAGCATACTGGGATGTAGTGGACTCCATCGTCTTTCCCTTTTCAGCATATCTTGCTCATGCCTTCTTATCACCCCTTAGAGGACCACTCTGACAGTCACGTGCCTTATGGCCCACCTTTCCACAAGTATAACATGTCTGAGGGGCCATCCCAAACGTTGCTCCATACATAACTATGGAAGGAGCCTATCCCGAAGATTTGGACTTTCTACCCCATTTCTTGTGGTAGCTCAATTTTCCCGGGTGCAGTACTTTGAACTCAGACTTTATCACAGCCAAGTCCCTCTAACCCTGTACCCTTTTCATGCCTTTCTCTAGCGCATGGGTCTTATCTACCAATGCTTGAAACCCTTGGTTAATTGAACTCAAGATCAGCATCCTCAGCTCTTCTCGCAGTCCCTCGTAGAACTGATTGGTCTTACGCGCTTCTTCAGCGAAGGTAGACCCCACATAGCGTCCCAATCTGGTAAACTCATATAAATAGGTGTCAACTGTAACATCCCATTTCCAACTAGACCCCTAAGAGTAGTTTTGTCATGACAAAACCCTAGGAAGCCCAAGAAAAAGTCAAGTGGACCTGGTGGTGTGAATAGGGGCACTATGGTCTGCAAATAGTAAATTCCAAAACCTTGGTTTAAGGTGATCATGGGGCTTCACCAAGACTCCAAGACCCCACCCATACCTTCATAATCCTAGTAAAGGGGTCAATGGGTCACTAAGGACCCATGGAAGGCAGTCAAAGGGGCTAAGTTGACCAAAATCAACTATAACCCTAATTGGGTCAGATTGACCTACACAAGGGCCAATTGCAGTCCCTTAGCCAAGTGGACCCCACACATACCCTCATAACCCTAGTGAGAGGCCAAAGGGTCACAAAGGACCCATTGGGACCAATCAAAAAGGCTAGGTTGACCAAAGTCAACTCTGGACCTAAAATGGTCAAAGTGCCCTAGTTAAGGGTCAAGTGACCTTCAAAGGCCAATCCAACCCCCACCTTGACCCTAGGGGAGGCTAATGGGTCACCAAGGACCCATTAAGGAAACCTCAAGGACCAAATTGACCTAAGTGGGCCCTAGTCCAAGTTTGGGTCAAGCTAGCCCAAATGGGCTAACTCAAGCTCAAGCCCATTTTGATTGGGCTAACCTTGTTTGATGGATAAAATAGACATGTGGGCTGCCATTGGGTTAGGTAGGAGCCATTGGATTCAGCTTGGTGTGTAGGAGAGAGAAAGCCATCCATGGAGGAGAGAGAAAGAGAAGGAAGAAAAAGGGAGGAGGACTTTGGGCTCATCCTCCCCCTCCCCAACCCCCTCCATTCATTACATTAGGACAAGGAAGGCAGCACCAATCCAACCAGCTGGTCATTGACTGGTTGTAGCCATGCATTTCCCCCCTACCAACCAAGCCGTCAACCTTGACCATGGCCAAAAATGGCCAAAGTGTTTTCAGCTACCTAACACCTCCCCTCTCCCTTTTAAAAGCTCCATTGGACTCCAAGGAGTAATTCCCACCATTTTTCTGAAGGAGCCAGCTAGTTTCCTGTGTTTTTGAAGAGGCCGACCACCACCGGCCACCACCATGCCAATCTGGCGATCAGCAAGGCTACAGCCGCCCCCACAGGTCCTCCTCCACTACTTCTTACATGGGTAGTCCTTAGGGATCCTTAGAACCAAGGTTAGGGCTCAATTGAGCCCAACCCAATTTTCAAAATCATGGAATTTCCATGAAAAATCAACCTCTCGGGTTCGCTGGAACAGTGCTCCCCGGCGGCCAAGCCGCCGCCTGGAGATAGCCCCGACCACCACGAAGGTGTTGGCGGCGGTGACCGGCCGGGGAGGTGGCCGGAGCGCCGGCGGCAGCAGCTGGAAGTCGGCCCAGGTAGGAGCAATCCTGGCCGTTGGCGCGCGGGGACGATGACGGGATGTCGTCCAAGGGCGCGTCAAGATTCGTGCGGGATGATATTTAAACTATGGAATATATATGTTGATTCATTTCATTTTTATCACATATCTGGTATTTAATGTAATTAATTATTAAAAATACTTAGAGGCCCACACTTAAACACATAAAATGTAGCCCTATGGGTCTACTTTCATACAAAATTGGTTTGAACCAATTTGGGTGACTGGTTTGACCAGGGCACTCATTTTGGTGGGGTCTATACATATGACTAGGCAGACATTAAACTGAGTGCCCACACTTAATCCTTAGCTCAAATGAGCTGAAATTTTGGCAGGAAGTCACCCTACCCAATATATAGACCCTGCCCAAAAATGAGAATTTTTGGGAATAAGGTTTCTATAGTTTTGTAAATAATTTAATTTATCTAGGGTAAATTAATTTATGGGTCAAATGAAGCCCAAATTCATCCAAATTTTGGTGGGAGCTATATGAGGTCAATATAGACCTCTGGTTAAAATTTCATTAAGTTTGGAGGTGATTTTAATGGAAATCATGCAAACCCTAGCCTCGCCCTAAGAAGGGCATTTTGGTCCAAAAATGTATTGTTGGTTTAGGATGTCCAATTCACCTCAACAGAGGTTCAACTTTGGTCCACTGACTTGGCATGAACTTGTGCACCTTCCAATGAAATATGGGGAAGTTTGGAATTGATTTGCCCCAAGATCCTAGGTCAAACCCTAAGGAAGGACTTTTGTACCTTGTGAAGGGCATGTGACCCAAACACCTTGTATGACTATGAAATTTTGTAGTGAGGGTATTAGGGTAACTAAAACCCTCTGGTAAAAATCTTAGGGTGTTTTGGAAGGTTTGGGACCCACAAAACCCTAACCTTAGTTTAGGGCAAAAATATTGTAGGGTTGGAATGGGCTAGTTAAACTCCTCAAACTAAGATGAAATTTTGGTAGAATGGTCATTAGGATATTATTAGCCTTTGGTAATTTAATTGGGAATTTTGGGATAATATTTATAGTACTTCCTTTATAACACAAGGGGATGCCTCAATTTAATAAATTGATCATTATGGTCACTCTGCCCCTTGACAAGACATCAAAGTTTGGCAGAGGGAGTCTTGAAGCATTATAGACATATATAAATTTTATGAGAATTTTTAAATACAAATTGGAGGTACTTACTTCACAAGCTTGTTAAATGAGGAAATTATTCAATAATTTATTTAAGTCTATTTACTAATAAATAAATTATGAAATTTATCTCAAATCATTTATATGCCATTAGAATCATACTTGAATTTTTTCTGAATTTTTGGAAGCAATATAATCTTTTATATCTCTTTAAATGAATTTTTAAGGATTAAAATGAAATAAGAATTTGGGGATAAAACCTTACTGAAAAATTTAGATATTTTGGAGGATGAGTTAAATTCTTATTTTCAATATCATATAAAATTAGTGGAATGATATCTTGTCTGAAATCGGTACCTCATGTTCATTATTGGAAACTTTAGTCACTATAATAATTAAATAAATTATTAAATAAAATAGGAAAATTTTGGATCTCTGGATTTAAGGCTTAAAGTTTATAAGGAACTTACATTAATTATTATAGGAGTATTGGATGATCATTCGATGTACTTTCCATTTTACATGAAGTTTAACCTTGGTGGTCTACATTTAGTAATTTTGGAAAATTGTTCATGATTTTTGTTTGAGGCTTATCACACCTTAATCACTTATGATATTTGACCCAGAGCATTTATATGCCCTTGCAATCAGGTTAGAGTTTTCCTTGAATTTTTAGAAATAATATTGCCCTATTTATCTATTTTAATAAATTATTGTAAGTTATCTTTAAAATAAAATCAGTGGCCTAAACCTTGCTGAAAATTTAAGAGACCTTGGATCTTAGGTTAAATGTTTATAATGAGTATAACATAAATCTGGGGGAATTGTATCTTGTCTAAATTTGGTACCTCTTGTTCAATCTCGGAGACCTTGGCCACTAGGAATATTTAATAAATTACTAGATAAATAGAAAAATTGTGAAATTCTGGATTTGGGCAATAAAGGTCATAATGGACCCCCATTAATTATTATAGGAGTATTGGATGATTATTTGATGTACTTACCATTTTACACGACATTAAACCTTGGTGGTCTGCATATAGTAAATCGGCAGAAATATTTTGGAATACAAGTTAGGCACATAAGTCGAGATTAGTGGTTATAGGTTTGGATAATTTAGAATAAGTTCATCCCTCAGGGTTTGATGAGAAAAGGTTGGGTTTGGCTAAAAGTTAGATGGTGTTCGGGATCGACGAAAGATCGTCTTCCCCGTAGAGTGAAAGGTCAAAATCACCTTAAGTTTAGCCTAGCATAATATGAAAAGGGAATGGGTAAGGGATATGGGATTAGTTATCAACCAACAAGAATAAGTGCCTTGCGAAAGGGAGCTTTGGGATTCAGCCCATCATAGCTCCTAGTGCCCTCGAGAGCCCTTCACAGGGAATACCTTGGGCAGTCCTGGGTCAAACCTAAGTCGTAGACATAAAATAAACTGAAGAGTAAATAGTAAACTTAGGATTTCACACTCTCAAACCCCAATGTCCCGAGAGATAGTTTGGGTTATTCGGGCAGTAAGCCCAGTGGTTATGGTGATGGGCAGGATGGCCCGGCGAGCTTTGGCTCGGTTATTGATTATGATGGGCAGGATGGCCCGGCGAGCTTTGGCTCGGTTGTTGATTATGACGGACGGGATAGTCCGGAGAGCTTGGGCCCGGTGGTTGATTATGACGGACGGGATAGTCCGGGAAGCTTAGGCTTGGTTGTTGGTTGGACTCATAAGTGTTGTATGTGCATAAAAGGTATAAGGTGGTGGGTCTTCGGTATTGGAGGGTCGATGCACCGATGCCAATACGCTGACTCGGCGAGTGTGGTTAGCACTTCGCCAACAGAAGTCCGGTGCGCCAGCCGGCAAGAGTACGCAGGAGTCCGCTTTGTGCACCAAGCGTTGAGGCGTACGATAGGTCTGACCGGTAGTGCTTTACTGGTTTAGAGGTGGGCGAGGCCCAACCCACCGCTTCCGTCTGCCACAACGGAGGTATCCTGGGAGGTAACGGCTCCGAAAGGGGGAACTAAAGGTCTGTGTACACAGAGTCGAGTGGGTTAGTTGCACTTGCATGTTCACGTCATAGCATAATTGTATTTCATAGCATAACCATTGCATATAACCTGACACCTAATGTATAAGCGGTATGGGACGCTCTATACATTAGACCCTGCAAAACGACCCCTTGGCCTATAAGTTCGCGCGAGCGTGCTTATAAGTCAAGGTTCTCTTTCAGTACTATATATTTAAGCCTGCTAGTAAAACTGACACCCTATCATATAAATCAGTATGAGACTTTTTATACGATAGGAGCCCTGCAAGAGATCCCTTAACTTATGTGTATTCACATAAGTTAAGGTTACTTATTCTAAATTTTATATCATTATTACCATACTTAGAACTGCTAGATTAGTTCCGCTGCCATCTGCTATTTGATATTCTCCACCTTCATGTCCTTCCCTTTCCTTCTCCCCGCTCGGTGCTTAGTAGCCATGGGGGAAGGGGCGGAGGACGATAGGACTTAGTATTTTAGACTAACGGTTTTCGAACCACATCATTTTAGGGGACCACGGAGCCCAGCATGGAGGAGCAGCCCCGGAGGTCGGCACGCTTGGAGATCGGACAGTCTAGTACCGGAGTCCAGACAACAGGGACTGTGAGTCCCGACCACTAGTAGTTATATTAGTTTGCTTCCGCGATGAGCGATTTGTAGTGAGGACATGTTGTACCGGGCATAAGCCCGAGATTTCTGTTATATGTACTATCTGTGGACACTCCCTTCGTGGAGCTTATTTTCTATACACGTGATTCCTGTGGACTTGCTTTTAATTTATTGTTATAGTTGTGATCGATTTGGCCGGCAGGATCGGCGTTTTGTAGTGACGACCTTCCCGGGTGCGAAGGTATCACCGCAAGGCGACGGTTCTGGGCCTAAGACCCCGGTGTCAAAAAAGAAAAAAAAAGGGGGTCTTACATCAACACTACTTTCGCCCTGCGTCAGATGCTGGAACTCATTTTCCACGGCTATGCACTGCGATGACCACAGATGCTTTGCCAAGAATAGTCTCAAAAACTCCTCTATCGAGACCTTTATTAGTTATCAATCTGTTAAGTAGTGCAGCTCCATTTCGTCCGACCAAAGTCGAGCCTCTCCATCCAATAGGAAAGTGTCCAAGGTAAATTTTTGTTCCTCCTTAGTTTTTATTACCGTCAAAATTCTTTTGACTCACGCAAGCCAGTCCTCTGCCTGCATTGGGGACCCTGCCCCCGCGAACGTAGGAGGACTGAGACTCATGAACTGCTTCATTTGTTGTTCTACTGCTCGTAAATCTACCACAGCTTCCAAAGGTTCTAGCCTCACACCAACCTGTACTGGCACCATTGCAGGATGCGACTGCCCAGTAGGTTGTGTGTGTATTATCGCAAACAACACCTCAGAAACTAAGCGCGCTGTCTCAGCAGAAGGAGGAGGTGTGGGCACCTCAGTTGGTACCGCACTTTCAACAGAATGCTGGGCCTCAAACTGCCCTGCACCACTTCGAGTCACCTATACGTGTAAAAGACACATTTTAGTGACTCTGCAAAAGCAAAAACGACTAGTAGGAACGCCCAGGTTCCTCAAACAGGTGTATTTCATTCCTATGTAGACATTTTTGAGTGCTTTTATGTTATAACGGTCTGCACTTACACGTGCTCGCCACCCCTCAAAAGAATTCGACCACGAATTCGCAGGACGAAGATCAGGACAAGCTGATACCAAATTGTAACACCTCCGTCTGTCACATGAAATATAATAGAGGGTCTGGCCGGGGCCCCACACCATATTCCACAAACAGGCAACAGGATTATATGTTAATATCAAAGACTACTCGAATCCTAACTCAGAGCATTCTAGCAAAAGATTTATGGTTGTATGAACTCATACCAATTGAATATCCACTGTATATAAACCATATCATTTATATATATATATCAGGAATGTCAATTACAAATACACAAAAGTTATGGCCCTAAGGCCTTACAGTATACTTCACAAGTGTGATTTACAAACATTGGCACGCAGGCCGGCCACACATGAAAATAGTAAAGCTACTTTGCTCAGCCATCGAGGGCCAACATATGCACAAAAGCTTCGGCTCGCTATTTCCCGCTCAGCTCTCCAGCACCTGTACGGGGACATTCCACCACAAGGGTGGCAAACAAGGCAACGGTCAGCATTCAGCTGACCAATTTATAAGGACCCTACTCCTTTCTCGGGGAAGTGGTTTTCCTTCCCTGTAGGCATAGCATTTTCACAAGCAGATATATCACAAGAACGTGCACTCACGCACAATTCAATATATCATAAACGAATGCCTCAACAGCAAAACGTTCCGTTCACTTATGGAACATTTTCAGTGTACCTATTGCTAGGGTCCAACCACCGTTCAGATGTCCCAGACATAACGGTTAACTTTGAGCATTTCTAGTCTTTATAGCCTTCGGCCTGAGACTTTAGTCTTGATGATGTACAACCTAAGACTCTCATTATGTGATCTTAACGAACGCCAATAACTTAGGCACTCGAGTTAGACAACCATAATGTGGATACAGTTCTGCCATTGCATGTTGCTCAAATCGTTAATTCAATGTATAGTCTGATACGGGTAGACTTCCCCTTGTCTGTTCGGTTCACTGGCCTTTAGGAGCACGTAGCTCACAGATTAGCCTCACAGTGCCCCATAGACATTCTTTACAATCAAAAGGGATTTATTGCCAGGTTCGTCACGATCGCTTGGCAGGACCAATAGAAGTTCTCTTTCTACACCCAAACTCAACCCAAAACCTTGCAACATCCTGTAGTGCCGGAAACACTGGTCTTTTCCTATCACACAACACAAATAGCTCACCAAGAGCTATCACCGTTGGCGATACTCACTATCGCCCAACTATATCCAACATGTCTTAAAACCATGGAATTTTGTAGTTATTTTCCTGGAGTGCAACTCCAGTACTTCCTACTACTCGCAAGGCACGAGTACAACCCCGCAGACCCCATAAACAACTCGTTTATACTCAGATTCTTCTTCAACACACAAAATAAACATCACCAATCCAGACAAACCTGTCTAGAGGGCTTCACACAGCATGCTTATTCCGTACTATACATTTCCGGATCTATATGCAAGACTCACTAAGGATTTCATGAATTGACTCAAAATAATTCCCTTCATTTTTCAACCTTTTGGTGGGGGATTCCATGCATATGCCAAAAGAAGGACTTCACTTGACCAAGAAGGAAGATCGTTACCCTTGTAGTTTTCTTCAGAGCCATGACCACTTTTTGTCTGGTTAGAGAGAATCACCTTGCTTTCCATGTCATAGATCTAGCCTCAGCTCTTGCTTCTGCCCAAAGTATCTCCTTCACCAAGCTTTTCAAGCTCAGCTCCAACCCTTAGCTCTTTCTCTCAAGAACTTGGATGAAAGAAGGAGAGAGAGTGATAAGAAGTGAATGAATTATCATTCCTCTACTCCTCTGCATAAGTGGCCTTGGGATTAATTCCAGCCACAGGAGCATTTCATCAAAAGAGAGCAAAGGCCATGATTTTAGTTGGATAGTCAACATTAGCGTTATCGTCTTGCGATATCCTCTATTGCTTGGGCGATATAGTTTATATCTACTTTGACCCCAGTCAACCACCGCTCATCGGACGCCTTCCGACCATCTGACACGTGTCCACACATACGTGGCAGTATCGTCTGGCGATATCCACTTTCGCCATTTCGATAGCTCACTCAGCGCTTTACGGCGTCGAGTGTATTCATTTCACTCCATGCTTTAAGGCGTTGAGAGCATTGAGCTCACTCAATGCTTCATGGCTTCAAGTGATATTGCTATCGCCGCCGGCGATACCCACTGTAGTCTGGCGATAGCGACCAAAAGTTTTGCTATCAAATTTGGGGTGTTACACAGAATGTTTTCAACATGCATCTGCACTAGATTTCAGGTGAACTCAAAGGAATCTCATTACGTCGCTACAAAGCGAATCTTAAGATAACTTAAGGGTACACCCAATTTTGGCTTATAGTACCCGAGAAGTAAAAATGTCGGGCTAATTGGGTTTTCAGATGCAGATTTTATAGGAAGCAGTGATGACAGAAAAAGCACTTCCGGGACGTGCCAATTTCTCGGAAGAAGGCTTATCTCATGGAGCAGTAAGAAGCAGAATTGTATGGCAACCTCAACTGCCAAGTCGGAGTATATATATGTCGGTAGTTGTTGCGCACAGCTTCTATGTATTAGGAATCTACTTGAATACGACAACCTAAAGTTCAGAGAGATTCCAATGTATTATGACTCATTCAGCGTAATAGCGATCACGCAAAATCCAGTCTCTCACAGCCGGATAAAGCACATTGAAGTGCGATATCACTTCATCCGGGAGCATGTGGCGAATAAAGATATAGCCCTTAGCTATATCTCGACGGATAATCAGGTCGCAGATATTTTCACGAAGCCACTAGATGAGGCAAGTACTCATTCTTCAAAATAGAACTAAACATGCTGAACAAAGACTCGTGAAGATGGCTAAGAAGACAGGAATTCTCTCAGGAAATGCTACATGAAGCAAGACAATTTGTACAAGGCAAATTCGTCGAATATCGTCAGCAGATTTCGCTGATTCGTTGGATATTCACAAGAACTTAGATAATTCGTCAGATATACTCGTCGAATCTGACTCTACATCTGCTGAATCTCACCGAATTCTACTTAGGTCAAATTTTCTTTCCTATATTGGATCTGAAGAGTCACGGATAATCAGATACGCGCCTTTCCCATGTCTTAAATTTAAATAAATAAATAAATAAATATATATATATATATTAAAAAGGGTTAGGGGCAACCGCACGCTACTTCGTCGAAACCTGAAGTCGAAATCTCTGAATAGCCCTCTTCCCGACGATTAGTTTTCCAAAAATGTCAATCGTCTTCCTTCATTGCACTGGATTCATTCTTCATCGATTAGGTTTGTGCAAGCCATTTCTGATAGTCCAGCAGCGATTTCCTACAGAGGACTTGATTCAGACGGCTTGTTCTCGTCTTTTCGTCAGTGGCAGTAATCCATTCCAACTGGCAGTTTAGTCCAGAAATTTTCTTTGTTCCATTTTTTGATTCTCTACGGCTCCTCGAACCACCAGTGGGCTGCTAGGGGTGGAGAGTTGGTTCGCAAAGGTTTTGCTACTGCTTTTGATGAGTTTAGGAACGTAATCCTCATGTTGGAGACAGTCGGCCTCTCATTTGTCCTCGAGCACCCTTACAAGATTTTGGACAAGGACGTTCTTGATTTTTTCCAGAATGCCAAGCTCTGACATGAAGATACCATCATCAAGAGCAAAGTTCGTAAGACTTCAATTAATGTGAAGGCCTCTCACCTCACCCGGCTCTTGAGGCTTCCGGCCTGTGAAGAAGCAGATCACCTCGAAGAGGACTTTTCAAGGGCATTGCTATTATATGGATTGCCAAGGGGCACCAAAGCTATTAAAAGGAAAAGGATGAACGATGAAGGAAAGCTGCTATCAGATATTATTGGAAAAGTATTGTTATATAATACTGGTTCACATGAATACCTATCATCAGAGATGTTCAAAATTATTAATACAATCATCGACAGAAAAAGAATGGATTGGGGTGCTCTGCTGTTTGAAAAGATCTACGATAGACTCCACACACCCAACTTTGAAAGGATTATCAGCTTGTACTTAAACCAACTGGACAGAGAAAAGTTTGATATGACCAAAGGTGTGCCTATCCATCACCTGAAGAAAATCGACTCATCCATCTTCTTAAGGTGGGATAGGAGGATCTTAAGGCCAGGGAGAGCCCCAGATGTGCCTAAGGAGGAGGAAGAACAAGTTCATGTGGAATTGATTCCTTCTCCAACCCCCAAGGAAACTCTTGAGAGATTGAGTGCAGGAGCTGAGGGGGAGCCAGATACTACTATAGTTACAGAGATTCTAGTTCCAGTTCTAGATGCTAAGATTACAGTTCCAGAGACAGGGAATATTCTGATAGAGGTTGCCAAGATTGCTCAGACTGCTGCTGATGAGTTAGTGCCAGATGAGGCCGAGATTTCTGTTGCTGCTGAGGATGATTTGAATGTTGATGACTATGAAATAGATGCTTATAGGGAAATGGTTGTTACTGATGAGACCAAGACTCCTAATAATGCTTATGATGATTCTGAGATGGTGTCAGTGGACAATATGATTGTCCCTCTCCTAGATATTACTCCTGCTTCAGCTTCTGAGGGGGAGGTGACTCAGTCCTCGTTATCGATTGCTACTCAGGTTGACAGGTTTATCCGCAACCTTGAGAAAAGAGTAGTTAAGGCGATAGGTACTCCTCCAGTTATTCCAGAGGAGGTAGTAGATGTTTCTGATGAGGATGGGGATGCAAAAGAGCATGCTCCTATCCTATCTGCTGCTGAAGATCTCGGTTTGATCTCTAAAGCTCATTTATCTCCAATAGATGAGTCCTCTAGTGAGTCAGAAATTTAACAAAATCTGCCCTCTCATCCAAGTGCTCCTACAGAAGAGGTTTCTAGCTCCAGTGTTGATAGTTCTATACTGAAGACCATAGAAGCCATGTTGGCTAAACAATAAGCTTATTTTGATTCCTCAATGCAAAAAGTTTTGAAAAAGGTCAAGGAGATGGAGAAATATCTGAACAATGGCCTTGCAGCTTTCAAGGTGCATTTTGACAAGATCGATGCAAGGTTGGACTCATGGTTTGAGCAAGGTCGTGCAACTCTCATTCATAATATGGTTGGACTAAAGAGTAGTGCAGAAGTTCTTCAAAATGTTGATAAGAATGTTGTAATCATGATCGATGCTCACAATCAATCGATGGCTCACTTTGATAAGACAATGGAATCATATGCAAATGTTGTAACAGAAGAAGTAAGAATGGGGGGAGGATGCCCTTCTAGCTAAGGTGGAAGCCATGGTAGAAGCCAAGGTGGATGCAGTTGAGATTGTTATATTAGCAAACTTTAAAGGAGTCAATGATTAAAACTTTGAAAACCTTTCTTGGCTACATAATGATATCTTTAGTAGGCCATGCCAAGTATTTCAAGTACCTGTTGTGCCTACTCATATTGAAGTTCATCCTACTAAGGATTAATCTCAATATTGGACAGACACACATAATCTCTCTCAGGACAGATCTTCTGCTGCTACTGGGTTCCCAAATGTTCAAGTGGTTGAATATATCCCTACTGTAGTCTACAAGAGAAGAAAGTATGGTGAAGGCCCTTCTACTATAAGATCAGAGCCTGCCAGAGAACTGCCAGTCAGAGACAGAGAGATGTCTGAGGTGTGGAGTCCTATTTCAAGAGGAATTATCTTAGACTCCTTCACCATGGTAGATATTGGAGGGGAAAGTAGATGGAACCACTACGACAGAGATGAATGGCAAAAGTATGAATTGACAAGTGCTAAGAGAAGGATTCACTTCAGGAACCACAAGCACGATGATCCAACTGCACCTGCAGCCCCTCCAAGATATTATCCAAAGCCCAAGGCTTATTTTGTCAGGCAGCATCAGAAGAGCCAGGATAGGCAGGGCTGAGGGTTATTTATTCTATTTTGGATTATTTTGTACGTAGTTGTGGTTGTCCCCCCCCCCCCTCTAAACTAAAAACTCTTATTGATATAGATATATATATATATGTATTTTGAATTTGTTAACTGGAATGTATGCTGTGTTTAAATTTTCCTCAACTCATGTAGCTTGTCATTTTTATGCTTTATTATTGTTGTGCAATTCACCTTAGCTTATAAGATTCTGACTTTTTCAAATAGGGGGAGATTGTTGTGTATTATATCAACAATAACCCTGATTTGAAGAAGGGTCCAATTAAGCTAAGATGAATTATGATTGTATTTGATATTGCGTTTTCATTTATGTACTTGCAGGTTTACATTGTCAAGTACACACAATTGTAAGGTTATAGTGGGTCAGTAAATACAGGACTATATAATGTAATTCTTCATTGTGTAGGTCAATTGTTGAAGCCAAAATTGATCTCAACGAATGTTCAAAACAGGGGTGCAGCCAACACCTACTTCTCTCAAGCCTTACCCCTCGACTGGTAGCTAACGACCTAGGACTGACCCAAAGCCTCAGCAGGGAGGTCCCACCTCACACCCGGAAGATCTCTGAGAGCTTCTCCTCCAAAGCAAAAAGCTGGGCTAGGAGCTCCTCAGAAAGCACTGGAGATTCAGAGAAAAATGAGAGTCTGCTTTCCAAGGAGCCCTTATGAGTCTATTTATAACCTTTTGCTGACCTGAAGTAACTGAGATACCCCTGGCTGGTATGCTAATAGCCAAATCCCGCTGTTTGAGAAATGTTAAATGCAGCCTCTGGGGGTATAAGGGTAATTTTACCCAAGGGCAATAAAGTAATCTTACCCTGAACCCTGGGCCCCACTCGGCGAGAGCCCTATACCGGGAACCCTCTTGTCTTCATTTGGCGAGAGCTAAAAGGAAGTATCGAAAGTCTTAAGCTGAACCCGCCCCCGCCTTCTCGCCGACCCTGCCGAGAGCGGGTCCTGGCTGACTGATGGTGAACGCTCTCGCCTCTCTCCAAGCGGGAGCTACTCTAACCTGGACACTTTCGCTATCGGACATGACGTTGAGTGAGTGGAGCTCACCCAACGCCCTTGATGCTAACCACGACGTTGAGTGAGTGGAGCTCACTCAGCGCCCTTACTGCTAACCACGGCGTTGAGTGAGTGGAGCTTACTTAGCGCCCTTGCTACTGACCGCGGAGTTGAGTCGGTGGAGCTCACTCAGCGCCCTTGCTGCTGACCACGGCGTTGAGTGAGTGGAGCTCACTTAGCGCCCTTGCTACTGACCGCGACGTTGAGTGAGTGGAGCTCACTCAGCGCCCTTGATGCTGACTGTGGCGTTGAGTGAGTGGAGCTCACTCAGCGCCCTTGCTGCTGACTGCGGCGTTGAGTGAGTGGAGCTCACTCAGTAGCCCTTGCTACTGACTGCGGCGTTGAGTGAGTGGAGCTCACTCAGCGCCCTTGCTGCTGACCGCGGCGTTGAGTGAGTGAAGCTCACTCAACGCGGTGCTGAGACCACTCGACGCCTTCTCGCCCGCTTCTAGTCACGGGCGGGACCTCGCCAGCTCATAGGAGGGAGCTCCTCTGGCGGGAAATCTCCTGGTCTTCAGGCCCAAGCTAACCCGAGGCTGGTCTAACCCTGACCGTTGATGCCTCCGGGCACTACCCAGCGATTATGGGTTGTACACAATCCTCGCGCTTTTGGAGCTAGCTCTGCGCTCGAAAAGACACGTCCAACCCCTAAATATTCGTTGGGCATGTGTCACTTCTGCAAAGAGAATCTATTGGTGGGCCCTACAACGGCTATATATACGTGTTGATAGACGGTCGTAAATCCGCCCCTGACCGTTGCTTTTCTCCTGGGATTTCGCACGACCTCGTGATGCGCCCCAAATGAGCCGGCAAGCCACTCTCGCAGAACCTTCAGGACCGTATTAAGGCGGTGCAAGGGCGAGCCCTTGCCAATAGTTCCCTAGTGGCTCCTTGGTTGGCAAGAGAGGCACCCACTGTGGAGCCTCCGCCGTCGTCGAAAGAGAAGAAGAAGAAGACGAAGAAGGCCCATCGGGACCCCTCGCGAGAACACTGAGCCTCCCTAACTCCATCCCCAAACCGTGCGGCCGATCCTCTTCTACTGTAGAGGGTACGTCTCGCCGACTAGCGGACTGCTATACTTGAGAATTGGTCACTGAACCTTTCTTGGCAGGTGGTCCTAGAAGGTGGTGTCGGGCTTCCGTCAGTGCCCCAGGACCCATCGACGTCTCGCCCACCTGAGGATCAGCCACAGGATACGTAAGGAGCTCCTGCCGATGGTTCGGTACCTCCAGGTAGCCCCTCACTTCTTGCCCGTTTTTCTTTTGGTTATTCTAACCCTCGGGTGGGACTCTTGTAGCACCTGCTTCCGCTTGCCTGGGTCTTACCTTGCAGGGAACTGTCGCATAGGTTTCCTCTCGCGACGATCCAGTAGCCAATCCCCACCCTTCTGTAGGTGAGGCGCCTGCCGACCCATCCTTGAAGCCAGAGGATGACCGTTCCGAGAGGGAGGGCGACCCTCCCCAGACTTCGGGCCCTGCGGAGATTACGGCGCGCGAGATCTTCCATCCGGGCCGTGGAAAGCCACTCCATCTCCTGTTTGGGAGGGATGCCGAGGGAGAGCCCGAGCCTTCTCTCCTTCCACCGACCGACGGCTCTCGCCACGCTACAGGTATGCCACATACTGCTGCTTCTCTTACCATGTTCTCGTACTGACCGCCAGATTGTCTTCTCAGGAGATCCGGACCTGCGATCGGGAGATGACGGGGATGAGGACGATGACGGGGATCGGGAGGAGGACGACGATAGCTCCACCTTCCCCTCTTATAACGAAATGGAAGGAATCCTTATTGGTGCGGGAAGCACGAGAAGACGGGGTAAAAGGGTCGCGTCCATCCTCTCCAAACTCGGGCGGCGAGAGCTGGCCCAGGCCTACGCGGAGAGAGAGTTTTGCAGGTCAGTGGAGCAAAGGTTGGAGGCCCTGGAGAGAGATTACTTTCTAAGCGAGGCGGAGCGGCCAGGCTGCCCTACTACGGGATCTTCTCTCGGGAGGTGCCTTGCGCGGATACGAGACCAAGCTCGCCGGATCAATCTAAGGTGCACCGTACTCTCCTCCTACTTCAACCCGTTGGCGCCTCCGAGGACCCGACAACGAGAGTGAGGATGCTGGCGTTGGGAGCCTTATTGATTCCTTCTATCTCGCCTCTTCTTACCTCTGGCCTTCCCTTCTCGCCATGTACCATGTCTTTTAATTATGTTCTTTTTTTTTAAATTATTAGTTTTGTTTTGAACCGTGGACTGCTTTCAATTTTGTGAACTGATTTCATTGGTTAACTATTGTTATTGTTATTATCTTAGGTCTCGCCTAGCAAGAACGTTCTTTGCTTTCGCATCTGTCATACCGTGCGACTCTTGCGCGAAGTAGGGCTGTCGATCAGTCACTGTCAATTCGGGTGGGGGACCAAGGCGCCGTTGACCTAGGGCATGACAGTTGTACCTCCGCCGCCCTTTCTGGGAAATAATCATTTATCACGACTTCCTATAAATGGTGGATTCACCCACCACATTTATTTCCCTGCTCCGGAACCTCCCCCTCTCTTCTTTTCACTTTCGCGCTCTGCCGAGAACGTTTTGCTCTCGCCTCCCTTCCCTTGCTTCTCGGCTGGTCCCTCCCTCTCGCCTCCTCTCTTGCGATTTTGCCTTTGAACACTTTAGAAATAATGCCTGGCGAGAACGAGGGACGTTCTCATTGCGCGGAAGCTTTTCGGAGGCACTGATTTCCATCGTGCCGTCTGACCTTGGATGAGTATCAGCTGATTACATCCCGATACGTTCCCGCCATCTTCGTCGCGAGAAACTCAGGCAATAATGATAGGGTGAACACTGCGCGAGAGGGGTAGCTCGCGATCCCCCTCGAACACTTCGAGGTGGGCTTTTGCCTCCCTCTTTGGCTAGAGATGCGCCTCGCCCTCCGCTATTATGGAGTCATTCCCGCGCAGCTGAACCCAAATTCGGTCGCCATCCTTGTAGCATTCATCTGCTACATGTGATCCGAAAGGATAGATTTCAACCTTTCGATCTTCCGGAAGCTGTTTACCTTCCGCGTGAAGGGAGGAGTCGTCTTCTTCTCCGGGCAGCTGCTTAAAACAACTGGTCTCGCCAACAAGCATCATCACTGGGGCGAGAAATTTGTTTTCGTCTCTGGCGACTTCGGGAACGTCCCGCTTGCGCCGGTCCAGTATGAGGATGCCACTTACAATCCGCCATCCCTGGGGTCCTGCGAGGGCACGCTCCTCGAATTCTTTGGGACCAAGGAGTTTGACGTCCCCTTCCTTAGGCGGGACGTCAACTCTCTTCCCCCCATTCCTCCTGGCGAAGGTGAGATCTCGTCTCTTATTTCTTTTGTTCGGTGTTTGCGCGTCCCTCCTCAATGCTGAGTGTTATCTGTTGCCTTTATAGGATAGCGGGAGATCCCATTGCACTAGCCCTTCCCCGAGATGCCAACTATCGAAGGCCAGACTGTGGGAGATCTGTTGGCTCTCGCGAAGTCTGCATCCAGCGCTTGCTGGGACGAGCCAGCTCCGCCTCCGCCGTCTGGTGCCGGGAAGCGGAAACCCAGTGGCTTCTCGTCTCAGCGGATGAAGAGGCCGAAACCGTCTGCCACCAAGAAGGGGAAGTCCAAGATGCCTTCGCCTGCCTGACCTCTCCCGCCGAACAGGTCTTTTGCCGAGATTTTAACGGCGGTCAGCGTGATGAGGGACGTCCCTAGGAGCAGTGTTGGGGCCCCTGCCGAGAACCCCCCGGCCGCGATCGAGGCGGGTGGCGAGGTGGGCATTGAGGTAGTGGCTGCCGATAGCTCTTCCCAGCCTCCGTCCAAGCATGCGTCGAAGGGGCACATGAACTTTGGCTTAGGCATGAAGAGCCTGGATACGGAAGGGAAACCCTTGCTGTAATGGGATCTGGAGGACAACCAAGTATCCCTCTTGACGTTGCTCCCAAGCTGGGCAGAGCATGACAAGGTCACCGGCGAGGCCATCGCACTGGGCTATGGCCTCTACAGCCGGGAGTTCGCGGGCCTATACGACTAACTGCCCACTCGCCTCCTCGCCTTCGACTCCACCCGGGCTCTGATGCGCGGGCTCGAGCTTGCACACATGTGTGCTCGCCGAAGCATCACCATCGACCGGAACTTCCTCGATATGTATAAGGCGAGAGAGGAAGCGGTGGCTTGGGTAGCGGCCCTGAAGGCCGAGCTAGAGTACGCCCAACGCCTGTTGTCCCAGCGCCCGGCGGAGGAGGTAAGCGAGACCATTTCTGACATTAGTTCTCGCCCCTGAGATCCATACCCTCGTTATCGTTGCTGATCGCGTGCTTTTTATGCAGGACTACTCGCAGGTCATGGTGCTTCGTGCGCGGCTGGCCAGGGTGGAGTGCGAGAACGCCCTACTGAAAGACCAAGTCAAGCTCCTGGAGACGGCGGCAGCTGCAGTCTCGCCCCCTCCTTCGCTCGATGAAAGGCTGAAGAGCCGGAATTACTCCGAGTATGATATAGACAAGCTCTTGCAGGTCAAAGCCCATGCGACGGCCCGATTGATGATCGAGACGCTGCGGGACGTGGGATGCCTAGACGAGGGTGGTGAGACCCTGACTGCTCCCCAGCTCGTTCCCTGGCTCTTCGAGCCTATCCCGAAGCCCCCAGGCGCGCCTGACTCTCTACCTCCAGAGGTCTCGCGACCTTTCGCTGCTGCCGGCGAGGCTGTCGGCGAGACGTCCAGGTAGGATTCGGGCGAGAGCTCCTGATGAGTTGTAAATATACCTATATTTTTGTATTTTATTTAACTAATTTTTGTTTCTTTTTGTCTTTTTTTATTTTGTTTTATTAAATAGTATGTTTCTTTTTTAAAAATATATTCTAATTTTGTATTTTTGTTTTTCTGAATTTTTTCAGAAAAAATATTTTTTCTGACATGTCACGCCCGTGACAGGCACCAAAAGCCTCCAAACTTCGACCAAGTCACTCGTTCAACGATCGTCGATCATAGCAAATCGTCGACCTCGACGATCGTCGACCTCCAATGCCAGATAGTCGACCACAATAACAGCCGCAGATAGTCGACCAGTCAAAGCCGCCAGATCGTCGACCTCCAAAGCTAGCAGATCGTCGACCAGCCATCCCACAACAGATAGTCGACCACAAGTTGCCGTCAGCTTCCCGCCCTTCCAGAACAAACGTCAGCTGCTAGCAGAAGCAAAGTCAAAGACGATTTTGACTTCCACCTCTTCTTTTTATTATTTTTTTATCTCCCTTTTTTGCCTATAAATAAAAGCTTCCAGCAAGCTTTCTCCTGTCCAACTTTTTGACCACTATACTTAGTGGAGGTGTTGCCCAAATGGATCCAAATGTTATGTAAGAGATTTTTCTCCCCCCTCCCTTAGTTTGTAATAACTTTTTATTTAATAAAATGATTTATTTTCTCTCTTGCATATTATGAAGTTTCATGGAAGCGCCCTTCTCTTTGTAATTTTTCGTTCTCTTTTTTTTTGTCATTTTCTTTCTTTTTTCTATTTTTCACTCTTATGAATTTATAAAAACTCCCTAAAATGTGCTGTTTTCAATTTTCTTTAACTTAGGCTCTTAGGAATGTAAATCTTTTTGTCTTTTTTAGTTTTCTTTTCACCTTTTTTGGAGGTTTTATAAAAACATAAGAATGAAAATATCGTCGTTATAATTTTTCGCTCACTTCCATTTTGCGTTTATTTGCAAAACTTTTCGCCTCGTTTAATTTTTATTTTGTCTTTTTATACATTTCTACCGCATTCTAGCGGTAGAAATGCAGTCGTTATAATTTTTCTGCACTTTGTCTTTTTCTAATTTTTGTACGTGTGTGTGTGTGTGTGTGCATTTATTTCCGCCTACTCGTTAAGAGTTAAATGGCTCTCTGCTTTCATTTCCCGCCCACTCGTTTGAGTGAGACTTGTCATTTTTGCTTTCATTTCCCACCCACTCGTTTGAGTGGGACTTGTCATTTTAAAGCTTTCATTTTCTTCCTACTCACTTGAGTAGGAAAACTTAGAGTGCGTGTGTGTGTTTTCATTTCTGTAGAGTGTGTGCGTGTATGAGTATAAATTTACCCCCGCCCACTCGCTCGAGCCGGGATTCGCATTTACTGCTTTCTTTAGTCCTACTCGTTTGAGTAGGGCTTGCAATTTACTGTTTTTTTTCTTGCTTTCTTCCTGCTTTCTTTACAGCTTTCTAGTGTAAGTGTCCCCATTCCGATGAGTGGCTAACCGCCCTTAGCCCTCAATATCGAAGAGCATTGGGACAGATAAAGTAGCTTTAAATAATTAAAGGCCCTGTTTTTCGAGTTATTTAAATTTCTTAAGGTTTGTCCCGGGTTAACGACGCGTAGGACCGCATAATCGATGTGCGGGCTCTATTTCCGTTATCCATACGCAACGCCGAGAGGCCGGTGCGTATGGACCGATCGCCCTTGGGTAAAGAGAGCTCCGCGCTAACCCTCGAGAGAGGAGGCGCTCGACTCTACCGGATTGGGTTCCCCACCCAATAGCGGGGTTCTTAGCGTAATGCGGGCGTTAAGAGGAATCCTTCGTCGGTCTAACGATCGGTCGAATAGTCTTAGCGTTCAGATGAGCGATAGTCCTAGAGATAAGTGAGCTCATTCTTATGGAACCTCCACAGCCGAGTGCCCACCTTAATTAATTTGAAATTTAGGATCTCTTTTTATTAAAAGTTTACTTTAGTTCGATTCTCTTCTTTTATAGTCGCGTTAAGTTGGTCATCGGCATTCTGCACTTCTTTTCTGCTTTCTTTTATTTCCTGCATTTTTCCTGCTTTATTTTTATGCTTTATTATTATGATGCTTTTTATATAATTTTGCCATTTTCCTTTTTTTTAAATAACCTAAAAAAATTATCGGTAGAATAATAGGTATTTCAGGGAAAGAGTAGAAATAGCTAAGCCGGCCCCGAGAACAATACGACCCTGATATTCCACACACGGAATATCCTGTACTACACGCGATAGGTGCACTTGCCTCCCTTTCGTTAAAACTCGGTTTCTAATCAAATAAAAAACGCGCTTCCCTTTCTTTTTTATAAAATAAAATAACTCACTCATCCATCATCCTTCATCTTTTCATTTAAAATAAAAAAAGAAACTCGTCGTTTTAACCCATCAAGTTTTTGGCGCCGTTGTCGGGGATCGTTTCGTCTTACTATTTTGAATTCCTGAAACCTATTAATTTTACCATTTATTTCTATATAAAAAAACAACAAAATGGCCACCAATAAAATTATATTTATAATAATAATAATAATATCAATATTAATATTAATAATAAATACTTTAAAAAAAATCAAAAATAAAAAAAAAAATTTAAAAAACTTTAAAACAAAAAAAAAATCAGAAAAATTTAAAATTAGAAAAATCAAAAACTTAAAAAAATAATTAAAAAAAAAACTTAAAAACTTAAAAACTTATAAAAATTAAAAATTTAAAAACTTAAAAATAAAAAAAAAATTTGATGATGAAATTTTTTTCCTTTTCATCAAAAAATTAAAAAAATTCAAAAAAAATATATTTTTCTTTTTTATTTTATTTTGCCTTTAACTTATTTCCTTTTTTTCATTTTATTTTTCTTTTCAAAAAAAAAAAATCAAAAACTCAAAACATAAACTTAAAAAAAATCTAAAAATTCAAAAAACTAAGAAAAATTTTTATAAAACAAAAAAATTAAATTAGGTATTTATTTTGTCATTTCGACGCGCTTCACAATCGTGAGCGCTACGGGATCGCATATCGGTCGCGCTCACTTAGCTAAGACGTTAGCTTACGAGTCACACCCACTTGTCGCTCCCTATCACCCGCACATTTTCGCCGAATCTATCTTTTTCGTTTTTATATTATATTTTTTCTTTCACTTAAACTTTTGCAGGGCAAAACTTAACGGAATTCCCCGAACGCGGTTTAGGGAAGAATTTCTAAACCCCTGTTTTTAAATTTTTTGTACATAACTGTTTAGCTTTCCTTTTTTATATATATATCATTCCTCGTACTTAGTGCAACATTGGGGACAATGTTGGACTTAAGTATGGGGGTGTTTCTTATTTTTGTGCTTTTTTTTATTTCCCGCACTTAACAAAACTCCAAAAAAAATTACAAAATTAAAAACTTCAAAAAAAAAATCATGCTTTAATAATATTAATTATAAAAATTAAAATTTTTCAAAAAAATAAAACATCGCTCCGCGACGTTCGACTCATCGAACCAACCACAAATAAGAGTCTGTTCACGGACGATCATGTTTTTTACTTTGTAATTATATTTTGTAAATATTCTCGTCTCTTTCCCCTTCTCTTTCCTATCTTGTAAATATTCTCTCTCTCCTCTTGTAAATATTTCCGTAAATCAAAAAATCAAAAAATTTGTATAACTCAAAAATCAAAAAAAAAATTTGCATAACCTTTAAAAAATTACAAAAAATGATAAAAACACCAAAATATAAAAAAATAAATTTATTAGAAAAAACTCATAAAAATCAAAAAAAATTTATCTCGAATTAAATAATTCGAATACCTTATTTCTTAACCTCTTTGCTGCCCAAAATAATCGTTTCGAGTTTATTTATAAGCGAATTTTAATTAATTCTTTATTTACTATTCGTTTTTTTTATTGTAGCTCGATAGACTTAAATTTCTGGGGTTAAGATTTTAAAGAATTTTTTATGGCTTTTTCTTATTATAGAGAACTTGTTTTTCTCATTTTCACTTCTTATTTTTTTGAAATAAAGCACATTTTTCTGTTAGAAAATAACATTTATGGATTTTACATTATTTTTCACTTATGCTTTTAGAAACGTAGGAACGTCCAAATTAAAGAGGTTGCTCTCGAATTTTTTTATTAAACTCTAGTTTTCTTTTTGAAATAAAAAAAATTCCCTTCCATTTTTGTTTTTCATACCTTAATTAGTATGATTCTCCACTCACCCTTAAAAGATCTTATGTCAATGGGGATAAGATTTCGTCCCGTAAACATAGGCACCCAATAATTAAAAAGATTATATGACGGAGTAAGAGGATAAAATTCATTACTCCTATACATATTCATTGAGTTTATTTATATTTATGAAGAAAAGAAAAGAAAAAAAAGTGTTAGGAAAATAAGATTTCATTTTCCTAATTATTCAAAAAAAATATTATGTGGAGGTTCGAGAAAAAATTACCTCGCCTTAAAAATTCAAAGCCTTCTTCATAACCGCCAATCCACTTATCCAATTTTCATGATTCTAGAATTAATCTAAAAATTTTTTTGAGAGCATAATTTTTAAATTGAATTATTTCCTAATAATTTCTTTTTAGCTAAAGTTTTTTTCGATAATTCCAATCCATTTTTGTTAAACTAACAAAAATAATTTTCATTTTTTATTTTTTCATTTAGAAGTATTTTTTGAAACAGTTCCTCTATTTATAATATTTTCATATGTTAAGATTTAATTTCGAGATCCCAGAAATTCATTTCGATCTTTCGTACAATTAAGTTAAGCGTTAGTTAAATTTAGGATTCTTTTTAATTCCTTATAGGTTCATCTCCAACTTTTGCTCTGGAATAGCAAAAGCTTAAGTATGGGGGTATTTGATAAGTTGTAAATATACCTATATTTTTGTATTTTATTTAACTAATTTTTGTTTCTTTTTGTCTTTTTTTATTTTGTTTTATTCAATAGTATGTTTCTTTTTTAAAAATATATTCTAATTTTGTATTTTTGTTTTTCTGAATTTTTTCAGAAAAAAATATTTTTTCTGACATGTCACGCCCGTGACAGGCACCAAAAGCCGCCAAACTTCGACCAAGTCACTCGTTCGACGATCGTCGATCATAGCAAATCGTCGACCTCGACGATCGTCGACCTCCAATGCCAGATAGTCGACCACAATAACAGCCGCAGATAGTCGACCAGTCAAAGCCGCCAGATCGTCGACCTCCAAAGCTAGCAGATCGTAGACCAGCCATCCCACAACAGATAGTCGACCACAAGTTGCCGCCAGCTTCCCGCCCTTCCAGAACAAACGCCAGCTGCTAGCAGAAGCAAAGTCAAAGACGATTTTGACTGCCACCTCTTCTTTTTATTATTTTTTTATCTCCCTTTTTTGCCTATAAATAAAAGCTTCCAGCAAGCTTTCTTCTGTCCAACTTTTTGACCACTTTACTTAGTGGAGGTGCTGCCCAAATGGATCCAAATGTTATGTAAGAGATTTTTTCCCCCCTCCCTTAGTTTGTAATATCTTTTTATTTAATAAAATGATTTATTTTCTCTCTTGCATATTATGAAGTTTCATGGAAGCGTCATTCTCTTTGTAATTTTTCGTTCTCTTTTTTTTTGTCATTTTCTTTCTTTTTTCTATTTTTCACTCTTATGAATTTATAAAAACTCCCTAAAATGTGCTGTTTTCAATTTTCTTTAACTTAGGCTCTTAGGAATGTAAACCTTTTTGTCTTTTTTAGTTTTCTTTTCACCTTTTTTGGAGGTTTTATAAAAACATAAGAATGAAAATATCGTCGTTATAATTTTTCGCTCACTTCCATTTTGCGTTTATTTGCAAAACTTTTCGCCTCGTTTAATTTTATTTTGTCTTTTTATGCATTTCTATCACATTCTAGCGGTAGAAATGCAGTCGTTATAATTTTTCTGCACTTTGTCTTTTTCTAATTTTTGTACGTGTGCGTGTGTGTGTGCATTTATTTCCGCCTACTCGTTAAGAGTTAAATGGCGCTCTGCTTTCATTTCCCGCCCACTCGTTTGAGTGAGACTTGTCATTTTTGCTTTCATTTCCCGCCCACTCGTTTGAGTGGGACTTGTCATTTTAAAGCTTTCATTTTCTTCCTACTCACTTGAGTAGGAAAACTTAGAGTGCGTGTGTGTGTTTTCATTTCTGTAGAGTGTGTGCGTGTATGAGGATAAATTTACCCCCGCCCACTCGCTCGAGCCGGGATTCGCATTTACTGCTTTCTTCAGTCCTACTCGTTTGAGTAGGGCTTGCAATTTACTGTTTTTTTTCCTGCTTTCTTCCTGCTTTCTTTACAGCTTTCTAGTGTAAGTGTCCCCATTCCGATGAGTGGCTAACCGCCCTTAGCCCTTAATATCGAAGAGCATTGGGACAGATAAAGTAGCTTTAAATAATTAAAGGCCCTGTTTTTCGAGTTATTTAAATTTCTTAAGGTTTGCCCCGGGTTAACGACGCATAGGACCGCATAATCGATGTGCGGGCTCTATTTCCGTTATCCATACGCAACGCCGAGAGGCCGGTGCGTATGGACCGATCGCCCTTGGGTAAAGAGAGCTCCGCGCTAACCCTCGAGAGAGGAGGCGCTCGACTCTACCGGATTGGGTTCCCCACCCAATAGCGGGGTTCTTAGCGTAATGCGGGCGTTAAGAGGAATCTTTCGTCGGTCTAACGATCAGTCGAATAGTCTTAGAGTTCAGGTGAGCGATAGTCCTAGAGATAAGTGAGCTCATTCTTATGGAACCTCCACGGCCGAGTGCCCACCTTAATTAATTTGAAATTTAGGATCTCTTTTTATTAAAAGTTTACTTTAGTTCGATTCTCTTCTTTTATAGTCGCGCTAAGTTGGTCATCGGCATTCTGCACTTCTTTTCTGCTTTCTTCTATTTCCTGCATTTTTCCTGCTTTATTTTTATGCTTTATTATTATTATGCTTTTTATATAATTTTGCCATTTTCCTTTTTTTAAAATAACCTAAAAAAATTATCGGTAGAATAATAGGTATTTCAAGGAAAAAGTAGAAATAGCTAAGCCGGCCCCGAGAACAATACGACCCCGATATTTCACACACGGAATATCCTATACTACACGCGATAGGTGCACTTGCCTCCCTTTCATTAAAACTCGATTTCTAATCAAATAAAAAACACGCTTCCCTTTCTTTTTTATAAAATAAAATAACCCACTCATCCATCATCTTTCATCTTTTCATTTAAAATAAAAAAAGAAACTCGTCGTTTTAACCCATCAGCTCCCGCGATGGCTCAAGCTGGAGTTCGAGCGGCTGCAGCGCGTCTCCTTGAAGTCCTTTTCCTTTTTTTTCCTTTTATTTGATTGGTAATGGGCGAGATGCTCCCCCCTTTTTGTAATATTGTAAACAATATATAATGTAAACATTGGTACTTTGCACTTCCCTCTCTTTTTTCTAACTGCTAAAAACGAATACTATTCAAGAATGTTTCCGCCCGGGGCCCCTGGCCCCCTCTAGGATAGTCTCTCTCAGCGGCCGATAGGTGAGAATCTGCCGAGAGCTCAAGGCTCAAACACGTCGTTCCCGCGTTCTACCGAGAACCATTTTCCGAGAGCGTTGCCCCTGGCCCCCTTTTTATCTTGCGCAGCCGGTCGGGACTTCGTGCCTAGACCCTCTCCTTGTCCGACCAAGGATCCACCACCAAAGTCTCCCTGTCGGGAACTTCTTTTATCGAGATCCCCTTACCTGATACCTCCCGGCCAAGATTTCTCCAGGCCGAGACCTCTTCCAGGCCGAGGAGATCCTCAATCCTTTTGTTCTACCTATCCCCTACAGACGAGCCTTCGGACCTGTCAGCTAGATGAGAGCCTGCGCAGCGGGTCTACCTAGGGCCGAGCCGAGCTCGGGGTGTCGATGAAGTTCTCAAAACCAAACCTCTCCCCCACAGGCGAGCCTTCAGACCTGCAAGCTAGATGAGAGCCTGCGCAGTGGGTCTACCTGGGGCCGAGCTGAGCTCAGGGTATCGATGAAGTTCTCAAAACCAAACCTCTCCCCCACAGGCGAACCTTCGGACCTGCCAGCTAGATGAGAGCCTACGCAGTGGGTCTACCTGGGGCCGAGCCGAGCTCGGGGTGTCGATGAAGTTCTCAAAACCAAACCTCTCCCCCACAGGCGAGCCTTCGGACCTGCCAGCTAGATGAGAGCCTGCACAGCAGGTCTACTTGGGGTCGAGCTGAGCTCGGGGTGCCGATGAAGTTCTCAAAACCAAACCTCTCCCCCACAGGCGAGCCTTCGGACCTGCCAGCTAGATGAGAGCCTGCACAGCGGGTCTACCTGGGGCCAAGCCGAGCTCGGGGTGTCGATGAAGTTTTCAAACCAAACCTCTCCCCCAAAGGCGAGCCTTCGGACCTGCCAGCTATATGAGAACCTACGCAGCAGGTCTCCCTGGGGCCTAGCCGAGCTCGGGGTGTCGATGAAGATTTTCAAACCACACCTCTCCCCCACAGGCGTGCCTTCGGACCTGCCAGCTAGATGAGAGCCTGCGCAGCGGGTCTACCTGGGGCCGAGCCGAGCTCGGGATGTCGATGAAGATTCTAAAACCAAATCTCTCCCCTACAGGCGAGCCTTCGGACCTGCCAGCTAGATGAGAGCCTGCACAGCGGGTCTACCTGGGGCCGAGCCAAGCTCGGGGTGTCGATGAAGATTCTCAAACCAAACCTCTCCCCCACAGGCGAGCCTTCAGACCTGCAAGCTAGATGAGAGCCTGCGCAGCGGGTCTACCTGGGGCTGAGCCAAGCTCGGGGTGTCGATGAAGATTCTCAAACCAAACCTCTCCCCCATAGGCGAGCCTTCGGACCTGCCAGCTAGATGAGAGTCTGCGCAGCGGGTCTACCTGGGGCCGAGCCGAGCTGGGGGTATCGATGAAGATTTTCAAACCAAACCTCTCCCCCACAGGCGAGCCTTCGGACCTGCCAGCTAGATGAGAGCCTGTGCAGCGGGTCTACCTGGGGCCGAGCCGAGCTCGGGGTGTCGATGAAGTTATCAAAACCAAACCTTTCCCTCACAGACGAGCCTTCGAACCTGCTAGCTAAATGAGAGCCTGCGCAGCGGGTCTACCTTGGGTCGAGATGAGCTCGGGGTGTCGATGAAGATTTTCAAACCAAACCTCTCCCCACAGGCAAGCCTTCGGACCTGCCAGCTAGATGAGAGCCTGCGCAGCGGGTCTACCTGGGGCCGAGCCGAGCTCGGGGTGTCGATGAAGTTCTCAAAACCAAACCTCTCCCCCACAGGCGAGCCTTCAGACCTGCCAGCTAGATGAGAGCTTGCGCAGCGGGTCTACCTTGGGCCGAGCCGATCTCAGGGTGTCGATGAAGTTCTCAAAAGAAAACCTCTCCCCCACAGGCGAGCCTTCGGACCTTCTAGCTACATGAGAGCCTGTACAGCGGGTCTACCTGGGGCCGAGCCGAGCTCGGGGTGTCGATGAAGTTCTCAAAACCAAACCTCTCCCCCACAGGCGAGCCTTCAGACCTGCCAGCTAAATGAGAGCCTGTGCAGCGGGTCTACCTGGGGCTGAGCCAAGCTCGGGGTGTCGATGAAGATTTTCAAACAAAACCTCTCCCCTACAAGCGAGCCTTCGGACCTACTAGCTAGATGAGAGCCTGCACAGCGGGTCTACCTGGGGTCGAGCCAAGCTCGGAGTGTCGATGAAGATCTCATAATCAGAACCTGTTCTCATTCTAACATTTAAAAAGAGTTGACATCAGATCAAAGAATGGGATGTATTATGGTAACACATGATAACATGATAACATTTAGAGACAAAATTACAGCCACTCCTCCCTCTCACGGGTAGAAGCGCCTTAGATCGTTTCCGCTCCAAGTGTGGCTCAAGGTCCTCCCTTCCACATCCTAGAGGTAGTAGCTTCCCGTTCTAAGGACCTCCTTTACTATGTAAGGCCCTTCCCAGTTCGGGTTAAGCTTGCCCACGGGGGCTGACCTTCCTGCCGCATCGACTTTCTTCAACACCAGATCCCCTTCGACGAACTGCCTGATCCTGACATGTTTGTCGAAGTATCTTGCCATGCGTCGCTTGATCTCTTCTTGTCTGATGGTTGTGACATCCCGCGCTTCTTCCATCATGTCCAGCGAGAGGTGCAACCCTTCCTCATTTTCCAACCTCCAAGCCTCATCTCCTTCCCTTACCGCTGCGACCCGAGGGGACCGAACTTCGAACTCCACTGGCAGGACAGCCTCGTACCCGTGAGAGAGCTTGAAGGGGGTCTCGCCGATGGCCGTGTTCGGAGTCGTTCTCAAGGCCCACAGAACTGAGGGGAGCTGTTCCACCTAATTTCCCCTCAGGTTCTCCACTTTTTTCTTGAGCAGGTTTACGATAATTTTGTTTGCTTCTTCCACCTAGCCGTTGCTCCGGGGGTGGTGGATAGAGGAAAATCTGAGGTCTATCCCCAGCTGGGCGCAGAAGCTGATGAACTTCTCACTGACGAACTGAGGATCGTTGTCTGTTACTATTGCTTGAGGCAGCCCGTGCCTGCATATGATCTCCCCCCAGACGTAGTTCCTTATGACCTGCGAGGTGACTTTAGCCAAGGACTTAACCTCCAGCCACTTTGAGAATTAATTGATCATGACCAAGAGGAACCTTCTCTGTCCACTAGCCGGAGGAAAAAGCCTGACCAAGTCCATTCCCCAAATGGCAAAAGGCCATGGTGACGTTATGCTCCTTAGTCTTTGAGCGGGCAAGAGCTGGAGGGGGCGTACAGCTGGCACTTTTTACATCTTGATAGATCTTAGTTGTCTATCGCTTCGCCTTCTCCCTAGGGGAGAGTTCGAGCTCAACAAGAAGACGCGAACAGAGCTTCGCTAGAGAGCTAGCGATCTTGCGAAGCTAGTCAAGAAAGAACTCAGGGATGGGTTTTAACCCAGCCTTGAGATGATCGCCATGACCGCTTCAAGAGAGTGCTACTAGGGTGAGCGTAGCACTCTCTTTCGCTCTCTAGCTGCAGGTTTAGGTCGGACTTCACACTTTACCGAATTTTCCAAACCCTTGGTTTTTGGTGCTTTTCTGATACTCCACTCATTTCAGAAAGTCTTCGGCCCGGTTTCACAACGGATACCCAACCTAAATCACCTAGAGGGGGGGTGAATAGGTGAGATGTGCGTCTATTTGCGGAATAAAAAATTAAGGAACGAGCACAGCACAATACCAAGCAATCACAGACGACAAAAGATTTATAGCGGTTCCCCAACCTTGGGTACATCCACTTTCACCTCACCAATCTAGTATACCACTAGACTTGGCTACTCCACTATCTCGGATCCAAACGATCCTACAACTCGGAACAACGTTCCTACACAAACTCGATCCCAACTGGATCTACACTCGGAAGAAAACCTTCCTACAAATCTCGATCCAAACCGGATCTACAGAACTCGGAGTCAAGACTCCTACAAGAATAAAAGATGTATACAAAAATATACAAACAAAGATATTCAGATCTGGATCTCCAATCCTTTCTTCCTTCTTCAGAGTTAGGGCTCGGCAGAAAATAGATCGAGGAAGACAAAGCGAAATCTCTTGGATCTGAAAAACTAGAATCAGCAAGATCAAGAGTTGGATCTGTCGATTGAGAATAGCTTGATCTTCTGAAACTTCTTGTCTGAATCCTTGGATCGGAGAAGACCGGCGACGAAGAAGATGAACAGTGTCGGCGTGAACTTGACGGCTTCCCGATGCGAGCGATAGAAATTAGATTCAGAAAATACTTCTTAGGGTTTGACGTTTTGACAAGACCTATTTATAGGATCTCTATAACGGTCAAATCCAACCTTAATCATGTACACGTGGACCAATCATACTTAGAGGATTTGAAATAATCCCGTATAATCTGGACTTAGAAAAATTCTTTCTGAATTTTGACATACACGAGTATATCATGAACTACTCGAGTAACAAGAGAGAAAGACATACTCGAGTAATCAACAAGACACACGAGTCCAGGACTTAGAAAAATAATCTGAACTGGAAAACCAGCCTACTCGAGTATGGTATAAACTACTCGAGTATCCTGAGTAACCTACTCGAGTATCTGGAAGAACTGACTCGAGTATATGGTAAGTACATACTCGAGTATATCAGCTGAACTACTCGAGTAAGTCGATCCACTCGAGTATATAAATTTAACTACTCGAGTACTTGACTTTGGTCTACTCGAGTATATAAATTTAACTACTCGAGTATATAGATAACCACTCGTGTATGAACACTTAGGCAAATTTCCGAGAGAGGAAAAACTAGATACTCGAGTAAGTGAAAGAATCTACTCGTGTATCATAGTATCTACTCGAGTATGTTCTTTGGACTACTCGAGTATATCCTTTGAACTACTCGAGTATCATAGTATCTACTCGAGTATGTTCTTTGGACTACTCGAGTATATCCTTTGAACTACTCGAGTATATGTCATGGAATAATTTCTCCCTTGGAAATCCATTTCTCCTACTAATGATCAGCAACACTTCAAGGTCCCATGAGTTCAAATGTTTGTGATCAAGTGTATCCCAATAGAGAGGCTATACATGAGTCAACACCTTGGATCACCCAATGAGGGATTACATTGTATGGTCCTGTGTTTGGTGACTCATTATAGACTGACATTGGTCTACACTTGGCAATAAAGTCCTGCATACATAACTCAAACACAAGATCAAATACAACTGCAATTCACCTTAGTTTTAGGAGGACTTCTTCAAATTAAGGTCATTGTGGACACAAGACCCAACAATCTCCCCCTATTTGAAGAAGTCAGAACACCATCTACTAAGTTGAATTGCTATAGATATTAAAACAAAATGACATGAAGGAGGATGCATTGTCTTACATTTTTTTTTACTATCATTGTTTTGCATTTCTCCCCCTTTCTGAGCTAGAATTGTTTTGCATTTGATCTCCTTCTGAAATCTTCATTTGGATTTGCATTTTCTTTTCCTTTTTCCTCTCTACAAACCATTTCCTTTTACTCTCCCTTTTTGCTCTTCCCTTTGTTCTCCCCCTTTCTGACATCTTTAAATAGGGGACTACTAGAAACTCCCCCTTAATCTTCTAGTTCCAAGAATGTTTCTGGAACTTCTTCTTGTCCATTTGCCAGATAGGAATTTTGTTGGCCCATGGACATACCTGCATTCACAAGATTAGAATCCCTTAGGAGCCCAAACAAGATTGGGTCCTAGGTCTTTTGTTAGTATCCCCCCTACGAGAGTTAACATTATGAGTGGTCTTTCTCACATTATTAACTTGAGGAGTTGCAATATTTCTAGGATTAAACCAACAGTCTATGGCAAAGTGACCAACTTTGCCACAACACCAACAGTTAAACCTGTTGTACCTTTTCTTGTTCTCTTGCTTTACCTTATGGATGGGGGGTCTAGTAAGAGCAACTGACTTGGAGGAGGAAGCCTCATGATTGCAACAGGTACATGGCTTCCTTGTCTCCTTGGCCTTTGTTACACTAGTTTTAGCTTTCGGTGTCTTCTTCTTATTTGGCCCATGATTGTAAGGATCATATTTCAGTAAGGCAACGGTTTGGCTTGGGAAGGCCTTGCCTTTACCTTTGGCTGATTTATGTCCTATACTGCTATTTTTCCCAAAGGAGGTTTCTCCATTAGTGATTGGAAACACAGTTGTAGGCATGGTGAGAGTTTCAACCAGCTTTCGTTCAATGACTAGCTTTGCTTCCAATTCATCCAGGAGAAAATCTTTATGATTTACTAATTCAGTAAAGTCTTTGATTTCCTCCTTCAAAGATTGAACTTCATCTCTGAGAGGGGTCATTTGGTCAATCTCCTCCCTCAGATTTGATTCCACCTCTTTGAGGGATGCAATCTCTTTTGATTGCGATTTGACTACCTTCCGGCATTTGTCAAATGCAGTCAATAAGACTTGATACTGATTTACCAATTCAAAATCATCCTCCCCAGAAGAATAGCCATCATGACCATTTGAGTCAGAATCTGAGGCAGAAAGAGGAGTGTGAGAATTTACCTTCCCGGTATATGAGGAGTTACCGTTGTATTTGTCCTCTTGGTCAGAAAAAGCCATAAGCCCGAAGTAGGCTTCTTCATCCGCACTTGACTCAGATGAGTCAGAGTCACTGAGGGTCTTTGGCTTTTTGGCAATGAAGCTTCTTTCTTTCTTCCTTTTCCCTTGAGGGGAATTCTTTTCTATGCCTCTTCCTTCTTTCTTCTTCAGAGGGCACTCAGTGCTTATATGCCCTGGCTTACTGCAGGAATAACAAACAACGTTAGAAGAAACATGTTTGTTCGGTTTAGATTTATACCTGTCATGTCTGCTGTGACGATCCCCATCAGGACGTGATCTTCTGGACGAGGAATCATTTTCTCTCATTTGTTTCTTATTGCTAAGAAACTTCTTGAATTGTCGGGAGAGAAGATGAAACTCTTCATCTGATGAATCTGAGCCTGAGGTGCTTGGCTCAGACTCTTCTTCTTCATAGTCTCCTTGAGTGGAAGCAGCTTTGGCCTTCCTTGAGTTGTCTGTCCTTAGAGCAACTGACATATCTTGGGATGAGGGCCTGTTGCACTCTTCTTCAGCTTTTCTATTATTGATTTGAAGCTCATATGACATAAGCTTTCCGAAGAGGTTCTGAGGGTCAGTCTCTGCTAATCTTCCAAACTCTCTGATGGCACATATCTTGTTGTCCCAATCCTTTGTCAAGGATCTTAAGAACTTGTCGTTTAGTTCACCATCTGTGAACACTCTGCCATAGTTCCTCAATCCATTGACAATCTTGAAGAAATTTTCATATGTGTCAACAATAGCTTCCTTTGGTCCTTGCTTGAAGGCTTCATACTTCTGATTTAGAAGGGATCTTCTATCATCCCTTACTTCTTCTGTACCTTCCATCAAGATAATTAGAGATCTCCACATTTCCTTGGCAGATTGGCAGTGAATGAGGTTTTGCAACATAGAATCATTGACTGCACTTGCGATGATGTTCTTGGCTTTCTTGTCTAAGGAGACAAGTGCAATCTCATTCTTATCAAGATCCATCAACTTCTTTGGCACCTCTTTTGTAGGATCACTAGTGGAGGCAATCATAGGGATATAAGGGCCTTCCTCCACTATCATGAATAAGCGGGGGTCAACAGCTTCCATGTAAAGTTTTATTCTCTCTTTCCACATGGGAAAGTTTGCCTTATTGCACACTGGGAGCTTAGAAAAATCCTTGGCTCTGTCCATGCTTGATAAACTCAGAAAGACAACTAGGAGGGATCAGATCAAGGTGTTAACCTTTTAAAGATCAACCTCCCTCTGATACCAATTGATAGATCTTAGTTGTCTACCTAAATCACCTAGAGGGGGGGTGAATAGGTGAGATGTGCGTCTATTTGCAGAATAAAAAATTAAGGAACGAGCACAGCACAATACCAAGCAATCACAGACGACAAAAGATTTATAGTGGTTCCCCAACCTTGGGTACATCCACTTTCACCTCACCAATCTAGTATACCACTAGACTTGGCTACTCCACTATCTCGGATCCAAACGATCCTACAACTCGGAACAACGTTCCTACACAAACTCGATCCCAACTGGATCTACACTCGGAAGAAAACCTTCCTACAAATCTCGATCCAAACCGGATCTACAGAACTCGGAGTCAAGACTCCTACAAGAATAAAAGATGTATACAAAAATATACAAACAGAGATATTCAGATCTGGATCTCCAATCCTTTCTTCCTTCTTCAGAGTTAGGGCTCGGCAGAAAATAGATCGAGGAAGACAAAGCGAAATCTCTTGGATCTGAAAAACTAGAATCAGCAAGATCAAGAGTTGGATCTGTCGATTGAGAATAGCTTGATCTTCTGAAACTTCTTGTCTGAATCCTTGGATCGGAGAAGACCGGCGACGAAGAAGATGAACAGTGTCGGCGTGAACTTGACGGCTTCCCGATGCGAGCGATAGAAATTAGATTCAGAAAATACTTCTTAGGGTTTGACGTTTTGACAAGACCTATTTATAGGATCTCTATAACGGTCAAATCCAACCTTAATCATGTACACGTGGACCAATCATATTTAGAGGATTTGAAATAATCCCGTATAATCTGGACTTAGAAAAATTCTTTCTGAATTTTGACATACACGAGTATATCATGAACTACTCGAGTAACAAGAGAGAAAGACATACTCGAGTAATCAACAAGACACACGAGTCCAGGACTTAGAAAAATAATCTGAACTGGAAAACCAGCCTACTCGAGTATGGTATAAACTACTCGAGTATCCTGAGTAACCTACTCGAGTATCTGGAAGAACTGACTCGAGTATATGGTAAGTACATACTCGAGTATATCAGCTGAACTACTCGAGTAAGTCGATCCACTCGAGTATATAAATTTAACTACTCGAGTACTTGACTTTGGTCTACTCGAGTATATAAATTTAACTACTCGAGTATATAGATAACCACTCGTGTATGAACACTTAGGCAAATTTCCGAGAGAGGAAAAACTAGATACTCGAGTAAGTGAAAGAATCTACTCGTGTATCATAGTATCTACTCGAGTATGTTCTTTGGACTACTCGAGTATATCCTTTGAACTACTCGAGTATCATAGTATCTACTCGAGTATGTTCTTTGGACTACTCGAGTATATCCTTTGAACTACTCGAGTATATGTCATGGAATAATTTCTCCCTTGGAAATCCATTTCTCCTACTAATGATCAGCAACACTTCAAGGTCCCATGAGTTCAAATGTTTGTGATCAAGTGTATCCCAATAGAGAGGCTATACATGAGTCAACACCTTGGATCACCCAATGAGGGATTACATTGTATGGTCCTGTGTTTGGTGACTCATTATAGACTGACATTGGTCTACACTTGGCAATAAAGTCCTGCATACATAACTCAAACACAAGATCAAATACAACTGCAATTCACCTTAGTTTTAGGAGGACTTCTTCAAATTAAGGTCATTGTGGACACAAGACCCAACACATCTCCTCGCGAATTCTATTGCATCCTTCCTCAGGGTCTGCCAGAAGTACCCCTGCCTGACCACCCTTGCTTCTAGAGTCCTTCCCCCCGAGTGACCGCCGCACTCGCCTGAATGTATCTCCCCAAGTATCTTCGGGAATTCTTCCTCGGTCACACACCTAGCTAGGAACCCCGACGACATCTTACGATGTAACCCCCCTTCCAACATCAGGTAGTGAGCTTCCTTACGCTTGAAACTCCTTGCATCTTTTACTTCTTTCGTCAGTTTGCCAGTTGATAGGAAGGTTACTAGTGGGTCCACCCACGGGGGCTGTTGGCCTATCTCCATCAGCTCCCCTTCTTCGATCGCTGGTCGGAATAGTTCGGTTAAGGTCCCTCCTCCCCGAGGTCCGAACTTTGCCAATCGGTCGGTAGCCACACTCTCCTCCCGAGGAACGTGCTGGATTGAGAATGATCGGAAGCCTCCGAATATTGTCCTTACCTTGGATAGATACTTTATGAGGGTAGGTTCCCGAGCTTCAAACTCTCCTCGAATCTGCGATGCCACCACTATCAAGTCCGTGAAGACCTCCACATCCTGGATCCCAAGCTCCTTTGCCAAACGGAGACCGGCTATCACGGCTTCGTACTCTTCCTGATTGTTGTTCACCGGAAAGTGATAGGCCACCTCTTGTTCTATAGCTACCCCATGGGGGCTTACCAACACCACTCCTCCACCCATGGAATGCTTTCCCGAGGCCCCATCAACCATCACCTTCCACGCCCCCTGCTGTCGTGGCTCCTCTTCCCCGACTTTAACAACATAGTCTGCAAGGAAGTCCGCCACTGCTTGCGCCTTAATGGAGAGCCTTGGGACAAAAGAGATGTTGAACTCGCTCAGCTCAATAGACCACTTGGCCAGCCTCCCCGAGTGCTCCACCCCTTTAAAGATCTTACGAAGAGGATGGTCGGTTACCACCCTAATTGTGTGCGCTTGGAAATATGGCCGAAGCTTTCTTGCCAAAATAATCAGAGCATACGCTAGCTTTTAGAGGATAGGGTAACGGAGCTCCGTCTTCCTCAAGATCCGGCTTACGTAGTAGATGGGTAGCTGCTTCTTCCCCTCTTCCCTGACTAGAACAGAGCTCACGGCTTCCGCTCCCACCCCGAGATATAGGGCTAGGTCCTCCCCTTCTTTTGGGCTTTGAAGTAGGGGAGCCTGGGAGAGCTGTCTCTTCATTCCTTGGAAGGCTTCCTCACACTCGGCTGTCCACTAAAACCTCTGGTTACCCCTCCACACTTTGAAGAACGATGAATATTTGTCTCCAGACCGAGAAAGGAACCTGCTTAGTTTAGCCAGCTTGCCTGCCAAGCATTGGACCTCCTTGGAATTGTGAGGTGATTCCAGGTCTAGGATGACCTTTACCTTATCCGGGTTGGGCTCCACCCCTACCGGAGTCAAGAGATGTCCAAGAAACTTCCTGCGGCTGGCCCCGAAGACACACTTGAAGGGATTCAGCCACATCTTGAACCTTCGGAGGGTGTCAAAGGTCTCTTCGAGGTCCTGCAGGTGTGAGCTCACACACTTACTTTTCACTATCAGGTCATCGACATAGACTTCCAAGTTTCTCCCTCTCTGCCCCTGGAAGACTCGATACATCATGCGCTGGTATGTGGCTCCTGCGTTTTTCAGCCCAAAGGGCATCATATTATAGCTGAAGCATCCTTTCCTAGTGATGAAGGAGATGTCTTTGACGTCGGGGGGGGGGGGTGCATGTGAATCTGGTGATAACCTGAAAAAGCATCAAGAAAACTCATAACAGAAAAACAGATGGCTGAGTCAACCAGCGTGTCGATTCGAGGCAGAGGGTAGCAATCCTTGGGGCACGATTTATTTAATAAAGAGAAGTCAATACACATGTGCCACTTCTCTCCCCCTTTCTTAACCATTACCACGTTGGAGATCAAGCATGGGTACTGGACCTCCGAGATGAAGCCTGCCTCCAAGAGCTTTCTGACCTCCTCGCGGATGGGCTCCTCTAGCTTGGTGGCGATGACCCTCATCTTTTAGCGTATGGGGCGAGTCCGAGGGTCCAGGATCAGGCGATGACAGGCCACATCCGCGTCAATGCCCGACATGTCCGCCGCGCTCTAGGCGAAGATGTCGACGTTGTTTTGGATGCAATCTCTCATCCGCTCCTGGTCCTCGAGACTCAGGCCCCCGCTGATCCGCACCCTTTGCTCCTGCCCTGCCTTGGTGGAGACCTCCATCTCCACCACTTCTTCGGCCGACTCCAACCGCGATTGCTCCCAGTCGTCCCTTGTTTCTTCCTCAAACTCCAACTCCTCCCCTCCTTCAGCCTCCATTGCCTCCTCTGGCTTCTCCTCCTGGAGTTGATGAATCTCCACACCACTCGGGGCCTCCTGCTCAACTCTCGCAACTTGGCCCTCCCCTTCATCCATCACTTCCTTCAGACCCTCTTGTTCGACTCCAATGGCTAGCTCCTCCTCTATCTCCATCGCCTCCTCCAGTATCTCCTCCTCTTGATCTGCTAGCTCCCTCTCCAGCTCTTCTGCCTCCGCCATCCAGGACACAGTGTTAACTGCCGTCACGTAGCATTGTCTTGTCACCTTTGGATCCCCCCTGATCCTGACCTGCACCCCTCCATTATTAAACTTGAGACATTGGTGAAACGAAGAGGGGAAGCAGCGAAAGGCGCTGATGAGGGGACGTCCAAAGATGGCGTTGTAACTACTTGGGGCATCCACTATCACGAACCTACAGTTCCGTGACATACCCCCCAGCTTTACATGCGATCCTACTCCTCCCTCTACTTCTTTCCTCTCTCCGGAAAACTCGAACAACGGTCCATCTGAGGCTAGGACCCTCTTTCCCTCAACCTTCATCTCATCGAAGGCTCTCTTGAAGATGACGTTCACCGAGCTCCCATTGTCTACCAATATCCTGGAGACCGTAAAGTTCTCCACCGCTGCCTGAATCACCAGAGAATCGCAGAAAGGGTCCTCGTAGTCCTGCATATCCGCTGATGAAAAGATGATTTTTTCTTCCGGAGGGGGGGGGGGGCTAGGGAGGTCGAGGCGACCCCTCTGCAGAACATGGTCTGCAAGCTTCCCTTACGGGTTGACTCAATCCCTACCCCTCTGTTGATCACTTCGATCCCTCCTCGGGTTCCCACGTCTACCCGGTCCTCGCATCTATCTTCCTCCCCTCCCTGCTGCACTTCCACGATCCTCACCGGCGGATCCTGTCTCCCCATTCTCTGGCTTCCCGCATCTCCAAGAACTCCGGGCAAGTGGCCGTCGTGTGACCCTCCTCCTGGTGGAAGTCGCAGAAGGGTAACGCCACCCTGCCCCCTCTTCCTTCTCCTCCTCTTCTTACAACCCCTCGAACTCCTCTTCTTCCTCCTCTTCCTCTACCAACCTCCATCGCTTCATGCGGCGGCGGGACGTGGTCTCTTGGTCCCTGCCTCCATGCCTGCTGATCGAACCTCCTCGGCTCCCGAAGGTTATCCCTTCCCTGCAGACCTCCTCCTTGACCCTGGGGGCGACCCTCCTGAGGCCTCCAACCCAACCAGTTGTGTGGCTCCCAAGCCCCCCAACCTTGGTTTTTCCCCTGCCTCTGGGGTTCTTCTCTCCTTCTTTCTTCCCTTTTCTCCCTCTGCTCTCTTTGCTCCCTCTGCTTTCTTGTTGCCGGTTCCATATCATCCTCTGCCAACCTGGCCAGCTTCCTGGCAAACGCCGGGTTCTCCCTCTCGAAGTCTATCTCTTTTGCCGCCCTCTCTATGAGCTCCTCAAAAGAGAGGGGCACTCTTTTCAACTCCATGCTAAAAAACCCCGGTCTCAGCCCCAGGGTAAAGGCAAGCATCAATGCATACCCCGGGACCTCTTGGACCAGGAGAATCTCATCTTAGAACCGGTCAACAAGTGACCCAACGTCTCGTCTTGTTTCTGCCTCACTGCAAACAGGCACTCCGCTTCCTTCTTCCGCTTCTTCGATGTCAAGAACCTCAACAAGAAACCCCGACGTAGATCCTCGAAGCTGTAGATTGAGCTTGTCGGCAACTGATGGAACCAGTCCCTGGCCTTCTCCTTCAATGTGATGGCAAACAGCCGATACTTGAAGGCATCAGACATCTGCCTAATCGATACCACATCCTCAAACGATTGTACATGCTGTATTGGGTCATCCTTCCCCGAGTAGTAGGACATGTACGGCTCCCGGAACCCCTCTGGCACCGGGGATGAGATGATGAGCTCGCTAAAGGGGTTCTCGCCTCCTGCCTAGCGAGAGGGCACGTCTCGTGACCTTGGCTGGCTGGAACGATCCGCAAGACCGTGACCAGCGAATAACTTCCGCACCGCCGCCTCCCTCTCGCCCAAGTCTGCTGGAATCTCCTTTCCGGGACGCTGGCCTGGGAAAAGCTCCCGCGCGGCCACGTCTCTCTCACAAACCTCCACTGGGACCTCCTTCCCAGGGCGCTGCCCTGGGGCGTTCTCGCCCAATAGCGGGACCACCTCCACTGGAACTTGAGGTGTCGCCCACTCACTTTTTGCCGACAAGGCCAGACTGATTGTCTGCAGGACTTCTCGCCTGAAATCCACTAGCATCTTCCTTGTCGCTTCTTCTCCCCGGGTAGGGGATCCTCCTGAGCCAGATCCTTCACCTTCACCTCCAGTCATGGGACCAAACACAAGGATTTCTTGCACCGGCTGCCTACCATGCTCACCGCACCAGAACTGTTGAAGCAAAAATTGACCTCTACGAATGTTCAAAATAGGGGTGCAACCAACACCTACTTCTCTCAAGCCCTGCCCTTCGACTGGTAGCTAACGACCTAGAACTGACCCAAAGCCTCAGCAGGGAGGTCCCACCTCACACCCGGAAGATCTCTGAGAGCTTCCCCTCCAAAGCCAAAAGCTAGGCTAGGAGATCCTCAAAAAGCACTGGAGATTCAGAGAAAAATGAGAGTCTGCTTTCCAAGGAGCCCTTATGGGTCTATTTATAACCTTTTGCTGACTTGAAGTTACTGAGATACCCCTGGCTGGTCTGCCAATAGCCAAATCCCGCTGTTTGAGAAGTGTTAAATGCAGCCTCTAGGGGTATAAGGGTAATATTACCCGAGGGCAATTAAGTAATCTTACCCTGAACCCTGGGCCCCACTCGGTGAGAGCCCTATGCCGGGAACCCTCTCGCTTACATTTAGCGAGAGATAAAAGGAAGTATCGAAAGTCTCAAGCTGAACCCGCCCCCGCCTTCTCGCCAACCCTGCCGAGAGCGGGTCCTGGCTGACCGATGGTGAACGCTCTCGCCTCTCTCCAGGCGGGAGCTCCTCTAACCTGGACGCTGACGCTTTCGGACGCGACGTTGAGTGAGTGGAGCTCACCCAACACCCTTGCTGTTAACCACAGCGTTGAGTGAATGGAGCTCACTCAGCGCCCTTGCTGCTAACCACGACGTTGAGTGAGTGGAGCTCACTTAGCGCCCTTGCTGCTGACCGCGGCATTGAGTGAGTGGAGCTCACTCAGCGCCCTTACTGCTGACCGCGGCATTGAGTGAGTGTAGCTCACTCAGCGCCCTTGTTGCTGACCGCGGCGTTGAGTGAGTGGAGCTCACTCAGCGCCCTTGTTGCTGACCGCGACGTTGAGTGAGTGGATCTCACTCAGCGCCCTTACTGCTGACCGCGGAGTTGAGTGAGTGGAGCTCACTCAGCGCCCTTGCTGCTGACTGCGGCGTTGAGTGAGTGCAGCTCACTCAGCGCCCTTCCTGCTGACCGCGACGTTGAGTGAGTGAAGCTCACTCAACGTGGCGCTGAGACCACTCGACGCCTTCTCGCCCGCTTCTGGTCACGGGCGGGACCTCGCCAGCTCATAGGCGGGAGCTCCTCCGGCGGGAACTCTCCTGGTCTTTAGGCCCAAGCGAACCCGAGGCTGGTCCAACCCTGTCCGTTGATGCCTTCGGGCCCTACCCAGCGAATATGGGTTGTACATCAATGTGGTTACTCACATGTAATCTCTCTATTGGGGTATACTTTTTATACCAGGTATATGAGAAGGATCAAGGAAGAAGAAGAAGTTTAATTTAGGAGAACACAAATTTTACCTAAGTAAAATTCGTCGAGTATTGTAAGGGATATTCGTCGAATTCGTCGAGTATACTCACTGATACTCGTCGAATTCGTCGTATATACTTACTAGCACTCGTCGAATTCATCATATGCACCTGTGGTAGAATTTCTGAAAAGTTGGAAAAACAGTTAAGTTAAATTCATCGAGTATCATTAAGTATACTCATCGAATTCATCGAATGTATCTAACGACTCGCTGAATTCGTCGAATATACATGATAATACATGTCAAATTCGTTAAATCATCTCGACGCTACTTCTCTGGATTTTCTTAAGGCAAAGGCGTCGAAAGCGTCGAGTGTTCTAGACGATACTCGTCGAATTCGTCGAGTATACTAGTCAATACTCGGCGAATTCGTCGAGTATGTCTTCTGCCTGGCATCGAGTGGCAAGTTGAAACAAGCAAAATTATACCAAGTAAATTTTTTCGAATATCATTACTTAGTTCGGCGAATATACTCAGCTATACTCGGCGATACTTGACGATACTCGATGAAAATGACTTAGGTTATTTTCTTCTGGTTTTTCAAAACCGCGGCTCAGGTTGGACAATAGCCCATGTATAGTAATTTTCGCAAGTATCGATTTGGAATTTTCTTTATAGTCATTAGTATTTAGGATGCCTATAAATACTTAGGGTGGATTTTTCATCAACCCTAATCTTTCTAATCGTGCTAATTTGTTCTAATCTTCAAATCGACGAACATTCAAAAAGTGAAACCGGCAGCCCTGTACATCTCGCGATTTCCAATCGACCGACGACAGTAAGTGCATGATTTGATCTTTCTCTACAGATTCGACTGGATCATTGTTCTATGGAGTTCTCTATACTTTCAAATCTAGTCAGATCGAGATTCAAGATCCAAATCTTCAAGCTTCCAGATTTTTCGAGTTCTCCAAGGTTTTTCAAGATCATTCTTTTTTTAAAGAACAACGGATAGAAGACTTCAGATCTTGCCAAGATTTTGTAATATTGTTGTGTAATATTCTTTTACATTTGTAGAAGATTTTATCTTCAAGTTGTAGATCCGTTAGTGGATAGAGTTATAAATTCGTTTGTGGATTGAGTTGTAGATCCATATGTGGATCGAGTTGTAGATCCGGTTGTGGATCGAGTGATAGGAGATTTGTCTCCGAGTTTAGAAGTTGCTGCTCCGAGGTGTAAGATTTGTTGAAATCTAAGAAAAGTGAAGTTACTGAATCTAGTCCTTCGTGGTAGATAGGCGAGGTGAGACAGTGGACGTACCTAACACGGGGAACCACTATAGATCTCTGTGTTCCGTGTGCTTGTAATTTTTTAAGTAATTTTTATTTCGCAAAAAGACACAAACATCACCTATTCAACCCCCTCTAGGTGATTTAGATAGACGCTAGATACTTTCAGGATCGTTATAATTTGGTAAGGTAATGCTGACCGTTGCTTTGTTTGTCGCATTTAGTGGGTCATGTTATGCAGGTGCTGGAGAGCCAAGTGGGAAGTAGCGGGCTGATGTCCCTTATGCTGCGATTGGCTGATCCTCGAAGGTCCGAAGGTGAATGTTTACTGTTTTCATGTGTGGCCAGCCTGCGTGCCGATATATGAAAATACTTTTTATAAGAAAAATAATTGTAAGGCCTTAAGGCCGCACTGTTTTGTGCATTTTATAATAACATTCCTATGGTTGGTTTTATATAGTGGACATTGTTGATACTTGAGTTCAATTTAACCCATGAACCTTCTGCTAGAATGCTCTAAGTTAGGATTCATTTTCTCTTTTGATATTAACATGTAACCTCGCCGACTATCTGTGGAATATGGCATGGGGCCCCGGCCGGCCCTCAGTTATATTTTATGTGACATATGGAGATGTTACACAAACTCTAAGGGCTAGTAACCATTCATTTATGAATCTCAATTCCTACGCCATTTTCCTGACCCGTGACTGAGTGCGGAGAGTTTGTGATAATTTTGGCGCCAACATGTGCAGCTCTGGAATAATATAATTCTTATATCTTTGGAAGTCTAGAAAGCAACTCTTAATACACCCCCTTCTAAAAGGACAACCAATCATTCTCTTTTAAGCCCTTGGTCGCCTTAGCTAATGTTGAACGTCCATCTTCTTCCACCCAACCTTATTCTCCGCTTTAATCTCTGATGCCCTTAGTCAGCTCTTCTCCTCTTCCACTTCAGCCCGACACAGCTCTCGAGGACATTCACATCTTTCCTCCTCCCATACAATACAATGTTACCCAATTCCTCTCGCCTCATCATCCACCCTTGCTAATGATGACTTTAAGGCCTTCATGATCTCCAAAGCCACATCTATTGAAGCTCAAATTTCTGATCCTCCCATTAGTCCACCCGTCTGGGTTTGCAGAGGATTATTGATATTTTTCAAAAGGGGGAGAGTTTGCCTAGTGGATTTGATGTAATTACTATCTCATTACCAATTCTTCAATTTGAGCCAACTGATCTCCAATCTTCTCCCACTCAAGGGTAGGCTCCCTCAGGGGATATAATAGGTGAGGGGGAGTTGTTCGCCATATTGGAGCATTCATCATCTCATCTAAGATCTCCATCTCCAACTTATTCACCCTTGCCTCTCTCTCCATGCTTGGAGAAAGTCAATACACCTACTTCTGCTCCTCCCACATCACCTTGAATTAGCCACTCCTCAACCCTCATTTGTCTTACTAAAACATCCATCTAGTGGTTCCTTCATCGACACCTCTGTGGTGGTAGATAAAATGAATGGTCAACTCTTACTCGAAGATACCTTAGTGGTTGTTTCTTCTCTAGATCCTTCTCCCTCAAAATTATTGACGTACAAGAAGAGATCCATGTTTGAGGGAGATTCTTGCGCAATATCCATTACAAAGGAGCCTGAGGAATTGTTTGTCCTCAGGTAAGTGTCATTTATGTTAAAGGAAGCTCTTCTCTAGAGCAATGCAAAGCCTTTGAGAACTCAATTGCTCATAATATTGTCTCTACTAAACGGCATTCAATTGAGTCCATGATTACTGTATATCTATGGAAGTTGATGACCTTCCCCATGTGCAAGTACCTATAGATGTATCCTCTCTTCTTTTGTATGCTCATTGATGAACAACCTGAGCAAGAAGAAGATTTGCCTCTTCCTCCTCACCGAAGAAATGATTTTTATACTTTATAAGAGAAATGAGTCCTTTACTCCCTCAACTATAAAAAATCCTGTAATGGTTTCTATACCTCCTATCTCTTCAAATAAACTAAAATATCCCCCTCCTATTACTCAAATCTTAAAAGAACCTTCAACCAATAGAAAGGGCAGGGATCAGTAATAAAGAAACCCTGGGAAGGGAAAACCTATGCTGAGAAGAGAGAATATAAGGGAAACAAGAGATATAGAGAATTTGATAGAGAATAAGAGAGAGAAAAGGTTAGAAGAAGAAAGGAGGAAAACATTAGGATTAGAAACCAGAGCTGAAATGAAAGCAGAACATAAAAGGCAGTTGATGAACTGTTAGCTGTTTTGAAGGTAAGGCACGCTGATCGAAGAAGAAAGGTTGGAAGAAGAAAAACAAAAGCAAAACTTACTGCCTAAGCTCCACCGAGGTATGATCTTCCCCCTTTGAGTGACTCTTCTCCACAAAGGTTACCTCTAGCTTTAATAAGGATTCCTATCTAAAGAAGCACAAGGCTTCCTTAATTTCATTCACGGGGCCCCAAATCTATGACCCCTGCCATAAATTTTGCATCTCCTCTAGTTCCATTCTCTAAAACTACTAAAGATCCTTATAATTCAAATGAGGTACTTGAAGCTATTATTGTTGACCTTCGACCTTCTCAGGACTCGAAATCAAAAGAATCATTTTCTGAAGGACTTAAAAATCTTACCAAGAGAGTCCTAGTGTACAACCCATATTCGACGAGGGTGGGCCCTACCACCGCCAGGTCATCAAAAGTCAAAGTCAACAAGGCAAGACCTGGGTCCAGATCAGCACCCCAGGTAGCGGAAGGTTCGGGCGAGTATGGAGAGCTCCCCAGGCCAACTCGCCAGGTGGCGACTATGACCAGATACTCGCCTCTTCCAGGCGAGCTCCCCAGGGAAGTCGCCAACTCGTCAGGGTGGGGGTATAAGTAAGACCCCCCCCTCTTTAGTTTTCCCTATAAATAGGACCCTAAGGGTACGAGGGAGGGACAAGAAAATCTCGGCCTGAGCCCTCGCGAGCTCCAACAACTGCCCTTGACTCGTTATTGCTCAAGCTCGCCTCCTTCGTACCTAGCTCGGCCAATATGGTTGAGAAGGGGTTGCTTCTCCTAAGCAACTGGGTACGTGGTGGGACCTTCCTGCCGCAGCAACCTGGGGTCTTGTTTGCGCAATTTGCTTCTGTTTCCTGACCAGAGATCGCCTTTCTGACCGCTCGACCAGTAACTTCAGGTGGCCTAGTCCGATTTCTGAGGTTGAGATATTTCTCAGCTTCAACACTTGGTGCGGTGAGCATGGATAGCAACCGAAGAAGAAAGTCGTGATTGGAAGATGGCCGATGGTGGAGACCGGGGCGAGTTGGGAGGTAACTCGGTGGGAGCTGGAATCCCGGGGCAAGGTAGCGAGTATGTGACAGTGACGGCTTTTGCAGAGTTCGCGAGGAGAGTGGAGAAGGCAATACTCGACGGGTTGTCCAATCCGCCTGAGGTGATGGCGACTTCTCCCCGCCGCCGGACCCCCCCCGGGCGAGGAGATACCAACTCGACGAGCAGGGAAGGAGCCCGCTTGGGCGAGTGGAGAACAGGTGATCCCGTCGCGACATCACCCGGCGAGTAGTCAAGGAATCCGGTTTCGAGATCCGGAACTCTTGGCGAGGTATGGAGATGCTCGCCGATGGAGCGAGTATGACTGCTCGAGCGGGGAGGATACTCGCCGCCGCCAGGAAGGGAGGAGCCCCTTTTGCGACGAGATCCTCGCAGCCCTCGTCCCCGACAACTTCAGAAAGCCGGTCCTCTCGTACTACTCCGGCAAGGACGACCCGGTGGGACATCTTCAGTGGTTCGAGGATGTGGTCTCCATTCGCAACATGTCCGATGCTCTCAAGTGCCGGCTCTTCTCCATTACCTTCAAGGGTAGCGCGAGAGATTGGTTCCACCAGCTGCTAGCCGGGTCAATCTACTGCTTCTCAGATCTTCGAAGGGGTCTATTAGCGAGGTTTGCGACGTCCAAGCGGAGGAAGAAGGAGGCAACCGCCCTCTTCAAGATCGTGCAGGGGCGGCACGAGAGTTTGGGCCGGTACATCGATCGATTCCAGGAGGAGGTGCTGGAGGTGGAAGAGGTAGATGGGTTCACCTTGATGGTGGCCCTCAAGTTCGGGCTGAAGCAGGGCCTGTTCAACATGGAGTTGGGGCACAGGCCGCCCAAATCGTTCGAGGAGATGGTGGAGAGAGCCAACGTGTTCATCCAGGGAGAGGAGAGGAACAAGGAGTTCCTGGCACGGCTCGATGGAGACCGACCGCTTGGGCAAGACAGAGGAAGACTGCTGGAGAGGGAGAGGGCGCCGGAGGGGCGCAACGACAGGAAGCAGGAGAGGCCGCAGGGGAAAGAGGAGAAGGGAGAAAGGGGAAGGGAGATCAGAAAGGCGGAGAGGCAGGAGAGTGCGGCAGTCACTCCGGGACCCGCACCCCGGAGCAAAGGATTCTGAGGCACGGTTACTTCTGGCCGACCATCCGAAAGGACACAGAGGCCCATTCCAGAAAGTGCTCCCAATGTCAACTCTTCGCGCCCCTCGCGCTCCAGCCGGCTCAGCAGCTTCGCTCGATTACCGCTCCGTGGCCCTTCGCAATTTGGGGAATGGATTTGATCGGCCCGTTCCCTCAAGCTAGCGGGCAAAGGAAGTTTGTTCTGGTAATGGTCGACTACTTCACGAAGTGGATCGAGGCTAAGGCCCTGGCCAGGACCACGTCTCAAATCGTCAAGAACTTCATCTGGGGGGAAATCGCATGCAGGTTTGGGATCCCTCTGGCCATCATCACCGACAATGGGCCGCAGTTCGCCAGCCTGGAACTGGGGGACTTTTGTAAACAGTTGGGAACCGACCTTCGGTTTGCCTCGGTACATCACCCTCGGAGCAATGGGCAAGTAGAAGCCGCGAACAAGCTCATCATCAACTTGCTGAAGAAGAAGATCACCAACCTCAAGGGGAATTGGGCCGAACAGCTCCCTTCCGTCCTCTGGGCCCTCAGGACCACCCCGAACTCAGCCACAGGGGAAACACCCTTCAAGCTGTCACACGGGTCCGAGGCGCTCATCCCGGTCGAATTTGAGGTGCATAGTCCACGGGTCATGGCAGCCGAAGACGGAAGCGAGGAATGGCGGCTAGAGAATGAAGAGGCTCAGAGACTCTCCCTAGATTATGTGGAAGAGCTTCGGGACTTGGCCTCCATATGCCAGGAAGAAACCAAGAGGCGCATGGCGAGATACTTCGACAAAAACGTCCGCTTGAAGAACTTCCTCGCAGGGGACTTGGTCATGAAGAAGGTGGACGCCGCTGGGCGGGGAGCCTCCGTAGGCAAGCTCCATCCCAACTGGGAAGGACCTTTCATCGTCCAAGAAGCCTTGGCCACAGGAGGCTATTACCTACAAGACCAAGCGGGAGAGCAGCTGCCTGGGACCTGGAGCGGGGATGATTTGAAAAGATTTTACCCGTAGCGGTAACTCATGTATCTATTTCTGTAAACATACTTAATATACAAAGGATGCGGGATTTCATCTCTTTTGTGTTAAATGTGCCTCGAGGCTTCTGAGTGTTTCCATGGTCCGCCTCGTAGTCGACCTCGGGAGGTAGCGGTCGGTTTGTTCCTCATACATAGCCCAGTACGGATGATGGGACGATGCTTCGGGGTTTTAAGCGCTCTTGTAAGACCAAGCCTCTGCATTGTCGGCCGAGATCAGCTCCCCCCTTGCGTGTCGGCCTATGTCTCCCCGAGTGCATCTCTCTTCCGTCTGGAGGACCTGCGAGGAACAGATCTGCACCCTGATCTCCCGGACTCGAGGAGAGGCCGGCCTCGTAAAACACCCAGAGGGAGAAGATCTCAAGCGATCAACAAGACTGGATAACCTGTCAAAGAAAGGGTATGGACGAGCCCGGAGGGAGGTGTGTGGATTCCGAGTGCGTTCGAAAAGGACCCACGTTGAACACCACCCCCACCCTAATCGTACCTGGAAGCGACCTTCACAGTCAAATCGGGATACGGGACTCCAACCCGTTCTCGCTGAATAGCCTAGTTCGGATGATGAGACGATGCTTCGGGATTTTAAGCGCTCTTGTAAGACCGAGCCTCTGCATTGTTGGCCGAGGTCAGCCCCCCCCCCCCTTGAGGGCCGGCCTAGGTCTCCCCGAGTGCATCTCTCCTCCGACTAGAGGAATTCTTAGGAACGGGTCTGGACGCCAATCCCCCGATTCGGCAGGGTCAAGAGCATCTCTCTGGAGAGTTTCTTTCTTGTCAAGGTATCTCTGCGATTAATCTCCAAGTTATATAAGGATGCAGGATATTAACCAAGACCTCGAGTTGAGCAGCGTCGTAAGCCCGGTATCCCCACGAGCTCCTCTCCTCGGGAATCGGCCGATCTTCTCGATTGTAACCCAAGACCTCGAGTTGAGCAGCGTCATAAGCCCGGTATCCCCACGAGCTCCTCTCCTCGGGAATCGGCCGATCTCCTCGATTGTAACCCAAGACCTCGAGTTGAGCAGCGTCGTAAGCCCGGTATCCCCACGAGCTCCTCTCCTCGGGAATTGGCCGATCTCCTCGATTGTAATTCAAGACCTCGAGTTGAGCAGCGTCATAAGCCCGGTATCCCCACGAGCTGCTCTCCTCGGGAATCGGCCGATCTCCTCGATTGTAATTCAAGACCTCGAGTTGAGCAGCATCGTAAGACCGGTATCCCCACGAGCTCCTCTCCTCGGGAATCGTCCGATCTCCTCGATTGTAATTCAAGACCTCGAGTTAAGCAGCGTCGTAAGACCGGTATCCCCACGAGCTCCTCTCCTCGGGAATAGGCCGATCTCCTCGATTGTAATTCAAGACTTCGAGTTGAGCAGCATCGTAAGACCGGTATCCCCACGAGCTCCTCTCCTCGGGAATCGGCCGATCTCCTCGATTGTAATTCAAGACCTCGAGTTGAGCAGCGTCGTAAGCCCGGTATCCCCACGAGCTCCTCTCCTCGGGAATCGGCCGATCTCCTCGATTGTAATTCAAGACTTCGAGTTGAGCAGCGTCGTAAGACCGGTATCCCCACGAGCTCCTCTCCTCGGGAATCGGCCGATCTCCTCGATTGTAATTCAAGACTTCGAGTTGAGCAGCGTCGTAAGACCGGTATCCCCACGAGCTCCTCTCCTCGGGAATCGGCCGATCTCCTCGATTGTAATTCAAGACCTCGAGTTGAGCAGCGTCGTAAGCCCGGTATCCCCACGAGCTCCTCTCCTCGGGAATCGGCTGATCTCCTCGATTGTAATTCAAGACCTCGAGTTGAGCAGCGTCGTAAGCCCGATATCCCCACGAGCTCCTCTACTCGGGAATCGGCCGATCTCCTCAATTGTAACTCAAGACTTCGAGTTGAGCAGCGTCGTAAGACCGGTATCCCCACGAGCTCCTCTCCTCGGGAATCGGCCGATCTCCTCGATTGTAACCCAAGACCTCGAGTTGAGCACCGTCGTAAGACCGGTATCCCCACGAGCTCCTCTCCTCGGGAATCGGCCGATCTCCTCGGCGACGAGAATGAGGGGCCCGCAGGCTATGTTCGACGACTAAGACCGGTTCAATTTTCGTCACGCGCGAGCAGGCGAGCAGGCCTCGCGCGAGCAGGCGAGCAGACCTTGCGCGAGCAGGCGAGCTGATATCGTGCGAGTAGGCGAGCAGATCCCATGCGGGGAAGCGAGCTGGAACCGCGCGAGTAAGCGAGCCCCGGGGGGGAAACGAGTATGTCCCACACGCCACCCGCGCGGTTATCTCAGCAGGTTCACGAGTATCCGGGTGCAGGGGCGAGTAGGTCCCGGCGAGCGGATGGTCGATGTCGGGACCATCCCCCTGCGACCTAGCGAGCGTTCCTCTCCGAGCCTATGAGCCTAGCGAGTAACATCCAGTCAGAAAGGAAAAGACCGAAACTTTGTATAAATCATTAAGTCAAAAGTGTGGTTTACAAAAAGAATATCGGCGAGCAACTAGGACTCGTCGTCGCCAGTATCAGGCCGATATTCATCATCCCCGATATCGCCGATATCTGCAAAGTCATCGCTCTCTGCGCTCTCGCCGCCGCTGCTTCCGCTGCCGCTGCTGCTTCCGCTGCCGCTGCTGCTTCCGCTACCGCTGCTGTCAGAATCACCGGAGCTGGTCGGCGACGACGCGCTATACGGCGGGACAGTCCCCTCGGCGAGCAGCTCGGGAATGAGCTCGTCGACAGTGAGCGGCTTCTCCCCCTCGACGAGCTGGCCCCCGAGCCTGAGGCACGCGAGTATGACGTTCCCCGCCGCCCGCGCAATCTCGCAGCGAACAGAGGATCTCTCCTCCCAAAGTATGCGTGATCGCTTCACCACTCGCGCCGGGTCCTCGGGTAGCGGGGTTGAGGAGCTCGGTCGTCCTTCAGCAGCGACCAGCCTCGTCTCCATCACCGCTGCGCGAGTTTGGGCCGCCTCCAGCTCGGCCTGGGAGGCGGCAAGCTTCTCCTCGCACTCGGAGAGTTTCTTCGCCGCTTCTATCTCGGCAGCCTGCGAAATGATCGACGTCAGGATCTATCAATGAAGCAAATCGAGCAAACCCACCCAAGGACAGCTCACCTCGAAGTCCTTCCAGCGGACTGACTGCATGCCGAGGTCGATGGCCTTCTTGGAGACGACCTTGAGGGCATCGGTCGTCTCCAACATCTTCCTCGCCGAGTAATGACCCAGCTCGGCAGACCGAGCGAGCGCACAGGCCGACTGGTGGGCGAGTTCCGACGGGGTCAGCTCCAGGACGGACTCCGCGTCGACCCGACCATAGATGGCGTGGAGGACGGCAAACGCCTCCCCCTTGTCCTCCCAGTCAGTCGACCAGGACGGGAGGTTGGTGCTCAGCGACACCGAGTTGTCCTCCGCCGACCAGGTCACGAGCGGGCGACCGTAGGAATCCACCACCCCCTGCCCGAGGCCATAGTTGGGGTGGAAGTGGGGCGACTGGGCATCCGTCGGCGACCTGCGATCGACGGAATGGGGCGATAATGCCTTCGCCTTCTTCCTCGCAGGGCCTGGCGAGCTGACCCGGGACCTTCCTTTGGACGGCCTCTTCTTCTCCCCGACGTCGGCAGGGGGGAGAGCATCCGACTGCGTGGCGGCGACTTCCTTCGCCAAAGGAAGCGGCTTCTCCGAAAGCTCGTTGAAAACTGCAAAACGCGCGACAAAGTTAGCTTCAGCGGCAAAAGGGCGAGCGAGTAACCAGGGCACATTTCGAGCTCGGCTTACTTTCATTAGGGTGGACTGCCTCGAGCACGTTGACGTTTAGTCGCCAGAAAATGACGTCAAAGCGCCGACCGCGGAAATATTCGAAGAGCTGCTCGCGAGCTCCTTCGAGGATGGGAGGAAGGAAGGCGACGTCAGCTGGTTGGTGCGGCCTGCCGAGAATACCGCCGAAGTCGCCATGGACGACCACCAGCTGCTCGCTCCAGCGGTGGACCTTATTCGCGGTCCCGACCGAGGTGCAGACGTGGCTACTAAAAAAAGATGACTCCCTCCGAGGTCGCCGCAAAGGCGAAAATGCGGCGGAAGACGGAGAGGTCGAAGGCGATCCTCTCTTCCCGAAGGAAGCATAGGAACCCCATGATGATTGCCACGCCGTTGGGATTGATCTGCGCGGGGACGATCCCGAAGTAGCGCAGGACCTCGCAGAACTCCGGCCAGAAAGGAAGCCGCAGGCCAACGTCGAAGTGACGCAGCGACATTACAAGCGAACCCTCAATATGGGTATTGAGGCGCTCGCTGCGAGTGGGGAGTCTCGCCGAGTACCCGTCAGGCAGGAAGCGTTCTTTGAAGGTCGCCAGCTCCTTCTCGGTGGTTATGGACTTCTTGAAAGCCGCGTCTGCGAAGTTAATTGCGTGGGCCTGTCGGCGAGCGCTGGCGTCGTCGCCGACCATGTTTGCGAGATCCGTAAGCAACAAGAGCGACGAGTTGGTTGTTCAGATACTCGCCAGGAGGAAAGAAGGTCGCTACAACATACACTTTATGACCCACCTACCCCTCCTATTTATAGATATGACAAGCCCAAGGGGGGGGGGGGTCAGCCGTCCCGGCGAGTATCTAACGAGCTCGTACGATGAAGATAAACCTGCGACATTATCAGGTGAACTAAAGCTCGGCACATCAAGAAATAAAGCGCGCACACAGAAGCGAGAATATTCGCACACAAATGAATTAATCAAATTAAAAATAGATGTCCGGAAGTACAAGTCGCGCGAGGCGAGTTACATTCGAAAAGCAAAGAAAAAGAAAAACTATGGCGCCCTCAGCCGCTCGGGAGGGTGCGGATGTCGCCCAGCCCAGCCGATCTCGCGTGCACGCCGGTAATGCTCCGTCGCCAGCGCTGTCGCATCGTCGCCAAGCCGGAGCTGCTCCTCCATCCTCGCTAGACGTCCAGCAGACCCCATGCTCGCCCGGATGCCGGCCAGCTCGTCAAGCACCAGCTGCAGACGGTGGTTGTTCAACTGCAGCTGGCAGTCATTTTCTTTGACCACGTGAAAGCGAGCTTCATAGTTTTCCAAGGTCAACTGGAGCACTTCGACCTTGGCCATCCTCGCCTCCAGAGCCGAGATGCGGCGGTGAGGATCGCAGATAGCGAGCTGGTCGAACTTGCTCTCCAGCTCCATGTGGGCGCGAATGGCGGCCTGGCGATACTCGCTCCCGGACAGCCCGATGACGTCGATGAAAGCCGCCCCAGAGGTCGCCGGGCGATCTGACAAGGCAGGAAGGTGGATCGTCAGGACAGGAAAAGCAGAGCGGTAGTCGAAGTAGTAGGAGGCTCACCACGACGAGGAGATCGGGATCGGCGCGGCGAAGGAGGTCGCCCGGAGGTATCTCGCCTCCCCGAAGAGCTGCTCGGAAGATCGGCAGGCCTGCCCTGCCCGCGCTCTCCAGACCCTCGGTCGACATAGTCGGGGTCTCCAACCCGCGGAGGGAAGTAGGGCGGCCGCGGCCTCTCCGGCTTCTTCATCGGCGGCGGAGCTTGAGATGAGCTCGCAGAGTGGTGCGGAGCCCTCGGCGTAGGAGGTGGAGGAGGTCGCGGATGGTCCGACTTCGGCACAGCAGACAGAGGCGGCGGAGGGGGCAAGCCGGTGCTCGGCGTCTGGCCAGGAGTGGCGACCACGGGCGACGGCGGCGGCAATGGAGCGCTCACCGGGGGTATCTTCCCGCCACTCACAACGATAGAGGCCGCCGTACTCGCCGGAGGAACCTCGCGCGCCGGCCCAGATGACCCGGCAGGAGTGGCTTTCGCCGGCAGCTCCTTACTCGCAGGCGGGGGGCCCTTCACCAATGCCTCCCCAGACGCCTTCCCCGAGCTGAGGCCTATCCTGACCGTGTAGGCGGTCTTGGACGGCCTGTCGGCCGCCAGGGCGAGTAAGGGTGCCGAGCTGAGGGGGACGACATCAAGTGCCGCGTCCGCGGCAATCGGAGAATCTGCATAAGAAAAGAAGTCAGCAAAGGAGCAACGACAACCCAGCAGGGAAGAGTTCGAGGTAGCGACCTGTCACGGTGACGACCTCGGCCTGAGACGCCGCGGACTCCTTCGCAGCCGCGAGCTCCTCGGTCACTCCCGGGTTCTCCAGCGGGCTGCCCCGGGTCGACCCAGGGAGGTCGTCGAGCCCTAGGTAGTTCAACATCCTCTGGGTGCTGGACGACACTACGGGATTTTCAGTCGCCGCGGCGACCTGGTTCGGCAGTGGAGGCGAGCTGACCACCGTAGTGGCGGGCTGCTTGACCTTTTTCGCCTTCTTCTTCTTCGGCGGGGGCAAGGCAGTAGGATCATCCTCGCGCGGTCTTTTCGACCTGGCTATGCCGAGGAGGCCAGACAGGGCGGCGAGATTGTCCCTCAACAACTGCTCAGCGTCCGACATCTTCGGCGAGCTCCAGGGACCGTCTCAAAAACGAAGCCCCCGCTATTTATAGACTACTCTACCAGCAGATGACGATGCGAGCTGACCATATACCCGGCAGGAATGCTCGCCGAATAGGTGTTGGATGATTCTTTCCGGGCTCCTACGTCGCCCAAAAAGCGCGGGGATTGTGTACAACCCATATTCGACGAGGGTGGGCCCTACCACCGCCAGGTCATCAAAAGTCAAAGTCAACAAGGCAAGACCTGGGTCCAGATCAGCACCCCAGGTCGCGGAAGGTTCGGGCGAGTATGGCGAGCTCTCCAGGCCAACTCGCCAGGTGGCGACTATGACCAGATACTCGCCTCTTCCAGGCGAGCTCCCCAGGGAAGTCGCCAACTCGCCAGGGTGGGGGTATAAGTAAGACCCCCCCTCTTTGGTTTTCCCTATAAATAGGACCCCAGGGGTACGAGGGAGGGACAAGAAAATCTCGGCCTGAGCCCTCGCGAGCTCCAACAACTGCCCTTGACTCGTTATTGCTCAAGCTCGCCTCCTTCGTACCTAGCTCGGCCAATCTGGTTGAGAAGGGGTTGCTTCTCCTAAGCAACTGGGTACGTGGTGGGACCTTCCTGCCGCAGCAACCTGGGGTCTTGTTTGCGCAATTTGCTTCTGTTTCCTGACCAGAGATCGTCTTTCTGACCGCTCGACCAGTAACTTCAGATGGCCGAGTCCGATTTCTGAGGTTGAGATATTTCTCAGCTTCAACACTTAGCTATACATACCTCTCTTCATGATCCTTTTGAAGAACTAACTAGATATGTTGCCGCTCTAGTAAATGCAAAGAAAAATAAGCACGAATTGAAAAAGAATAGAACTGTATTTCTTAAAATTAGGAAATAAATTCCTACAAAGAAATTTATTATATTGAATAGAATCTTGAACTTTCGTTGAATAGGATGGCATCCCAAAGAGAGGACCTCTAAGCGAGCTCGCAATGAGCGGGAATTATGTACAACCACTATTCGACGAGGTAGAATCAACACTAAACATAGGATCTAAAGCTCCAGAAAGTGGGGCCTAGGCCTAGGAAGGTCAACACACTGAGATTGTGCAAAAGATATGGGAAGTGATGAGTTGTAATTATACCTATATTTTCGTATTTTATTTAAGTCCGTTTCGTTTATTTTTTGTCTTTTTTATTAGTTTAATTCAATAAATTGCTTGTTTTTGTAAATATTATTTCTAACTTAGCTTAATTTTTATTCCAGAAAAAATTCCAAAAAGCCAGAAAAATCGGCTTGTCACGCCCGTGTCAATCGGCCGACACGCCCGTGTCACCCAGCCCGACGATCGCCGACCACAGGTGCCAGCTCGACGATCGGCCATCATTAAACCCAGCCCGACACGCCCGGCGTCACACCCGTGTCAAATGCTTGTCACGCCCGTGTCGAGGCCGACCCGCAAGCTTGGTCAACATGTCAACTCTGCCGACATCGAACTGCCAGCTCCCCCTGTCACGCCCCCCTGTCACGCCCGTGACCTGGGGCGTGACCGCCACGTTTTCGCCCCGAAGTCAAAGCTCCAGTCAAGTCAACCGGTCAGCTCGTGAATAGTATTGACACGCCCCCCTGTCACGCCCGTGACCTAGGGCGTGACCAACCCGAAAAATTGCCTATAAATAAGAGCTTTCAGGAAGCTTATTTTGTCCACTTTTTTGACCACTTTGCTTAGGGGAGGTGCTGCCCATTTGGATTCCAACTTATGTAAGGAGATTTTCTCCCCCCTCTCTCTCTCTTAGTTTGTATTAGGGTTTTTACTTTAATAAAATATGAATCTTTCTCCCTTAATTTGTATGGATAATCCATTTGAATGCGCCTACTTAAGTAATTTTTCGTTCCTCTTTTTGTATTTCTTTTATGTTTTCATTTTTTTGCTTTCATAACTTAGTTAGATTTAGGATTTCTCGGCTTTTCTAGCCGTTGTGCCGTCCGTCTAGTTTTCATTTCCCGCACCTTTTTTGATTTAGCTTTTCCTTTTTTCCTATTTTTTCATTCATAAGGCTTTATAAAAACTCTCCTAAAAGTGTTATTTTCATTTTTCTTTAACTTAGGCTCTTTAGGATTGTAAAACTTTTTTGTCCCCTTCTTGTTTTATTTTCACTTTTTAGGAGTTTTTATAAAAATATAGGAATGAAAATATAGTCGTTATAATTTTTCGCTCACTTTGTTTTATCTTTTTAATTTCAAAACTTTTAGCTCGGTTAATTTTTATTTTCACTTTTTATGCATTTCTACCGCATTCTAGCGGTAGAAATGCAGTTGTATAAATTCTTCAGCAACTTTGTTTTTTCTAAATTTCTGCAAGTGTGCGTGTGTGTATGAGTTAGGTTTTACTGCTTTATTCCATTTCTGTAGAGGGCGTGTGTGCGTACGCATTTATTTCCGCCTACTCGTTAAGAGTTAAATGGCGCTTTGCTTTCATTTCCCGCCCACTCGTTTGAGTGGGACTTGTCTTTTTACTGCTTTCATTTTCTTCCTACTCACTTGAGTAGGAAAACCTTGTGTGGGTGCGTGTGTTTTCATTTCTGTAGAGTGTGTGCGTGTGTTTTCTTTTCAAGTAGAGTGCGTGTGTGTATGAGATAGATTTACTCCCGCCCACTCATTTGAGCCGGGACTTGCAATTTTATCGCTTTTTCAATTATGTAGAGTGCGTGCGTGTAGGAGATAATTTTACCGCTTTATTTATCGCTTTCTTCAATTCTGTAGAGTGTGTGCGTGTGTGCATTTATTTCCGCCTACTCATTTGAGTAGGTCTTGCTTTATTTAGATTTTCTTTATGGTTTTGAAGTGTGCGTGAGTGCCTGCATCAATTAGCCTTAATTTTATCTAACTGTCCTGTTTTTCGTGTTTTCTCTTATAATTGTTCAGTACTTAATTTAACACTCACGCTTCACCTAAAAACATAAAGCCGTCCCCATACCGATGAGTGGCTAATCTCTTTTAGCCTTCGGCATCGAAGAGCATTGGGACATAAAAAATGATTTGAAATAATTAAAAAACTTTATTTTTAATTTAATTTAAGGACTTAAGGTTTACCCCGGGTTAACGACGCATAGGACCACATAATCGATGTGTGGGCTCTATTTCCGTTATCCATACGCGACGCCGAGAGGCTGCACGTATGGACCGATCCCCCTTGGGTAAAGAGAACCGCGTACGCCCCCTCGAAAGAGGAGAAACGTAGTTCTGCCGGATTGGGTTCCCCACCCAATAGCGGGGTTCTTAGCGTAATGCGGACGTTAAGGGGAATCCTTCGTCGGACTAACGTTCGGTCGAATAGCCTTAGCGCCTAGGTGAGCGATATCCCTAGACCAAGGTGAGCTCATGTTCTTGGAACCTCCACGGCCAAGTGCCTTTTATTAATTTAAAAACAAAGTTTAATAATTGTTAAGAATTGTTTTAGTCTTAATCCGATTCGATGCCGAGCGTTAACCCGTCATCGAACTAACTTAGTAAAATTCCGCTTTCTTTCTTCCCGCTTTAATTAAACTAAAAAATTCCACCTTACTGTTAGTAAGATAATAGTGTTCCTGGAAGAGTAGATATAATCAACGCGTCCCCGAGAATAATACGACCTCGGTATTTTCCCGAATACCGAGTACTACTTGCGATAGGTGCGCTTGCCTCCTTTCGTTAGAAAACTCGATCTTCTAACCGGCCCGCGGAATCTGACCATTTCGAACCAACCACAGTAGGTCTCTGTTCCGCGGCCATCAAGTTTTTGGCGCCGTTGCCGGGGATTCCGGTTGTTATATTGAATCCGGGAATCTATTAATTTTACTTTATTTTCAAATAAAAAAAATTTTACAAAAAAAAAAAATATCCTTCCCCCTTTTCGTTTTTATTTTTTTTTTAGGGTGTATGACCCGTGGACGACCTTCGAGTTCTGAAAATCTTGAATTCGACCCCGAGATCGACCGCTCTCTTGCGCGTATCCGATCTCTCCGTCGAATTCCCTTTTTAGACCCCGCAGAATCTATCGGCGAACCCTCTTCTTCTTCTATGGCCGACCCCCCGAATAATGCCCAACCGGTCGAGCGTACTATGTCTTATTACGCTCGGCCCAATTTGGATGATACGGGGTCGAGTATTGTTCGGCCCGCTGTGGCCAACAATAATTTTGAAATTAAGTCAAGTGTGATTCAGATGATCCAAAATGCCGTGCAGTTCGACGGACAGCCGGATGAGGACCCCAATAATCACTTGTCTAATTTTCTTGAGATTTGCGATACTTTTAAAATCAATGGCGTCACTGATGACGCCATTCGTTTGCGCCTTTTTCCCTTCTCTCTTAAGTCCAAGGCTAAGGCGTGGTTACTCTCCCTCCCGCGGGGATCCATCACGTCCTGGGCGGAATTGGCCGAAAAATTCCTTACGAAGTATTTTCCGCCCGCGAAAACTGCAAGACTGCGGGCGGACATATCTTCGTTCGTCCAAAACGACTCCGAGTCTCTTTACGAGACTTGGGAACGCTTTAAGGAATTTCTCCGCCGGTGCCCGCACCACGCTCTGCCAACGTGGTTGCAGGTACAAATTTTTTATAATGGACTGAATAGTCAGACGCGTCAAATGATTGACGCGGCTGCCGGGGGCACTCTGAACAATAAGACCCCCGAGGCCGCCCAGGCCCTTTTCGAGGAAATGGCGGTGAACACCTACCAGTGGAATGTCCCGCGGGCACGCCCTAAGCAGGCGGGCATTTTTGAAGTGGATGCCACAGCTCAGCTAGCCCTCCAAGTGGAAAGGCTAACTAAGCAGGTGGCGGAGATGTCTGTTTCCTCCTCCACTCCGCCTTGTTTTCTCCCCCCCTCCAACGTATGCGTGGTCGACGAATTCGTGGACTACATGGGAAATCCGGTGCGTCCCTCATTTCAAAACAACCCTTATAGTAGCCACTATAATCCGGGTTGGAGGAACCATCCGAATTTCTCCTGGAGCAACCCGAACAACGCGCAGCGTCCCCCTCCCCCTCCTTTTGCGCCGACGCTTCCTCCTCCCCCTCCTATGAAGCCATCCCCGGTGGAGGAAAATTTTAATCGTTATGTCGCGTCCAACGAGTCTAATATCCGGAACATCACCGGATCGCTAAAAAATTTAGAACTCCAGGTTGGACAGCTGGCGCGACTCATGTCAGAACGCGCCATGGGGGCACTGCCAGGGAACACGGAGCCCAATCCAAGGGAAACCGCCAACGCTATAACCCTCCGTAGCGGTAAGGAGGTGGTCGATCCAAAACGGATCGATCCTCAGGTACAAATTTCACCTCCTTCCCCTCTTCCCTCTTCTTCGTCTACGCAACCTTTATCGATTTTTAACGATAAAACTATTTTAAACAAGGCGTTGCCCTACCCGCATAAATTAGATAAAGAGCGAGTTAACGCGCAATATGAAAAATTTATTTTATTACTTAAACAAATTCATATTAATGTTCCTTTTTGCGAGGCTATCTCGCAAATGCCTAAATATGCGAAATTTTTAAAAGAACTACTTTCTAATAAACGCAAACTCGAGGATATTTCGCATATATCTCTCAACGCTGTCTGCTCGGCGGCTCTTACTAGTAAATTGCCCTTAAAACAAAACGACCCGGGACGATTCTCCATCCCGTGCCTTTTTGGCAATGTATTAGTAAAATACGCCTTGGCAGACTTAGGCGCGAGCATTAATTTGATGCCGTTCTCGCTCTTCCTGCGTTTAGGTTTGGGTACTCCTGCTCCTACCAATATGCGCATCCAACTAGCGGATCGCTCGGTTAGGTTCCCCATCGGGGTTGTTGAGGATGTCCTTGTCCGAGTAGACAAGTTCACCTTCCCGGTGGACTTCGTCATCTTGGACATCGAGGAAGACGCCAACGTACCAATAATACTTGGTCGCCCTTTCCTCGCGACCTCACGTGCGTTAATTGATGTAAGTAATGGTCAGCTTCTCCTTCGGGTAGGAGACGACCAAGTTACTTTTTCTATTAACTCCTCTATGGAAGACTCGTCGCCGAGCGACGATTTCTGCTATTCTTTAGATTCTTTTTATGGAGATAGTTCTTCCCCGGTTTTCGAGTCCGATTTTTTAAACGAAAATATTTTTTCTCTCGAAAATTTTTATTGCGATGAGGACGAGTCTACGAACATGCCTTTTGAACCAATTGGTTCGAAAGACATTAGCACTAAAACCTCACTAGAAGAACCGCCCATCCTAGAACTCAAACCATTACCCGAATCCCTAAAATACGCCTTTTTGGGAAAAAATGATACACTCCCGGTAATCATTTCTTCGTATTTAAGCGATTCGGAGACCTCCGATTTATTGGAGGTTTTGCTTAAACATCGCCACGCAATTGCGTGGCAAATTTCTGACCTAAAGGGGATTAACCCTTCCTTCTGCACTCACAAAATTTTCTTAAACGATAATTGCCGCAAAACCATTCAGCCCCAGCGACGTCTTAACCCAAACATGAAAGACGTCGTGAAAGCTGAGATAATTAAATTATTAGATGCGGGGATTATTTATCCTATCTCTGATAGTGCGTGGGTTAGTCCCATTCATGTCGTGCCCAAGAAGGGCGGTCTAACCGTAGTGGAAAATGAGCACAACGAGCTTGTCCCAACTCGTACTGTTACGGGTTGGCGTGTGGTCATCGATTATCGCAAACTTAATGATGCCACCCGCAAAGACCATTTTCCACTACCGTTCCTCGACCAAATTCTTGAGCGTCTTTCCGGTCATCCCTTTTATTGTTTTCTCGACGGTTTATCGGGGTTTTTCCAAATCCCCATTTCCCCCGAAGACCAAGAGAAGACAACTTTTACCTGCCCCTTTGGCACCTTCGCCTATCGAAGAATGCCATTTGGCCTCTGCAATGCGCCAGCTACATTCCAAAGATGTATGCTAGCGATTTTTGGCGAGCTGGTAGAAGATATTATGGAAATATTTATGGATGACTTTTCTGTATTCGGATGCTCTTTCCCGGATTGTCTTCGTAATCTCGATCGTGTCCTCCAGCGATGCGAGGACACGAATCTTGTTTTAAATTGGGAAAAATGTAACTTTATGGTTCGAGGAGGTTTGGTCCTCGGCCATAAGATTTCGAGTAAGGGGATAGAGGTCGATAAGGCCAAAGTAGAAATTATTGAAAAACTTCCTCAGCCGACAAACATAAAATCCATTAGGAGTTTCTTAGGCCACGCGGGCTTTTATAGGCGTTTCATTCAAGATTTTTCAAAAATAACAAAGCCGCTTACTCACCTCTTGGAAAAGGAATCACCTTTTGTCTTTAGTAGCGATTGCGAGTCTGCTTTTAATTTTATAAAACAAAAACTTATCAATTCTCCAATTCTAGTGGCCCCTAATTGGTCCCTTCCGTTCGAAATCATGTGCGACGCTAGTGATATTGCCTTAGGCGCCGTTCTTGGCCAACGCGTAGAAAAACATTTTCATCCTATTTATTACGCTAGCAAGACGCTCACTTCCGCACAAGTGAATTACACGACGACGGAAAAGGAACTCTTAGCCGTCGTTTTCTCTTTCGATAAGTTTCGCTCGTATCTTACGCTATCTAAAGTTATCGTTTTTACCGATCACTCCGCCCTTAAGTATCTACTAGCCAAAACTGATGCAAAGCCCCGCCTTCTTCGATGGATTCTCCTCCTACAAGAGTTTGACTTGGAGATCCGAGATAAGAAGGGCGCGGAGAATCTAGCGGCAGACCACCTCTCCCGTTTAGAAAATTCCGGTGCGGAAGCGCTCGTCGAATCTGAAATAAATGACAGATTCCCCGAGGAACGCCTTCTCGCCATTCGTTCGTCTTCGTCATCTTCTCCTTGGTTCGCAGATTTTGCGAACTATTTGGTCGCGCGGGTTCTTCCAAAAGAATTTTCAAGTCATCAAAAGAAGAAATTCTTTTCCGACTTGAAAAATTTCTTTTGGGATGACCCGTTTCTTTTTCGTATCTGCGCGGACCAAGCGGTTCGAAGATGCGTCGCGGGAGTGGAGTGCACGCAAATATTGAGGCACTGCCACGAGGGTCCAGCCGGGGGGCACTATCAAGCCAACCGGACCGCTAGGAAGGCGCTAGAGGCGGGCTACTTTTGGCCCACTCTCTTCAAAGACGCGCACAATTTTGTGCGCGCATGCGATAGCTGTCAGCGGTCGGGTAACATCTCACGTCGAGACGAGATGCCCCAAAATATGTTTTTAGAATGCGAAGTTTTCGATTTATGGGGCATAGATTTTGTAGGCCCCCTACCTCCTTCTTATAAAAATTCATATATTTTAGTGGCGGTCGACTACGTATCAAGGTGGGCGGAAGCGCAAGCTCTCCCCACCAACGATGCGCGAGTCGTCGTTACATTTCTAAAAAAATTATTTTCTCGCTTCGGCACGCCTCGCGCAATTGTTAGTGATAGGGGTACGCATTTCTGTAACGCTCTCATGGCTAAGACGTTAGCTAAGTACGGAGTCACGCACAAACTTGCCACCCCCTACCACCCGCAAACAAGTGGCCAAGTTGAGGTAGTAAATCGAGAAATAAAACGCATATTAGAAAAAACCGTTTTACTTAATAGGAAAGACTGGTCCGCTAAGCTTGACGACGCGTTATGGGCGTATCGTACGGCGTACAAAACCGCTACTGGTTGTACCCCGTTTCGATTAGTCTATGGCAAAGCGTGCCATTTACCCGTAGAATTGGAGCACCGCGCACTTTGGGCATTAAAACTCTTAAACCTCGACTCTAACTTAGCCGCTCTGAATAGAAAACTGCAACTAAACGAGCTCGATGAATGGCGTGCGAACGCTTACGAGAGCAATAAGTTCTATAAGGAGCGTTCTAAGTTTTATCACGATCGAAAAATTAAAACCCCAAAAATCTTTTCTCCGGGCGATCTAGTCCTTCTTTACAATTCACGTCTTAGGCTTTTCCCGTGTAAGCTAAAATCGCGATGGTTCGGCCCCTTCAAGGTTGAAGAGGTTTGGCCATATGGGACCGTACTCGTCTCCCACCCCGAAAAAGGCACTTTTAAGGTGAACGGTAATCGGTTAAAGTCTTATATAGCGGGCGACCCTGTGATCAGTAGGAGCGAAACCATAACCCTTCTCCATATATAAACCCGCCACTATAGTCAAGCTACGCGACTATAAACAAAGCGCTCCTGGGAGGCACCCCACGTCTATCTTTTTTTTTTTACGTCTTTATTTATTATGTTTTCTATTTTTCTAATAAATGCAGGGTTTCTAGTGGGCTTCCCCGCGCGCGGATCAGGGACGTTTTCTGCCCCCCTCTTTTTCCCTTCTTTGTACATATTCCTGCTATTTTGTTCCTCATGCTTAGCATACAACATTGGGGACAATGTTGGATCTAAGTATGGGGGTGTTTTCATATTTTCGTACTTTCTTTTTTTTCATTTAAAAAACAAAACAAAAAAAATATATATAACACAAAAACACAAAAAAATTTTACTTTTAATTAAAAATTTTTGAAGTTTCATTTTTGAAACTTTTACTTATTTTTAGCTTTGTCCGCGAGATCCGGCTCATCGAGCCATCCACATAACGAGTCATCTCGCGGCAGCCTAGTTTATATTTTTGTAAATATTCTTGTAAATATTTTTCTACGCGTTAAATTTTATAAGTACTTTTTGTAAATATTCTTTCTCTTTCCCCTCTCCCTTTTTCTCTCTCATCCTTGTAAAAATTTTTTATTCTTCCCAAATTTTTGTAAATAGAATGAAACTTTCATTAAAAATCCAAAAAAATTCACAAAACTTAAAAATATCCAAAAAAAAAATTTTTATTCTCGCTTTTTTCTTTTCTTTCTTTTTAGTATGTATATATTAAAGATATAAATACAAAAATACAAAAAATTACAAAAAAAAGGAACATAACTTCAAAAAAAAAAAATTTTTCAAAAAATTGGTATGAAATAAATAAATCAAACATTTCATTCTTAAGTTTCTTGCTATCCAAAACTTTCGATTTGAGTTTATTTATATGCGAATTTGATAAATTCTTTGTTCACTATTCGTTTGTTAATTATAGATTGAAAAATCTAAATAGCCGGGGTTAAGTTTTAAAGAATTTATTATACTTTGTTAAAAATAAGGGACTTGCTTTAGGCACTACTTCTAATTTTTCATAGATAGGAGCATTTGTACCATGTTAGAAAATAACGACTATAGAATTCAATTATGCTTACTTTTAGCTTTCTGAAAAATTGGAACGTACAATTTATAAAGGTTGCTCTCAATTATTTTTCAATTAAAAATCTAGTTCTCTTTTCTCCCCTTACCTATTCTATCATAACCTACTTGGTATGATAAAATTATTTCCCCAAAAAGATCTTATGTCAATGGGAATAAGATTTCATTCCGTAAACATAGGCACCCAATAAATTAAAAGATTATACGTTACGGAGTAAGAGGATAAAATTCATTACTCCAACACATATACATTGGGTTATTTTTATTTATGAAGAAGAAAAAAATTTATGTTAAGGAAAATAAGATTTCGTTTTCCTTTAACATCCAAATCAAAAAAAATGGAGGTTCGAGAAAAAATAACCTCGCCTCAAAATCCAAGCATCTTCATAAACCAATATCAACCCCCCTTAGCCAATTTCATGACTCTAGAATTAATTCAAAAATCTTTTTGAGAGCATAATTCGTAAATTGTATTATTTCCGATAACACTCCTAAGCTAAAGTTCGTATAACTCCAAACTATTTTCTGTTAATCTAACCAATACAACTATTGCTTTCTATTTGATTACATCAAGAAGTCTTTTGGCCAAAACTTTTGCCCTGTTTAAATCATTTAAATAATTTTAGGACTTAACTCTTATACCCCGTATATTTTTATTTGATCTTTCTTATAATTAATTTAGCGGTAGCAGAACTTAGGGTTTTTCATTATTCCTTATAAGTTCACCTCAAACTTTTGCTCTGGAATAGCAAAAGCTTAAGTATGGGGGTGTTTGATGAGTTGTAATTATACCTATATTTTCGTATTTTATTTAAGTCCGTTTCGTTTATTTTTTGTCTTTTTTATTAGTTTAATTCAATAAATTGCTTGTTTTTGTAAATATTATTTCTAACTTAGCTTAATTTTTATTCCAGAAAAAATTCCAAAAAGCCAGAAAAATCGGCTTGTCACGCCCGTGTCAATCGGCCGACACGCCCGTGTCACCCAGCCCGACGATCGCCGACCACAGGTGCCAGCTCGACGATCGGCCATCATTAAACCCAGCCCGACACGCCCGGCGTCACGCCCGTGTCAAATGCTTGTCACGCCCGTGTCGAGGCCGACCCGCAAGCTTGGTCAACATGTCAACTCTGCCGACATCGAACTGCCAGCTCCCCCTGTCACGCCCCCCTGTCACGCCCGTGACCTGGGGCGTGACCGCCACGTTTTCGCCCCGAAGTCAAAGCTCCAGTCAAGTCAACCGGTCAGCTCGTGAATAGTAGTGACACGCCCCCCTGTCACGCCCGTGACCTAGGGCGTGACCAACCCGAAAAATTGCCTATAAATAAGAGCTTTCAGGAAGCTTATTTTGTCCACTTTTTTGACCACTTTGCTTAGGGGAGGTGCTGCCCATTTGGATTCCAACTTATGTAAGGAGATTTTCTCCCCCCTCTCTCTCTCTTAGTTTGTATTAGGGTTTTTACTTTAATAAAATATGAATCTTTCTCCCTTAATTTGTATGGATAATCCATTTGAATGCGCCTACTTAAGTAATTTTTCGTTCCTCTTTTTGTATTTCTTTTATGTTTTCATTTTTTTGCTTTCATAACTTAGTTAGATTTAGGATTTCTCGGCTTTTCTAGCCGTTGTGCCGTCCGTCTAGTTTTCATTTCCCGCACCTTTTTTGATTTAGCTTTTCCTTTTTTCCTATTTTTTCATTCATAAGGCTTTATAAAAACTCTCCTAAAAGTGTTATTTTCATTTTTCTTTAACTTAGGCTCTTTAGGATTGTAAAACTTTTTTGTCCCCTTCTTGTTTTATTTTCACTTTTTAGGAGTTTTTATAAAAATATAGGAATGAAAATATAGTCGTTATAATTTTTCGCTCACTTTGTTTTATCTTTTTAATTTCAAAACTTTTAGCTCGGTTAATTTTTATTTTCACTTTTTATGCATTTCTACCGCATTCTAGCGGTAGAAATGCAGTTGTATAAATTCTTCAGCAACTTTGTTTTTTCTAAATTTCTGCAAGTGTGCGTGTGTGTATGAGTTAGGTTTTACTGCTTTATTCCATTTCTGTAGAGGGCGTGTGTGCGTACGCATTTATTTCCGCCTACTCGTTAAGAGTTAAATGGCGCTTTGCTTTCATTTCCCGCCCACTCGTTTGAGTGGGACTTGTCTTTTTACTGCTTTCATTTTCTTCCTACTCACTTGAGTAGGAAAACCTTGTGTGGGTGCGTGTGTTTTCATTTCTGTAGAGTGTGTGCGTGTGTTTTCTTTTCAAGTAGAGTGCGTGTGTGTATGAGATAGATTTACTCCCGCCCACTCATTTGAGCCGGGACTTGCAATTTTATCGCTTTTTCAATTATGTAGAGTGCGTGCGTGTAGGAGATAATTTTACCGCTTTATTTATCGCTTTCTTCAATTCTGTAGAGTGTGTGCGTGTGTGCATTTATTTCCGCCTACTCATTTGAGTAGGTCTTGCTTTATTTAGATTTTCTTTATGGTTTTGAAGTGTGCGTGAGTGCCTGCATCAATTAGCCTTAATTTTATCTAACTGTCCTGTTTTTCGTGTTTTCTCTTATAATTGTTCAGTACTTAATTTAACACTCACGCTTCACCTAAAAACATAAAGCCGTCCCCATACCGATGAGTGGCTAATCTCTTTTAGCCTTCGGCATCGAAGAGCATTGAGACATAAAAAATGATTTGAAATAATTAAAAAACTTTATTTTTAATTTAATTTAAGGACTTAAGGTTTACCCCGGGTTAACGACGCATAGGACCACATAATCGATGTGTGGGCTCTATTTCCGTTATCCATACGCGACGCCGAGAGGCTGCACGTATGGACCGATCCCCCTTGGGTAAAGAGAACCGCGTACGCCCCCTCGAAAGAGGAGAAACGTAGTTCTGCCGGATTGGGTTCCCCACCCAATAGCGGGGTTCTTAGCGTAATGCGGACGTTAAGGGGAATCCTTCGTCGGACTAACGTTCGGTCGAATAGCCTTAGCGCCCAGGTGAGCGATATCCCTAGACCAAGGTGAGCTCATGTTCTTGGAACCTCCACGGCCAAGTGCCTTTTATTAATTTAAAAACAAAGTTTAATAATTGTTAAGAATTGTTTTAGTCTTAATCCGATTCGATGCCGAGCGTTAACCCGTCATCGAACTAACTTAGTAAAATTCCGCTTTCTTTCTTCCCGCTTTAATTAAACTAAAAAATTCCACCTTACTGTTAGTAAGATAATAGTGTTCCTGGAAGAGTAGATATAATCAACGCGTCCCCGAGAATAATACGACCTCGGTATTTTCCCGAATACCGAGTACTACTTGCGATAGGTGCGCTTGCCTCCTTTCGTTAGAAAACTCGATCTTCTAACCGGCCCGCGGAATCTGACCATTTCGAACCAACCACAGTAGGTCTCTGTTCCGCGGCCATCAGGAAGCTTACTAAAATGGGAACTCGGCTCAACTATGAGCTTGCTAGCTTAAACACCAGCTCACACACGAGCCTGCTGGATGGGATCCACCATATATTGCTAAGGGTAAATCTCATGTCTCATCCTCAAACTTACCTCGCCAACGAGCTCTTCTGTTAGCCCAACTCGTCGATGAGCGCCTCACGAGCTCAATGATGTGCCCGCTATGCCTGAACTTATCTCACCAATGAGCTATTTTCTCATCCTGCCAAGACTCACCGACGAGCTCATCAACAAGAACTCGATATAAGGTGACCTCACCAAAGATGACCCCAAACAGCTAGCTAGGTGCTAGGTATCCGGTATCTTAAGAGGTGGGCTTGCAATGTGCAATCCATATACCCCTTGAATTGCCTGTAAATAAGACCCCCATGGTACAAGTGGAAGTCACATCCCCCCCCCCAAAAAAAAAACCTTATTGTGTCTCTCTTGTGATAAGCCTAGCTCTAGTTTGGGAGGAGAAGTTTCTATATATTTCCGGGTACATGGTAGGTCCTCCCCGCTATAGCTCATGAGGTCCTGTTTTCAGGCAATCAGGAAAAAGCTCTTGCTCTCCATCTCCTTCTAGTTTAAGTTTGTCTGGATCGACCGCGAGACAAGTAGCCTTTGGTCCCTCTCGGTTAGAACAGTTGTGAACCAGGCTCTTCATGGTTTTAATTAGAATTTTCTGGATTCCAACACATCGGCTACAAGTGTGCTATTCTTTATCCGGAATGATTAACCTCATACCATAAATAGCTATATGCACGCCAAAAGACCTAAAATTTCAGCCGAAAATCCTTTCTCTTTTTTTCCTACGAACAAACCATATGCCGCACACCCAATAAAAACCCTCAGCCGATACTCTACCCCCAACTTTGTTGATTCCCCACTTCTAACCTCACTGAAATCACATCCAATGTGAGAGATACCCTCCGTCAGAATTTTTCATCAAGCTCGGAGGAATTTTTCTACTCTTTTTGCTGCTAAATTTCTATTGTTTTTGTTCAAGCTTGGAAAGTATTCGCCATATGGATTTGCCATATGTTAGTTTTTATTCTTTATTCACATTGGTATTTAATGAAACATGCATTGATGTTGGCTTCATTTTCTTTTTCAGAGTTGAGAATATCCGGTGAGAAATTCACAATCAATTTTGGAGCTTCAAACTTTCAATGTTAGCCCATTTTGATATTTCAAAGTTATAAAAATGCAAAATATTTTTTGCTAGTGTATTGATCTTTTGTTCGTTCATTGTTAAGAGTAGCATTTACATTAATGTCTTATGTTGAAGTGGGCTAACCATTAGGATTACAAAATATGATAAAATTACTAATTTTAGATTTAGGCTTCCTTTGGTTTGGCGTTTCGCCGCCTCCGTTTGGAGCAAATGCCGCCGGACGCGGGTAAACAAATGGATGCCGGCGACGTTTGCTCTGTTTGCACCCGCCGGACAGAGGAAAAACCACCAAAACTGAGCTTTTTCAACCCCACCTCCCCCCTCCGGTTCGACCCCTCCGTTTGGACCCGCCGGCTCCTCCCGCCACCGCTCAATCAAACGAAGCCTTAATTTGCATTATAAGTTTGCATTTAACAACTTTATTTGCAATTAATAATTTGCAAAAAAATATCATTTGCTCTGTAGCCCAATTTAATTTCCTACTTTTTTTAATATTTAAGAATTTCTCTTCCTTAAAAATTCTCTATAATTACTATTCTAGAAGATTTTTTTTTTGAAATTGTCATAGAACCGGATTTTAACTTACGTAGGCTCTGTTTGGGGGACTTATTTTCACTGGTGCGTGAATCGGGCCTTAATTAAGGTCCGGTTCATGCGGTCGTGACCGCTTGATTGGTGAAAATAAGTCTCTCCAAATGCAGCCATAGACTCCATTTGAAGGACTTAATTTTGGTGAATTGATTAAGACCGCATAAATCAAATCTTAATTATTTTCACCAATTAAATAATTACGAGCGCATGAGACGAATTCATAACCGCCTGACCCTGAAAATAAAACGGAGCCGTAAGTTGTATCCATCGACAGCATTACCCTTTGCTTTTTTACTCGGTGCACTTTATCGTAATTGTTGGTCGGTTGTCGTCTTGCTGAAGTCCTCAGGCTCGCTACCTCGCAGTGGAATCGAATTTGCGGAACGACGACTTCATTTCCTAACCCTAACATTACATTCGTCTTCTACTTCGATTTCCGATATCCGTCTCTCTCGATTTTGAAGCCCGACCTGCGGAAATCTTGTAATGGCGGCACCAGGAAGGGTGGATGGCCAGGACAAAGTCATTGCGACGGCGCAACAGATCGTGAAGAGCCTGGCCACTTCCAAGAACTCCGCCGAGGACATGATCCGCATCCTTTCCGGATTCGACAACCGCCTCTCCTCCATGAACGATCTCCTACCCACTGGCGTCGCTGGCTGCTCATCGTCGATCTCTGCCGAGGTCGATAACCGTCGGGAGTCGTCCGCTACCGGGGAATCTCGTCTTGAAGGTGCCGAAGAAGTTATTCATCGCTGGGAATCCTCCGACTCGCTCCTATGGGAGGCGTCTGTTGATGAGGCAGTCGAGTTCCTCGACGCTGTCGATGAGCTTGTCTCGTTTCTTGAGTCCGAGTATTGCCCAGGGGAGCTCAGTGCTCGGGCTGAGATCGTGCTCCAGATCGCCATGGCCCGTCTGGAAGACGAGTTTCGCCATCTGATGATCCGTAACACGGTACCACTCGATGCCGATAGTGTGCACAGCTCGATTCGTCGCGTTTCGATTTCTTTCCCATCTGACGCCGGCGATGCGATCGAGGAATTTGAAGGATTGGTCGATGAGGTGCAGCACCAAGAAGCCAGCCCCGAGGCTCGGGGCGGGATCCCTATCGCGGATGACCGGAGGATTGAGCTCGTGCTTCCCGAGGCCGTGACCGATCTGAAAGAGATTGCTGACCGCATGATTTGGGCTGGTTATGGGAAGGAGCTCTGTCAGGTCTACAGCAGCGTCAGGCGTGATATACTCGATGAGTGTCTCTCAATCCTTGGTTTAGAACGGATGAGCATTGAGGAGGTTCAGAGAAGTGAGTGGAGAGCTTTGGATGAAAAGATGAAGAAGTGGATTCAGGCCATGAAGGTCACGATCAAGATTCTTCTAACGGAGGAAAAGAGGCTTTCTGAGCAGATATTTGCTGTATCCGATGACCTGAAAGAAGAATGCTTCACAGAAGCCTCCAAACCGAGCATTTTGCAGCTTCTCAATTTCGGGGATGCAATCTCCATTTGCCAGAGGTCTTCAGAGAAGCTCTTCCGAATTCTTGATATGTATGAGGCTTTGGCCGATGTCATCCCTGAGCTGCATTCCCTCTTCTCTGCAGAGGCCAAAGTTCTCATTTGTGGGGAGGCTGAGGGGATTTTGAGGAGGTTGGGGGATTCTGTAAGAGGCACGTTCATGGAATTTGCCAAGAATGTTCAGAAAGAGGTTTCGCGGAAGCCATTATCAGGAGGTGAGATTCACCCACTTACCCGTTATGTCATGAATTATGTCAAACTGTTAGTGGATTACAGTAAAACTCTTGATGTGCTGTTGGATGGTGAGAATGTGGATGGAGGAGATAAGAACGAAGACACCCAAAGTGCTGGGAGTATGACACCATTAAGCCGTAGTTTACTGATGCTCATGTCCTATTTAGAGACTAATCTGGATGAGAAGTCAAAACATTATGAAGATGGTGGCCTTCAGTGCATATTCTTGATGAATAATACACTCTACATGGTGCAGAAAGTTCGGGATTCTGAGCTTCTCGGTATCCTGGGAGATAACTGGGTTCGTAAGCATCGTGCTAAGGTGAAGCAATACGCCAACAGCTATCTCAGAGCTTCTTGGACCAAAATCTTGTCATATTTTAAAGATGATGGACTGGGAGGAAGTAGTGGAAGCAGCTTTGGTAGTGCGCCTAAAGTGGCTATCAAAGAAAGATTCAAGAGTTTTAACTTAGCGTTCGAGGAAATATATAGAACCCAAACCACTTGGAAAGTTACTGATTCTCAACTCCGCGCTGACTTGTGCATATCTATATCAGAGAGAGTTATCCCTGCTTATCGAGCATTCTTGGGAAGATTCGGTGGGCACTTGGATGCTGGGAGACAAGCAACAAAGTACATAAAATACACACCTGAGGAGATCGAGAATTTCATCTCCGATTTGTTTGAAGGGTTGTCAGGTCTATCAAATTTTCCCAGAAAAAAGCTTAGCTCATAGATGAATTGATTTGAATGGCATTGGTGTTCATCATTTCCCCAATCTTCTACAGATTGCATGATGAATAAGGTTTGTCTTCTGGTTTGTCTTTCCTGTGTTCGCTTACGATGTAATTAGACTTTTTCCTGAAGGCCTTCTGTCACGATGTTAATTTTTGCTGTAGATATCATGTACATATGTGCTATCTACTTCAGCATGAATACTTTTTTCTTGAGTTTTTTGTAATCTGGCCTATGCTGATGTGGTAAAATGTTTAGGGTTCTCCATTTCATACTTTGGTTTAGTGGGAATTCTTCCTTGCTAAAGATGCTTTGGCTTCATTGAGCTCAAACACATTGAGCTCTCTGTTTGAGCTTCACTAGATACTACTACAATCATATTTTGCATTTCTTTTTTTTATGGAATTCATACCGCATTGTCATTTTTGCTACACACTGTAACATCATATGCTACTGCTTTTAAATGTTTCCAACGTTGTTGATTACATAAGACCTATGCTTTCATATAACAAACGCATAACTAGAAAATCAGATATTTGTCCGGTCTTCTCAAAATCCTAAAGTTCTTGTAGAAGCCTTATGTCTTTGACTATTTGTCTGGGATCATTCTCATTTATGACCGCATTCACATTGTTTTTTAGTTTGAAGTTATTTTAAATCGAATTAGGATAAGGTTTATTTAATGATAGGTGTTATTTTATTTGTTAATAGTAACTATTGAATGGAATAGAAAGTATTTGCTTAATATTATTCATCAATATAAGATTATTTATAACATTACAATGGACTCACAAACTCTAACACAATATGTGGGACTAAACCCACTCACCACAAATATAAACTCATAAACTCATAAACTCCCCCCCCTCAAGCTGAAGGGGGATCTTCAGCTTGGATACATCAAATATAACGACAATGATGGTAGGTGATGAGGGACAAAACAACAGATGAGCCACCGGGGGAAAAAACAAACCCGGGAATCAAGCCGGTGACATAGCCACACACGACGCTGACCCGGACACAACGCATGACCCACACACGACATTGAATTACTGGAAAGAAATCAATAGATGGGTGACCGATATTCCCACACAAAACAACCCGCTGGATAAGAAGGTCAACCAATCATCACCTACACACACAACTTGTGAAAGGGAACAAACGACGTGGAGCCAACCATCAAATATATGATCGGGGATAATCCATCGGGAATAATCTGTTGGGGATAATCTTCACAAAGGGAGGTCCCACACGGTACAGTCCCGCACGACACGGTCCCACGTGACACAACCATTGAGATTAGAACATCAACATCAGTCGCGTCCCAACACACGACCAATCGAAAGAAGTATGGGGAGGCTCATAACAATAGACGACAAAGAAGCCCAGAGGCCGTGTGGAACGAAGGCGAAAAGTCGGGAAAGATCATTCGAGTCTCCTTTGTCCCAAACACTCCCCTCACGTGTATAACACGTGCATATAAGTTTAAAACACTCAATAAACCTAAGCAATAGAAAGACGGAACAATACAACATAAAAAACTTATAAAGACACAAAAAGCGACCCAAAAAAACAATCTTCAGCATCGACAAGACAAATGAACCCCCGGAAGCGGCAGCAACGAGCTCAAGCAGTAGCAAGGTGGCCCACTGAAGCAGCAAAGAGGCTGTTTGGATCTGTATCCATTGCCCAGCTGCCAAGAAGAAGAGAGGGGCCAGCACGGGAGTAGATCTGTAGCAGGGAGGACGGCCCCAGATCAGCAACAAGCACATTCAGATCAGCAGAGGAGAAGCTCGACGAGATCTGTAGGATGAATTCAAGAAGGCGTTCCTCAAATACAAACTTGAGGACAAGCTTCATCTTAAGGAGGTGAGTGATTTCATGGTTGAATCACAAGTGCGTATTTGGCAGGAGATCCCATGACAGGAGGGCGTAGATACGCCACATTTTTTGTTTCATTCTTATTTTTGGTTTCTTATTTTTGTTATTTTATTTACTCTTGAGATTTCATTTCATTTCATTTTTATTTTGAGTATTGTAATCTTATATATTTATTCGATGTGTCTTATGAATCCTCCTTTCACTTTCTTCTCCACACGCAACCATCAGGCTAGGGTGGAACTCTACCCACCACCCCTCCCCCTCCCCCACCCAAGGGCACATCAAACTCCCTTGTATGCCAGTCAGCAAAGCAACAAAAGCTTCTTTGCGCTCTGTCTATAACCTCCCAACAAGCCAACTAAGGGGTGGCGCTTCCGCTCCTTGTTTTTCGAAACCGCGAAGCAGCATCAACTGTTATGCTTCAGCGTGCATTGGCCTAGTAGAGGTCGCTAGCCTCTATTTGCACTGTCGTCCATGGCATTGCTTTGGATGCCATAGAATTGGCTTTAAGAAACCTATATCAACATAGGTCGATCCTGACAATCAAGGGGGAACATCATCTATGTCAATCCCCACAATCTTCCTCATTCGTATTCCGTTCGATGACACGTTCTGTGATACAGGCCTGTGACATTGCATTTTTGCCCACTGTTCCCTAGTATGATGTTGTAAATCCACTAATTTGTTAAGAGTTGAATTTGTTACGTCTATATCCTCTACATTGTTTGTTGAGCATTGTGTGAGAGTTGGGTAATTCGTTTTGGTTAGGCAACCGTACTTAAATCCGGTTTTCTCTGGTTTCTTGTTATGGGCTTTCTTTCGTAACAACAGTAACTTCACCGGAGTTGCCAAAGGTGGGATGACGGTGGTGGGAGATACAGTGGAGCCTTAACCACTGTTGCCTAAGCGGGGGCATGCTCGAAGTGAGGAGAGAACTTCCAAAATGATGCACCCTGCGGTGCATCGTAATATTTTATCGTATTTATTTATATACTGCATTTATGTATTTGTTTCATGTTATGTACTTGTTTTATTGTCCGGCTCATCGGCTTGACCACCCGATGAGATCTTAAATAAATGAGTCCGGTATTAATAGTAGTAGGACAAGAACGGCAAGCCCAACATTAATTAAAAAGGTGCATGATTGGAAACATTTCAAATTTAAAAAGTGTCTTGCATGATTTTAGGACAGTTTGGAAACATTTCGAATTTTAAAAAAAATGTCTTGAATGAAAGATTCTAATTTTTGGAAAGAGAATTAAGAGAGGGATATTTCTTGCCCAAAATGGAGAGATATTTCTTGCCCAAAATGGAGAGATATTTTTAGCACATGAATGGAAGATTTTATCTTTTGGAAAGAGAATTAAGAGAGGAATATCTCTTGCCCAAAATGGAGAGATATTCCAGCCAGCTTATAAATTCCACGGTCATGTGCAGTGAAAGGAGGTTGGACAGAGTTTAGAACGGGAATCCCGGTTCTTTGCTCATTGCCGACAACCACTTCACCGCACGTATCGCCAACATCGCTCAGTTCAGAGAAGTGCCACCGCCTGGAAGCCCGTGCACGAACATACGCCGGAAGTCCTAGCCCTGTCATCGCTAGCCCACGCCGGCGCCTCTTTGCCTGCCCGAATAGTTTGCAAACGGACCGTCGTCGACTTCGGAATCTGCTTCCGACGGTCCGGCCTGTTCACGCCGTCGACTTCAACCCGTATTCGGCCGATAGATCTTGGGGTCACTGTTCCTGTGCGGGACCGATTGGAATTGAGCTCGCTTCTGCCGCCGTTTGGTATACCGGTCACTCCTTTTTCTTAGTATTGTTTCATGCACTTCATTTAATTACACTTGGGCTTGCCGTTGTGTTCTCCTTATTATTAATATCGTTATTCATAAAGTGTTGAATGTTATTCATGTTTGTGGCCGTATAAATCTCGTAACGGATCCGAACCGTAAGGCGCGAAGAAGTTTCACTCGAACGCAAATTAATAAACTTTTAACGTCCAAAGTGACGAGCTTGGTTTTTGCGCTCGAAAATTTAGTTTTTTTTGGCCAACTCGGCTCTCATTTTCAAATTAATTTTAATACAAATCTGGGTTACATCAGTTTGGTATCAGAGGAAGTCGATTCACTCCTATCGTGAGTCAATCAATCCGATTTATCTAAAAAAAGAAAAAAATTTTGACCAAAAAAAGAGAGATCTAAAAAAAAAAAATTTATTTATTGTCTTTCAAAAAAGATATATATATATATATATTTTTTTTTTGATTTTCTTAAATAAATTAAGTATTTTTCTCCCACTCGGGAAAGCTCTCTAAAAAAAAAAAATTTAAAAATTTAAAAATTTAAATTTTATTTAAATCTATTTTCAAATATTTTTATGAAAAAACGAGTCGATCAGTTAGAAAACAGCGTAGGAGATTTGGCTCGACGCATGAGTGAATTAATGAAAACAGTCGAGACGCTCACCACCGGTATAGGTAGTGTCACACATATCATGAACGGATTATGCACTTCGGTTAATAATATCGAAGCAACTTTGCACGTCAATCGAACACCGGCCCCAGTGGTCGAAATCGACCCTGACCATAGACCTCGGGAACTCGTACGCCCTGATCCGGAGGGCCATAACGAACCACGACACCAACCCCGTTGGGATGTGGGAATCAAGTTAGACGTGGGTGATTTTGAAGGGCGAATAGAGCCCGAGAGTTGCCTTGAATGGTGTGAACGGATGGATCGTTTCCTCGCTTGGAAGCAATTGCCCCAAACTAGACAAGTTGAGTATGCCACGCTTAGACTTAAAGGATCCGCGTTAGTTTGGTGGGGACAACTAGAACGGTCTAGGTTCAATTTAGGTATGCCCCCGATCACAACATGGAACGATTTCAAAACTCAACTGCGTAAGAGGTAGGTTCCGTCTGATTACATGCAAACCCTGTATCGTAGATCCCATAATCTACGACAGGACAAATTATCCGTCGATGAGTACACAAACGAGTTCCTAGTCCTGCAGTCTCGCCTCGACCTCCGAGAGGACGATGACATGACCGTTTCCCGTTATCTGAACGGGCTACGCTACTCCATTCGAGATCCGTTGGAACTCCTTGATTATAAGGATTTAGGAGAGGTTACGAGTCGCGCACGTAGAGTAGAGACACTGCAGAAACGCACATCTGGAAATAAGACTACTGATAAGTCCCACCCGACTCACACTTTCACCCCTACCGGGTCCTCTCGACCGGTAGCATCCACGAGCACCCCATCACTCCCTGCCCCTCCCAACAAGGGCAAGGAGATTGTAGGCACTAGACCCCAGCCTGGGACGTTTAGATGTTTTAAGTGTATGGAGCCGGGTCATAAGTCTTCTGAGTGTCCGCGACGCCACTTCGTTGCCATCGTCGATTCTGAGAGTGGGTCAGAACCTGAGTATGGAGTATTCCTTAGTGAATCCCAGACTGATCCAACCCCCGAGACTGAGTTAGAGGGTGAGTACGAAGTTGAGGGAGAACAGCCTGAGCAGTTAGTGTGTGTTCTCCAACATAGTCTCCTATCCCCCAAAACACCTACTGACGACGACTGGTTGAGAAACAACATCTTTCGTACCACCGCACGCATACAGGGGCAGTTCTGCTCCATCATTATAGACAGCGGTAGTATGGAGAACTTTGTTTCTCAACGCATGGTTGAAAAGCTGAAATTAAAAACGCAGCCCTTAGGAAAGCACTATAGTCTGTCATGGGTCACTAGTAGCACTACCATTCCTATCACGCACCAGTGTCTCGTAGAGTTTTCCATAGGCAGTACATATCAGGACGCTGTATGGTGTCATGTAGCTACTATCGAGGTATGCCACATCTTGCTGGGACGACCTTGGCAGTACGATAGGCACGTAGTTCATGATGGTGTGAAGAACTCTCACTCCTTCGAGCGCAATGGTCGCAAGATCGTTCTTCTCCCCCAAAAGAATCGCCTTGTTCCCAGAGCCCCCGAGAGGACTTCACCCCCTTCTACCACCGTCTCCGCGATGTCCTTTCCCTCCGCCACCATGTTACTGACTGGGTCCCAATTCCAGGAGGAGATGAAGGATAGTGAGGTCGTCTATATGTTATCAGGTATCGACACCACCCCCTCTACATTAGACATCCCTAGTACGGTGCGTCCCCTCATAGATGAGTTCTCTGAGATCATGCCGGAGGAGCTTCCCGATCAGCTTCCCTCGATGAGGGACATACAACACTGCATAGACCTCATCCCAGGCGTTAGCTTACCTCATTTGCCCCACTACCGCATGAGTCCGAAAGAGCATGAGGAACTACATAGGCAGGTGACCGATCTGATTTCAAAGGGTCACGTTAGGGAGAGTATGAGTCCATGCGCCGTCCCCGCACTTCTTGTTCCTAAGAAAGATGGGACATGACGTATGTGTGTGGATAGTCGAGCGATTAATAAAATCACGATCAAGTATCGCTTTCCGATTCCCCGATTGGATGACATGCTAGATATGCTCAGTGGATCCCGCGTATTTTCAAAGATTGACTTAAAAATTGGATACCACCAGATTAGAATTCGACCTGGGGAAGAATGGAAAACCGCGTTTAAAACCAAGGAGGGATTGTACGAGTGGCTAGTGATGCCTTTTGGGCTCTCCAATGCTCCCAGCACATTTATGCGTGTGATGAATCAAGTGCTCAGGCCACTCATAGGAGTTTGCGTAGTGGTGTACTTTGACGATATTTTAATTTATAGCCTTGATCAAAATCAGCACATGATTCATCTTAGACAGGTCTTAGATATACTACGTGAAAATAAATTATATATAAATTTGAAGAAATGCACGTTTTTGACTGACAGCCTGACCTTCTTAGGATATATCGTTTCTTCTGAGGGCATTAGAGTTGATAGAGAGAAGGTCAAAGCGATAGAATTCTGGCCTAGCCCTAGGACGATTACTGAGGCTCGAGGATTCCACGGGCTAGCGTCTTTTTATTGACGATTTATTCGAAACTTTAGCACCTTGATAGCACCTGTGACTGATTGTCTTAAAAATGGTTTGTTTATTTGGACTGAGGAAGCCGAGGGAGCATTTCTTTTGGTTAAAGAGAGACTCACGAGTGCACCAGTATTAGCGCTGCCTGATTTTGAGAAAATTTTTGAAGTTGACTGTGACGCATCGATCATAGGCATTGGCGCAGTTTTGAGTCAGGAGGGTCGCCCCATTGCATTCTTTAGTGAGAAGTTGAACGAGGCCAAGACCAGATATTCCACGTACGACTTAGAGTTTTACGCTATCGTTCAAGCTCTCCGTCATTGGAGACACTACCTGATTCAGTGCGAGTTTGTGTTGAACACTGATCATGAGGCTCTGAAGCATCTGAACTCCCAAAAGGAGATCAGGCGTCATGCCAAGTGGGCTGCTTACCTGCAGGAGTTCACGTTTCACTTGAAGCACAAACCCGGAGTCACGAACCGCGTAGCCGACGCCCTTAGTCGTCGCACACATTTATTAGTCACCCTGCAGCCGTGCATTATTGATTTAGATTCACAACGCGACCTATACGCCACTGATCCGTTCTTTCACGATATTTGGAACTCATGTCAACACAGTGGGACTGATCCCACCACACAGTACGTCGTCAGTGAGGGTTATCTGTTTAGGGGCACGCGCCTTTGCATCTGCGAAGGACCGCTTCGAGAGACATTACTTAGGGAGCTTCACTCGTCTGGGTTAGGTGGACACGTAGGTCAATCTAAATTATTAGATCTCGCCAGCGCTCGTTACTATTGGCCACATATGAAGCGAGATGTCACTGAGTTCGTCAGACACTGCACCACGTGTCAGTTGTATAAGGGGCATGCTCAAAACACCGGATTATACACTCCCTTACCGATACCTGAGCGACCATGGGATGATATCTCGATGGACTTCGTGGTAGGACTTCCTCGCACTAAGAGGAAGGTCGATTCTATTTTTGTAGTTGTCGATCGATTTTCGAAGATGGCACATTTCATTCCGTGTAGAAAAACTTCTAGTGCTGTACACGTTGCCGAGCTTTTTTTTAAAGAAATCGTTAGACTGCACGGAATTTCTAAGTCCATCACTTCTGATAGGGACACTCGTTTTATGGGGTATTTTTGGAAAACATTGTGGGCCCGACTAGGCACTAAACTCGAATTTAGTAGCGCATACCACCCTCAGACCGATGGACAGACTGAGGTTGTTAATAGGAGTTTGGGGAATCTTCTTAGGTGTTTGACTGGGGAGAATCCAAAACAATGAGATCTTATACTGCACAAGCTGAATTTGCATTTAATAATTCTACTAATCGCTCCACAGCTAAATCTCCTTTCGAGATTGTCTACGGATTCCCCATACCACATCTACTTGATCGCCACTCTCTTCCGACTCATGAACGTATTTCTTTTGATGCGCAAGCCCATGTTGATTATTTAAAGGACTTGCATAAAACTATTACTAATAAATTGCGAGCGACTTCTGAAAAATATAAATCCATGGCCGATCGACATCGCCGGGAGTTATCTTTTTCAGAAGGAGATTGTGTTTGCTTATTTCAGGAAGCAGAGATTCACTTCGGGCACTTACCATAAGCTACAGCAGAAGAAGTTTGGCCCATTCCAAATTCGGAAACGCATCGGGGAGAATGCTTACCTCCTAGATTTGCTTGTTGAATTCGGTACCTCCCCGATATTTAACGTGGCCGATCTGACACTGTTCTATGGAGATCCACCCAGTTCCAGTCCGAGCCCACCTATGGCAGCCCCGGATATTCCTCCCGACTTGGCGCCAGTACAGACTCCCACCACTGAGAAGATCGATCAGGTTCTTGATGTACGAGAATTTCGTACTCGCCATGGGACTTATCAGCGCTACTTGGTCTCCTGGCAAGGACGAGACCTTACCGACAGCTCTTGGATCAGCACTGACGAACTACGCCGCCGCCGCCCAGATCTCTCTATTGCTAGTTTTTGCGAATTCTCGACGGGGTCGAGCCCTTTTAACCCCGGGGGAATTGATGCACCCTGCGGTGCATCGTAATATTTTATCGTATTTATTTATATACTGCATTTATGTATTTGTTTCATGTTATGTACTTGTTTTATTGTCCGGCTCATCGGCTTGACCACCCGATGAGATCTTAAATAAATGAGTCCGGTATTAATAGTAGTAGGACAGGAACGGCAAGCCCAACATTAATTAAAAAGGTGCATGATTGGAAACATTTCAAATTTAAAAAGAGTCTTGCATTATTTTAGGACAGTTTGGAAACATTTCGAATTTAAAAAAAAATGTCTTGAATGAAAGATTCTAATTTTTGGAAAGAGAATTAAGAGAGGGATATTTCTTGCCCAAATGGAGAGATATTTCTTGCCCAAAATGGAGAGATATTTTTAGCACATGAATGGAAGATTTTATCTTTTGGAAAGAGAATTAAGAGAGGAATATCTCTTGCCCAAAATGGAGAGATATTCCAGCCAGCTTATAAATTTCACGGTCATGTGCAGTGAAAGGAGGTCGGACAGAGTTTAGAACGGGAATCCCGGTTCTTTGCTCATTGCCGACAACCACTTCACCGCACGTATCGCCAACATCGCTCAGTTCAGAGAAGTGCCACCGCCTGGAAGCCCGTGCACGAACATACGCCGGAAGTCCTAGCCCTGTCATCGCTAGCCCACGCCGGCGCCTCTTTGCCTGCCCGAATAGTTTGCAAACGGACCGTCGTCGACTTCGGAATCTGCTTCCGACGGTCCGGCCTGTTCACGCCGTCGACTTCAACCCGTATCCGGCCGATAGATCTTGGGGTCACTGTTCCTGTGCGGGACCGATTGGAATTGGGCTCGCTTCTGCCGCCGTTTGGTATACCGGTCACTCCTTTTTCTTAGTATTGTTTCATGCAATTCATTTAATTACACTTGGGCTTGCCGTTGCGTTCTCCTTATTATTAATATCGTTATTCATAAATTGTTGAATGTTATTCATGTTTGTGGCCGTATAAATCTCGTAACGGATCCGAACCGTAAGACGCGAAGATGTTTCACTCGAACGCAAATTAATAAACTTTTAACGTCCAAAGCGACGAGCTTGGTTTTCGCGCTCGAAAATTCAGTTTTTTTTGGCCAACTCGGCTCTCATTTTCAAATTAATTTTAATACAAATCTGGGTTACATCACAAAATCTTACTTAAGACAAGAGAAATAGATTTCTCCATTCATGATATTGCAAGACCCCAAGGGTCTTTTAAATAGATGATACAAATGGGTATAGTCGTAAATAATGACATAAAAAGAAACATAATTAAAGTCGCTCGACATACGATAAGATAAAATATAAATAAAGATGCAATAACTAATTGGGCGTGCAACCCATAACATCACTCCCTCCGTTCAAAATGAGCTTGATCTATGGTCAAGGGAGATCAACGATGGTGCGAGCTTCATCCGATGCCCTCCTCGTCAGACTCCTCGATGTGTAAATAGAAAAACCTTTTGCACTTATGTATGCGAGTGTATTGTTCGTCGTAGTTATAACATAACCTCTACGTACGCCGTGCCAACATGTTGGCTCGAGATACTTGATGGACTAGTGGGTCCCTAGCGGTGTCACCAGTGTCAGTGGGCAAGTAAGCCTCCCGTGCTAGCTGGAGGCGATGGTCGCTTAACCTGGCCAGCTTATAGAAGCCACTAAGTATGTAGGGGCCTCAAATTCAACATCTACTCCCATGTGGCCGCGAAGCCCGACGGTGAAGATGGCTACCTGCATCTCCGGGGAAAGTGTGACGTGCGCCAGAAGAAGCTGAAACTGCTCCGGATAATCATCCACAGAGCCCCTCTGGCGTAATATTGTGAGGGCACCAAGGGGGTTACTGCGGAAGGGAGAACCTAAGTGCAGGTTGCAAAGTCGCTTGAAGTCTTCCCGTGTTAGTCTCGATTGGTCGATGAAAAGACGCATAGCCCAAAGCAGAGCAGAGTCGAGAAGGTGAAAGGAGGCCGTTCATCTGCTTCGGGTTCTTGGTAAACAAAAAATTGCTCGCACCTAGTGAGTCATCTCAGGGGATCATTTTTTCAATCATAGGTTGGAAATTCCAACCTAGTATAGCACGGAGGAATAATAACTTCAGGGCGGATGAAGGACACTGGCTCGTGGAACTTAAATGGAGGAGGTGGCACGGGTGCCTGGCTGCTGCTAGCGAGATCCGTAAGTGGGTAGTAATAATGGGAATGGTGACAGTTTGCTCAATATGCTTGTGGGTGAGTGTTGTCATATCCTCCCGATGACGTGATCCGGCTTTCAGAAAGCGAGCATCCAGGGAGAACATGAATGTTTGGATCCAATTGAGAGAATCCAATGTTTCATCAATATTATGAATGGATGATTTCCCCATATTATGGGGGGAGCGAGAGGAGCGGGTGAGAGGTCGTCGTGAATCAGATAGAGGAAGCAGAATGAATGTGCTAAAACTTGATGTGCCATGAGAGCCGCGCCGCTTCCCAATATTGACGGAGACAAAAATCCCAATAGGCCCTCTAATGATGGGTCAGAACTTTAATAGATGTGGTAATTAAATGAGGCGTGTTTTAATTACGGGATGAACCGGCGTGGTCGGTCAAGCGGCACATGGATTGAGTAGAAGTGGTGTACTGAGCGAGTGAAGGAGCATGGCTTGAGAAGCTGTTCTTCGTGTGACCAACGAGGACGGAACATCACACTAAGTAGGCGTCGAAGCAGCGACAGATAGTGGAAATAACGTGCATGCGAGATGCTGTTGGAGAGTGACATAGGACAAGTTGCCATCAGCTAGCGTCTATGAAGCTTCACTCGGTTGCTGTTGGCGATGAGGAAGCAACGAGCAAATGGAAGAAGCAGCAAGCAACGAGCAAATGGAAGAAGCAGCAAGCAACGAGCAAATGGAAGAAGCAGCAAGCAACGAGCAAATGGAAGAAGCAGCAAGCAACGAGCAAATGGAAGAAGCAGCAAGCAACGAGCAAATGGAAGAAGCAGCAAGCAACGAGCAAATGGAAGAAGCAGCAAGCAACGAGCAAATGGAAGAAGCAGCAAGCAACGAGCAAATGGAAGAAGCAGCAAGCAACGAGCAAATGGAAGAAGCAGCAAGCAACGAGCAAATGGAAGAAGCAGCAAGCAACGAGCAAATGGAAGAAGCAGCAAGCAACGAGCAAATGGAAGAAGCAGCAAGCAACGAGCAAATGGAAGAAGCAGCAAGCAACGAGCTAATGGAAGAAGCAGCAAGCAACGTGCTAATGGAAGAAGCAGCAAGCAACGAGCAAATGGAAGAAGCAGCAAGCAACGAGCAAATGGAAGTAGGAGATGGATGGATTGGAGGATCCGATGAAAGATGTGGTGGGGAGGAAACATAGCCTATTATACCAATTTGTTTTAGGCTTTCTTCCGTAACAATGGTAACTTCACCGGTGGCGTGACAAGAGGTGGAGATGACGGTAGTGGGAGATACAATGGAACCTTAGCCGCGGCTGTCTAAGCAGAGTGTGCTCGAAGAGGAGAGAGCTTCCAAAATCTCACTTAAGACGAGAAATAAACTTTTTTCATTCATGAATCATGATATTGTAAGACTCTAAGTGTCCTTAAATATATGATACAAAGGGGCGTAGTCGTACATAATGACACATGAAGAAGTAACATTATAGATGCACGACATACAATATGATAAAACATAATTAAAGATGCAATAACTAATTTAATGCATAACGCTTGACATTTCTCTTTTCAATAAGCATATAAAAATTGTCTTATGTAAAATTTAAGGTGCAAATGTACGAAGACTGTTTTGGTTGGTTTTGTGATGCACCATGCGACGCATCCGCATAAAAATAAACTCCCTGTTTTTTATTTTTTGCAGCGTTCGTTTTATAATTATTCTTATGTTTGCAAGTTATTTTTGTATGTCACAAATTTTGGCTTATTGGCTCGACCAACCAATAATACCCTAAATAAATTTGTCTGCCAACGCTGACTTAGAGTGAGATGCAAATAAAATGAAAATGCTTAAAATTACATAAAAAGAATTTCGGAGTAAAATATTATTCTGAAAATTCAAAAACACGGCGGTTAGAGTCGTTCCTCCCTGAGGGCCGGTCGACTCCGACGACCTCAACCCCGTCCTCCTATGGCGATGACATCGTTCAATTCAATGTGGGATCCTATTTTCCTCTGCTTCGACCCACATCCGTCCCTCCCACCTCTGACACGTCCGTTTAGGGGTTGATTGAACTCTGGCAATCCCAACCCTACCCTTATCCGCCGACATCACGTGTTCGTTTGGTACTCACGACTGCCGACCTGCTCCTCTCCGCCTTAACCCGTCATCCTCCTTCGACTACCTCCTTGTAAATTTGTTTACCCTACTCGCAAACTCTCATGATTTTGTCTTTCTTCCTCCCACGAACCCATGCTCCTTTTCCGAGCCACCAAAGCCATGCCAAAACCCAGTTTTCTGTCACCCTCACCAAGTCTTACCCGTTGTCATCCTCGTACTACTTCACCCGATCCATTAAACCCACTTCTCTTCTCGTCATCCTCATACCACTTCAACCGATCCATTTAACCAACTGTCCATCTCTTAAATCGAAATCACATCCCCAACCTTCTTTGCACGTATAATCGTTGCACCTCTCTACTCACTTAATTTTATGCAATTAAATTTGAAGTGATCACTACCTAATATTTGCACTCGCTCTCGGCCGCTGACATTATTTTTTGCACTCGTTGCTAATATTGCGGTTATTTATTTGCGACGTGCTCGCAGTTAATCAACCTGTTTGATCTCCTGCAAATATTTATGAAAAGACTTAAGGTCGAGATTCTCTTACTCGGAACTCACTCTCTCGGGTTCGTAGCACTGTTAAATTTATTAGTTGTTTATATTTTTCAACATATATTTCAAGTTAGTCTATATCAGTTTAGTATCAGAGAAGGTTGGTTCACTTCTATCATGAATCAAGGTCAGTTTTTTTTTAAATTGCTTTAAAAATAAAATTTGTTTTCATTTTCAACCACTTCTTTTGTTTATAAAAATTAAGATCTTATTATTAAAAAAACAAATATTTTTAAAGAAGATATAAGATAAATTTTTTTTTGAGTATTTTAAAAGAGCCTAAAAAGTATTTTCTTTTAAATAATTTCCCTAATAAAAATTAAGTGCTTTAAAATATATATTTCTTTTAAAAAATGGATAACTGAGTGGACCGCTTTGAAACGAATGTCGATGACTTAAACCAATGTATGATGAACCTCTGTCAATTGGTCGAGATACTCACCACCAAAATGGGTGATGAGTATCAGAGAAGGTTGGTTCACTTCTATCATGAATCAAGGTCCATTTTTTTTAAATTGCTTTAAAAATAAAATTTGTTTCAATTTTCAACCGCTTCTTTTCTTTATAAAAATTAAGATCTTATTATTAAAACAACAAATATTTTTAAAGAAGATATAAGATGAAAAATTTTCTGAGTATTTTAAAAGAGCCTAAAAAGTATTTCTTTTAAATGATTTCCCTAATAAAAATTAAGTGCTTTAAAATATATATTTCTTTTAAAAAATGGATAACAGAGTGGACCGCTTTGAAACGAGCGTCAATGACTTAAACTAATGTATGATGAACCTCTTGCAATTGGTCGAGATACTCACCACCAAAATGGGTGATACCTGACAAGTCATGAGCGGGTTAAGAACCACTTTTAATAATATTAAGACCACTATTCATTTGGGCGGGAATTGAGCACCTCCACCAAACCTTAGGGAAGAAGCACCCATGCCACAATTTCCTAAGCCCTGAAATCAACCACGTTGCGATGAAGATGTTAAGTTAGATGTAAGAAATTTTGAGGGCTGAGTAGAACCCGAATGATGCTTAGATTGGTGTGAACTTATGTAGCGTATTATGACATTGAAACAAATGCCACAAATATTTAGGAAAAATATGCCACCCTTAGGTTCAAGGGTCCAACGCTATTTTGGCGGGTCCAATTAGAGTGCACACGTTTTAGCTTAGGTTTAACACCTATTTCCACGTGCGAAGAATTTAAAATCCATTAAGAAAGCGATACATTCCCCAAACTACCTTCAAAATTTATTCTACAAATTTCATAATCTTCGTCAAGATAAACTCACAGTGGTCAGTGGATGACGTAAACATACAAGAGGAAGATGACATGATGGTGTCACATTACTTAAACAGACTTAGGTCTGCCATCTGAGAGCATGTAGAGCTCCATGACTTTTGAGACATAGGAGAGATATCTAGTAGGGTCCGACGTGTAGAATCTTCCCTTCAAAAGAAATTTGAGGACCTAGACTTTTAGATTGACCATCTAATACGACCCCTCATATTACTACACCCAAACCCTCGGCTATGAGTCACCTCTTAACCTCCACTAGTGTTTCTACAATTTCGCCTGCCTCATCAAAGACAGAGATTGTTGGTCCCCGACCTAACTATGGTGTTTTCGTTATTTCAAGTGTATAGAAACAACACACAAATCCTCTGAGTGCCCCCATAGGCAGTTTGTAGTGCTCGTCAAGTCTGAGGATCACTATGAGCCTGAATATGAAATGTTCCTTAATGAATCCCAGACTGACGGGGTAAGCGAGAGCGAAGTAGATGTTGAGGGAGAACACGCCGATCAATTGATTTGTGTTCTCCAATATAGTTTGCTCACCCCTATGATTCGTGCTGAGGACGAGTCGTTAAGGTGCAACATCTTTTGCACCACCATGCGTATTTATGAGTAGTTTTGCTCCATCATTATTGATAGTGGCAGTATGAAAAATTGCATCCCAACGAATGGTGAACAAACATAAATTGAAAACACAACTCCTAGGGAAATCGTACAACCTATCTTGGGTCACTAGCGCCATGTCAATGCCAACACCCAACAATGTCTTATTGTATTCTTGATTTGAGGAAATTATCAAGATTACGTGTTGTGTCATATTGTCGCCATAGAAGTTTGTCATATTTTATTAGGCTAACAGTGGCAATATGATAGACATGTTATTCACGATGGTGTGATAAACTCTCACACCTTTGAAAAGAATGGGTGTAAAGTTATTCTTCTCCCTCAGAAGTAGAACCTTATGCAACCTGAGAGATCCTCGACTTCCTCATAGAGTAGCGTTTCCCTTTCTATTTCTGCCACATATTTCATTTCCGCCTCCGTGCAACTTTTTGGATTGCAGTTTCGGGGAGAATTGAAGGATGGTGCGGTTGTTTATGTAATAGCAAGGTTGGACACTCATCCGGATGACCCTATGGATACCTACTAGAGGCAGACCTCTTATTGAAGAATTTTCAGAAATTATGCCTGACGAGCTACCTGATTAGTTAACCCCCCCCCTATGCGGAATATTCAACACTATATTGATCCCGTGTCAGGTTTTAGCCTCCATACCTGCCCCAATATCGCATGAGTTTTAAAGAGCACGAAGAGCTTCGTCAACAGGTCATTGAGCTTTATTGAAACGGGACATTAAAGAGCGCACGAGTCCTTGTGTTGTTCCCTCACTTTTAGTTCCAAAGAAGGATGAGACATGACACATACCAATTGGATGATATGCTTGATATGTTCAGTGAGTCTAAGCTCTTCGCCAAGATAGATCTTAACCATGATTACCATTGTACAACCCCGTATTCGTCGAGTGGGACCCTCAGAAGTGACCAGGGTAAAATGGGTGGTTCAGGCCCGAGACAAGGCGAAGAGGCAAGAGGACATACCTCCCCGACTTGCCCATGGTGGGGGCCGTGAGCAGGTAGGGGGCGAGTGAGACAGAATGGACTACACTCGCCCCGGGCCGTGGGTAAGTGGCAGATGAGTAGAGCGTTGCGGCCCGCACTCGCCCCCGGCTCAGGTGAGAGGCGAGTGCTTGCTTCACCAAGCACTCGTCGTCCCAGACGAGTGTGATAGTATGTTTCGACTCGCCCGACTATGATTTTCTGAAGGGCCCATGTTGGTCTGCTAATAGCCCCACCAAACAGCGAAATTTCGTTGTTGACAGATCAATTTGGGCTGCATATAGTAAAACCGAAAGGTGAGATTTCACTATTTGCAGGTCATTCTTAGAAAACTATAAATAGACCCCAAGGGCACCTTTGGAGAGGATTCCTTTTTTGGCTTCTTTCTTTGGTTGGTCCTGGTCGGCCCCAATAGCCTTCCAAGGTGTCCAGCTCAGCATTGGCTAGGGAGGAGAAACTCTCTTTGATTTTTAGGTGTGTGGAGGGACCTCGCTGTAGCTAAGGGGTCTGTTCCTTAGTTTTCGAGCAACTAGTCAAGTGTTTTTACTTGGGAGAAATAAGTGCAAGTTACCCCCCTTGGTTCCAAAGTACTCTTGGAGCCGGGTTTCGGTTTCAACAACTGCCAGATTCGGATACGACCCGAAGATGAATGGGAAACCACATTCAAGACTCAGGAAGGATTATATGAGTGGCTCGTTATGCCTTTTGGGCTTTGCAATGCCCCCAGTACCTTTTTGCGACTGTTGCACCAGGTCCTGTGACCTTTGATCAAAGTTTGCGTGGTCGTTTATTTTTGATAATATACTGATTTATAGTACTGATCCCGATCAACATTTAGAGCACTTATGTCAGATTTTACAAATTTTGCTAGAAAATAAACTCTATGTAAACTTTAAGAAATGTTTATTTCTCACTAATAGCTTAACACTCTTGGGGCATATTGTATCCTCTGAAGGAATAAAAGGTCGTTTCCGAAATGGTCAAAGCGATTAGATCATGGCATATCTTAAAGACTATCATCGAAACTCGTGGCTTTCACTGGTTTGCTTCGTTTTATCATCCATTCATTAGGAACTTTAGCACCCTCATATCCTCAGTGACCGATTGTCTTAGAAAGGGTCTCAAGTGCTTTCACTCTCGTGAAAGACAAGCTTACTGGTGCCTCAGTACTAGCGTTCCCCAATTTCGATCTGATTTTTGAGGATGACTGTGACTCTTCCATCATTGGTATATGATCCATACTTAGTCAGGAAGGTCGCCCCATTGCCTTCTTTAGTGAGAAATTGAACGATGCGAAAAATCCTTATTCCACTTATGGTCTCATGTTTTATGCTAACGTACAAGCTCTCTGTCACTGACAATATTATTTGACCCTACCTGAGTTTATCCTTAATACTGATTATAATGCACTTAGGCATCTTAACTCACAAAAAGTGGTTCGTACTTCGTAGACACGCAAAAATGGGCAGGCTACCTTCTGGAGTTCACCTTTCACCTAAAACATAAACTCAAAATCTCGAATAGGGTTACATTTGCATTTAGTCGACGTGCACATATCTTAGTCACTTTGCAACCCCACATTCTAGACTTAGATTCGCATAAAAATTTGTACCCTAACCCATATTTTACTGAGAATTGCGTTGAATGTCGAGCTAGTGGCACCCATTCCACCACAAAATATATCTTAAGCGATAGTTTTTTTTTATTTTGGGGAACTCGCCTATGTATTTGCGAAGGCTCTCTTCGAGAGACCGTACTTAGTGAGCTTCATTCCTCAGGGCTAGTGGGACATGTTGGACAATCCAAACTTTTAGACCTCCTTAGCACCCTTTTCTTTTGGCCCAAAATGAAAGAGGATGTCTCCAACCTAGTTAGAACATGTTCCACATGCCTATTATTTAAAGGTCACACTCAAAACATCAAATTATATGCTCCTTTATCAATTCCCGAGAAACCGTGGGATGAAGTATCTATAGATTTCGTCATCGGTTTACCTTGTACTAAAAGAAAAGTGGATTCGTTTTTTGTCGTAATAGTCAGATTTTCTAAAATGGCACATTTTATACCATGGGAAAAAACTTCAAATGCTACTCATGTCGCTAACTTTTTCTTTCATGGGGTTGTATGTTTACATGAGATTCCCCACAGTTTTACCGCTGATAGAGACACTCATTTCATGAGTTACTTTTGGAAAACTTTATGGGGTAAATTAGAAACCAAACTAGAATTTAGCAATGCCTATCATCCCTAGATTGATTGGCAAACTGAGATAGTAAATCAAAGTTTAGGCGATTTTCTTAGATGTTTAACAGGTTAACACCCGAAGCAATGTGATTTGGTTATACCGCAAGCAAAATTCACTTATAATAGCTCAAAGATAGTTCTACCACCAAATCTCCCTTCGAAGTCGCCTATGGCTACCCGATACCACTCTGACTCGATCGTCATTTTCTTCCTTCTTTTGAAAGAACCTCTTTCGATGCTCTCTCCTATATTGATCACTTAAAATCTTTCCATAAAATTTATTTCTAACAGTTTGCAAGCATCTTTTATGAAATATAAGGCTATGGCTGACGGACACTGCCGAGAGTTATATTTCTCAGAAGGTGATTGTGTTCTTGCCTTTTTCAGGAGAGAGAGATTACTTGTAGCTCTGTTTTCCTACCCGTAAACTATCTTGAGTTTGACTTCTTTCCTCCCACGAACCCCTACTCCTTTTCCGAACCACCAAAGCCATACCTGAACTCAATTTCCGGTAACGCTCACCTAAGCTGTGTCTCCAACTCCACCTAAGTCTTATCTGCCATCTTCCTCATACCACTTCACCCGATCCATTAAACCCACTGTTCCTTCCTTAACTCTAAATCACATCCCTGACCTTCTCTGCAGGTCATTGCTCATAAATTTTATGTGATCACTACTTAATACTTTCATTTTCTCTCGGCCGCTGATGTTATTTTTTGCACTCATTGCTGATATTGTAGTTATTTATTAGAGACATGCTCGTGGTTAATCAACCCATTTGATATCTTGAAAATATTTATGAAAAGGCTTAAGCTTGAGATTCTCTAACTCGTAACCCACTCTCTCAGGTTCATAGCACAGTTAAATTTATTAGCTGTTTCTAATTTTCATCATTTTTTTCAAATTAGTCTACTTTATTTTGCATATAAAAGACTAAACATAACTTAGATCGACTTGTCTACAGACTCTACACGAGTTGTGCAGTCACTTAAGTGAAAGTCCACAAAATTCACCAAGCATGCTGCACATTCATGTCCATTGAGTTGGAGTCCGCAAGCTCCACCATTACTAGTGTTCGCTTTCCAAATGAAATAGGAGTAATCAGCCTCAGAAGTTATACCTACCACTGAATATTTTATAAAGTTGCAAGTATCCTGTGAATAAATTACAACGATTATACTTTTTATGATGGCATTTCGTAGGCAACTATTGTTGTTGCATGTGAGAATATTGGGGTAGTCCCGTGGAAAAAATATACAACACTCAAGCCTTTATCCCGCTATAGTGGGGTCGGCTATATGGATCTTTCGTTGCCATTGTGCCCTATCTTTTGTCATAATCTCACTAATGCCTAAGTACATCATGTCTTTCCTTATAGTTTCGTTCAAAGCCTTTATTGGTCTACCCCTCGCTCGTTTAACATGCCTTGTGACTAGACTCTCACAAAGCCTAACAGGTGCCTCTAATATCTCCTTTGCACGTGTTCAAACCATCTTAGTCGAGCTTCTCGCATCTTCTCTGCAATTGATGCTACTTCTGTCCACACATCCACCTAGACATTCTCATCTCCGCAACTCTCATTTTTTGCTCATGTACTCAACTCACTTCTCAACACTCAAAACCATAGAACATCACTGGTCTAATTGCAGTACGGTAAAGCTTGCCCTTATGTTTTAATGGTACTTTACGATCACATAAAATCCCTGACGCGCCTCTCCACTTCAACCAACCTGCTTGGATTCTGTGTCACATATTTATCAATATCTCCGTTTTTTTGAACTATCGATCCAAGATATTTAAAACACTCACTACGGGAAATGTCTTGATCACCCAACTTAATAATGAAGTCATCCGTCCTTCTTGCACTGCTAAGTTTAAGCTCCATATACTCTGTCTTTGCACTGCTCAACCTAAAACTCTTCTTTTCTAAAGTCTCTCCTCATGATTCAAGTTGTGCTTACATCCTCGCGTGGCTCATTGATCAAAACGATATCACTTGCAAACAAAAAACACCAAGGTATTGCTTGTTGGATATGTCGGGTGAGTCCCATGGAAAAAATATATTGGTATATCAATATAATGCCATTGAACTCCATCTATAAACTTTGGTTTGATTGTTGGTATATATTGCAAAACTTTTGTTCCCATTTTGGGTTGAGTTTGCATTATCCTTGATGTTAAGAAAAACTTCCATTTGAAAAGATAGCTCGGGATGGTCGGGGTTTTGACAGGTCCAGTTCAAGGTGAGATTGATCGAGGATTAAACAAGGATTTGTGGTGGAAGTGTGGTTCAGTCTGTGCAAATGATCTCTAGGCTGCAAGGCACTATGTGCAAGTTTGATCAAAAACCTTGAAATATCTTTTATGTATATTCCAATTGATATGCCTTGACGTGATTAATAAGGAGCCCTGGAAAGATCCTCTGTGAGCTATATTACAGTAGTCACCTTTTGAACTGTTGGAAATTACCGACAGCTGCAGAGTCTTTTGTATTAAAACCTTGAAGTTATTTGTTCTCGTGAGAAAGAGAGAAGAAAGAGAAGGAGATGGAGAGGAAGAGGCAGTGGGAGGGACATTTGTGATTAAGTGCGGGAGTCATTAATTAAGGGGACATCTTTTCAAAGCAGAAGGAAGACAATGAGAGATTGCAAAGGTTCCCTAGAAACAATTGTAGAGATCCACATCTTTTTGTCTCTTCTGCATTTCAATGCTTTGGTAACCTGCATTCTTTTTTATATTTTCTACTCTTTGCAAACCATGGATGATCCATTATCGGATAGGGTAGGAAAGTCTTTGGAAGATCAGATGTGCTCTTCTATTAAGTAGCGAGACTTTCTAAGTTGGACTTTGATGATCCGGTTGTTTTTAAATTTCCTTGCTAAAGGTGCACAAGTTTTATCCTCACAGGTGCTCAGTCAGGGAATCAAAATTCCAAAAAAGTGGTATTAAAGCTAGGTTTAGAAGATTCGCTGGATATTTTAAGTTTGCGATTAACTGCAGTATGTGATAACCATTGATATGCTCATTATCCCCTTTGGGCTTGATCTTTGGAATATTCTGTTGCGAGATCAATGATCAATATTAATTGTTGACTGAGTATAGAGATTAAGTCTTCTACACTGGCATGAGCTACTTATATGGGACCAACTAGATGATTTTGATGATGAAAGTTTTAGGATCTGCTATGTGTCATAAATTGACTAGCTCACAATGAGATTAGGAGAGTGAACCAAGATTGATCATAAGGTCAAACGGACTATACACATTAGTTGTTGGACAACAATATGATCCATCATTTGTTTATGGAGATATCTCGCGACACATGAAAAAAAGTTAGAGAGTTTGTATGAGAGGAGGATGACGATTAACAAAACCCACCTCATTGTCCAGTAAACCTCAAGTACAAAGAGGACAGTTCAGTGACAAAGCACCTTATTGAAGTTCAGACTCTCATTAATCAATTGATTTCTATGAAGATGATGCTGGATGATGACCTTCACACCTTTTTTCCTCGGTTCCCTTCTGGATAGTTGGGATACCTTGGTAATTGCTCTGACCAGTACAACTAATAACTGCTTGTGATTATTTCTTAGGGGGAGCATGCTGAATGAGGACTAGAGGAATAAGAGCAAATCTATGCAGTCTGTGAGTATAGGCAAAAGCGAGAGCAGAGGTCATAGAGGAATGGGGAAAGACTTTCCTAGAGTTCGACAAGGAGACTCTGTGCTTTCACGGCTAGAAGAATCACAGTTAGAGAAAATACTTTACTTGGAAGTTGTAGAAGCAGGACAAGACAGGGCAAGACAGGGCAAGACAGGGCAAGACAGGGCAAGACAGAGGAGCAGTAAAGCATTAGGATGCCGCAACCTTAGTTGTTGCAACCTTCGAGGTAGATGAAATAATTTCTGCAAGTGAATAAAGACAAATGACTTCACTTGCAATGGTCATTTGTAAGTAGGAGACGGCACACTTGAAAGTGAACACATGCCCGTTGTTGGTGCTCATGGACGTGCACCACGCTCCTGATATGCAATTCAATTTATTTAGTTGGGGAATTGGATACAAAAATATATGTCAATGTGTTTGGTGATGTACGATCGAGATTGACTAAGGGCTCATTGGTCATTGATCGTGATTGCGGGCTGTTGAAGATAGACAATGCAAGATTGTGCTGAGCTGTTGCAGTAGGAGACACACACTTGACAATGAACGCTTGCCCTTTGATGGTGCTCATGGACGTCCATCATGTTCCCGATATCTGATTCAATTTATTTTCAGTTGGGGAATTGGATACAAAAATATATGTCAATGTGTTTGACGATAGATGATGTAGATCGACTAAGGGTTCATTGGTAATTGATCGAGGTAGAATGAGGTTAGGTCTTTACTGTATGAAGGCTAGCTCTGAGAGTGCAGATGAGCACATGGTTAGAAGTGACAAGGCAACTGGAGTGTGGTGCGAGTAGCACAACTGCTTCCGAGAGAAAAATAAAGGCTACGAGTAGGGGAAACTAGTGGTTTTAGGGTCGACAATGAGAGCTTTGGAGAGAGTTTCTCAGTATTAGTAGCTGGCGTCAAGCGTCTTTTCAATGCCACTCATTTCACTAAGTTTGGCAAGTTTCGTGGAAGAGGTGTAGACATGCAAAGATAGTTTTCGCAAGATGGTCTTTGTATCAGGAATTTCTCAGTGTCGCTAGTTGGCGTCGAGCGTCTTTTCAATGCCACTCATTTCACTAAGTTTGGCAAGTTTTGTGGAAGAGTTGTAGACAGGCAAAGATAGTTTTCGCAAGAGTGTTGTCGTATCGGCTGGCTGCTCAACCTAATTGCGAAGAGGGAGATTGTGCTAGGTTTGGTTTCCGGCCAGGTGGAGGACTCAACATGTGATAAGTGACCAGCTCATTGATCGAGGTTTGTAAGGGTCCAGCTTCTGATAAGTATGATCAAGGTTTCAATAAAAGGTTTGCAAGGGAACTGTGATTTAGTCTCAGTGAAAGTTCTCCTAGTACCCGAACAGTGTGAACCATTAGGACTGGTAGATTATGAGTCCCCCTCCACGTGCACGGTGCACTGCACACGCTCGCAGATAACTTTTTATATAACTAGTTCGTTTTACCGGAGCTATTTGTAGTCAGTGGTGCTTGATTCTCTACGAAGGGGGATCTAGTGGAGTATGACCGTGTCGTGATTTCTTAATTGATTTGAATTTTTTGCATTAAAAGTTTATATGTTCTTTATCTCTAATGTAGCTTTCTGTGTTAGTTTTTTTGCTAAATGCATACATATTCTTCCTTCAGAATTTCTCAGGCTCCATTTGGCATACTGGCTGCAGTCATCAAAGTGGTGGTCATAAACTGTCGTTTGTGAATGTCAGACCCCACCTAAAAAAATTCATCCACTTTTATGTTTAAAATTAATTTTTTTCTTGATGGAGGTCATAACTATTGTCATGCAAAACATACATTCATTCTATAATTGCAATGTTTTTGTCCAAACTCACCCGAGCAAAAACACTACACCGAACCGAGCATCAGTCAGGGGGATTAAAACTGTAAACGGCTATAGGATATGTAAAAGATATGTTGGCGTGGGAGTACCATGATTGACACTCACTCAGATGCTTAAACATTTAGATAGGATATATGTTTGGATAATGTACTCAAGGTTTTCTGGATGGGAATCCTCTCCATTCCACTCCAAATTTATTCTATCCATTTAGTGAAGGAGATTAAGGGTCTGTTTGGGACAGCTCTGGCGGATTGAAAAGCTGCTGTTCGGATAGAGCTGTTTTAAAATAGATCTCTGGGGAGCAGTTTTGAAAAGCTGCAGACTGTTTGGGTGTTCTGTGCAGAAGTGCGCTCGGAATCGCCGGAGGAAGGACGTCGGGGGCTTGGAATTGCCGGAGGAAAGCCGTCCGGGGCTCGAAATCGCCGGAGGAAGGCCGTCCGGCCTCTGAGCATGTTCCAACTGAAGAAACCATTAGATTTCCAAAACATGTGAGAGAGAAAGCTATTTTGCGGGAGCAGAAGCTGGGGAGGGAGAGATTTCTGAAAAGCTGCAAAACAGCTCCAGATTTTTGAAAAGCTCTTCACAGGGAGCTGTCCCAAACAGACTGAAAGCAGCTCTGGCGGTTGGAATAGAGATTTTCCAACCGCCAGAGCTGCCCCAAACAGACCCTAAGGCTCCGTTTGGGAGGGCTTATTTTCTCCGGTCAAGCGGTCACGACAGCATGAATCGGACCTTAATTATGATCTCGTTCATGCGGTCGTGACTGCTTGACCGGTGAAAATAAGTCCCACCAAATGGAGCCTAACTCTCCCTCCAAGGGACCTCAGTAAATGGACTAAAAATACCTTTTAACTCCCCATTTTACCTCTAAATTAATTCCACCTCCTCCTTTCTGCAGTATACCTGCCTCCCATCATTTTCTTTCTCCATCTCTCCGCTAAAAGCAAGTCTACTCCACTAGGAGATCTCCCCGTAGCTTTCACCCGAGCTTTTTTGTTCTCGCTGGGGCTTTTTCGTTATCGCCGGAGCCCTTATCTTTTTCTAGGCTCCCGCCTCCCGCCATTTCCCCCCCTCATCCACTGTGTTTTTAAAGGCGTGCCTAAGGCTCCAGGTTCACTAGACTCAAAGGTTTGCGCCTTCCTGCGTCTTTTTTGCGCCTTTGGAGATTAAAAGTGTGTATGAGTGTGATTTTTGTTGTAAACTTTTTTTTTTCAAAATAATGAAAAAAATAATACAAGAACTCAGTATTTTTTATATGATTTTGAATTTTTGAAACATAATCGATCGTTGAGACTTAGATCTGATTTAAACGACTATATTTATTTTATTTTTTACGATATTTAAATGATCAGACTTAAATCTGATCTGACCCCTTTGTGCCTTGGTGCGTCTTGCACCTTTAATAACTAAGCTCACCCATGATTGGGACGAATCACTCCCGTCGGGAAAAGAATCTACCCCATGGGGAGATCTCCCCCTTGCTAAGTCTTAGTGCCGCCGTGCTTGTGTTGCACGAAGAAGGTTGGTATGCATTTCCTTTGAACCTCCTTTTTGCTCTGTTTACTGGTCGAGCTTGTGCGAGCTTTTCAAGAAAACATTCCGGCATGCTTTTCCTTTTTTATTCTGGCGATCTTTTCTTGCCTGCTTTTTCTGCCTTATTCCGATGAGATTTTCCTGCCTTATTCTGGCGATTTTTCCCATTTTCTTGGTTTACCCACCTTCCCGCGCCTTATTCTGGCGATCAATTTAGTTTTTTTTAAATTGCAGATGTTAGACGTTTCAATAGCAAAATACTTTGCAGAGGTTAAATATCTGACGCATTTCAGTTTTTAATTAGGTTCAGATTTTGGATAGCCTTTTGAATATCATAAATCAATTGTAATAGATGGTTCAGTATCGTGCCAAACATCTTGTTTGTTTTGTATAGATTTTTTCATTATGATTGTATTGTTATTTTTTTATTTAGTTATTGAAATGGAGGAGATGGTGCCTGATGGGGATGAACCTTCATTTAAAGCCTTGGGGGTGCATTTAACCACTCTTCCCTCGTGATTTCTCCTATTATGGAGATCATGGGTTTGACCGGTCAACCCACTACCCATGATCTCCTCCATAATAGGAGAATCATGGGGGCCATCCATTCAATAACTACCGCTGGCTGCCGGCTGCCGCCGGCCGGTGCTTGGCCGTCAGGCCGCCGCCGCTTGCAGGTTGGCTACCGTCCGATCACTACGGACCCGCCATCGCCGTCCGATCTGCAGGTAACCACCCACTAACCACTAGGTTAGTGGGGGCCCACCATAACCACCTCCTGGAGACTATAAAAGGAGCCTCAGACCTCCTCATTTCTCACCTTTTTGTTCCCCCAGTCTTCTTCCTTAGGCCAGAGCTTCGCCGAACTCCTTCCTCGGGTCATCTTCAAGTCGCCTACGAGCCAGAGGAACGCTCAAGTTCCCACGTGCGCAGAGAAGGGAAGAAGACGATCACCACCAGCGCTCTAGCACATAAGCCACCAAGCAGCATCCAGCACTCCCTCGGCGCAGCCCGTTGCCCGTTGCGAGTCAAGAATTCTCTCTCACCCCCAAGTTGTAACGAGGAGTGGCCCGCGACCCTCGTTTTTCCGAGCATAATTGTCACCGCAAGCTAAAAGTGGACTTTGACCGACACAGATCTTGTCACGTGGTTTTTTACCCAGTTGAGGTATTTTTCTACGTTAAAATCTCTTGTGTCAACTCTCTATTTTCATTGACTGTGTGCGCGCCCGACCATCTCGAGAGCTAAGACGGCCCAAGTATTCCGGTCCGACCGGGATGTCGAGTTAGTCCGCAACAATTTGACGCCGTCTGTGGGAACCACGATTCCCAACATCCTTCAGAAGCCAAGACCTCCCTCCTTGCAACATCCAAGCTCCGCTTCAATGGCGAAAAGAAGCGCTTGCACTGCTGAAGGATCTGTCCCCGATGGACGCACCGAGCCGACACGCTCCCGCTCACTCGTGAGCGTACTGTTGGAAGCAGAAGTTGCATTCGCACCTGTCTCCGACTCACCGCCCTCGAGGGGCGAGTTCGACAAATGGAAGAGCAGCAAACTGAAATGCTTGCTCTGCTCAGGAATCTGGGAGCGTCTCCTGCTCCTCCTCTAGCACCAGTTAACTCGTCGTCGCCAAATCATGGCAGGGCGCAAGAAGCTCCATCAAGGCAAGAGGCGCCTGAAGAATACTCTGACGCCGCCAGCTCCACTCACCCGGCTCATAGAGGAATTGAAACTGGGCGACACTGCCACAATTGGGGAGACGAGGCCCGACTTCCCCCACTCAAAAGGTTCACTCGAGAAGAAATTCGAGAAGTAATTGCCGAGGAATACGGACAACTTGGACGACGCGACATCCTTGCACGCCGCCACCTCCATCAGGGCTCTCCATTCGCCCCTAGGTTCTAGCACATCCGATTTCGTATGGGTTCAAAATGCCAAGCATCGAAACGTTCGATGGGACGAACGACCCGCTAGAACACATCAACCATTTTACGACAATTATGAGGATCTATAACGCAACAGACCAACTGCTCTGTCAAGTCTTCCCAGCTACCCTTAAAGGCCAAGCTCGTACCTGATTCCACTCTCTAAGAGAGGGAATTATAGCAAACTTTGCAGATGTGTCAAGACACTTTACTGACAAATTCATTGCCAACCGAAAAATTGTTCGTGATCCCTCACACCTTTTTGACATTCGACAGAATGAAGGAGAATCCCTTAAGGACTTCTTTCGCCGCTTCACCTCAGAGGCACGTCAAATTCCGGGCGTCGACCCCGAACTTCTCAGAGGCATCTTCCTTGGCGGATTCCGCCCCAACGGCTTCTATTCAGCCCTTATGAGGGAAACTGTGTCCAGTTATCCAGATCTTGTTCACCTGGTCGAGACCCAAATAGCGGCTGACGAGGCCATCGAAGCACACCGCCAGCAGTTTGAAGGTAGACAAAAAAGGAAGAAAGGAGAACAAACTCTCATAGGACAAGAAGAATGGCGTCAGGCTGAGCGCCGTAGTGACAACCGTCATCGTGACCCTCCAAGGAATGTGGGGCAACATCCACTTCAAGAATACACCCCCCTGAATACCACCCGCACTAACGTGATGTACGCAATTCAAAATGATCCGGCATTCCAACGACCAAGAATACAGCGGCCAAACCCTCGTGCTGACCAGACAAGGTATTGCGAGTTCCACCGCACGCCTGGTCACAACACCGAAGAGTGCGTCGGGCTGAAAGATGAAATTGAGCGCCTCGTCCTCCAAGGGCTTCTTGGGAGATTCTTGCAAGGACAAGCGCAAAATCAATAAATGCAACGTCGTGAAAGAGACCAGCAAAATCCACCACAGGGAACTTATGGGGGAAGGCAGATGGTGGGCAACAAAGAGACCATCGTCGGGCCCCTAACACAGATACTTTCAGTAAAAGGTCAGATAGGAAGCCAAATCAGGATATCACCATCACATTCGATGACAAGGACCTCGAAGGGTTGCAAACGCCCAACCAAGATCCCCTCGTCATCCATGTCGGGATCGGGGATCCCTGCTTCAACGTTAAAAGGATCCTGGTAGACAACAGAAGCTCGGTAGATGTGTTGTTCCTCTCACCTTGGAAAGCATGAAGCTCACTAAGCAGCATCTTAGCCCTGCAGAAGGCCCCGTATATGGTTTCGACAACCACCTCGTTCCGGTCCAAGGCATAATTGTAACGCCCCCATCTGTCATATAGCATATGACAGAAGGTCCGGCCGGGGCCTGATGCCATATACTATGGGCAGGTAAGGAGATTACATGTTGTTTTCAAATTCAAGTTCACTTATGAACGCACCATAACTTAGAGCATTCTAGCGGAAGTATTTTAGTTAAAGAACTCATACAAAACAAGAATGTCCACTACACAACAGGAATGATATATCTGTATATGCATAACACATGTTTTGGTCGTAGCCTTATTACAACTGTTTCCTTTTTCAACAAGTGGTTTCATACTTCGGCACGCAGACCGACCACACATGAAAACAGTAAACGCTCGCCTTTTGGGCCTTCAAGGGCCAGCCAATTGCAGCACATGGGCTTCAGCCCGCTACTTTCCACTTGGCTCTCCAGCACCTTCACAAAAGGGCCCACCAAAACGTGGAAAACAATGCAACGATCAGCATTTTGCTGACCCGTTTATTGCAATCCCACCCCTTACTTGGGGCGGTGATTCTCCATCCCTGTAAACAAGGAATCATATATATTATGGCATTTTCAAAGTGCAAGTTAAGCACCATTCATCACAGACGTAGGTTCAACGACTATACGTCCCGTGCACTCAGGGCACATTTTCGGTATCCACGGCTTCCCGCGTATCACCATAATTAACTTTGTCGTTCAGAGGTACTTAACTTGACGACGATGTCGTTCAGAGGTAATTAACTTAACGACTAACTGCCCATTCAGAGGTACTTAACGACTCTGTCGTTCAGAGGGTACTTAACTTGATGGCACAGTAATTGGCCTTCGCGACACAATTCATTCATTTTCCATTTCAGGATGGAACCCACCATTGCTGGGCAATTTAAGCTCACAGCTTCGCATACAGTGACCCCCCAAGTCTCTTCAAGACAGGTCACACAAACACCAGCTCACTAGGAGTTATCGCTTGACGATACTCAATCGCCTGGCTATATCAATAGTTCTCCAGACTGTGATCTTTTCTGGGTCTTTTCCTGGAAATACTTCCAGTACTTTAATGCAACATCCTGCACACCCCTAGACCCCGGATTTCACGCGTACATCACAAGCATATCCACAGAGTCTTCTCCGACATGCAAATTAAACATCACCAATCCAGACCAACTTGTTCAAATGGGCTTCTCACAGTATGCCTATTCCGTACTCTACATTTTCGGATCTAAATGCAGGAATATATGGAGATCAAACCGATCTTCCTATTGGAATCTACCCTTTTTTACCTTTTGGTGAGGGGATCCATGCAAATATGCATATTGAGGATTTCACTTGTCCGGGAGAAACTCGTTACCCTTGTAGTTCTCTTCGGGGCCATGACGAAGCTTTTCTACACGGATGGAAAGGAATGCGTCGCTCTTCTCTTCGCGGATCTAGCTTCGGCCCTTGATTCCAGCCACCAGATCTTCTCCAGCAACTTCAAGCTCCACCCAACCCTAGCACCAGCCGAAAGTTCTGTTCCGGAATTGGGAAGCAAGGAAAAGAGAGAGAGAAAAGTAAATAATAATTTCCTTACTCTAATTCTCTACAGATATGGCCTCGGATTTAAGCTGACAAAGTCAACCACCGCCTACTGACCGCTCACCAGTCGCCTGACACGGGCCGTCACTTTGGCGACAAGTTTCTTAGGTCCCTAACAAAGGATTGGGACACTAAGATATGTGCCATCAAGGAAGTGGCCAAACTGGCTGACACACCTCCACCTACACTTTTCGGAAAACTTCTTTCATATGAAATGCAGCTTACTGCTAGGAAAGAGGAAGGGAAGGGCAGCAGATCTGAACATAAAGAAAAGTCAGTAGCCTTCAAGGCTGAGGGCTCAAGGAAGGGTATGAGAAAATCTCCTTCTCCACCTAGAAGGAGTACTGAAGCAAAAAAAGGAGTTCCTGAAACAAGTACATCAGATAATCACACATCTGATGAAGACTTTGCTGCCTTCACAAGACAATTCCAAAGGTTCATGAAGAAAAAGGAATGGAGAACCAAACCTTCATCAACATCCTATTCCAAGGATTATTACTACAGGAAGAAGAAAACACCCAAGGAGGACAGGTATGCTTCTAAACCTAGTAAACAATCTAATTCTAAGATTGTGTGTTATTGATGCAATAGGTCTGGGCATGTCATAACTGACTGTCCTGACAAAAGAAAGGATTCAAAGGACAAGAAGAAGAAGCTGGTCAAAAGCAAGAAGGAGAAGTCTCTAGTGGCTCAGAAGGAGAAGAGTTGGACAGACTCTTCATCTTCAGAATTTGAAGAAGAAGAGGCAGAAGCATATGTTGGACTCTTCTCCACAGAATAAGATTCTAGGGAACTAGAATTCTTACAGATGCTGGACTCCATAAATGGAGTGGAAGAATATTGCTGTAAAGGGCTGGTGGCTCAATCTGAAGAAGATAAATGCCAGGATCAGCCTAAACCAAGTGAGGTAAATAATTCTCCCCTAGTCTTAGATTACTTTACTGGATCAGAATCAGAAGCATCTTCTTCAAAAGAAGTGGATGGATCCGAGTCTGAGGGGGATGTTCACCAACTCATTAATGAGTATGGTGGGTTGTTGCATGCTCTAAAGAAGAGCAAGTTTCTTGTTAAAGAGCAAGCCAAAGAGATTGAGTCTCTTAAGCTGACTGCAGCATATTCAGCAAAACTGCTGGATCAAAAATTGAAAGAGGTTGTCAAATTAAAAAACATTATAGTTATTCAGATGAGTACAATCTCATTCAAAGAGAATCATATCAAGAAACTGGAGGGAAAACTTCAGCAAGAGAGAGAGAGAGAGAGCTAGTGGCTTAATTCTCCAAGCCAAAATCAGTCTTACCTTTGATAGATAATTTTGTTTCACAAAAAGGGAAGACTGGTCTAGGCTTTAAGGGAAGAAGTAGGGCTACCAATTCTCATAAAAAGGTAAAGCCACAGTTCAGCCTCTAGCTATTAATCCCCCTATTTTCTTTAAGAAGGTAGTGAATCCTACTAACAGGTATGATCATGACATTACACATGGTCACTGTGAGCATGAGAATTTCATAAGCAAGGGTGTCAATGCCAATAGACCAATCTATAGGCATGCCCATCATATTCAAGAGGAGTTCTTGAAGAATGCTGTTCCAACATCAACACTTAATAAGTCTACTAGAAACAAAGTAAGAAGACACGTACCTAAGAATAGGTATAATAGGTTTGAGTGTTGGTGTTGTGGCAAGGTGAGACACTTTGCCATGGATTGTTGGTTTAACTTAAGTGTTAAATCCAATAGTATGATTCCTGTTAGATCAGTCACATGATTTCAAACTAACAAGGACCTAGGACCCACTAGCAAGTTTGGTTCTAAGGGTAAGTGATTCTTTATTTGTTGCAGGTGAAACCAAATGACTATACCCCTATATGGTACTTGAATAGTGGTTGTTCCAGACATATGACTAGAACAAGGAGCATGCTGAGGGACTATGTGCCCATAAAGAATGGACCAAAAGTTATCTTTGGTGGATCAGAAAAGGGAATCATCAAAGGATTTGGTAACATTACTTGTGATTCAATTACAATCACTAAAGTGGCTTATGTAAAGGGTCTAAAACATAACTTGATTAGTATAAGTCAACTTAGTGATCTAAGTTATGATATTTCTTTCCTCAAAGGGGAGTGCCTAGTAAAAAAGTCAAGTGATCAAGAGATCATTTTGACTGGCACTAGAAAAGGAAATGTGTATTGCCTTAACCTAGATTGTGAGTCTAACAATTCACCTATTTGTTTGGTTGCTGGAGAGAAAGCTTCTCTATGTGTCAAATGGCACAAGAGGCTAGCTCATCTGAACTATAAGTCAATTGGACTGCTGTTCAGCATGGGTTTAGTGAGAAATGGTCCTCAAGTTAAGTGCATAAAAGAGGGTGTGCGTTCAGCTTGCCAAAAAGGCAAGCAGACTAAGTCCTCTTTTCAGTCACTTGGCATCAAAGATTCAAAGAGATGTTTGTATCTCTTGCATATGGATTTGTTTGGTCCTATGCCATTTCATAGTCTTGGTAGGAAAGCATACACACTTGTTGTTGTGGATGACTATTCTAGATTTACATGAGTTTTCTTCTTAAGGCAGAAATCTGAAATCCCAACTATTTTCTAGACTTTTGTCAGATAAATATAGAATGAATACAACAGTTCAGTGGTCAAAATCAGAAGTGACCATGGAACTGAATTTCAGTCTGAGTGTATGACAAAGTTCTGTGAAGAACTTGGGATTCATCAGGAATTTTCTTCACCTAGAACTCCTCAGCAAAATGGTGTTGCTGAAAGAAAGAATAGGACCTTAATTGAGACCAGTAGAACTCTACTGAATGACACTACTCTCCCTGAATACTTTTGGGCAGAGGCAGTAAATACTGCATGTCATGTGCTCAATAGGGCCTTCATCAACAAGAAACACAAGATGACTCCCTACCAAATTTTGAAAGGCAGAAAACCAAACATATCTTATTTCAGGATCTTTGGTAGTAAGTGTTTTGTTCTAGTCAATGGTAAACACTATCAAATTAAGTTTGCTGCCAAATTCCTAGAATGGATATTTGTTGGGTACAACAACCAAAGTAGAGCATACAGAATCTACAACTTGACTACTCAAGTTGTAGAAGAATCTGTGCATGTTGTATTTGATGAGTCAATGTTTATTAACAGTGAATTGTCTAGTTTTTCAGTTAGTTCTACAGGTCTAATAGATAAGCTAGACAAGCTGACCATCAATGAAGTTGTTCCTGGTAAACTGGATGAGGATAAAGATGCCAGCTATCCAGGGGGAGACCAAGTTCCTCTGGGTGAAGAAGAAAATGTGGAGCATCAAGATGAGGAAATTTGAGATAGCCATAATGCTGACAGAAATCCTCCAGCAAGGAGACACCTGAAGGATCATCCAGCTCACCAGATCATTGGTGATGCAAGTCAGGGTGTTCTAACAAGGAGCAGGAGCATGAACACAGTTCTATGTTCTAGCTTCCTGTCTTAGATTGAACCCAGGAAGATTGAAGAAGCAATGCAAGACACCAACTGGATTGATGCAATGCAAGAAGAGCTTAGTCAGTTCAAAAGGTGTAAGGTCTGGGAACTGGTGCCAAAACCTAAGGATCACAACATAATAGGAACTAAGTGGATCTATAGGAACAAGCTTGATGAGAATAACACTATAGTAAAGAACAAGGCTAGACTGATAGCAAAAGGCTACAAGCAAGAGGAAGGTATTGATTTTGATAAAACCTTTGCTCCAGTGGCAAGGCTGGAGGCAATAAAGCTGTTTTTAGCCTATGCTGCCTATCAAGGGTTCAAAGTATATAAAATGGATGTGAAATCAGCATTTCTGAATGGTGATTTAAAAGAAGAAGTTTATGTAGAATAACCCTCAGGTTTTGTAGACTCTCACTTTCTTAATTATGTATATAGGCTTAGGAAAGCTCCATATGGTTTGAAACAAACTCCAAGGGCTTGGTATGAAACCTTGTCTGCCTTCCTTATTGAGAATAAATTCTCTAGAGGAAAGATAAACAAAACTCTATTCTATAGAGAATCAAAAGGCAAGATAATACTAGTCCAGATATATGTGGATGACATTATCTTTGATTCTACTGAAAACATCCTTTGTAGGAAGTTTGCCAAACTTATGCAAGGGAAGTTTGAGATAAGCAGTATGAGTGAGCTGAAGTTCTTCTTGAGACTTTAAGTTAGACAGACTGAGAGTGGGTTGTCCATATCCTAGTCTAAGTTCACCAAGGAGTTGATTAAGAAGTATGGTTTGTACTCAGCTTCTACTATGAAAACTCTAATGAGAACAAGTATGCTTATATATAAAGATGAAGCAGGTAAACCTGTTGATGAGTCTTTGTATAGAGGGATAATTGGCTCCCTACTATACTTGACTACTAGTAGACCTGACATCATGTATGCAACATGTGTCTGTGCTAGGTATCAAGCATGCCCTAAGAAATCTCATTATACTGCAATTAAAAGAATTTTGAGATATCTTAAGGGCACACCTAATCTAGGCCTTTGGTACCCTAAGAATAGAGATTTTCTATTAACAGATTTCTCAGATGCAGATTTTGCTTGATGCAAAGAAGACAAAAAAAGTATCACAGGAACCTGTCAATTCCTTGGTGGGAGGCTGGTGTCATGGAGCAGCAAGAAGCAAACCAGTGTAGCTATATCAACAGCTGAATCAGAGTATATAGCTGCAGGTAGCTGATGTGCACAATTGATGTGGATAAAGCATCAACTAGAAGATTATGACATCCAGGTAAGTAGATTTCCACTATTTTGTGATTCTACAAGTGCTATTTCTATTGCTAAGAATCCTGTATCACACAGTAGGACCAAGCATATAGAAATAAAGTTTCATTTTATAAGAGAACATGTAGAGAAGGAAAATATTAATCTAGAGTTTGTAAAAATTGATAATCAAATAGCTGATATTTTTACAAAATCACTGGATGAAACTAAATTCAATAAATTCAAAATTGAATTAGGTATGTTGAACCTAGAATAGGTTAACACAAGTTTCCATTAGTAGCATATGTAAGCACCAAATTTCTATTGAAATTTATCTAAGTACAAAGTTTGTGTCGACACAAGCAAGTTGTGTCGACACACTCAGAGTGTTGTGTCGACACAGAAAAAGGATGTGTCGAAACAGAAACAGTATCTGTGTCGACAAAAGAATAGGTGTCGACACAACCTTGTCGAGACTATATGTCGAGAGGATATTTGTGTCGACACAACTCTGTCGAGACTTAAGTGGTCAGTGTCGTCACAAACGTAAGTATGTCGACACAGACTCAAGTTTGTCGACACATGAATGTGTCAACTTAAAAATACGTTTTGTCAACTTAGACTCAAGTTTGTCGACACATAGTCGTGTTGACTTAACTTAAGATCTGTCAAGACCTAGGTCATCTTTGTCGACACAAACTGATTTGTCGACTTAGGCCCGACTTTTGAACTGCCCTTGACTCAAGTACTATAAATAGATGAAGCCAAAATTTGGTCGATTACGCTATCAGAATTTTTGACTCTACACCTTCTGTTGACATAAACCTTCTCTTCTCCTCTAGCACTTACGTCAATGGCGCCAAACCAAGAAGATAAGGTTAATGAAGGTTATGAACTGGTTCGCGAAGGATTCACGACTGCTTCTGATGAAATTCAGGGAGTTATTACCCTAATTTCTGAAAATGGATTAGAATTTTTTGTCTCTGAACCGACCAAAATATGGAAAAAGGAAGTCATGGAGTTTTACTCAACCGCTACTGTGGATTCAGACGGAAAGAAAATCAAGGCGTCTATTCAAGATTCCCGGGTGAAGCTCACATTGAAATCTATCAGGAAAGCACTACATCTACCATTGATCAAGGATACAGACGAAATAACTCCTTTCCAGATAACTGATGCTTTATGCTGGTGTGGACTGAGTCCCAGTATTAAGATTGGATCATCTATCAATAGAAAATGGATGAATTCCTAAGGAAAATTTCTTTCTGAAGTTGTGGGCAAAGTGATTATCTGCAAGACTGGTGGACATGATAGGATTTCTGCCCACATGTTCAATCTTATGGTGAGGGTTATATTCAAGATAAACACTGACTGAGCAGCAGTAGTGTTTGATAAAATATAAGAAGGAATTAAGAAACCTAACCTGGGAAGGATCCTCAGTTTATGCTTAACATCAGTAATTCCAGATGTTCTGAAACAAGCAAATGGCTCTATGATAAATTATAACATCTCATTTCCGGCTAGACCCCTAGAAGTCGGTCTGTCGTGACAGAACCCTAGGAAACCCAAGAATTGAGGTCCATCAGCTCTGAATTTTCAGTCACGGGTTGGTCACGCCCGTGACCTACCTGTCACGCCTGTGACCTAGGGCGTGACCCCTTCGACGATCGTCGATCTCAGGAAGACGATCGTCGAGAGCAGAATTTGCAACCCAGGCCTGTCACGCCCGTGACCTATGTGTCACGCCCGTGACCTAGGGCATGACCCACTTCGACGATCGTCGATCTCAGCAAGACGATAGTCGAGCGCAGAATTTGCGTCATGGCCCTGTCACGCCCGTGACCTACGTGTCACGCCCGTGACCTAGGGCGTGACCCCCTTCGACGATCGTCGATCTCAGCAAGATGATCGTCGAGCGCAGAATTTGCATCATTGCCCTGTCACGCCCGTGACCCACGTGTCACGCCCGTGACCCACGTGTCACGCCCGTGACCCACGTGTCACGCCCGTGACCTAGGGCGTGACCCCCCTTCGACGATCGTCGAACTCAGTAAGACGATCGTCGAACTCAAAACTTTCCACAAGGGCCTGTCACTCCCGTGACCTACGTGACACGCCCGTGACAAAGGCCGAAACGTCAGCCAGACTTGAAATTTCTGTAACCCAAGTCATAATCAATTCTGATTATGGGAATTTACAGAAGGAGTATTTATGGGCCGTTTCTTTATCTAATCACTTAGTAAAATGAGAGAGTGTGGTCCAATAGGAAATCGCCACCTGGTAAACGCCTCTCCTTATTCCAGCGTTTCCTTTTCTCCACCATAACCGAAAAGCCATTTGTTAAGGGAGCTTTTATTATCATGAATGCTTCACTCTTTCCCCTCCCCCACTTGGAGATCTATAAAAACCCTCCTGGAGCAAGATGAGAAGGTTACACTCTTGATCAAACGGATTCAGATTTCTGCTCTTGCTGTAGGAGAAGTTCGGGAACACCACCACTGCGCCATGACAATCCGACGTTCATCTCGCCTCCAAACCGCGAACAAGGTCCTCCTCTATTTCTTCTCTTATGGGTAGATCTTAGGATCTTAGAAAAGGAGTTCGCTCTCAACGGAACCGAACCTATCTCGAGTTTTCATGGAGAAACCATGAAAATTATATTTTTCGGGTACGCCGGAAACCGCCACCTCCGGCGGCCAAACCACCGCCGACTGATAGCCATCGCCTCGACGGAGGTGGCGGCGGTGGTGGCTGGCCAGGGAAGTGACCGGACGGCCGGCGACGGATCACGGAAAGGTTACAGGAAATATGGTTTTCTGAGTTTCTGTTTCGGGTTCTGTTTGGTAGGGGAGATGAACAGTAAAACATTATTATAATATAAAATTAAGTACATAATATATAAGGTAAATATACATAAAATATGCTTATTTTGATGCTGCAAACAAGGCATTTAGAGGCCGTTTTAAGAAAAATGGCCAGTCACGAAAGTTGAAGCCCTTCGAGTCTACATTAATTTTAAATTGATTTCAACTCGTTTGGGTAAGCGGTTTGACCGCAGCACCCGTTTTAGTAAGGGTTGTACCTAGAGTTGGGCAAGAACTAAAATGAATGCCCACGCTTCGTCCATTGCCCAAATGACCTGAAATTTGGGCAGGGGGTTAACCTTAGCCATATCTAGAGGCAGTTCAAAAATGGAAATTTTTGGAGACACTTTGCTTAAAGTTTTTGTTTTAATTTAATTAAGTTAGAGGAATTTATTTAAGTGGACAAATGACCTCCAAACCCTCCCAAATTTTGGTGAGTGGTCCCTGGCTATAAAATCTAGTTCTGTACAAATTTTCAACTCGTTTGGATGATTTTTGGGTAGGGTGTCACCTATTCTTAATTAGGCAATAGTGAAGCATTTTTGGAGTAAAAAGTGCACTAGAGGTTGGAATGGTCAAATCACCTCAACTGAGGCTTATATTTCGACCACTGACTTGGAAGGGTTATTATAACCCACTTGGAGAAAATGGTGTGGTTTAGGATTGGTTTACCCTAGGATCCAAACTCAAACCCTAAATGGAGGGTTTTGAGGGTTGTGAAGGACATGGGGAAAATTGCTCTCGTATTGCCTTGAAACTCTATAGAGTTGACATTAGCATGATAAGAATCATCTGGATGGAATCTTGGAGGATTTGGAGACAAGTAGATACCTCAAAACCCTAATCTTAGCTTTATGGTAAAATACTAATTAAGCACAATCCGTCACTAAACATTATTTAAAGGCTGAGAAACTCGGGTAGAGTAGGTTTTAGGACAGGTAGAACCTATAACAATTTTATTGAAATTTTATGATGTCTATTTCCAACACTTCATTTGTAACGATTGTTATAGTCTCAATTGATGTTTTAATTTTGAATCTTTTCGATCATTGAAACCTCATGAAATCTTGAAAATAAATGTTTTAGAACAGAATAGTTACCCTTGAATTTTTGTATAATTGTTAGTTGAGTAAATCCAGTACTTCTTTCACAAATGTTAAAAAGGAGTTTTATGCTTTGAAAATTAATTATGGATGATATTATTACTGAAAAATTATGAAATTGGGCCAATGCTATTTTTAAGGCTTTATCTGCATAGTTTAATTTATTTATAATTTTTGGAAGAATATTCTCTGTACTTGATTCACAAATGACGAAATATAGAAGCTATGGCTAAAATAGTTTTATTGCCCTTTTGATGATAGAAAAATTATGATACTTTGGATTTACCATATTGAGATAACATACTATTTATTATAATTTTGTTGGACATCTTGCATGAGAACTTAGGGTAGTTCATGTTCAAACCGGTAGCCCTTGGAATTTTTGAGGAAATTAATTAAATGCCAGGTAAATTAGGAAAATTACCACATTCTGGATTTAGGTTAATTATATCATGATAAGTCTCCAGTAAATAATTTAGGGCATTTGGATGAGTATTGAATCATTGTCTAACCGGTTCGACATATAGTCTCGGTTGGTCTGCATATAACAAATTGTTAAATTGCAATAGGACATGATCTGGGTGAGATGTTGGAGTTAGTCATTTTGTCTGGTTGGATAGATGTGGATGATTTCGCAATAGATTGATATGAAGAGTAATGAGAAGTGGTGTTGGCTAGAGTTAAGAGGTGCTCGAGTTCGATGAAAGATCGTCTTTCCCGAAGAGAGGAAGGTTAAAAATCACCCTAGGATAGTCTATCGTAATATGAGAAGGTAATGGGTAAAGGGGATCAACCAATAACAATAAGTGCCTTGTGAAAGGGAACGATGAGCTTCAGCTACCATCATAGTTCCTAGTGCCCTTTGAGAGCCCTTCACAGGGAATACCGGGGGCAGTCCTGGGTTAACGTAAACTGCAATAACAAACTGACAAGAGTAACTTAGTAATTAGGGTTGCACCTTTCACAAACACTGTTAGCACAGGAAGATTGATGGGAGCTTCGGCTCGGTTGGTTAAGAGACGGACGAAATGGTCTGGGGAGCTTCGGCTTGGTTGGTTAAGAGACGGACGGAATGGTCCGGGGAGCTTCGACTCGTTTGGTTAAGAGACGGACGTTTGGGTCCGGGGAGCTTCGGCTCGGTTTTTGTTTGACTACGATTAAACTTACATGTGCATAAAAGAAAAGAAAACTAAGGTGGTGGGTCTTCAGTATTGGAGGGTCGATGCACCGATGCCAATACGCTGACTCGGCAAGTGTGGTTAGCACTTCGCCAACAGAAGTCCGGTGCGCCAACCAGCAAGAGTAAGCAGGAGTCCTCTTTGTGCACCAAGCGTTGAGGCGTACGATAGGTCTGACCGGTAGTGCTTTACTGGTTTAGAGGTGGGCGAGGCCCAACCCACCGCTTCCGTCTGCCACTACGGAGGTATCCTGGGAGGTAACGGCTCCGAAAGGGGGAACTAAAGGTCTATGTGCACAGAGTTGGGTGTGTGAGTTGCACTTGCATGTTTCATCATACCCACTTGCATGTCATAGCATAATCGATTCATTTAACCCTGACACTTAAAGTATAAGTGGTATGAGACGCTTATACATTAGGACTTGCAAAACGATCCCTTGGTCTATAAGCTTGTGTGGGCAAGTTTATAAATTAAGGTTAAATTCAATATATATATGCTGCTGTTTGATAACCGACACCCCAACGTATAAGTGGTATGAGACACTTTATACGATGGGAGCCTTGCAGAAGATCCCTTGGCTTATGCGCTTCCGCACATAAGTTAAGGTTACTTTTCTTACTTTCTGTTTCTGTCATATTTATTATAGAATTGCTAGATTAGTTCCGCTGCCACCTGTTTTCTTTTGATTCATTCTCCACCTTCATGTCCTTCCCTTTCTTCCTCTCCGCTCGGTACCTAGGAGCCATGGGGGAAGGGGTAGGGGATGATAGGGCTTAGTCTTTATGACTAACGGTTTTCGAACCGCATCATTTAGGGGATCGTGGAGCCCAGCATGGAGGAGCAGCCCCAGAGACCAGTGCGCTTGGAGATAGGGCAGTCTAGCTCCGGAGTTCATACAGTCGGGACCGTGAGTCTCGACCTTGAGTAGATGTTCTGTTTTTGCTTCCGCATGAGTGACCTGTAGTGAGGACATGTTTTATCGGGCTTAAGCCTATATTTTAGTACTCTGATATTTTATTCTGTGGACACTCCCTTCGTGGAGATTTTATTTATATATATGTGATTTATCTTGTGGACTTACTTTACTTAATTGTGCTACCTTTCTGTGATCGAATTGGCCGGCAGAATCGGCGCTTTGTGGTGATGACCCTTCAGGGCGTGAAGGTGTCACCGCAAAGTGGCGGTTCTGGGCCTAAGACCCCGGTGTTTAAAAAGAAAAAAAAGGGTCTTACATAAATCAAATGAGGAAAATGAATGTGAGGATACTTTCAAGATGGGACAGAGTTCTGACCAAGGAATTCCCTGCTCCCAAGGAGCAAACTAAGAAAGACAAGAAGAAAAAGAAAGTGATTGTACAGGCTGATTCCTCCAGTAATTCTGAAGAGGAAGTGGTCTTTAGTTCAGATGAAGACCAGCACCAACAGGATGCACATGATCAAGTAAAGGACAGTGAGCCCCAGGAGCAACAAGTTGACTCCACTCAAGGGGGAGAACACTTAGAACAAGGAACTGAGCTGCCTGCACAAGGAAGAGGTATTGATAATGCTGTTCTAGACAGTGACTTAGCTGCAGATACAATCATGAATGTAGTATCTGAAATCAACACTGCAGCTGAAGAAGAAACTGATAAGACAGATGCTCAAAATGAGCCAGTAAGTATCTTCTCCACAGTCTAGTGATATATGATGATATTCTTCTCAACAATTGTTCTGGAGGGAAACTTTTGTGTAGAAATAAAGTCATTAAACAAAATTAATCTTATTCCTTCTATACAAATACAACAGGAATTTACAATGGAAGAATTGTTTCCTGATCATCCTCCAGATAGGACTGAGGGGGTGCATATTGAAAAAGTAAAAGATATTCCAAGGACTGAGGGGGAGTTATCAAAGGATGCTGAGGAGGATGCCCCAGCTAAAAAGAATACTATTAATATTAATAGTACAACTGAATCTTCTGAAGATGAAGAAGACACATTGGCTAAGAAAAGGAAGATAACTGTTTTTAAGAAAAAGAGTTCTGGATACAACAAGGCTTTGCAAATGGGAACAACACCATCTACATCAAGTGTGGACTTCAGTTCTTTACTAGTCCAGATGCAAATAAAACTGGATAATCAAAGACAGTCTATAGAGCAATATGTGAATGAAACTCATAAGGAGTTACAGTTTCAATTGGCCCAGGATATCAAATCCATTAAATTTGAAGTGAATCAAAATAAGAAGGAGATGATAGATTGCTTCCATAAAAGAGGTAATGCTGTGGTGTTCCTGGCCAAGCAACAACAAAATATCCAAGCTAAAGTGGATGAAATTGAAGTAAAGCAGGAATATGTACTGGAGAATCAGTTGAGGATGAATGAAAATCTCAAGGATTCACATCATGCAATATTGACAAAGATCACTGATTCTAGCACTACTTTAAAGGCTGAAATCTCCAAGCAAATCCAGGAAGACATATCTGCTGTCAAAGCCACATTTCAAGATTCTCAGGAGAAGATTAAAACTTTCCTGACAAAATTCATAGCTTGTTTTAAAGAGGCAACTGAATATATAGCTGATCAAGTCAGATTCCAGAAAAAAATTTAAGAGATCATGTTGCAAGAGAAGTCATAAAGGGGGAGAGATTACTAGTCAAAGACAGCTCTGACCATGTTAAATGGACTACCAATAGCATCAGAGCTACTCTTGGATATCCTTCTCTTTGTGCTGATAATAATGTAGCTGAGTCTGGGATACAACCTGAATATTTTGAAGGAGAACAGCCTGAAGTTTCTTAGGTGATCTACCCCCCAGCTGATTTTGAGATGGTTCAAGAAGAAGTGCTGAAAATGTATAGTCCTCCACCAGAGGCACAAAATGTAATTCTGGAAAAGGTTGAAATGTAAGAAGCTGCATTAGAAGCTCAGAAGGAAGCTCAACTTTCCAAGAAGAGATTCAGAGAGCAGGCTGAGCTGAAGTCAGATTTTGAGTAGTGGAGCCCAACTTCTAGAAACATCATACTTACTGCCTGGAAAGCTGTAAAGGATAAAACCCATGACAGGGGTAAGTGATATTCTGAACAGGAGTGGAATAAATATCAAGCAGGACAAGAAGCAATTCTTCAACATAAAAGAAGTGTTAAGGATGGGAAGCTACCTGCTAATGCTCAAGAGCCAAGCAAGTACTTCCCCAAACCTTTCCACTATTTTGAAAGATAGAAGATCAAAACTGAAGAATTAAAAAAGAAAGCTCTAAAAGGGAAAAAGCCAGCTGAGGTTGCTGAACCTTCTGTGCAGGCTAAAATCAAGTCTGACAAAGGAATAGTTATTAAGGAGCCTAGTCAGTATTAGGTTTGCTAGGTTTATGTAATTGAATAATGTACTAATTTGTTTCTGTTATTCTATTAGAAATTCTTGTAAACCAAACTTTTACTGATTAATGAAATCTGTTTAAGTATTATTTGTTTGTTGTTTACAATGTTTATGTGATAACCTGTTCTGAAATATTTTTACATCTATTTACAATTTTGTTTTATCTTAAGAAATGTATATCTTTGACTAAGGGTTATGACTTCTCCAAATAGGGGGAGATTATTGAGTACATTGGAAAATGTGTACCAGATTTGGAGAAGCCACAACTTAGTCAATGATATGCATCAATTTATATTTGATAGAAGTTTGAGTTTCATTGTGCAGGTTTAAGAATTTGAAGAAAAGTTTTCTAAGTACAAGTGTCGACACTTGTGAAGAAACTGTGTCGACACTCAGAGAACTTGTGTCGACACTCAAGCAAGCTGTGTCGACACACAGACAAATTGTGTCGACACTCAGGGAAGTTGTGTCGATACCCAGAATTTGTGTCGACACTTATAAAGAAGCTGTGTCGACACTCAAAGCTATGTCGACACCTAAAGAAGCTGTTGTGTCGACATCCAGAAATGTGTCGACATCTGAAATAGGATTTGTGTCGACACTTAAAACTGAAGCTGTGTCGACACTCAGGAGATATGTCGACACCTGAAGCAATTGTGTCGACACACAGGACTTGTATCGACACACCAACTCTCAAAAGGCTGTGTCGAGTTCAGAAGTAATTGTGTCGACACACAGGACTTGTGTCGACACACACTCAACGCCAACTGTCTGCAACAGAAATGTCGAGACAAGAAGCTGCTGTGTTGACACACAGGACTTGTGTCGACACATACAACAAAAGTAGTGTCGAGAAGCAGAAGTATGACTGTGTCGACAATTGGAGTAATTGTGTCGACACCATGAAGACTTGTGTCGACACTTAGTCTATATGTGTCGACACATGTGAAGCAGTCTGTTGAGTGTTGTGTGCTGAGTTGGAAAGACATTGAAGAACCTGGTGACGTGACTGGTGACTTGACAGCTGTCATAACTAGCCGGTCTGACACCACTGTCAGAACTGTCAGAAGTTTGTTATGAACCGGATCAGCCGGTAACCATGGAGCAAGCTCTATATAAGAGACAGATCGGAAACGACAAATTAACAACAATAATCAAGACATCAATAAGAAGAATTCTGACAGATTAAGGGCTGTCTGCAAGAAAGATTCAGAGTTCAATCTGAATTTAAGGAAGAAGCTGATTGAAGATCATCTTCATCAACAGAGAAGATCCACCTTATTTTGTTCTATTCAAGAAGCTTTGAAAAGCTAAGTTAGGTTGGATCTGTCTATACAAGAACTGATCAAGAAGACAACATCAACAGATAAATCTAGCTGGTGAAGTTTTCATTTACTCTTTACTCACAAATTCTTGTAGGATCTACTGTTAGATCTGAGATTGTAAGCCTAAAATTATAAAGGCTGAGGTAGGGCTGTGTGTCTGAGGTAGGGCTTGTGGAAAGTCTTAGTTGTAAGCCTAATTATAAAGGCTAAGGTAGGGCTGAGGCCTGAGGTAGGGTTCTGGGGAAGAATCTGAGGTAGGACTTGTGTTAAGTCTGAGGTGTAGGAACCATCTTTGGTTCTGAGATTGTAAGATCTGAGGATCTGAGCCAGTGGAAGGAAGTTAGGCTGAATCCAGTTATCTGCTGGATAGGCAAAGGGGGAAAGTGGATGTACCCATATCTTGGGGAACCACTATAAGTTTGGTGTTTGCTGTGATGTATTTATTTTCTGTAGATTGATTAATCTGTGCTGAAAGAAGTCTTGTAACTGTTTGCCTAAAGATTTAAAAAGACACAAAAAGATAAGAACCTATTCACCCCCCCTCTAGGTGTTTAGGCTCTTGAAATAAAGTCTTTCACTATCCACCAGTGCCTTCTCTATCTTCGATGTCGCGCGTGCATTCTCCAACTCTGACTTCATCCCGAACCCCATCCGACGGAATCGTGAAACGTCACGGTCATGCTCCTCCCTCAAGGAGGCGAGTGAGCCCGTCGTCAATCTGAGTTGTTGGTACCCTAGTTTGGATTTGAGTTCAGTCTTCTCTTTTAGTCTCTTGACCCAAGATTTATCTATGGTCAAAGGTTAGTTGTTTAGTTAATTTGCTCTAGTTTTAGAGTTGTCACTTATCCAGATGAAAATTTGGTTAAGTTGTTTTTGGTTCGACTATGGTCGAACGCCGCTCGACTATCGTCTATCGACTGTTCGACGATCGTCTATCAGTTGGTCGACGTTTGTCTATCAGCAGATCGTCTATCTCTGAGTTAGTTCAACTCTTGTTAGATCGACGTTCTGTGGAATCTGCCTCGCCGATCGTCGAACCCCGCTCGACTTCTTTTGACCAGACAGATTTCTTGATAGTTCAACTATCTGCTTGATAGTTCAACTATTTGATAGTTCGACTATCTGTCTTGATAGGTCGACTATCTGTTTTGTCTGATAGTTCGACTATCTGTTTGATAGGTCGACTATCTGTTTTCTTTGATAGTTCGACTATCTGTTTGATAGGTCGACTATCTGTTTTCTTTGATAGCTCGACTATCTGTTTGATAGGTCGACAATCTGTTTTCTTTGATAGTTCGACTATCTGTTTGATAGGTCGACTATCTGTTTTGTTTGATAGTTCGACTATCTGTTTGATAGGTCGACTATCTGTTTTCTTTGATAGTTCGACTATCTGTTTGATAGGTCGACTATCTATTTTGCTTGATAGCTCGACTATCTATCTTGATAGGTCGACTATCTGATAGCTCGACTATCTGTTCTGATAGGTCGACTATCTGCTGTGGTAGTTCGACTATCTACTTTAATAGTTCGACTATCTGTATAGTTCGACTATCTGTTTGATAGGTCGACGATCTCTGTGCTTCGGTCGACGATCTCCGAGGGTCGTTCGACGTTCTGCTGTATGTCTTTAGTAATTTTGTCCTCTTCTATTCTATGATTTATTTCATATTTATTTGGCATATTTTATAAAAGATTATTTCAGTAAAATTATGCTATTATTTCCAAGCAATACTTGCTTGCTTCTTTATGTATAAGTTAATCTTTTCTCTGACAAAGTTGTTTGTCTTATTAGTTGACATATCCTGTTGCTTTATCTGCCATGCTGTCCTTTATAGCCGTTAGATTCAAAAAGTCTTCTCTAGCCATAAAGAGTTTCTTCTGATGTGACTTTCTCTAGTATTCTTTTATCAGATTTATTTGCAGCTTCTTAGAAAGCTTTATCCTCATATAGAATATCTGTCTGCAGGATTTGTTTTTTGCTTTATGCTATTTGCTGCCCAGTTTGCAGATTCCAGAAGAAGACAAGATTCAAACTCAAATTAGAGCCGTTGAAAAGGCCCATATAAAGAGCTTCTTTTGAAAGAAGAAGTAGAGAACTCATACATAGATACAGACATACAATACTCAATACAAGAAAGTTCTACAGCTCTCAAAAATTCACATTCAACTGATAAGATCAAATCTCTTCAGCATTCTTCTTCATCCTGAGTTCATTCTGCTCACAGGAAGACATTCACTCAGAGGCCTTTAGAAGAAGAAAAAGAAGAAAGGAAGCTGTTTGAAGAAGAACACCTTTTCCCAATCAAGAGTCTTCTTAAAGCTTCTCCTTCAGAACCCCAAGACAGTTCTTTGTCTTAGTTCAGAAGAGTTCCTGCACTCTGAAGCAAGACTCCTTCCTGGATATTCTCTAAGCCACGGGGAGCCTTGATTCTTTAGAGCTTTCTAGCTCTGTGCAATCCACTAGCTTCTCTAATCTGTTTAACAATAGAGAAGATCCTTTAACTCTCTCAACCTCATGTACAAAGGGTTATTACTCCCTTCAAAAGTAAACCTTGGTGGCAGGGCACCTGATCAAAAACCTGTGTCGGATTTTGAGCTCCTGATCAAAAGCTCAAAGGGTCTACTTGATCTACCTGAAGCAGATCAGTTGGTGGCAGGGCATCTGAACAAAAACCTGTAGTGAATTCCTATCAGGGTGGTAGAAGAGTGGACGTACCTATTTAGAGGGAACCACTATAAAATTTCTTGTGTCGTCTGTGCTGCTTATTTAATTTATTGTACTGTGGCTATGAGTGGAAATAACTAGGATTGCTAGTTGCTGTGATAGGATCCCAAGCTTAACTGTAATTACAGTTAGCTCTCTCTTGTTCACTACACTTTGTGTTAGGCTCTAGGATTTCAAATATCTATAAAATAATTCCGCAAATTAACTCTAAGGGAGTTGAGTAGGGTGTCATAATTTTTGAATACTCTATTCACCCCCCCTCTAGAGTTGTATCTATCCTCACTTTCAATTGGTATCAGAGGGAGGTTGTCTGACTGTACAGGCTAACACTTGAGTCACAAGATCCTGATAGATACCAAGCTTATAGATATTCACTTCATGGCCCAGTCTAAGGATTACTCTAGCACCAGACCTCCAGCATGCAATTTAGCTAAGTTTAGCATCTGGAAGGCAAGAATAAGATTATATATGAACTCTATTGATGAAGACATTTTCTCCTCTATTTTGACAGGACCTCCGGCACCTCCTGCTGCAACCACTGCTACAACATCTACAAATCTAAGTGTAGTGCCTCCTCCAGATTACAATGATGCCTACAAGAAGGCAAAGATAGCTGATGCCAAAGCTATGAACATTTTGGCGCAGACTATGTCTGATGAAATTTTCCAGAAAGTGGCTGACTGCACCTCTGCAAAAGCCATGTGGGACTCACTGAACCAGATTGTAGCTGGTTCAGCTGATGAAAGGAAGGACAGAAGGTCCAACCTTATATCCCAGTATGAAAACTTCAAGAAAACTGAAGCTGAATCAGTTGAAGTCATGTACACCAGACTCAGCTCAATCATCAATGAGCTGAGAACTCTTGATAAGAAAATTACATTGACAGAGGTCAATGATAAGATACTCATGTGCTTCCCCAGTACATGGGATCTTAGGATCTGGCCTATAAAGGAGTCCGGAAGTACAAATGAAATCTCAACAGAAGCTCTCCTTGGCAAGCTCAAGTCTTTTGAGCAAGTGCTGAAGACCAGGGAAGCTGAGGTTGAAGCAAAGACTCCAACTCCAGCAAGAAAAGAGCAAACTCTTGCTCTCAAAGCTGCTGATGCTTCTGAAGGAAGCCAATATAATGAGGAGCTGATGACACTCTTTGCCAAAAGGTTTCTCAAGATGAGAAGAAAAGACTTCAGAAAGAAATCTTCAAGATATGAAGATAAACCAAGGTATGATAGATCTCCTGCTAAAGAAATCATTTGTTATGATTGCAGGAAACCTGGACACATTCTACCAGAGTGTCCATAGGAAAAGAGCAAAGAAAAGAGAAAGGAAAAAGAACATCACAGGAAACACTCCAAGTCCTCCTCCTACAAAAACAAGAAAAAGGAGAAGGGATTTGTTGCTGAGACCTGGAGTGATTCAGATGAGGAATCTTCCTCCTCGAGCTCCAGTGAGGATGAGGAAGAGAAGAAGGCAAAGGAAATCTGACTTATGACAATTGATGCCTGCAGCAATCACTCAGCTGTAGAGAGCTCTGATGATGATGAAGAAATGCCTACAGAAGATCAGGTATTGTCTTCATATGACTTTTCTTCTTCTGAATTTAAAACTGAGTTTAAATCCCTTTGCTTAGATTTAATTAGTTCAGAAAAGGAGATTAAAGAACTTAGAAATAAGTTAGCAGAATCAGAATCTATTTCCATTGAAAATGCTAGGTTAGAAGCAGAACTCACTAAATCTAGTGAAGAAATAAAGTTTCTTAAAAATGAACTAGCAAAGTCCAAGAGATTAGAAGAATCATTAAATGGTAGAAGCCTTAAGCTGCTAGAAATCACCAGCATGACAAACACTAGGTCAGGCAATAATAAGCTAGGCTTAGGAGCTTCATCTTGTGAACCCCCAATTATTCTTAAAAATCATCTTTCAACTCCAGTGAACTTTATTTCAGCTGATGGGATAAAGAACACTGAGCAAGTAAGATAAGTTAATCAAGCCTTAAATAAAGCTAAGAGAGAGAAAAGAAAACAAAAGTTTAAGGAAATACAAAAAGCGTCGAACGCTGCTCGACGATCGCAGGCTCAGTGGTCGAACGAAGCTCGACGATCTGAGCATCCATCGTCGAACGCTGATCGACGTTTTCAATTTGATTTTCAAAATTATAATCAGAACCTTAGAAACCTTAATATGAATAGAAACCCTAAGTTTGTGGAACCATTAACTGCATGGAGCATCCCACCTAGGAGATCTTACCCCTTAGGTTATAAACTCCAACCTGCTTATTCTTTCATTTCAAGTTTTCATTATGTAAAGAATAATGGACCCAAGGTTACCTGGGTCCACAATGTCTATTTGTCTATTCTGCAGGTGAAGACCTATCCATATACTAAAGACAAGTGGTATTTGGATAGTGGTTGCTCCAAACATATGACAGGGAACAAAGAAAATCTGTCAAAGTTCAAGGCCAAGCTTGGACCAAAGGTGATCTTTGGGGATTCTAGCTGTGGTCAAACTGAAGGATATGGTAGGATTACCATTGGAGCAGTAACTTTCAAGAGGGTTGCATATGTAACTGGACTGAAGCATAATCTTATCTCAGTAAGTCAGTTATGTGATGCAGGATATCAGGTATCGTTCACTAACACTCTTTGTAATATTACTTTAAATAGTAATGTTGTGTTAGTAGGTATTAGATAAGGTAATATTTATTTAGTAGATTTTAATTCAACCCATTCTGAAATCTGCTTATTTAATGAAGTAACAAATAACAACACCTTATGACATAAAAGGCTTAGCCATGTTAACCTCAAGAACATATCTAGGTTATCTAAATACAAACTTGTTAGAGGTTTACCTTCTTGCCCCTACAAGAAGGAGAGCCTATGCAAGGCTTGTCAATTAGGCAAGCAAACCAAAAATTCCTTTAAATCTGTAAATAAAAGTGATTCACCTAGAATCATGTATCTATTACATTTGGACCTTTTTGGCCCAATAAATGTACAGAGTTTAGGAGGGAAGTATTACACTTTAATAATTGTAGACGACTTCTCTAGGTTCACTTGGGTATTCTTCTTGAGAACTAAGGCTGATAACTTCAAAGTTCTTACAGATTTTCTACTATGTGTGCAGGCTGAGTATTCTACTCATGTTGCTTTGATCAGAAGTGATCATGGTACTGAGTTTGATTCTCTTCTCATGCAAGAATTCTGTGAGAAAGAAGGTATCAAACATAGCTTCTCTGCTCCTAGAACTCCCTAATAAAATGGGGTAGTGGAAAGGAAGAATAGAACCCTGATTGAAGCTGCTGGTACATTATTGGCAGATGCTAACATGCCTCTTTCCTATTGGGCAGAAGCTGTTAGCACAGCTAATTATGTCTTGAACAGAAGTCTTATACACAAGCTTAAGAGTAAAACTCCTTATGAGTTGCTTAAAGGAAAGAAACCTAAAATTAATTATTTTAGAGTATTTGGTTGTGTAGTATACATTCATAACAATAATAAAGAATACCTTAGAAAGTTTGAAGCAAAAGATTCAATGGGAATTTTTCTTGGATATTCCCAAGTAAGCAAAGCTTATAGGGTATTTAATAAATCAACTTCTAAAATTGAGGAATCTGTGCATGTGTCCTTTGATGAATCTCAGATGTTTTACAAGGAGAAGGAAACTTTCCCTTCCTCAAGTTCATTGCAGGTACTAGAATCTAGTAAAGATGTCACTCAAGAGATTCTCCATCTATCAACTCTTCATATCACTGATTCAGACAGTGATGAAGACTTTGCAGAAGCAGTTGCTGTACCACCAATAGTAGATCCAATTACTCCTGAGGAATTAATCCCAACTGTTGCTGAAGATCACATCCCACCTGCTGATGTTGTCACACTTAGAGATCATCCTACATCTCAAGTGATTGGAGATATATCAGCTGGTGTTCAAACAAGACATCAATTAAGACAGGATGTGATGCATGCTTGTTTCCTTTCACAGGTTGAGCCCCTCACCATTAAAGATGCTGAGCTAGATCCCCACTGGATCATTGCTATGCAAGAGGAACTCAATCAGTTTGAAAGATGTAAAGTATGGACTTTGGTTCCAAGACCTAAAGGCCAACTGATCATAGGCACCAAGTGAGTATTTAGAAACAAGTTGGATGCAAATGGAATTATTGTAAGGAACAAAGCTAGGCTTGTAGCTCAGGGCTACAGACAGGAGGAAGGTATAGATTATGACCAAACCTTTGCTCCTATTGCAAGGCTAGAGGCAATAAGGATCTTTCTAGCCTATACAGCCTATATGAAGTTTAAGGTCTTTCAGATGGATGTCAAAAGTGCCTTTCTAAATGATGAGCTAAAGGAAGAGGTATTTGTTGAACAACCACCTGGGTTTGTTTCTTCAACTCAGCCCTCACATGTTTTCAAGTTGCAAAAAGCTCTTTATGGACTCAAGCAAGCACCCAGAGCCTGGTATGAGACTCTAGCTAGTTTCCTGTTAGAGCACAACTTTGTTAGGGGAGTAGTTGATAGAACCCTTTTCGTCAAGCACCACAAGGACACAATCCTGTTAGTTCAAGTGTATGTAGATGATATTATTTTTGGTTCCACTGATCCCAAACTGTGCAAAAAGTTCTCTGACTTGATGCATTCTAAGTTTGAGATGAGTAGTATGGGTGAGCTGTCTTACTTTCTTGGTCTCCAAGTAAAGCAAGATGCTGATGACATCTTCATCTCCCAATCCAAATATGCCAAGGAATTGGTAAAGAAGTTTGGGATGGCTGATGCTTCAGCAATGCATACACCTATGGCTACTAATGTAGTTATAGATTCTGATGATCAGGGCAAGCCAGTTGATCAAAAGAATTATAGGGCCATTGTTGGTTCCCTATTGTATTTAACTGCAAGTAGGCCAGATATAATGTTTGCTACATGCCTATGTGCTAGATTCCAGGTCAACCCCAAGGAATCTCATTTGATTCTTCTCAAGAGAATTTTGAGATACCTGAAGGGATGTCCAAATCTAGGACTATGGTACCCAGCAGAATCAGAATTTGAGTTAATTGGATACTCTGATTCTGACTATGCTGGTTGTAGAGTTGACATAAAAAGTACCTCAGGAACTTGTCAGTTCTTGGGAGAGAGATTGGTCTCTTGGTTCTATAAGAAGCAGGCTTCTGTCTCAACTTCAACTGCAGAGGCTGAATATATAGCAGCTGCTAGTTGTTGTTCACAGATCCTGTGGATTCAAAACCAGCTTTTGAATTATGGGTACACACACAAGAACACAAAAATCATGTGTGACAGTACCAGTGCTATCTCCATTGCACAAAATCCTGTGCAACACTCTAGAACCAAGCACATTGAGATTAGACACTATTTCCTGAGAGATTGTGTGGAAAAGAACAAGATCAGCCTTGAGTTCATATCCACTGACCTTCAGAGAGGTGATATTTTCACCAAGCCCTTAGATGAACAGAAGCATCTGTTCTTTTTGGTTCAACTAGGCATGATTAATGGAAAAGACTAAGTGTGACGTCTGCCTTTGTTGAAACCTGTTTGAAGATCGTCGAACGGCGTTCGAAGATAGTCGATCTGATCAAGCCTATTGTCGACCTATGGTTGATGATGGCTTATCTGCTTGAAGATCGTCGACCGACGTTCGAAGATCGTCGAACAGGTCGAGCCTATCGTCGATCTATGGTTGACGACAGCTTGTTGTTTGTGAAGACAGAAATAGTCGAACGATTGATCAACTACTCTACTTCAGGAACGATCGTCGAACGACCGTTCGACCATCGTCTCTAGTATCTTTTAAAATAGATCGTCGATTGCTGGTTTAATATAAAACTGATGGTCGACCTAGGTTAAGAGATCGTTCTTTTTATCGTCGACGGAGAGCGTCTTCTCGCATTCCGTCTTTCTGCTTGCTCCCTGTCTCGCGATTTCTGCCGCTTCGCCTTCGTCGTCTCTCTCGCCTTCTCCAACCCCTTCGATGGCGATTGCTCCAGCCCTCCTGTCCGTGGTGAAGTTCGATGCTGGTTTCAGCGTGGACTTTGATTCTTTCAGCTGCTGTGAGTCTGCGATAGTGGAAATCCTCAACCTCTGCAAAGATCAAGGATTGGAAAAGTTCATGTCCACAAGAATAAAGATAAATGTCCAGGAGATTAAAGAATGGGCGTTCACTTCGTCCTCCAATGACGACTCTATGACTGGAATGATAGGCGAAGAAGAGGTAATTTTGACTCCCGCCGTTTTAACTGAAATTTTTGGATTATTGAATGGGGAAGAGGATTATGAGCAAGATACCCCAGAATTTGGGAGAATGTTGACTGAATTAGGACATGCCGACGGCATTCCTTCTAAGCTGCTTAAGGTGAATTTTCCGTTGAAGATAAAGTTCCTGGCTGAACTCGTCGGAAAAGTGCTTCTGGGAAAGCACTCTTCCCATGATAATATAACCAGGCAACAGTTTGCCCTGATGTGTGCCATCGTGAACAAGAAGCAGATTAACTGGGCAGGAGTTTTGTTTGATTTGATAAGGAAAAAGAATAGCAAGAAGGAAGTCACCCTGGGTAGGGTGCTTGGGATATTTCTAAAAGAGAAATATCCCCATCTGTTGGTCTCAGTTTCTACATCCATCAATGCCAGCAAAAAGATGGACCCAACCCTGTTTGTCAAATGGAAAAGGAGCTTTCTGAAGCCCGCTCCAGCAGGGGTAACTCCAGTTGCATCTGAGAGCACAAGGACTGCTTCAGTCACTCCCCTCCTTCAAGAAGCAGGCTCAGCCAATCTCTCCTTTCCATCCACTTCTTCTGCATTACCATCCACTGAAGTGCCACCATCTACTTCAGTTCCATCTACTTCAGTTCCATCTACTTCAGTTGAAGTACCATCTTCTGCATCTCATCTTCTTGATTCTTCCACAATTCTCCATGCATCACCACCAACATCTCCACTCCCTTCTCATCTTGCTAGGATATCTCATCCTAGTTTTGATTTATTGGCTTCTGAGCTATCCACTCCTCCTCAGTCACCAATTCTTCATTCAGATCATATTGATCTTCTTGCATCCACCCATCATTCTCCAGTTCACTCTCCATCTCATCAAGAATACACCATCCCTGTAGTTCATCCATCTACTGTGATTCCCCCACCTTCATTTGAAATCACCCCAGCCTTCATCTCAAGCATATTGGAGTTAATTACTCCTTCAATCAAAATCATGATTGAAGAAGCAATTGCTCCCCTTGTATCCTCCATCTCTTCCCTGACTACCTCCATCCAAGCCCTCTCCAAATCTGCTGAGCCCTCTTCATCTAGGGGCCTGGTTTCAGTTTCCAATGAAATCAGGCAAGGGGAGATGCTCTATGAAGATGCCTCTGAACTGCCCCTGGCCTCTCTTCCAGCAGATCCTCCAGCAGATACAGATAAAGAGATAGAAGAAACAGTACCTCCTCTATCTGAAAAAGATATTTCTGATGCTATAATGAAAACTGAATTTGTTGTCAAAGTCTGCCTAGAAGAATTCTCCACTCCCCTAGTTGCCCTCTACCTAGAAGGAGTCATTACCTCCTTTCTAGATGAATTATGGGAGTTAGGACATTCTAAGGAAAATCCTGAAGGTAATTCTTTTACTCATTTTCTAGACTTGATAACTGACATGTTAGTATGAGAATACCTAGAAGGAATGATACAATTTCATTTAGCAAATTTGTGTTCATGATACTACAAATATAGTGGAAGAAGTGTTAGCTGTCCAAGAACTTGTTCATCAACCGGCTCCAGAAGTTCTAGCTGATCCAGAAGCTGCTGTTCAAAATCCTGAGTCTGCTCTACCAGCTCAGTTAGCTGTACAAGAAGAACTGGTCTCCATGACAGTTATAGTTGAACAAAAGAATGTTTTAGAAATTCAAGTGGAAAAGTCTACAGTCTAGGATGACACCCCAGGACTGGATCTAGACACTCTTCTGGCACAGGATGCCTTGGAAGAAGAGTTAGAAAAAGCTGCTTTAAAAGAGAAAGAAAAAGCTGTGCAAGAAGCGTTTGATCCCTATGATCATCCCCCTTCATCAAACTCTGAGGATGAGGATGATTCTGATGACTCTGAAGAATCCAAGAGAAAGAAATCTGTCAATAAGAAAAGAAAAGCTGTGGCTTCTCCTCCTCCAAACCCTGACAATGATATTCCTTATTATATCTTAAAAGGAATAGATCCCAAGTCCAAAGAGTTTCAGCATTGGATGAGATTCTCAAAGAATAAACAAAAGTTAAGAAAGAAATCCAAAAGGTATGACAGTCCAGCTCCAAAATGGACCCCTAGAGGTCCTCCTCCTCCACCTCCCAGTGCAGGAGCTTCTGGTAATTTGTCTGCAAATCCTTCTGCCCCATCTGCTAGGTTTACTCCATCCCAATCTTCTCAAAGGAAAAGCAATCAAGGATATCAAGGCAGATCGCAATCTGGATACCAAAGGCATGATGCTGATGCAAGAGAACAAGTGAAGGAAGTAGTTTATCAGAAACCAACCTTTTCTCCTCCTCCTTCCAAAGAAACCAAGAGCATATCTTCTTCAAAGCTAGATCATGCAAAGAAAACTGTTTCAAAAGGTAAAAGAGTTATTTTCTCTGAAAAATCGAGTAAGAAATTTGCTGAGTTTGCTCCTCCTTCTCTAGTTATTCAGGAAAATAAAGAGCCAGCTGAAAGCCTGTTAGATCTTTCTATTAAATTTAAAGCTGTGAAACCTGTAGATCCAACTTGTGAAAATGTGTATGAAAGTCAAGAGCTTGATCCTGATTTCAGGATGGCTAGATTTCTTGAGCTTGTTGGATCAGCCCAGATTAGAAAAGCCAAAGCTGAAGGTAAAGATACTACAGGATTAACGACAATGTCTAAATTCAGAAAGAAGGAGCTTGATAAATTCAAGGTTAGACCTGAGGTCTTTGACCCTTCAAAATATATGGAAAAGCATCCTGAAGCAGTTGTTCCAAGGACATCAGAATCTAGAATTATTGGAGAGCAAGATCTAAAGCTATCAAAGAAAGAAGCTTTAGACCCTTTCAGGAAAATTTCTTTTCTTCCTAGTTCATCTGTATCTAAACTTGATTCTGATGCCTCTTAAATTTCATTGATTGACAGTTATTTATTTGTCTGTTTGATTGATGTTATCTGCTGCTTAGATATTTCCCTTCCTGTATTTTATTTATTTCCAGTAGTTTGTTTTGTGTGTTTTGTTGTTGAGAGACTTAACTCAAATAGGGGGAGATTGTTGGTACCCTAGTTTGGATTTGAGTTCAGTCTTCTCTTTTAGTCTCTTGACCCAAGATTTATCTATGGTCAAAGGTTAGTTGTTTAGTTAGTTTGCTCTAGTTTTAGAGTTGTCACTTATCCAGATGAAAATTTGGTTAAGTTGTTTTTGGTTCGACTATGGTCGAACGCCGCTCGACTATCGTCTATCGACTGTTCGACGATCGTCTATCAGTTGGTCGACGTTTGTCTGTCAGCAGATCGTCTATCTCTGAGTTAGTTCAACTCTTGTTAGATCGACGTTCTGTGGAATCTGCCTCGCCGATCGTCGAATCCCGCTCGACTTCTTTTGACCTGACAGATTTCTTGATAGTTCAACTATCTGCTTGATAGTTCAACTATTTGATAGTTCGACTATCTGTCTTGATAGGTCGACTATCTATTTTGTCTGATAGTTCGACTATCTGTTTGATAGGTCGATTATCTGTTTTCTTTGATAGTTCGACTATCTGTTTGATAGGTCGACTATCTGTTTTCTTTGATAGCTCGACTATCTGTTTGATAGGTCGAATATCTGTTTTCTTTGATAGTTCGACTATTTGTTTGATAGGTCGACTATCTGTTTTGTTTGATAGTTCGACTATCTGTTTGATAGGTTGACTATCTGTTTTCTTTGATAGTTCGACTATCTGTTTGATAGGTCGACTATCTGTTTTGCTTGATAGCTCGACTATCTATCTTGATAGGTCGACTATCTGATAGCTCGACTATCTGTTCTGATAGGTCGACTATCTACTGTGGTAGTTTGACTATCTGCTTTGATAGTTCGACTATCTGTATCGTTCGACTATCTGTTTGATAGGTTGACGATTTCTGTGCTTCGGTCGACGATCTCCGAGGGTCGTTCGACGTTCTGCTGTATGTCTTTAGTAATTTTGTCCTCTTCTATTCTATGATTTATTTCATATTTATTTGGCATATTTTATAAAAGATTATTTCAGTAAAATTATGCTATTATTTCCAAGCAATACTTGCTTGCTTCTTTATGCATAAGTTAATCTTTTCTCCGACAAAGTTGTTTGTCTTATTAGTTGACATATCCTGTTGCTTTATCTGCCATGCTGTCCTTTATAGCCGTTAGATTCAAAAAGTCTTCTCTGGCCGTAAAGAGTTTCTTCTGATGTGATTTTCTCTAGTATTCTTTTATCAGATTTATTTGCAGTTTCTTAGAAAGCTTTATCCTCGTATAGAATATCTGTCTACAGGATTTGTTTTTTGCTTTATGCTATTTGCAGCTCAGTTTGCAGATTCCTGAAGAAGACAAGATTCAAACTCAAATTAGAGCCGTTGAAAAGGCCCATATAAAGAGCTTCTTTTGAAAGAAGAAGTAGAGAACTCATACATAGATACAGACATACAATACTCAATACAAGAAAGTTCTACAGCTCTCAGAAATTCACATTCAACTGAGAAGATCAAATCTCTTCAGCATTCTTCTTCATCCTGAGTTCATCCTGCTCACAGGAAGACATTCACTCAGAGGCCTTTAGAAGAAGAAAAATAAGAAAGGAAGCTGTTTGAAGAAGAACACCTTTTCCCAATCAAGAGTCTTCTTCAAGCTTCTCCTTCAGAACCCCAAGATAGTTCTTTGTCTTAGTTCAGAAGAGTTCCTGCATCCTGAAGCAATACTCCTTCCTGGATATTCTCTAAGCCACGGGGAGCCTTGATTCTTTAGAGCTTTCTAGCTCTGTGCAATCCACTAGTTTCTCTAATCTATTTAACAATAGATAAGATCCTTTAACTCTCTCAACCTCATGTACAAAGGGTTATTACTCCCTTCAAAAGTAAACCTTGGTGGCAGGGCACCTGATCAAAAACCTGTGTCGGATTTTGAGCTCCTGATCAAAAGCTCAAAGGGTCTACTTGATCTACCTGAAGCAGATCAGTTGGTGGCAGGGCACCTGAACAAAAACCTGTAGTGGATTCCTACCAGAGTGGTAGAAGAGTGGACGTACCTATTTAGAGGGAACCACTATAAAATTTCTTGTGTCGTCTGTGCTGCTTATTTAATTTATTGCACTGTGGCTGTGAGTAGAAATAACTAGGATTGCTAGTTGCTGTGATAGGATCCCAAGCTTAACTGTAATTACAGTTAGCTCTCTCTTGTGCACTACACTTTGTGTTAGGCTCTACGGTTTCAAATATCTATAAACTAATTCCGCAAATTAACTCTAAGGGAGTTGAGTAGGGTGTCATAATTTTTGAATACTCTATTCACCCCCCTCTAGAGTTGTATCTATTCTCACTTTCATGAGCTTTTCCTGAACGGCCAAATACCCGTCCTTCAGGCTCAGATAGCCTCGGAGCCGCTGCCTCCGCATGGGAAGATAGGGGGCAGACGAACTAAGCACCTACACCTCGGGAGGCGAACCGCCACGACCACCGGAAAGAGAAGCATCACTTGAAGAAGACGAACAAGACACCGCACTCCCGCCGCCTCGGGAAACTACAACGACCTTTCGTTTTTGACTACCACCCAAAGACATCTCAGCGATCCGCCCAGAGATTGAAGAAATGCCGCATTGCAGCAAACGCTTCTCCTCCATAAATGAGAAGACGCTGAACAGGAGATTGGCAAATTCACAGCCTCACGGGGATCCGAAAACCCCAGCACCGGGGAAAATTCCCGCTCCTTCCCCTTCTGAAGGCAACAGCGATCGGGGAGCGAATTCCACACCTCCGGTAAGCCCCAAGAGTTCCTGATGTATCCGAAAAGGGTGTTCCCGTGACGACGGTCTATCCGAGCCTCGAACTTGAGCCAACTCTTGTTGCTATGAATCTCCATATGCTCCCCACCATCGGAGCGGACATCGCACCAATCTCAGAAACACTCCAAAGAAAGTCTCCTGCCATGCTCACGGAAGAAAACAACCATGCCCATAAGGCGCACTACTCCCAACGAGGTAAACTGGGAGATCGGCACCCCGCAAAATTTCAAGTTCTCGATCACTTCCTCGCAAGGCGGGAATCGGAAGCCAGACCTCAAAGTACTCTCGCAGACTGTTAGCCAACCTCGGGGGGGGGGGGGGGGGGGGTTGCGTTGCTCTCTCCTCGACATGCGGAATTTTCACTTCTAAATCGGCAGGTAGCCCGAACCTCTTTCTCCAAATGACAATTTGGTCCTCGGTAAGAGAGCGCAGACGCAGTGGTCTCGCGGTACGCTTCGAGCCCTGTCACCAGAAAAGAAAAGTCAGATGCAGTATGAAAGCGTGCCTCACACGGTAAAATTAAAGAGTAGGCCCCCTTGAAGCATGCCGAGGGGCGCCCCCCGCGCATGCGCACGCACGCGCACACGGCCAGGCACGCACGCAGCAGAGCACTCGCATGCGCGCGCGGCCAGGCACGCACGCGCACGCGCACCCGCACGCGCGCGGCCTGATGCACGCGCACACGCGCTCAATAGGCACGCGCGCACCCGAGAACGCGCACCCAAGTGGATGGGTGCGCACCCAGGTGTGCGCGTGCACCAAGGCACCTTCCTTTGGTTTACCCATCACTGACCTAAAAACACGAGTAGATGTTTTCTAATTATTTCAAAACTCTCGATTAGACATCACATGTTTGAAACAAGAAGAGAATCGCAAAACATATTCGAGAAAGGCATCAAAAAAACAACACAATATAAAATGAATTTCCAAGAAGACCTCTCCAAATTCGGTAAAGAACAATTTTTTGTCAGGTGAAATGCGCTTGGAAAGTTCTGCTACTAAAAATATATTTTTGAATATTGAGGCATATCAAAGATAACGTCTTTAGCAATGTAGTAGATTCCAGCTTCAAAGTAATTTTATTCATATTTATCGCATTTTGGCATGAATCTGCAATTTAGTTTTCCTAGTTGCGCTTGGAAATTTGCAACTAAAAAAGGCACATCATTCCTACAATATCCTAATCAAGCATTTCAACTGATTGATGAAATATGCATAATTATTCTTGCTACTTCGCATAACATTTTAACTATATTTACTTTGAATCCAATCCATACAGAAACTTGCGAGAAAAAAATCAACAAGAAATAAAATTGAGTGATTGGATTAAGGGCATAGAGCATGAACAACATTATATTAACAATTGTGATGCTAAAGTTTCATTTGGTAGTTGTGGGCAGTGTTAAGTTGTACAAAATAATCTACTCTCACAGCGATGGATGACGTGCTCCAAAAAAATTTTTGCATGATGGAGCTTCTATCATTATTGCTTGGTTCCCAAAAAAAAAAAACAAAAGAGCAAAACACTAACCAACCATACATCATCATAGACTATAGCTGTGGACCTCTCGAAATTTACAAGATCTGAATGTACTATAGCAGTTTGTGCGGACAGGAGAAAACTTAGGATAAGGTATTGATCAGAATTTACAGGATAAGATGTTGATCAGAACCTGCACACTGGAGAATTGCAAAAATGTTGCAAAGGATCTTATCACCGGAAAAGATGAACAAGAGTCGGCGGCGTGCTTGGTACCGGATCTGCCAGAGATCGAGAAGACTTAGGAGGAGAGATCGTCCGGAGATAGAGACGACAAATTGAGCAGCCGTGGAGGATATGTCGGGCGGAAAAGATCGACGGCGTTGGCCTACGAGCAGCCGTGGATGCCAGAGAAGAAGCACGCGCTGCGGCTAGGGCATGAGAGAAAATCGGGGAAGAGGAAAGAGGCAAAAATCTTGCCTGCGACTATTTTTGGCGATCCGCGATGCCACCACTGTTCCACCGCAGACTTAATTTTTTTTATTTGGCGTTGCTTCTTGTGCCGCAGCGGTGTGCAACACCCTACTGCTTTACCAAACAGAGCCTTACAATCTTCCACAGAGACATCCTTCACTTCACACACTCACATGACGTAGTTGTCCACATCCATCGGGCGCGGTGGAGTAATTCAACTATCCTCCTCATCCCTTGTCAACGTGGACACTTGGAAGGTGTTTTCACTTTGTGGGTTCAAAATCGTAGAGAGACCGTCAAGGTCTTCCTTGAAGAATGTGAAATGCCCTTGCCAACCGTGAACCATGTTGGGAAGGTTGAGAACCCGCATCTTCTTCGATCCAAAGTACACCCGTCCCCTGGCTCTTGCTCGCACATAAAAGAGGTTGCGGAAAACCTCTAAATTAAATTGTATTCGCTTTAAGTTATATGATGAAAGAGGTAATGGACACCACAACATTCGGAGGTAGATGGAAGGGCACTGCTCCAATGTAGTTCAATGTCTCATCCATCTCGAGCAAGAGGGGGAAGGTTCACCCATAGTCAAAGTGATCAAAGGGCCCGACGATCTCATCATTATGCACGATGATCAACCTCTCCTCGCCTGCAGGTAACTACACCAAGTATTGTACATCGAGCGGATGCCACGTTAAAAAGTGGGCAAAGTCCTGGTTGGATATGGTCAGAATATCCGGTAAGTAGGACATGAAGGTGACCTTTCAATCAACTCGTTTCGAAACCATTGCACGTAGCTCCATCATCTGGCTTAGTTCTTCCACGTGGATCATGTAGGTAATGAGCAGAAAACACCCCCTATTTATAGGTGGACCGCTGCACTTAGCCTCAAAAGACGAAGCGCCAATAGTCTTAAGCTCGAGAGGTCACTCCCTTGCAACCACCCCTCCTGAAGTTTTCCTGCAAATCAAAGCATAAAAGAACAAGGCAAGTATCTACATCAAGTAGATGCGACAAACCATTTTTCAAGAGTGCAACCATAACATATGGGCAATAATTTTTTTGAAAGTGATCCTTTTGAGCCCAACCTCGGACTATGTATTGTTTTCAGCAATGCAGAGGTCAAATAACAGTCTTCGTAGTTACATGTTTACTTTTTTTTAGTCCATCTAAACTTTAAAAAGCGTTGGGATTATTGTTCACCTGGATCCTGCGACCTCTGCATGAACCAGACCATTCTATGCCAAAGCAAACCTGAGTACCAGACAGTGCTGGCGGTTACTCCTAGAGTGTGCGCACCCTCAATATCTAAGCCAAGTAGCAAAGCCTTAACCTCGGGAAGCTCGGGCGGACTTTTCGAGTGACCGCTCTAGCTCCTCAATAGCCTTAATAGAGGTGGTTATAGCCTATTGTAATCGTGTGCACTCTCTTTCTCCTACCTGTCTCACACATGTATTCCGACCAGCTCACATTAATTGCACTTGCCCGTTTGGGTAGGCCCTTTTCTTATAAATAGGGGGCTAAGGTACCCAAAAAGGCATGCTGAAATTTGAGTTGGCTCCTCCCTGTTATTACGGTCTCAAGTGCACGTCACTCTCTGTCCCCTCATTTTGGGTTGCCTACTTGTGATAATTTTTCAAATAAGCAATATTACTTCCCACAATACAAGGGTTTTTTCCGTTGCGGGAACATCTGGTGTAGCCGCTTGTGACATTCTCCTCCTCCTCTTATGTTTTCCTCGACTCTTTGTGGCTAGTAGTTGGTTGTTTGTAGTTCCTGATTCCCTCTCTTTAAAGGTCTGTGACCGAGTGTAGAGGTTGGTGACATTTTTGGCCCCAACAGATGTAATGCCCACAAAACTATTATTCTCAATCGAGAAACCAAAATGTGTGTAGACATTGTCTTAAATTTTTTTGATAAATTTGATATCAAAATTCATGGGGTTGACCCATATTTATAGAGAAAAAGGGTTGCATCTAGCGGATCTCCCACTCCTTCCACTTGAGTAGTGGGATGTTACGTGTGATAACTGCCGCACGCACGATCCACACACCCGATTCGCGCGATAACCACAGCTCGCGGATACCCAACCGCCGTGCTCCCGCGCATCGGCTACCCCTCTCCCTCCAAGACGGTGCAAGAGTCCACGACGGCCCACCCATAGCCGCCTGTGCCCGGGCGGCCCCAACCTTGGCCCTTGTAGCGGAGGGGGCCGCAAGTTAGCCGCCCCTCCATGGACAGCCTCGACCTCGACCACCACTAAGGGAGGTGGGGGGCCTCGTCTTGGGCGGCCTCGGCCGCCCCCCCCTATAAAGGGGGAGGGAGAGCCGATTGGCTGCCCCACCGTGGGCGGCCTTGGCCGTTGCCCCCATAAAGGTGGGGGGGGGGGGGTCGTTTGGTTGCCCAGCTGTGGGAGACCTCGGTCGCGGCCCCCCATAAGAGGGTGTCGTCGGTTGGCCGCCCATCTATAGGTGGCCTTGGCTGTGCCCCCCACAAGAGGGGTGCCATCGGTTGGCCGCCCTGCCATGGACGGCCTTGGCCGCGGCCCCCGCGAGAGGGGGGATCCACTGGTAGGACGCCCCGTCACGGGGCTGAAAGTCAATCTAGTGTCAACTACCTTCACCTATGGGGGGGATAGGTGATTTGCTGTCTTTTTGCGGAATTAATAATTAACCTGCACAAGAAACAAGACAAACACAACACAGAAACACACAGACAGTTATAGTGGTTCCCCGATTTGGGTACGTCCACTTTCCCTCTTCGACCTATCTCCCAACAAGGGACGACTCGGTCACTTCACCAACCGGATTGAAATCCAATCCTCACACTATGGAAGAAACCCTTCCACCCAAAGGAGTCACTACTCCTTCACCACGGGTTGCACCAAACCCTTACAATTAGGAATCAAAATTCCCTTACAACAAAATGAAAATAGAATGTATAGAAATACAAACTACGTATGGAGAGCTCGGTGTCCCTCTTCGTTCGATGAAGCGTTCTTGAAGAAGACGAAGAGTCCACGACCGAAGCACTCTCTTGGAGAGGATCTTCCCGAGATCGGCGGCGGCGATGCTTTGTAGATCCAAACTTCTTGACGAAGCTAGTGAGGTCTACCAACGATCTTACTTGGATCGATCATCTCAATCGATTCGGAGGAGAAAGATATTCCCGCTCAACAAATCAAGAGACAAAGGATCTCAAGATAGATACGTGAGACGCTAAGCTTAGCTTCGTTTCTGTCGTCGGGAGATCAGAGAAGATCTGAGATCTGCAATGACGACGATCTTGCGAGCGGCGACGGCGAGCAGTGGAGTTCCGCGATCAGCTAGGTCGACGGCGGCTCGATTTCGTAGATATGAATATACTGTTCTTCTTTTTTTAGGGTTTCAAAATACATGAGTATTTATACCCAAAGATATCCCAAGATAGCCGTTGGGGGACCCACCAGGTCAACCCTACGCACGGGCCGAAACAGCGCGTGACGACAAGGACCGGTTCAGCGAGCAGACATAAAAATACCTAAGGCAAATTCGGCAGGAATTGCTAGTGATTCCCGTCGAAGTCGGCGGGAATCACTTACGATTCCCGTCGATTTTTCCTTGGTAGAATTCCAGTTGGAATTCTGGTCATCCGGAGGGAATCGACGGGAATGCGCGGTGATTCTCGACGAATCGGCGAGAATCACTTGGTGATTCTCGCCGATTCTGCCTTAGCAGAATTCTTGAAGGCGTTGAGTCAGCCGGATGCAGTCGGCGGGAATCGGCTAGTGATTCTCGACGATTCGGCGAGAATCACTAGTGATTCCCGTCGAATCGGCGAGAATCACTTGGTGATTCCCGTCGAATTTTCCTTGGAAGATTTCTTCTTCCTTCCTCTGCACTTGGTCTTTGACCCATCTTTGCTCCTCTTCTGCTCTTGATCTATCTCAGCCAAGTACTTGAAAATAAGTACACTCCAATAGAGAGAGTACACATGAGCCAACACACTGATCTGCTCAACGAGGGATTACGTTGCGCAGACCCGTGTATATTGACCCACTACACCCTGACATTGGTGTGTACCTAGCATGGAATAGCTGCAAGCACATCTTGAAGAAAATCATCAAATACATTATCTATTCACCTTAGCTTGTTCAGGGACTTCTTCAAATCAGGTACATTGTGGATACAATACCTAACAATCTCCCCCTATTTTAAGAAGCCTAAACCCTACAAGCTAAGGTTAATAGAACATATGAGAATGAAAATCATAACCGAAGAATTCAGTTGAGAGTGAGATTCATTACCATTTTCCTGAGAGCATACTTAACGTTGGCAGCCACCTTAGCCTTAGCCGAGAGGGTAATCTCCCTCTTTTCGGCTTCTGCAAATCTGGTACTTCACTTGGAGCCACATGCTCCCCCTCAGATCTTGCATCCATGCTCGAGCTTGAGTTCCTTGCTGATGCTCCCCCTTGATCCAAGAGCCTTGAGCCGTACAGTCTTCACTCTTCATAGTTTAACATGCCGAGTTTAGTTTTGAAGAGACTGAACTTGGCCTCGTTTAGGGGCTTTGTGAAGATATCTGCAACCTGCTTATCCGTGGGGACATAGCAGAGAGATATATCTTTGTTTTCCACATGCTCCCGAATGAAGTGATAGCGCACTTCAATATGCTTCGTTCTGCTATGTGGCACAGGATTGTTCGCAATTGCTATTGCGCTCGAGGAGTCGCAATACATCGGAACCTCTCTGAACTGCAAGTCATAATCCTTGAGCTAATTTCTGATCCATAGAAGTTGTGCGCAACAGCTGCCTGATGAGATGTACTCAAATTCAGCCGTAGAGGTTGCGACATAATTCTGCTTTTTACTGTTCCATGAAATAAGCCTTCTTCCGAGGAATTGGCACGTCCCGAAAGTGCTTTTCCTATCATCCCTGCTTCCTGCAAAGTCATCATCTGAAAAGTCTATCAGCTCGACATCATTGTTTCTTGGGTCCCACAAGCCAAGATTTGGTGTACCTTTAAGGTATCTAAGAATTCGCTTTGTAGTGACATAATGAGATTCCTTAGTGTTCACCTGATATCTGGCACATACGCATGTGGAGAACATAATATACGGTCTACTAGCAGTAAGGTAGAGCAGGGATCCGATTATGCTTCTGTATTTTGTTTCATCAAAAGGTTTCCCTTTCTCATCCTTGTCCAGAGACACAGTGGATCCCATTGGAGTCCTCATAGAGGTTGCATTCTTCATTTCGAATTTCTTGAGGAGTTCATTTGTGAACTTCGTCTTAGAGATGAAAATTCCATCCTCAGACTGTTTCACTTGAAGTCCTAAGAAATACTTTAGCTCTCCCATGCTGCTCATTTCAAACTTTCCTTGCATAAGTTTAGAAAACTTTTTGCAAAGATTGTTGTCCGTAGAGCCGAAAATTATGTCATCGACATAGATTTGCACCAGCAATATCTTGCCTTTGACTTCCCTAAGAAACAATGTCTTATCTATTTTTCCTCTCGAGAACTTGTTCTCAAGAAGGAAACTAGACAGAGTCTCATACTAAGCTCGAGGAGCTTGTTTCAAGCCATATAACGCTTTATTAAGAAAATAAACATGATTAGGAAATGTAGGATTAACAAAACCTGGGGGTTGCGCGACATATACTTCCTCTTTCAATTTTCCATTGAGGAATGCAGATTTCACGTCCATCTGATAGACAGTGAAACCTTTGTGCGAAGCATATGCCAGGAACAATCTGATCGCCTCGAGCCTTACAACTGGTGCAAAGGTCTGGTCGAAGTCAATCCCCTCCTCCTGTCTATAACCTTGAGCCACCAGCCTGGCCTTATTCTTTATGATGACACCGTGTTCATCCAGTTTGTTTCTGAAGATCCACTTGGTGCCGATCACATTCTGGTTCTTTGGTCTAGGAATAAGCGTCCAGACGTTGCATCGTTCGAATTGATGCTGTTCATCTTACATGGCCAGTATCTATGCTGCATCTTTGTTTGCTTCGTCGAACTTCTTTGGCTCAACCTGTGACAGGAAACTAAGGTGCAAAATCTCGTTAATTGTACCTATTCGAGTTCTGACACCGTCACGAGGATCTCCGATGATCTGATCTCTAGGATGATCCCTCACGTGTCGGAGCTCTAGGAGTCTGGCATCTGGAGATCTGACATCTTCTCGGGCTCCTTCTTCTAGGAGATTTTCTCCATCCTGATCGTCAACTTCTCCAGTTGGCGTTGAGGTGGAAACCTTGACGTACTTGGGAGTTACATCCTTAGCAGTCTCACCGAGACTTAGCTGTTCAAGTCTTGCACCTACATCTTCAATAATGCCACTGGAAGAATTACTGTTAAGCAAGCTTCCTTCATCAAATACAACATTAATGGATTCCTCTACCACTAGGGTTTTCTTATTAAAAACCCTATATGCCCGACTTTGGCTACTATAGACCATGAATATGCCTTCGAAGCATTTTCACTAAATTTAGTACGCGGGTACTTCCCGTTATTGAGTACATAGCATCTACAGCCGAAGATCCTTAAATAGGACATGGTTGGTTTCCTGCCTTTCAGTAGCTCATAAGGCGTCTTACGATGATTCTTGTTGATCAATGCTCGGTTTTGTACATGACAAGCCGTATTGACAGCCTCTGCCTAGAAGTATTCTGGGAGAGAAGCGTCATTCAACATTGTCGTGCAAGCTTCAATGAGCATTCTATTTCTCCTCTCCACAACTCCATTTTACTGAGGAGTACGCGGGGATGAAAACTCATGAAAGATACCATGTTCTTCACAAAATTCTGTCATAGCCCCATATTCGAATTCTGTTCCATGGTCACTTCTGATTTTGACCACTGAGCAGTTAAGTTCGTTCTGAATTTGCTTGACAAAGCTAGTGAAGATGTCAAACGTATCTGACTTTCGTTTTAAGAAGAACACCCATGTAAATCGAGAGTTATCATCAACAATCACTAGCGTATATGACTTGCCTCCCAAGCTATGAACTTGCACTGGACCAAACAAGTCCATATGCAGAAGATAAAGACATCTGGAAGAGTCTTTATCTGCAATGCCCTTGAAGGTAGTCTGAGTCTTTTTGCCCTTATGGCACGCAAGACAGGGGCTATCTTTGATGCACTTAATAATGGGAGCATCCCTTACTAAATTTTTAGAAAACAACATATTAATAGTCTTGAAATTAATATGTGCCAATCTCTTGTGTCATTGTTCACAAAGAGATGCACTGCCTTTTACTACTAGCCACACAGGGGTAGAAGAATCTATGCTAAGAAAATCTAAACAAAATATATTTTTGCTCCTAATGCCAGTTAATACCGTCTCCGAAGAGGCACACGATATTATCAAGCATTTATCCTTGCAGAACTTAACGCCATAACCTTTATCACACAACTGACTTACACTGATCAGGTTATGATTTAACCCTTCAACATAGGCCACGTCGGTGATAGAGATTATACCGTTGGAAATCATACTGTAACCTTTGGTGACGCCTCGATCTGATCCTCCAAAGATGACTTTGGGTCTATTTTCGACTGGAGAGTAATCACGCAGCAGGCTTCTTGTCCCGGTCATATGCCGGGAACATCCACTGTCCAAGTACCAGATAGGAGTTTTTGTGGCCTTTGGACATACCTGCAAAACAGAATCAGTTTCCCTTATGAACCCAATTGAACTTGGGTCCTAGATTCCTTGTTAGCATACTCCCCCTCGGGTGGTTAACGTTATGAGTGGTCGGCCTCGCATTGCTAACATGAGGAGTCTCGTTGAATCTTGGATTAAACTAGCAATCCACGGCAAAGTGACCAACTTTGCCACAATACCAACAGTAAAACCTGTTGTACCGCTTCCTAGGCTCCAGCTTCACCCTGGGAACGGTTGGTCCAGTTGGGGCCTTGGATCTGGAGGTAGAGGCATCATGATGACAACAATTACATGATTTCTTCACTTCCTGTTCCTTCAGTATAACAGGCTCGGCTTTTGGTGCCTGCTTCCTATTATGGCCGCTAGAGAAGTGGCCATAATTTTCCACTTGGATTTCCTCATAAGGTGCCTTGAAGACACTCTCGCCGTAGTTGCGGGGGAAGGCCCAACCATCATAACGGCTTTTGGGCTTTTCAACCGAGGGCCGGAAGAAGTGGCAATAGGTTTACTCAAAGTCCCGTTCATTGCAGGGAAAGCCAGGCTTCCTGAATTTAACAGGGTTGAGTGGGGCCTTTCCCTTTTCTGCAGCAGAGGCCTTCTTAGCAGCCTTATTTTTCCTCTGCTTTCTGTTTCTCCTGGATGATTTACCAGACACACCCACATGCCCCAAGCCAGCCCCCTTAGCCTGAGCAGAGAAGGTATCAACCAGTGGAAGAACAATCTTTGGCATAGAGAAGCTTTTGACAATCTTCCTTTCTGCCGTAAGTTGTTCTTCCAACTTGTTGACTTCTTCCTGTTTAAGGTCAAGGAGCCTTAGAGACTCTGAGTGCTCAGAAGTCAGGCCCAGGTGTTCCTATCGGAGAGATATCAAGCTAGTGATCTCTTCTCTTAGAGACACACCCTCAGCCGTAAGGAATTTGATTTCCTTTTTCTGAGCCCTCAACCTCTTACGACATTCCTCAAAGGTATTGAGCAGAAGCTCATACTTTTCGAGGAGCTCAGCTTCACGGGCAGATGGGCTGTCCTCGAGATCATCATTAGGAGACTCATAGTCAGAGTCAGAGAGGGGGGTACGAGCTTTTACCTTCCTAGTAAATTGGGGGCAGTCTCCTTCTGAGTCAGAGCGACCCACTGGCCCGAAGTAGGCTTCATCATCATCACTGGAGTCTAAGGAATCAGACTCACTCAGTGTCTTTGGCTTTTTGGCTATGTAGCTCCTCTCCTTCTTCTTATCTCTAGAGGACTTGTGCTCCTCTCCCTTCCCCTTATCTCTCTTGCCTTGGTGGCAGTCAGCAATGACGTGACCTGGCTTATTACATCCAAAGCAAATAATGTCATTAGAGCGATGTTTGTTCTGTTTGGATTCATACCTGTCAAAAGAATAATTCTTCTTATGATGTCTGGAGGAGGAGCCGTCTCTTTTTCTTTGATTCCTCAACTTGAGGAACTTCTTGAACTCTCGATTGATGATGGAGAAGTCTTCTTCAGATAGCTCTGAGCCGGAAGAGCATGGCTCAGATTCTTCTTCCTCATCCATTTTTCGAGAGCGGGATGAGGCTGCACCCTTGCCTTTCCTTTAGTGATTGGCTTTTAGGGCCACAGTCTTCTCTCTGGCAGCGGCTTTATCGGCTTCTTCTTCAGCTTTTATGGTGTTCAGCTGAAGCTCATAGGACAGAAGTTTCACAAACAGAATTTGGGGATCTGTTTCTGCCAGCCTGCCAAATTCTCTGATGGCGCAGATATTGGTGTCCCATTCCTTAGTAAGGGATCTAAGGAACTTGTCATTTAGTTCACCGTCGGTGAACACTCTGCCATAGCCCTTCGGGGCATTGACGATCTTCAGGAAGTTCTCGAATGTCACTCTGATTTCTTCCTTGGGACCTTGCCTGAAGGCCTCGTACTTCTGGTTCAGAAGGGATCTTCGATCATCCCTTACTTCATCAGTGCCTTCCATCAAGATGATTAGGCAGTGCCAAATGTCCTTGGCAGTCCTGCAGTTGCAGAAAACCTGTATCATGGAATCATCGACGGCGCTTACCAGAATGTTCTGAGCTTTCTTGTCGAGTCTAACAAGCACCATCTCATCCTTATCCATTTCCGAAAGTTTCTTGGGCACTTTCTTGGTTGGATCAATGGTGGAGGCCTTAGTGGGAATATAAGGTCCCTCCTCCACTACCATGAAGAGTCGTGGGTCGACTGCTTCCATGTAGTACCTGATCCTTTCCTTCCAGATATGAAAGTTCAGCTTGGTGCACACTGGGATCTTCCCTGAATACTTGAGTCCTTCCATTTCAGAGAGCTTCTTTCTTCTTGACACTAGATGCGGGAACTTACTCAAGGTGTTAACCTTATTGACGAGCAACCTCTTTCTGATACCACTTGAAAGTCAATCTAGTGTCAACTACCTTCACCTATGGGGGGGATAGGTGATTTGCTGTCTTTTTGCGGAATTAATAATTAACCTGCACAAGAAACAAGACAAGCACAACAAAGAAACACACATGCAGTTATAGTGGTTCCCCGATTTGGGTACGTCCACTTTCCCTCTTCGACCTATCTCCCAATAAGGGACGACTCGGTCACTTCACCAACGGGATTGAAATCCAATCCTCACACTATGGAAGAAACCCTTCCACCCAAAGGAATCACTACTCCTTCACCACGGGTTGCACCCAACCCTTACAACTAGGAATCAAAATTACCTTACAACAAAATGAAAATAGAATGTATAGAAATACAAACTACCTATGGAGAACTCGGTGTCCCTCTTCGTTCGATGAAGCGTTCTTGAAGAAGACGAAGAGTCCACGACCGAAGCACTCTCTTGGAGAGGATCTTCCCGAGATCGGCGGCGACAAAGGATTGCGGCGGCGATGCTTCTTAGATCCAAACTTCTTGACGAAGCTAGCGAGGTCTACCAACGATCATACTTGGATCGATCGTCTCAATCGATTCGGAGGGGAAAGATATTCCCGCTCAACAAATCAAGAGACAAATGATCTTAAGATAGATATGTGAGACGCTAAGCTTAGCTTCGTTTCTATCGTCGGGAGATCAGAGAAGATCTGAGATCTGCAATGACAACGATCTTGCGAGCGGCGACGGTGAGTAGTGGAGTTCCGCGATCAGCTAGGTCGACGGCGGCTCGATTTCGTATATATGAATATACTGTTCTTCTTTTTTCTTAGGGTTTCAAAATACATGAGTATTTATACCCAAAGACATCCCAAGATAGCCGTTGGGGGACCCACTAGGTCAACCCTACGCACGGGCCGGAACAACGCGTGACGACCAGGACCGGTTCAGCGAGCAGACATAAAAATACCTAAGGCAAATTCGGCGGGAATCGCTGGTGATTCCCATCGAAGTCGGTGGGAATCACTTACGATTCCTGACAAATTTTCCTTGGTAGAATTCCAGTTGGAATTCTGGTCATCCGGAGGGAATCGACGGGAATGCGCGGTGATTCTCGACAAAACAGCGAGAATCACTTGGTGATTCCCTCCGATTCTGCCTTAGTAGAATTCTTGAAGGCATTGAGTCAGCCGGATGCAGTCGGCGGGAATCGGCAAGTGATTCTCGACGATTCAGCGAGAATCACTAGTGATTTCCGTCGAATCGGCGAGAATCACTTGGTGATTCCCGTCGAATTTTCCTTGGAAGATTTCTTCTTCCTTCCTCTGCACTTGGTCTTTGACCCATCTTTGCTCCTCTTCTGCCCTTGATCTATCTCAGCCCTATACTTGAAAATAAGTACACTTCAATAGAGAGAGTACACATGAGCCAACACACTGATCTGTTCAACGAGGGATTATGTTGCGCAGACCCGTGTATATTGACCCACTGCACCCTGACATTGGTGTGTACTTAGCATGGAATAGCTGCAAGCATATCTTGAAGAAAATCATCAAATACATTATTTATTCACCTTAGCTTGTTCAGAGACTTCTTTAAATCAGGTACATTGTGGATACAATACCCAACAGGGGTGGCCCTGGTCATGGCCTCCACGGCCAATGGGAGGCCGAACCTTGGACGCCCGGGCCAAGGGTTTCTCGCAAACGGCCCCTCTAGGTTGGTCGCCCCTCTCGGTCGTTTGTCGCGGTGGATGGGGGGGGCAGCCTCCGCTCGTTCCTTCAAGTCCTATGGGCGAGCATTTTTCCGACCCAAGGGTATGATCATCTTTTCTCAAAATTGGCGATCTTTGTTCCTGGATCCGGGTGTTTCTATTGGTCCGTCCAGTAGTTACTGGATGAAATTATCAGACCGCCCCCGTAGGCGTCGAGAAATAGACCCCCTTTTCTCTTCATTTGGATATTTCTTCAGTTCACTAACTCCGACCTCTCTTGTCTCTCTCTCTGCACTTTCTCTCACTCTCTTCTCTTTAACATGTTCGCCCGCAAATAATTTGGACGATCATTACTTAGGCGAACGAAGTTCGTTTGATCCAAGACAAGGGTTCGGGAGCAAGCAATTTTACTGTCGTCGATGAAGTCCCTGTTGTGTGCAAGTTGTAGGAATGAGAGGCAAGTAGTCAAGCGGCCACTGGAGCTAATTCCGGAAGGAGTGCGAAGAGCCTGGAGGCATTCTGAGATCCCTCGATGCTCAGAACTCTCCACATTTCTCCCAACTCTACAAAGTGTAACAGGGAGCGGCGTGCCTCCCTCACCTCCAACAGAACAACTTTGTAACAAACTCTGAAGTAGTGGAAGTTAGGTCGACAGGGAATCGACCGCGTGGTTTTTCCCCCCGATTACTGGTTTTCTACGTAATCAAACCTCTCTCGAACCTATCTGAGAACATCTGTCAGGGAATCGACCGCGTGGTCTTGCAGGCTAGGATGGTTCAAGGGAACCGGTCTACCAGCAGCCCGGAGCAAACCACAACAGCTTGACGTCGTGTGTGGAAAGAGCACAGGGCCAACCACCGCCAATAAGATCGTTGTGAGAATCAGCCCCCCAGACCATACCAAGAGTACATGCCACTCAACACCTCATGCACCAACGTGCTCTACGCCATCTGAGATGACCCAACACTTTGAAGGATGCGAGAGGCTCTGGTAGGCAAGGGAGACCGGGTAAAGTACTGAGTATTCCTCAGTAGAAGATTGCCCAACAGTCATTTTTTGAGGATTGGACATAGGAAATACTAAAGGTTATGATAAGATCTCTAGTGACATAATCACTATCACAGGGCAGCTTATGTAGAAGGATTGCATCACAATCTAATTAACATAAGTAAACTATGATCTTGGCTATGTAATTGTATTCCACAAGGATGACCTTATGGCTGAAAATTGAGCATCCCTCTGTGTACAATGGCATAATAGACTTACTCAAATTAACTATAAGCCAATCAATAAGCTCTTGTCAAAAAACTTGGTTTGAGCATGCCCCAAGTAGAAATGTGTTCAAAAAATCCCTTATCATGCATGCTAAATGGGCAAGCAAAAAAAGGCTTCATTCAAACCAATTGGGATTAAGGATTTTACTATATGTTTACACTTGTTGGACATGGATCTGTTTGGTTTTATGTCAATTCACAGCTTAGGAGGAAAAGTTTATACTTTTATAATTATTGATGGTTTCTCTAGGTTTATATGAGTGTTCTTTCTTAAACAAAAGTCCAACTAGCCTAAAAAGCACGAAAGGGGTTTTCGGGAAGTAAACACCAAAGAGCCTAGCCCAACCGGCTCACAGGCACAGAAGGGGTCTTTGGGAAGAAAGCACCAAAAAACCCAGCCCAACCGGCCAAAGTCTATCTGTCAGCTTCAGTCGGTGGGACGATTAGTAAGCCCGAAGACCTGCCACAAGTAATCCTCAACTCGGGATTAATCAATAATTGTGCATTAACATACACTCTTGTAGTCCTGCAATACCAACAAGCCAAGAAGCTCCCAAGAACATCCAACCGCATCCTCACACAATACCGCCATGGATATAACATGTCCTATCATCACCAATAAGTCCTCAAACAAGTGATTAGTTCAGTGGTTTAGACAACCCAAATCTCCTGAATATTTCTTCCCTGTGTCATGATTAATATCTTGAGCGTTAACACTAAATTTCGACTCCTTCAAATCATCATGACAACCATTCACTGCCAAATAATTTATAACATACTATTGGCAGTTCTCATCAAGTATATATATATATATATATATATATATATATATATATATCAAAATTATGAAAATAAATAGGGAAGTCCATATTGTCATCAAACAATTATCTATAAATATTAGAGAAATTCATGAGTTATTGAAATTTGCACATTTATAACACAACTTACGGAAACTAGATTTCTCAAAGCTATAGACCTCCAAACATCAAGTTTAACCCCATATCGGAAAGGTACTTCCGAGGCCTATAACTTTCCTGTGAAGTCCTAGGTCCAGAACAAAGTATATCATCCCTGAAATTGGGTTTGAACCCAGCAACGCAGATCTGGACAGATTCTGTCCAATAAATACAGCTTAATTATTTTTAGAGCAACAAATTTGAATTCACTTTTAGGGAGCTATAGAGCTCCCCCGAAATTGTGCAACAACTCATTGGAAAGTTCTTTCCAAGGGCTACAACTTTCATGGTGAGCCCGAGGCTTGAATCAGACTTGATCATGCCAAAAAATAGGCTTGAACTCCATCACAACACACACAAAAGATTTATGTCTAAGTGTTTGAATTAATTTCCTGCATGAATCTTAAAGACAGATGAGTGTACAGTTCATCTTCTTACTTCAGCCAACATACATGAGGGCTTTAGCTTCTCACCTCCTTTTCTCCCTCAATATACAACCGTTCTTCACGAAATCAAGTTTGTCGCCTTCATATTGAAGAAAGGAAGTGATTGAAGATAATTTTGTGGCAATCGACGTCCTAGAACGAAAATTCTAGCGTGGCCTTCTCCTAGGAAACTCCATTAAACTGCCAATGTAAAACTCTCTTGAGCCAACATCTCTCCTAATTTCGGATCTAAAGATCTAACACCAAGGGAGATGGTAGGAATCTCGCCAAATTTTCGTCCATGGATCACGTTCTCCTTCTTGGCGGTATAGCGACGTTTGGCTCCTGGCGTACTGTTCCGTTCTTTTGTTCTTTCAGGGAGGAGCAACTTGTCGATGAAGAAGAATTCTTTCCTGATTATAAAGTTCGGCTGGGTTGACCAAGAATTAATGGCCTCATGCCTTTGAATGACTACCACGACATGTGTCACTCTCCTATTGGACCATACTTGGTTATAATATAAAAATAAGACTTTTAAAAGACTTATCCGTCATTTTGTATGAGTCTCGACATATATGGATTTCCCATACCTCTTCTCCAGGCCGTGAATAATAAAGATAGCAAGTATGAAATTTTGCCAAGTTCATTCGTCGTGTACTCTCAACGATTCGTCGAGATCATTCGACGGATTCATCGAGACAACAAGAAGAGTTCGTTGAGTCCTTTCGATCTGTACGAGCTCTTTCGACGATTCGTCAAGTCCTTTCAATGAGTTCATCGAGTCCTTTCTACAAGTTTGTCGAGTTCTTTCGACGAGTTCGTCGAGTCTTTTTGACGAGTTCGTCAAGTCCTTTAGATGAGTTGGATGAGTATTTTTGACGAGTTCGACGGGTCAGTAATCAAGACAGGACGAATGAATTCCTCCAAGTCCATTCGTGGAGTACTCTCGACAATTCGTCGAGATCATTCGACAGATTTTGTCGAGACAACAAGAAGGGTTCATCGAGTCCATTCGACGATTCATCGAGTCCTTTCGACGATTCGTCGAGTCCTTTCAACGATTCATCGAGTCCTTTCAAGGAGTTCGTCGAGTGCTTTCGACGAGTTCGTCGAGTCCTTTCGATGAGTTCATCGAGTCTACTTAGGATTTCTCTCATTCCGTATGGGCCTACCAGTCACTCAAGGCGACAAAAAACACGCACGAGGGGTCTAGTTCAAAATGGGACATTACAAGTCAGATATCTTTGACTCTTTCACTAGCTTTCTCAGACAGATACAAAATGAATTGAACTGCTCTATGGTCAAAATTACAAGTGGCCATGGAATAGAATTTTAGTTTGGTGTCATGATAGAGTTTTGTGCAAACCTAAGTATCTTTCATGAGTTTTCTTCTCCTCGTACTCCACAGCAAAATGGAGTTACCTAGAGAAAGTCTAGAACACTCATTGAGTCAAGTACCTGAAAGTTATTCTTAAAGGTTAGCTAGTCACTTAGAGGGGGGGGGGTGAATAGGTCTTTGAAATTACTTAAGCCTTTTTACTGATTATAAGTTTGGTGATCTAGAGCTTGTCCTAATTACCTGCACTACAAGAAGGAAACAAACAATACAGCAAGCACACAAGTATTTATAGTGGTTCCCCAATTGAGTACATCCACTTTTCCTCTCACCTATCACACGGATTTTTTGCACTAGGCACAAAATCCACAATTATGCTCCTCAGAGCTTACACCTCAGGCCCCCAGCCTTACACGCAGATTCTTTTCAGAATCCAATCTCAGAACCTTACGGGTTCCTACCTCAGAGCCCTATAGTGCTCCTACAGCTCAGTGGTCCACTGACCACCTACCTCAGCCTTATTTCTAAGTCCTACATCTCAGGCTTCTCAACCCTACAACTTCAGACACACAGCCCTACTCTCAGAGTGCTGCAACACTCCTACAACTCAGTACCTTTCCAAGTACCTATCTCAGTGCCCTTCCAGGCACCTACAGATCGGCCTCCTCCAAGGCCTACAACTCAGTGATACACTTGTCACCTATAGATCAGTGACTTACAAGTCACGTACCTCAGGCACTAGGCCCTACACACAGGCTGGGAGGATAGCCCCACCTCAGATCCACACTTGGATCATACCTCAGAGAGCAGCACTCTCCTACCTCAAGAACTTAAGCCCTGCAACTTAGATCCACACTTGGATCCTACCTCAGTACCCCAGCAGGGCACCTACCACAGTGACTAATTAGTCACCTACCATTCAGGAACAAAGTGCCCTACACTTAGATTCAGATAAACTAAATTCTACAGGAAATAGTCAAGTAAAATTGTAATACTAACTCAGAGATAAATCTCCGAGTCTAACTTGCTGGACTGAGCAGATATCAGTCCAGCCACTTGCTGTAGAAGGGATGAGTCTTCTTCTATAACCAACTTCTTCTTTGCTACATAGGTGACCTCTATCTGCTGTTTAAGGCTTTCACCCCTTCACACAGCTATCGTTTCTTGCTAATAGATTGAATTAGCGAACTTGTTCTTCAAGGAACAATCCTGCTGAAATGGAAGAAGCTTCAGTTATCTTTGCCTTCTAGCTTTCACTGCTGAACTTTGATTTCAAGCTTTTCGAAGAAGATGAAGTCCAGTCGTCTCTTTTTCCTTTTCTACTTTCGTTCTTGTTTTTCGTTAACCCTAATCTTCTTTTCTTCTCTTCCTTTTATATCTGTTGATTTGAATCAACGAAATAATTTGAATGTGGGCTCAGTCAAGTATGGTGAGCGCCGCCTCCCTCAAAAGAAGACAAACAGTAGCTTCCGGTGCTACTGTAGCTTTCCTGCAATGGCATGAAGTATTTGGACTGGGCTCGACAATCGTCGATCTGAGATCGACGAACTCTGTGCCGAGCTCGACGAACTTCAGAATCTTAAACTTTAACTTGAGCTTGACGAAAGGCGGGCTCAGGTCGATGAACTCTGAATCTTCAACCTTTAACCTGAGCTCGAAGATTTTTGAGCTGAGCTCGACGAATGCTGAATCTTCAACCTTCAAATTGAGCTCGATGAAAGACGGGCTCGAGTCGATGAACTCTGAATCTTCAAGCTTCAACTTGAGCTCGGCAATCAGTGAGCTGAGCTCGACGAACTCTGAATCTTCAACTTTAACTTGAGCTCGACGATCTGTGAGCTGAGCTCGACGAATTCCACTTTCTGGACTTAGAAAATTTCTACTGGCTTTGTCTCAGTGGTTCCTTCTCAACTATCTCAGCGGTTTCTTCTTCACAGCTTAGACACTTCTGTCTCAGCGGTTTATCAACTGTCTCAGCGGTTTCTTCTTCACAGCTGAGACAGTCTTCTGTCTTAGCAGTTATTTCTTCACAGCCGAGACTATCTTCTGTCTTAGAAGTTTAGTTGAGACCAACACTTCTCTCAATGATGTGTGTTGAGCTTCTCAACTATCTTAGCGATTCTGCTGAGATATTCTTCTCAGCTGTCTCAGCGGTCTCAGCGGTTATTCCTTAGTCAAATTTTCTGACTTCCAGCTTCCTTTTCCTGTTCACCTGTCCAATCAAGGAAAACTTGCATGCAATAACTCAAGCATACATTAAATACATTATATGTGTAAGTCATTGACCAGTTTGACTTCTTTCAAATCTGGAACATTGGGGTCAATGGACCCAACAGTATCATAATGTTGAATGACTCTTTATTACCAGAGTACTTCTGGGCTGAAGCAGTCAATACATCTGATCACAGGCAAAATAGAGCCTTAATCAACAAGAATCATCGTAAAACACTTTATGAACTTCTGAAAGGTAGAAAACTGACTGTGTCCTACTTTGGAATTTTTGGAAGCAAATGCTTTGCGCTTAATAATGAGAAGTATCACAAAATCAAGTTTAGTGAAAAATGTGTTGAAGTTACTTTTGTAGGGTATAGTAGTCATAGTAAGGCATATATGATTTTTAATAAGAAAATCCTAGTTGTAGAAGAGTCTATTAATGTTGTATTTGATTAGACGAGTATGCTTCATAGAAGCTCTTCTGGTGTTTTTATTGAAGATGCAGGTTCAATGCAAGAGAGCTAAGCTTAGAAGAAGCGATCAAAGAAGATCTCTCAAGTTCCATTAAAGTCAATACTCCAAACTTGTTTGAAGATGAGGAGCATCAAGATGAAGAATATGCACCAGAAGAAGCAGAACCTTCTAGTGGCACTACAAGGAATCTAGTGATCAGATATTCAAGAGATCACCCCATTGATCTGATCATTGGAGATCCTAGCGAAGGAGTTAAAATAAGAAGAGGTACATCTAACAAAGTCTTGTATTTGAGTTTTCTTTCCCAGATTGAGCTGAAGAAGTTTGAAGAAGTAAATAAGGATGCTTCATGGATTATTGCAATGTAAGAAGAGCTCAATCTATTTGAAAGGTGCAAGGTGTGAGAGCTAGTACTAAGGCTCAAATGTAAAATGTTAAAGGGACGAAATGGGTCTTCAAAAACAAGCTGGCTGGTAGCTCAAGGTTACCGACAAGAAGAAGGAATTGACTTCGATCAAACTTTTATTCTGGTGGCCAGAATTGAAGCAATCAGATTGTTCCTAGCGCATGCTGCACATAAAGTGTTTAAAGTATACCAAATGGATGTGAAATCAGCCTTCCTCAATGGTAATTTAAAAGAGGAAGTGTATATGGAACAATACCTAGGTTTTGTCATTCCAACTTTTCTTAATCATGTCTATTTCCTAAATAAAGCTTTATATGGTTTAAAACAAGCTCCTAGATCTTGGTATGAGATCTTATCTAGTTTTCTTCTTTAAAACAATTTTTCAAGTGTAAGGATAGATAAGACCTTATTTTTTAGGAAAGTAAAAGACAAGATTCTGCTAGTACAAATATATGTCGATTATATTATAATTATATCTATAGACGACAACCTTTGCAAAAATTTTCTAACTTGATACAAGGAAATTTTAAAATGAGCTGTATGGGTGAGCTGAAGTATTTCTTAGGGCTTCAAGTGAAGCAATCTGAAGATGAAATTTTCATCTCTCAGACGAAGTTCACCAAGGAGTTACTTAAGAAATTCAAAATGAAGAATGCAGCTTCTATGAGGAATCTAATGGGTTAAACTATATCTTTGGACAAGGATGAGAAAGGGAAACCTTTTGATAAAATCAAATATAGAAGCTTAATTGGATCCATGCTCTACCTTACTGTTAGTAGATCAGATATAATATTTTCAACATGCGTCTGTGCTATATTCCAGGTGAACTCTAAGGAATTTCATTATGCTGCTGCAAAGAGGATTTTGAGATACTTTAAAGGCACACCAAATCTTAGATTTTGGTACCCAAGAAGTAATGACTGTGTGCTGATTGGTTTTTCAGATACTGACTTTGTAGGAAGCAGGGATGATAAGAAAAGTACTTCCGAAATGTGATAATTTATTGGAATGAGGCTTATCTCATGAAGTAGCAAGAAGCAAAATTGTGTGACTCTTTCAACTACTGAGTTGGAGTACATTTATGCATGCAGTTGTTGCGCATAACTTATATGGATAAGGAATCAACTTAATGACTACAACATGAAGTTAAAGGAGATTCCAATGTTCTGCGACTCATCCAATGTTATAGCAATTGCTAACAATCCAATCTCTCATAGCCGAACAAGGCATATCGAGATATGCTATCACTTCATCCGAGAGCATGTGGAGAACAAGGACATCAATCTTTGCTATGTATCAATAGACAAGCAGGTTGCAGATATTTTCATGAAGTCTCTTGATGAAGCTAAGTTCATATTCTTCAAAATGGAACGTGGAATGTTCAACAAGGAATCATGAAGCGCTGAAGAAATTTGAAGAAATCTGTCTAAGTGAAGAAATTCTCTTCCAATTCTAACGCAAGTACTTACGAAATAAATCAGAAGAACTCAAGTGCTTTCGATGAATCGACAAGACATCTCGACGAATCAACTAGACATCACGAGTCATCTCGACGAATTTCATGAGCACTCACGTAAGCTTTTGACAATTGTACTTATCCAGATTTTCTTTATTATTAGATCTGAAGAATCTTTATCGAATATTCAAAGGTAATCTTCAAGTTAGAGGAGTGCTCGTTAGGTCAGGGTTTGCCAGTTTCACAACATCATTCTTCCATTGGAAACTGCCGGACATTCGTTCATTTTAGAGAAAGAGTGTCGTGTTCTTGACAAAGAGGCTCTAGAATTCTTTAGGAATGCCGAGCTTAAGCACGAAGGTTCTCTCATCAAAAGTAGTGTTCAAAATTTTGAGGTTAGAATGAAGCCGAAGTTTCTAAAACAATTTTTGTGGATGCCGAAGGTAATGGAAGACGTTGAACTATCTGATGAAGACTACAATCGAGTCTTATCATTTTGTAATTTAAAGAAGAAAGTTACTACAATTCGAAGGAAGGAGATGAATGATGAAGGAAAATTGTTAACAGACATTCTCTGTAAAGTGTTTCTATGCAAGACCGGTTCTCATGACTATGTTTCAGGAGACATGTTTAGGTTGATGACAACAATTATCTACAAGAAGAGAGTGAACTGGGGAATCATTTTATTTGACAGAATCAAGGCCAGTCTAATTGCACCAAATTTTGGAAGGATTATTTATCTATACCTTAATCATCAAGATAGAAATCAGTTCGACATGTCTACTAGTATGCCTATTCATCATCTCAAGAAGATAAACTCAATTTTTGTTAGATGGGAAAGGAGAATTCCCAGGCAAGGTGTAGAGAGGGAAGTGGGTGAATGTTCTGGTATGCAGGATAGACCTAACCCTGCATCCGTGGAGAAGGATGTGCCTCCCCCCTTAAAGAACCTAAGAATGTTGGTGTAGTTGCTGAGGGAGAGAATACAAAAGAATTAGCTGAAGAAATTGTTGAAGTGCCTGCTGTTCTAGAAGAAACCCATGCTGGAGAGGCAGTTCCTTTGGTGGAAGAATTTCCAGTTAAGACTACTGCAGAGCCATCTATCCAAGAACCATTGGAACCAAATTTTGAACTTACTCTGGTCAAAGGAAAGAAAATTGTTGTAGAGCCAAATTGTGTGGTGATAAAATTTGCTCAATCTCCAGGGGGAGCTGTATCTAGCAGTTTTGAGACTAACTCTAATAGTTTTGAAGTTCGCAGATCTTAAGGTGAGATTGCCCCTCCATCAGATAATTCTTTGTTATAGTTATTAAAAGCCCTGTTAGCCAAGCAGACGGACCACTTTGATTTTTCCTTGAAACAAGTATTTCGCAAAGTGGGTAAAGTTGAGAAGGATTTAAATGATATTCTAGCCCAAGTCAATAATAATATGGAAAATCTGAAGAAATATTTGACTGAGTGGATGTCCTAAGGTGGTAAAGTTGTTGAACTTTCCATTCAGGGCATCAGTCATGTGTATGGAAAGGTAGTCCATCTGTCTACTGAGAATGATGCTTTGACGCATTCCCATGATTCTATGTATTATATTGATTCTAAGATGGGAGAGTTCAAGGATGTGATTATCCAAACCCTACTTGAAGAAGTCAGAAATGGGGAGGAAAATCTAGAAAATAAGTTGGAATCATTGAAAGAAGGTGTTCAACGTCAGATTCACAGTGTTAATGAATACTATTTTCAAAATACCAAATGACAACATGATGAGTTTTTGGGGGGAGATCGGCCTCAGTTCTCTGGTTCAGTACAATCTTTTGTTGGTTATGCCCCTCCAGATCAGTATATGCAGTTGTCAGATCTTGTTATAGAAGAATCCCTAAGGCCCCGTCAGAAAAGGAGAAGGTCTGGGGGAAGGACCGTCTACAAGCAGATCAGAGCTAGCTCAAAATAAAGATTTTGCTGAGGTTTGAAGTCCAATCTCCAAAGGGATTATTCTGGACACTTTCGATTTAGTTGATCTGTCAAATGAGTATCCAAGGCAATATTACAGCATGAAAGAATGAGACAATCATAGGATTTCCAATGCGAAGAGGAGAATTCATTTTAGAAAGCATAGAAAATCCAATCTTGATGCTCCTCCTCTACCTAAATATTATCCCAAGTCCAATGTCTATTTTGACCATTAAGTAGAAAAGAGGAAGGGGCAATCATAAGACTCTTATTTTTCATGATCTGTTATGATGTGAATGTCATGAATTGACATTAGAAACACTCGTATAAATATTATTGTTTTGTTGATCTCTATCCTTTTCATTATGTCATTTCAATGTTTCTTATATATTTTCTTTTTTGTGCAATTCAACTTAGTATATAGGGTTCAGACTTCTTCAAATGTGGGGAGATTGTTGAGTATTGTATCCACAATATCCCATATTTGAAGAAGTTCCCCTTGAACTAAGTTGAATTGAGTATGTATTTGATGTTGTTTTTAGTTAAGTATGGTGCAGGTCTTAATTATGAAGTACAAACCATTGTCAGGTTACAATGGGTCTCCAAACAAAGTTCTATGCAATGTAATTTCACATTTTATAGAACATCGTGTTGACCCATGTGTAATCTCTCTAATGGTGTACTTCATCTCTAGAATCCTAAAGAATGTTGTTGTTTAGAGTTTCCGAATTTTCTAAGTAATTTTGTTGAGTATGAAAGTGAGGATAGATACAACTCTAGAGGGGGGGGGGGGGGGTGAATAGAGTATTCAAAAATTATGACACCCAACTCAACTCCCTTAAAGTTAATTTGCGGAATGAGTTTATAGATATTTGAAACCCTAGAGCCTAACATAAAGTGAAGTGCACAAGAGAAAGCTAACTGTAATTATAGTTGAGCTTTGGTCCTATCACAGCAACTAGCAATCCTAGTTATTTCTACTCACAGCCACAGTGCAATAAATTAATTAACCAACACAGATGACACAAGAAGTTTATAGTGGTTCCCTCTAAATAGGTACGTCCACTCTTCTACCACCCTGGAAGGAATCCACTACAGGTTTTTGTTCAGGTGCCCTGCCACCAACTGATCTGCTTCAGGTAGATCAAGAAGAACCTTTGAGCTTTTGATCATGAGCTCAAAATCCAACACAGGTTTTTGATCAGGTGCCCTGCCACCAAGGTTCACTTTTGAAGGGAGTAATATCCCTTTATACAAGAGGTTGAGAGAGGGTTAGAGGATCTTCTCTATTGTTAAAACAATATTAGAGAAGCAAGTGGATTGCACAGAGCTAGAAAGCTCTAAGGAATCAAGGCTCCCCCTGGCTTAGTGATATCCAGGAAGAAGTCTTGCTTCAGAGTGCAGGAACTCTTCTGAACTTGTGACAGAGAGCTGTCTTGAAGTTCTTGAAGGAGCAGCTTGAAGAAGACTCTTGATTTGTAATGGATTTTCTTCTTCAACAACTTTTCTTCCTTCTTCTTCTTCTTCTTGAGACTCTGAGTGAATGATCCTGACAGCAGGATGAACTCAGGATTGAAGAAGAGAGAGATGAAGAAGGTCGATCTTCTCAGTTGAAAGTAACAATATCTGAGAGCTGTATCTCTTGTTGTTGAATCTGTATATGAATATCTGTGTTGACTTGTATATGTTTTGTTGTTGTATATCTTTTCTTCTTTCAAAAGAAGCTCTTTATATATGGGCCTTTGTAACGGCTCTAATCTTTGCTTGAATTTTGTCTTCTTCTGAGATCTTCGATCTGGGCTGCAAGTAGCACAAAACAAAACATATCCTGCAGACAGACATGCTATAAAGGGATAACGCTTTCTAAGAAGCTGCAAATCCAATCTGATAAAAGGAGTACTAAAGAAAGTCACATCAGACTAAACTCTTTACGGCCAGAGAAGACTTTTGTGTCTAACGGCTATAAAGGACAGCATGGTAGAATAAAACAAAAAGATATTTCAACTAATAAGACAAGACTTTGTCAGATAAAGCTTGACTTATACACAAAGGATGGGGTAAAAATTGCCTTGAGATGTATGAACAAAATCAATGAAATAATCTTTAATAAAATATGCTAAATAAAATGGAAATAAATCAAAGAACAGAAGGAGTACAAAATTACTAAAGGCAGACAGAAGAACGTCGAACGACCCTCGGCGATCGTCGACCAAACCACAGATATCGTCGACCAAACCACAGAGATCGTCGACCTATCAGAACAGATAGTCAAACGACACAGATAGTCGAACTATCAAAGAAGATAGTCGAGCTATCAAAAAGATAGTCGATCCATCAAACAGATGGTCGAACTATCAACACAGAGCAGATAGTCGAACTATCAAACAGATAGTCGAACTATCAACAACAGAACAGATAGTCAAACTATCAGAGCAAATAGTCGAGCTATCAGATAGTTGAACTATCAAGGCAAATAGTCGAACTATTAAACAAAACAGATAGTCGAACTATCAAACAGATAGTCGAGCTATCAAATAGTTGAACTATCAAGGCAGATAGTCGAACTATCAAACAAAACAGATAGTCTAACTATCAAACAGATCGTAGAGCTATCAGATAGTTGAACTATCCAAGCAGATAGTTGAACTATCAAACAGAACAGATAGTCGACCTATCAAACAGATAGTCGGGCTATAAGATAGTTGAACTATCAAGGCAGATAGTCGAACTATCAAGAAATTTGTCTGGTCAAAAGAAGTCGAGCGGGGTTCGACGATCGACGAGGCAGATACCACAGATCGTCGAGCTAACAAGAGTTGAACTAACTCAGAGATAGACGATCTGCTGACTGACGATAGTCGACCAACTGATAGACGATCGTCTAACAGTTGATAGACGATAGTCGAGCGGCGTTCGACCATAGTCGAACCAAAAAACAACTTAACCAAAATTTCATCTGGAAAAGTGATAACTCTACAACTAAAGCAATCTAACCAAACAACTAACCTTTGACCATAGATAAATCTTGGGTCAAGAAACTAATTGAGAAGACTAAACTCAAATCCAAACTAGGGTACCAACAATCTCCCCCTATTTGAGTTAAGTCTCTCAAAACAAAAATTACAGGAAATAAATATAACTCAGGAAAAGAAACACCTAAGCAACAAATTGCATCAATCAAATAGACAAATAAACATACTGTCAATAAATAAAACTTAAGCAGCATCAGAATCTGGTTTAGATACAGAAGAACTAGGAAGAAAAGAAATTTTTCTGAAAGGATCTAGAGCTTCCTTCTTTGATATCTTTAAATCTTGTTCTCCAATAATTTTAGATTCTCCTGTTCTTGGCACTACTGCTTCTGTGTGCTTTTCCATATATTTAGAAGGATCAAAAACCTCAGGTCTAACCTGGAATTTGTCTAGCTCCTTCTTTCTGAATTTAGACATAGTAGTTAAGCCTGTAATATCTTTTCCTTCAGCTTTGGCCTGTCTGATTTGAGCTGATCAAACTAGTTCAAGAAATCTAGCAATCCTGAAATCAGGATTTAGCTCTTGGCATTCATATTCATTTTCACCAGTTGAATCTAAAGGTTTTACAGTTCTGAATTTTGTAGAGAGTTCCAGCAAACTTGCAGCTGACTCTTTATTTTCTTGAATAACTAAAGAAGCTGGAGGAGCAAACTCAGTATATTTTTTACTTGATTTTTCAGAGAAAATAACTCTTTTACCTTTTGAATCAGTTGTCTTTATTTGAGCTGGCTTTTTGGATTGTATGCTTTTGCTCTTGGGTGAAGGAGGAGGAGAAAAGGTTGGCTTCTGATATACTACCTCCTTCACTTACTCTTTTGTATCAGCATCTTGTCTTTGATGTCCAGATTGAGATCTGCTTTGATATCCTGGATTGCTTCTTCTTTGATGTGCTTGAGACGGAGTGAATCTAGCAGAAGAGGCTGATGGATTGGCAGAAATATTACCAGATGCTCCTGCACTTGGAGGTGGAGGAGGAGATCCTCTGGGATTCCATTTTGGAGCTGGACTGTCATACCTTTTGCTTTTCTTTTTCTGTTTTTGTTGATTTCTGGATAATCCCATCCAATGTTGATATTCTTTAGACTTGGGATCTATCCCTTTCAGTATATAATATGGAACATCATGATCAGGATTAGGAGGAGGAGGAGCAGCAGCTTTCCTTTTTCTTTTTGCTGCTTTCTTCTTCTTAGAATTTTCTGATTCATCAGAATCCTCCTCATCATCAGAATGAGATGATGGAGGTTGATCATAAGGATCAAAAGCTTCTTCCTCAGCTTGTTCTTTGGCTTTTAATGAAGCTTTTTCTCTCTCTTCTTCTAAGGCATCCTGTGCTAGAAGAGTATCCAAATCTAGTCTTGGGGTGTCATCCCAGACTGTTGATTTTTCTTCTTATACATCTGAAACTTTCTCTTGATCATCTTGCACAGCTATCTGAGCTGGAGGAGTAGATACATGATCTTGAACAGCAAGTTCTTGAGCTGGTTCTGGAGCTGGTTCTAGAGCAGCTTGAACTTCTTGAACTAGATCTGAAACTAAAGGGACACAAAGGTGTTCTAAATGGTATCTAAACATTCCTTCCAGGTATTCACAGGCTAGCATGTCAGTTAACATGTCAAGGAATTGAGTAAATGAATTACCTTCAAGATTTTCTTCAGAATTTCCTAACTCCCACAAGTCATCTAGATAGGAGGTGATGACTCCTTCTAGGAATAGAGCAACTAAGGGAGTGGAGGCCTCTTCAAGGCACACTTTGAAGGCAAATTCTGCTTCCATTATGATATCAGATTGCTTTTGAACTGGTGCTAGTTCTGCAGAAAATGTTGCAATGTCAACTGGAACTGCTGTTTCTTTTTGAATTTCTGCTTGGGGATCTGCTGGAAGAGTAACAAGGGGCTGTCCTAAGGCATCTTCCTCGAACATCTCCCCCTGCTTGATTTCAGTAGATACTGAAGTCAGGCCCCTAATTGAAGAGGGCTCAGCAGACTTAGAGAGGGCTATGATGGAGGATGTCAGGGAAGAGATGGTAGAAATAAGAGGGGCAATTGCTTCTCCAATCATGATTTTGATTGAAGGAGTAATTAGCTCCAGAATGTTTGCAATGAAAGCTGGGGTTATTTCAAATGATGGTGGGGGAATCACAGTAGATGGAAGATCATCAGGGATGGTGGTCTCCTGATGAGATATGTTGTGAACTGGTGATTGATGGGTGGATGCAGGAGGATCAACATGATCTGAATGAGAAATTGGTGACCGAGGTGGAGTGTGGAGAGTCTCAGAAACTAACAAATCAAAACTAGGATGAGAAATCTTAGCAAGATGTGAAGGGAGTGGAGATGCTGGTGGTGATGCATGGAGAATAGTGGAGGAATCAAGTAGAAGAGAGACATTGGATATAGATGGTAATTCAGAAGTGGATGGCAATGCAGAGGAAGTGGATGGCAATGCAGAAGTAGAAGTAATGGGGGGAATGGAGGAGCCTTCTTCATTTAGGTGGGGAGTGACTGATACAGTCCTTGTGATCTCAGATAAAACAGGAGCTACCCCAGCAGGTGAAGGCTTCTGAATGCTCCTTTTCCACTTAACAAATAATGTGGGATCTATTTTCTTACTGGCATTGATGGAAGTTGCAACTGTTCCCAACAGTTGAGGATATTTTTCTTTCAGAAATATTCCTATCACCCTTCCAAGGGTTACTTCCTTCTTGCTGTTCTTCTTTCTGATCAAATCAAACACTATACTTGCCCAATCTATCTCTTTCTTATTGATAATTGCACTCAACAGGGAAAACTGCTGCCTGGTTATATTATCATGAGCCGAGTGCTTACCTAACATCACTTTTCCAACAAGTTCAGCTAAGAACTTTATTCTCAACGGGAAGTTCACTTTCAGCAACTTTGTAGGAATGCCCTAAGCATGTCCTAGCTCTACGAGCATTCTTCCGTACTCTTGAATGTCTTGGTAATACTCATCTTGTCCATTCAATAATCAGAAAATTTCAGTCAGAATGGAAGGAGTCAGGATTACCTCTTCGCCGCCTATTGTCCCGGTCATGGATTCGTTGCTGGAAGACGAAGAGTAAACCCACTCTTTGATCTCTGGGATGTTGATCTTGATCCATTTTGACATAAGCTTTTCCAAACCTTGATCCTTGCAGAGCTGTAGTATCTCTATAATCTCCGCATCGCAAGCGCTGAACGAGTCGAAATCCACGCTGAAACCGGCGTCAAACTTCATCGCTGTCAGGAGAGCTGGAGCAACCGCCATTGATTTGGTTGGAGAGGATGATGAAGACGAAACGGCAGAAGGCGCGGGGCAGAGCTCAAGCAGAAGGATGAAATAAGAAAAGACGAGCTCTGTCGACTACTAAAAAGACGATCTCTTAACCTAGGTCGACCATTAGTTTTATATTAAAACAGCAATCGTCGATCTATTTTAACAGATACTGGAGATGATAGTCGAACAGTCGTTCGACGATCGTTTCCTGAAGCAGAGTAGTCGATCAATCGTTCGACTATTTCTGTCTTCACAAACAAACAAGCCGTCGTCACCCATAGGTCGACGATAGGCTCGACCTGTTCGACTATCGTCGAACGTCGTTCGACGATCTTCAAACAGATTTCAACAAAGGCAGAAGTCACACTTAGTCTTTTCCATTAATCATGTCTAGTTGAACCAAAAATAACAGATGCTTCTGTTCATCTAAGGGCTTGGTGAAAATATCACCTCTCTGAAGGTCAGTGGATATGAACTCAAGGCTGATCTTGTTCTTTTCCACACAATCTCTCAGGAAATGGTGTCTAATCTCAATGTGCTTGGTTCTAGAGTGGTGCACAGGATTTTGTGCAATGGAGATAGTACTGGTACTATCACACATGATTTTGGTGTTCTTGTGTGTGTACCCATAATCCAAAAGCTGGTTTTGAATCCACAGGATCTGTGAACAACAACTAGCAGCTGCTATATATTCAGCCTCTGCAGTTGAAGTTGAGATAGAAGACTGTTTCTTACAGAACCAAGAGACCAATCTCTCTCCCAGGAATTGACATGTTCCTGAGGTACTTTTCCTGTCAACTCTATAACTAGCATAGTCAGAATCAGAGTATCCAATTAACTCAAATTCTGATTCAGCTGGGTACCATAGTCCAAAATTTGGACATCCCTTCAGGTATCTCAAAATTCTCTTAAGAAGAATCAAATGCGATTCCTTGGGGTTGACCTGGACTCTAGCACATAGGCATGTGGCAAACATTATATCTGGTCTACTTGCAGTTAAATACAATAGGGAATCAATAATGGCCCTATAGTTTTTCTGATCAACTGGCTTACCCTGATCATCAGAATCTATAACTACATTAGTAGCCATAGGTGTATGCATTGCTGAAGCATCAGCCATCCCAACTTCTTTACCAATTCCTTGACATATTTGGATTGGGAGATGAAGATGCTATCAGCATCTTGCTTTACTTGGAGACCAAGAAAGTAAGACAGCTCACCCATACTACTCATCTCAAACTTAGAGTGCTTCAGGTCAGAGAACTTTTTGCACAGTTTGGGATCAGTGGAGCCAAAAATAATATCATCCACATAAACTTGAACTAACAGGATGGTGTCCTTGTGATGCTTAACAAAAAGGGTTCTATCAACTACTCCCCTAACAAAGTTGTGCTCTAACAGGAAACTAGCTAGAGTCTCATACCAGGCTCTGGGTGCTTGTTTAAGTCCATAAAGAACTTTTTGCAACTTGTAAACAAATGAGGGTTGAGTTGAAGAGACAAACCAAGGAGGTTGTTCAATAAACACCTCTTCCTTCAGCTCACCATTTAGGAATGCACTCTTGACATCCATCTGAAAGACCTTAAACTTCATATAGGCTGCATAGGCTAGAAAGATCCTTATTGCCTCTAGCCTTGCAACAGGAGTAAAGGTTTGGTCATAGTCTATACCTTCCTCCTGTCTGTAGCCCTGAGCTACAAGCCTAGCTTTGTTCCTTACAATAATTCCATTTGCATCCAACTTGTTTCTAAACACCCACTTGGTGCCTATGATTAGTTGGCCTTTTGGTCTTGGAACCAAAGTCCATACTTTACATCTTTCAAATTGATTAAGCTCCTCTTGCATAGCAATGATCCAGTGGGGATCTAGCTCAGCATCTTTTAAGGTGAGAGGCTCAATCTGTGAAAGGAAACAAGCATGCATCACATCCTGTCTTAATTGATGTCTTGTTTGCACACCAGTTGATATGTCACCAATCACTTGAGATGTAAGATGATCTCTAAGTGTGACAAGATCAGTAGGTGAGATGTGATCTTCAGCAACAGTTGGGATTAATTCCTCCTAAGGAATTGGATCAACTGTTGGTGGTACTGCAACTACTTCCACAGTGTCTTCATCACTGTCTGAGCCAGTGAGATGAAGAGTTGATAGATGGAGAATCTCTTGAGTGACATCTTTGCATGATTCTCATACCTACAATGAGCTTGAGGAAGGAGAAGTTTCCTTCTCCTTGTAAAACATCTTTGACTCATCAAAAGAAACATGCACAGACTCCTCTATTTTAGATGTTGATTTATTAAACACCCTATAAGCTTTGCTTACTTGGGAATATCCAAGAAAAATTCCCACTGAAGCTTTTGCTTCAAACTTTCTAAGATATTCTTTGTTGTTATTGTGAATATACACTACACAACCAAAGACTATAAAATAATTAATTTTAGGTTTCTTTCCTTTAAGCAACTCATAAAGAGTTTTACTCTTAAGCTTTTGTATAAGACATTTGTTCAAGACATAATTAGCTGTGTTAACAGCTTCTGCCCAATAAGAGAGAGGCATGTTAGCATCTGCCAATAATGTTCCAGCAGCTTCAATCAGGGTTCTATTCTTCCTTTCCACTACCCCATTTTGTTGGGGAGTTCTAGGAGCAGAGAAGCTATGTTTGATACCTTCTTTCTCACAAAATTCTTGCATGAGAAGAGACTCAAACTCAGTACCATGATCACTTCTGATCAAAGCAACATGAGTAGAATACTCAGTCTGCACACATAGCAGAAAGTCTGTAAGAACTTTGAAGTTATCAGCCTTAGTTCTCAAGAAGAACACCCAAGTGAACCTAGAGAAGTCATCTACAATCACTAAAGTGTAATACTTCCCTCCTAGACTCTGTACATTTATTGGGCCAAAAAGGTCCAAATGTAAAAAATACAGGATTCTAGGTGAATCACTTTTATTTACAGATTTAAAGGAGTTTTTGGTTTGCTTACCTAATTGACAAGCCTTGCATAGACTCTCCTTCTTGTAGGGGCAAGAAGGTAAACCTCTAACAAGGTTGTATTTAGATAATCTAGATATGTTCTTGAGGTTAATATGGCTAGGCCTCCTATGCCATAAGGTGTTATTATTTGTTACTTTATTAAACAAGCAGATTTCAGATTGGGTTGAATTAAAATCTACTAAATAAACATTACCCTGTCTAATACCTACTAACACAACATTACTATTTAAAGTAATATTACAGAGAGTGTTAGTGAAAGATACCTAATATCCTGCATCACATAACTGGCTTACTGAGATTAGGTTGTGCTTCAGTCCAGTTACATATGCAACCCTTTTGAAAGTTACTGCTCCAATGGTAGTCCTACCATATCCTTCAGTTTGACCACAGCTGGAATCTCCAAAGATCACCTTTGGTCCAAGCTTGGCCTTATATCTTGACAAATTTTTTTTGTTTCCTATCATGTGTTTGGAACAGCCACTATCCAAATACCATTTATCTTTAGTAATTGGATAGGTCTTCACCTGCAAATTAAACAGTTAGACATTGTGGACCCAGACAACCTTGGGTCCATTATTCTTCACATAATGAAAACTTGAAATAAAAGAATAAGCAGGTTGGGGTTTATATCCTAAGGGGTAAGATCTCCTAGGTGGGATGCTCCATGCAGTTGATGGGTCAACAAATCTAGGGTTTCTATTTACATTAGGGTTTCTAAGGTTCAGGTTGTTATTTTTAAAATCATATTGAGATCGTTGATCATCGTTCGATGATCGATGCTCAGATCGTCGAGCATCGTTCGACTATTGAGCCTTCGATCGTCGAGCAGCGTTCGACGCTTTTTGTAGTTCCTTAAATTTTTGCTTTCTCTTTTCTCTCTTAGCTTTATTTAAGGCTTTGTTAACTAGATTTACTTGCTCAATATTTTTTATTCCATCAGCTGAAATAAAGTTTACTGGAGTTGAAAGATGATTTTTAAGAACCAATGGGGGTTCACTTGATGAGGCTCCTAAGCCTAGCTTATTATTGCCTGACCTAGTGTTTGTCATGCTAGTGATCTCTAGCAGCTTAAGGCTTCTACCATTTAGAGATTCTTCTAATCTTTTTGATTTAGCTAGTTTATTTTTAAGAAATTTTATTTCTTCACTGGACTTAGTGAGTTCTGCTTCTAACCTAGCATTTTCAATGGAGAGGATTTCTGATTCTGCTATCCTATTTCTAAGCTCCTTAATTTCCTTTTCTGAACGAATTTAGTCTAAACAAAGAGATTTAAATTCAGATTTAAATTCAGTAGAAGAAAAATAATAAGAAGATAATACCTGATCTTCTGTAGGCATTTCTTCATCATCATCAGAACTCTCTGCAGCTGAGTGATTGCTGCAGGCATCAATTTCCATAAGGAAAATTTCTTTTGCCTTCTTCTCTTCCTCATCTTCACTAGAGCTTGAGGAGGAAGATTCCTCATCTGAATCACTCCAGGTTTCAGCAACAAATCCTTTCTCCTTCTTCTTATTTTTGTAGGAGGAGGACTTGGAGTGCTTCTTGTGATGTTCTTTTTCTTTTCTCTTTTCATTATTCTTTTCCTCTGGACACTCTGGTAGAATGTGTCCAGGTTTCCTGCAACCATAACAGATAATTTCTTTAGCAGGAGATCTGTCATACCTTTGTTTATCTTCATATCTTGAAGACTTCTTTCTGAAGTCCTTTCTGCCCATCTTGAGAAACCTTTTGGCAAAGCGTGCCATCAGCTCCTCATTGGATTGGCTTCCTTCAAAAGCATCAGTAGCTTTGAGAGCAAGAGTTTGCTCTTTCCTTGTTGGAGTTGGAGTCTTGGCTTCAGCCTCAGCTTCCATGGTCTTTAGAACTTGCTCAAAAGATTTGAGCTTTCCAAGGAGGGCTTCAGTTGAGATCTCAGTAGTACTTCTGGCCTCCTTGATGGGCTAGATCCTAAGATCCCATGTGCTGGGGAAGCACATCAGTATCTTATCATTGACCTCTGTCAATGTTATCTCCTTATCAAGGGTTCTCAGCTCATTGATAATTGAGCTGAGCCTGGTGTACATTCCTTCAACTGATTCAGCTTCAGTCTTCTTGAAGTTTTCACATTGGGATATAAGGTTGGACCTTCTGTCCTTCCTCTCATCAGCTAAACCAGCTACAATCGGGTTCAGTGAGTCCCACATGGCTTTTGTAGAAGTGCAATCAGCCACTTTCTGAAAGGTTTCATCAGACATAGTCTGAGCCAGAATATTCATTGCTTTAGCTTTAGCTACTTTTGCTTTCTTGTATGCATCATTGTAGTCTGGAGGTGGCATTGCACTGAGATTTGTAGATGTTGTAGCAGTGGCTGCAGCAGGAGGTGTTGGAGGTCCTATCAAAATAGAAGAAAAAATATCTTCATCAATAGAATTCATATATAACTTGATTCTTGCCTTCCAGATGCTGAACTTAGCTAAGTTGTAAACTGGAGGTCTGGTGCTAGAATAATCCTTGTACTGGGCCATGAAGTGAATATCTATAAGCTTTGTATCTATCAGGATCTTGTGACTCAGGTGTTAGCCTGTACAGTCAGTCAACCTCCCTCTGATACCAATTGAAAGTGAGGATAGATACAACTCTAGAGGGGGGGGGGGGGTGAATAGAGTATTCAAAAATTATGACACTCTACTCAACTCCCTTAGAGTTAATTTGCGGAATGAGTTTATAGATATTTGAAACCCTAGAGCCTAACACAAAGTGAAGTGCATAAGAGAAAGCTAACTATAATTACAGTTGAGCTTTGGTCCTATCACAACAACTAGCAATCCTAGTTATTTCTTCTCACAGCCACAGTGCATTAAATTAATTAAGCAACTCAGATGACACAAGAAGTTTATAGTGGTTCCCTCTAAATAGGTACGTCCACTCTTCTACCACCCTGGTAGGAATCCACTACAGGTATTTGTTTAGGTGCCCTGCCACCAACTGATCTGCTTCTGGTAGATCAAGAAGACCCTTTGAGCTTTTGATCAGGAGCTCAAAATCCAACACAGGTTTTTGATCAGGTGCCCTGCCACCAAGGTTCACTTTTGAAGGAAGTAATAACCCTTTATACAGGAGGTTGAGAGAGGGTTAGAGGATCTTCTCTATTGTTAAAACAATATTAGAGAAGCAAGTGGATTGCACAGAGCTAGAAAGCTCTAAGGAATCAAGGCTCCCCTGGCTTAGTGATATCCAGGAAGAAGTCTTGCTTCAGGGTGCAGGAACTCTTCTGAACTTGTGACAGAGAGCTATCTTGAAGTTCTTAAAGGAGCAGCTTGAAGAAGACTCTTGATTTGTAATGGATGTTCTTCTTCAACGGATTTTCTTCCTTCTTCTTCTTCTTGAGACTCTGAGTGAATGATCCTGGCAGCAGGATGAACTCAGGATTGAAGAAGAGAGAGATGAAGAAGGTCGATCTTCTCAGTTGAATGTAACAATATCTGAGAGCTGTATCTCTTGTTATTGAATCTGTATATGAATATATGTGTTGACTTGTATATGTTTTGTTGTTGTATATCTTTTCTTCTTTCAAAAGAAGCTCTTTATATATGGGCCTTTGTAACGGCTCTAATCTTTGTTTGAATTTTGTCTTCTTCTGAGATCTTCGATCTGGGCTGCAAGTAACACAAAACAAAACATATCCTGCAGACAGACATGCTATAAAGGGATAACGCTTTCTAAGAAGCTGCAAATCCAATCTGATAAAAGGAGTACTAAAGAAAGTCACATCAGACTAAACTCTTTACGGCCAAAGAAGACTTTTGTGTCTAACGGCTATAAAGGACAACATGGCAGAATAAAGCAAAAAGATATTTCAACTAATAAGACAAAAGACTTTGTCAGATAAAGCTTGACTTATGCACAAAGGATGGGGCAAAGATTGCCTTGAGATGTACGCACAAAATCAATGAAATAATCTTTAATAAAATATGCTAAATAAACAGGAAATTAATCAAAGAATAGAAGGAGTACAAAATTACTAAAGGCAGACAGAAGAACGTCGAACGACCCTCGGCGATCGTCGACCGAACCACAGAGATCGTCGACCTATCAGAACAGATAGTCGAACGACACAGATAGTCGAACTATCAAAGCAGATAGTCGAGCTATCAAAAAGATAGTCGATCCATCAAACAGATGGTCGAACTATCAACACAGAGCAGATAGTCGAACTATCAAACAGATAGTCGAACTATCAACAACAAAACAAATAGTCGAACTATCAGAGCAGATATTCGAGCTATCAGATAGTTGAACTATCAATGCAGATAGTCGAACTATCAAACAAAACAGATAGTCGAACTATCAAACAGATAGTCGAGCTATCAGATAGTTGAACTATCAAGGCAGATAGTCGAACTATCAAACAAAACAGATAGTCGAACTATCAAACAGATAGTCGAGCTATCAGATAGTTGAACTATCCAAGCAAATAGTTGAACTATCAAACAGAACAGATAGTCGACCTATCAAACAGATAGTCGAGCTATCAGATAGTTGAACTATCAAGGCAGATAGTCGAACTATCAAGAAATCTGTCTGGTCAAAAGAAGTCAAGCGGGGTTCGACGATCGACGAGGCAGATACCACAGATCGTCGAGCTAACAAGAGTTGAACTAACTCAGAGATAGACGATCTGCTGACTGACGATAGTCGACCAACTGATAGATGATCGTCGAACAGTTGATAGACGATAGTCGAGCGGCGTTCGACCATAGTCGAACCAAAAAACAACTTAACCAAATTTTCATCTGGAAAAGTGATAACTCTACAACTAAAGCAATCTAACCAAACAACTAACCTTTGACCATAGATAAATCTTGGGTCAAGAAACTAATTGAGAAGACTAAACTCAAATCCAAACTAGGGTACCAACAGAGTAGTCTGATGACTACTTTTGAGTCATCCCTTTTTGGGTAATTTAGTAGCTTAAATTTCTAAGTATTATAATTTTATGTTGTTGTATGCTGATAGTCCGTTTTATAGCCTAAACTATTATGGTATTTTCTAGCTTTCAATTTACAAAGCATGTCTTGTATGCTTATATTTTGACCCTTTTTTGTATATTATTGTCACTAACATCTTTCCTTCTTTTTGCAGGATTTTACAAGTTTTGCATGGTCACGCCCCATGGTCACGCCCACGTAGGGCGTGTACCAAGGGCGTGTAACCTAGTGGAATGAAGCCGCCGGTCCGAAGTCAATCTCCACCAGAAACTAGCTGTCACGCCCACAGACACGCCCACAGACACGCCCTACGTGGGCGTGTCTGATAGGCGTGACCCGCCAAGTCCCGAGAAGTCAGTACCGAGCTCAATTTCAACGCGCCGAATCCGACACGCCCATATGTTACGCCCTCCAGGGGCGTGTTCGATGGGCGTGTAACTCAGCAACCGCGCCAGAATTAAATGCCAACGCTCCAGATGTCGCACCGAATCAGACACGCCCTATGGTCACGCCCTCCATGGGCGTGTCATAGGGCGTGACCCAGCCCAAAAAAACTCTATAAATAGGGATCATCTTCTAGTGTTTGGGGGCAGATGGAGAGAGATTAGAGAAGAAGAAGTGCTGCTATTTTAGTTTTTATGTCTTAAGCTTGTCTCTTCCTTTTTTACTTCAAGTAATTGAGTTTCTTTTCATGCAAGCCTTTTTCGCATTTCTGTACTTCCTTTTTACAGCATTTGTAATCATCGTAGAAGGTGTTCTTATAGTATCTGTGTGCCCAACTTGTGATTCCTCCACATTACGAAATAAAATAGTTCGCTATTCTCTTTCCCTTCTACTCGGTGTTATTTTCCATACTATTAATATGATCTTCATTGTCTATACCATGAATAACTAAATCCTCCTTGTACTCGATCTTGATGATCTGAGGTTTGAGTGATTAAGTTATGATGCTTTAATTTTATCTTTCCTTTTTAGGGGTTTAACCTTGAATTGCTCTTGAATTCTTTTGAGTTGGAGATATATCATCGATGTATACTCTCCGCCTTAGCTTTCATGCTTGGCTAGCCGAAAGGCCGATAGTTTGAAGTGAGCACTCAAGAGGGAAGGGATTGGTATGCACCCCTCGAGAGAGGCAGACATTCAAATCTCCCGGATTGGAATAAAATCTAATAGTGGGGTTCACCGCGTAAAGCGAGCTTTAGGCCTCTGATTTAGACGAAAGTCGGTCGGACCTACCTAAACTCAGTCGGACACGACTTCGAGAGAAGTGTGTTTAAGCTTTAGGAACCTCCACGGTCAAGAAACTCTTCCCTATTAAGTTTAGGCTTTTATCGCATTTCTTTATTACTCTGGCCAAGGTGATTCTTGATCGAGTACATTTCCATCCCTTTGTCGTAGTTCTTTAACACTTTATCGTAATCGCGTCTAATAGTTCTTTAACTTAATGCAGTGGTTCTCTTTCTAGCGATTAACTATATTTCCTTTCTTAATTGCAATTTCCTTTTTAGCCCTCAAGATTTTCCTCCGATAAAATAATAGTCTTCGTGTGAGTAAGTGTATTCAACAGTTCCCAGATTTCAATACGACACTTGTGTCCCCTAGCTACAATTCGATAGGTATACTTGCCTAGATGGATTGCTAGTTCGGTTGCTTTTATTTTCTTCACGATTAGTAGACATCAAGTTTTTGGCGCCGTTGCCGGGGACTCAGCTCTTGTTGATATATTGAAAACACGAATCTATTACTTTTATCTTCCTTATTGCAAAACAAAAAGAAAAAAAAATCGCTTTAAAAAATAATAATAATAATAATAAATATAATCATTTTCAATAGATACCCACATCACAAGTTTCCTACACCAACAAAATCCTCTCAAAAAGGGCAATGCGGTTTTAAGTGCCGCTATCTTGTCTAGTACCTTGCGAACCCTTCATCGGGTAGTCCTTGGGAAGTTTGGGAGCTAAAACATCTAAAATATATATATTTTAAAAAAAAACAATAATAATAAACAATACTTCTCTCTTTCTTCTTCCAGTGCATGACCCGGGGAAGTCCGTCGGTTATTTTGAACTTGGATCACGAAATCGAGCGTACTCTTCGGAGAAGATTGCGATTTCAAGGCCCGACTCTTCAAATACCAGTCGAACATTCCGATTCATATTCTACCTTAAGAATGGACAATCCCAACCAAGAGGAAGTCGTGCAAAGGACTATGTCCCATTATGCAAGACCAAACCTGGAGGGTTCAGAATCTAGCATAGTTCGCCCCGCTATTGCGAACAATAACTTCGAGCTTAAGCCTAGCATCATTCAAATGGTGCAGCAATATGTACAGTTCGACGGATTGCAAGATGAAGATCCGAACTTGCATATTGCTAATTTTCTTGAAATCTGTGACACCTTCAAGATTAATGGTGTCTCGGACGATGCGATAAGGCTAAGACTCTTCCCATTCTCCTTAAGGACAAAAGCCAAACAGTGGTTGAGTTCTCTTCCAAGAGGATCAATCACTACTTGGAACACTTTAACTGAAAAATTTCTTTCTCGTTATTTTCCCCCCGCCAAAACTGCTAAGTTTCGAAATGATATAACTTCATATTCTCAAATTGATTCTGAGACCCTCTATGACACTTGGGAGAGGTTCAAAGAACTTTTGAGAAGATGCCCACATCATGCTCTGCCTGTATGGTTGCAGGTTCAGACATTCTATAATGGGCTAAACCAAGAGACTAAGCAAATGATAGATGCCGCTTCCGCTGGTTCTTTAGACCGCAAAACTCCGGAAGCCGCTCTTGAGCTTATCGATGACATGGCGATGAACACTTATCAGTGGAATTCGTCCAGGTCTCGCCCATCTAAACCTGCAGGTATCTATGAAGTGGATTCGGTGATGCAACTGGCAATGCAAGTGGAAATGCTCAACAAGAAGATCTCGGAGATGACTGCTCCCTCCGCCGCTAAGGTATATGAAAATGCTGCTGCTGCCGAGCAGGTGGATTATCTGGGGAACATACCCAGGCCTGCTCAAAATATTTCTGCGAATAATTTTTCTGCTTTTTCGAATTTTTCTTCTCCTCCTGGTTTTTCTGCTTCTTCGAACACTTATCATCCCGGATGGCGTAACCATCCTAATTTTTCTTGGAGTAATAATGCTAATGTAATACGCCCACCGCACGATTTTACACCACCACCACCACCGCAACAAAATTTTCAAAAACCTTCCCCTTTGGAAGAGATCCTCGCTAAATATATAAGCTCGAACGATGCCACTATTAGAAATTTAATAGGATCCATGAAAAACTTAGAAAATCAAGTTGGCCAACTCGCTAAGGCCTTTTCCGAGAGACCACCTGGAACTCTTCCCTCGAACACTGAGCCTAACCCAAGGGAGCACGCAAATGCGATTTCCCTTCGGAGCGGTAAAGTTGTTAACGAGCCCACCACAAGGGAAGAGCCAAATGCGATTGTTCCTCAAGTTTTTACCCCCACGGAAAATGACAACTTAGATTCTGAAAAAGAAAAATCTACATTTGAAAAAAGAAAACGATGGCTCTATTATTTCTGATTCTCAAAAAGAAAAAAATGATTTTCAAAATGATGCTCCTGTTGTCCTAAAAGAATTCCCGCCACCTCCTTATCCGGCTAGACTTAGGAAAGACAAACTAGATGATCAGTACCAACGCTTTCTTGAAATGTTCAAACAAATTCACATTAATTTGCCATTTCATGAAGCGATTAGTCAAATGCCGAAGTACGCAAAATATCTTAAGGACTTATTAACAAACAAGACGAAATTGGAGAACTTATCACATGTAACATTGAATGAAGAATGCTCGGCAATCGTTAAAAATTCTAATCTGCCTAAAAAGATAAACGATCCGGGTAGTTTTTCCATTCCTTGTGTCTTTAGTGATTTATTTGTTAAACATGCGTTGGCAGATCTAGGAGCGAGCATCAACTTGATGCCTTTTTCACTATTTAAGAAGTTAGGATTGGGCACTCTGAGCCCTACAAGGATGAGTATCCAATTAGCTGATAGGTCTATCAAGTATCCACTAGGTATCATTGAGGACGTGCTAGTAAAGGTCGACAAATTCATCTTCCCGGTGGATTTTGTCATTCTTGATATTGAAGAAGACGTCGAGGTTCCTCTTATCCTTGGACGACCATTTCTAGCCACCTCTCGAGCAGTTATAGACGTTAGTAACGGAAAGTTGTTTTTGCGTGTGGGAGATGATGAGGTCACATTTTCTATAAATCAATCCATGAAAAACTCCTTAAAAAATGATGACTCTTGTTTTTTTGTTGACGTTCTAAATGAAGACTCTTCCCTTTCCCTTTCCAACATTTCTCCCAATGAATTTTCATCTTCGTTTTCTGAAATTTCTTCACATAATTTTGACAACCCGGTGATGTCGATCCAAGAAAATGTTGAAAATAATTTTGCATGTAGTAGGAAAAAGTATGAAAATCTTGTTTTTGAAAAAGAGAAAAATTTAAAAAATTCTTATGACGAACCACCCCAGCTTGATTTAAAACCACTGCCTGACCACCTCAAATATGCCTTTCTTGCAAAAGATTCAAAATTGCCCGTTATAATCTCGGCTTTTCTTTCCTAATCCGAAAACGATCAATTGATCGAACTACTACAAAAGCATCGTCGAGCTATAGCATGGCAAATTTGTGATATTCCTGGCATAAGTCCCTCTTTCTGCACACACAACATATTTTTTGAAAATAATCCTAAGGGTGTAGTTCAACCACAACGTCGTCTTAATCCAAATATGAAAGAGGTTGTGAAGGGAGAGGTGCTTAAGTTATTAGATGCAGGGATAATTTATCCTATTTCTGATAGTCAGTGGGTAAGTCCAGTTCAGGTTGTTCCTAAGAAGGGTGGGATCACGGTAGTACCAAACGAAAACAACGATTTAGTTCCAACTAGGACGATAACGGGATGGAGGATGTGCATCGATTACCGTAAACTAAACGATGCCACTCGAAAAGATCACTTCCCCCTCCCCTTTATCGATCAAATTTTAGAACGTTTGTTCGGGCACAATTTTTATTGCTTCCTCGACGGTCTCTCGGGATATTTTCAAATCCCTATCTCACCCGAGGACCAAGAGAAGACGACATTCACTTGCCCCTTCGGAACTTTTGCCTACCGTAGAATGCCTTTCGGATTATGCAACGCACCCGCCACCTTTCAGCGGTGTATGCTTGTTATTTTTGATAAATATGTAGAAAATATAATGGAAGTTTTTATGGACGACTTTTCCGTTTTTGGCGACTCATTCGATCTATGTTTAGAAAATTTAGGAAAAGTTTTAAAACGCTGCGAGGAGACAAATTTAGTTTTAAATTGGGAGAAGTGCCACTTTATGGTACGTGAGGGTTTAGTCCTTGGCCACAACATTTCCGCTAGGGGAATTGAAGTGGACAAGGCAAAAATTGAAGTAATTGAAAAGTTACCGCCCCCTCTAACCGTTAAAGCGATTAGAAGTTTTTTAGGTCATGCGGGTTTTTATCGTAGATTTATTAAGGACTTTTCAAAAATCACTAAACCTCTCACCCACTTGCTCGAAAAAGACATTCCTTTTGTTTTTGATAAATCTTGTCTCGAGGCCTTTGAATTAATAAAATTGAAACTTATAAATGCTCCTATTATGATCGCCCCAGTTTGGGATTTACCTTTCAAAATTATGTGTGATGCGAGTAATCATGAGGTAGGTGCGGTTTTAGGTCAACGAATCGCTAAGAACTTTCATCCGATTTTCTACGCTAGTAAAACTCTCACTTCTACGCAAGAAAATTACACCACGACGGAGAAGAGCTCTTAGCAGTTATTTTTGCTTTTGATAAATTCCGACCGTATGTTACTCTATCTAAGGTTATTGTTTTCACGGATCATTCCGCTTTGAAGTACCTCCTTTCTAAACCGGATGCCAAGCCGCGTCTTATCCGTTGGATCCTCTTACTTCAAGAATTCGACTTGGAAATTCGGGATAAGAAAGGAGCAGAAAACCTAGCGGCGGATCATCTATCTCGCCTTGAAAATCCCAAACTTGATTTTTTAAATGAAACTTTTATTAATGACTCTTTTCCGGATGAGCGTCTTTTTAATATTTCTTCATCTTCTACCCCCTGGTTTGCCGATCTGGCCAATTATCTTGTGGCCCGGGTCCTTCCAAAAGAATACTCCACTCACCAAAAGAAGAAATTCTTTTCGGAGTTGAAGTATTATTTTTGGGAAGACCCATTTCTATTTCGCATTTGTGCGGACCAAGTGGTAAGGAGATGCGTTTCGCAGGAAGAGGGTCACCAAATTTTAAAACATGTTCATGAAGGTCCGACTGGCGGGCATTATCAAGCAAACCGCACCGCCCAAAAAGTGCTTAGTGCTGGCTTCTATTGGCCAAGCATATTTAAAGATGCACAAATCTTTGTGGGCGGGTGCGATCGATGCCAGCGGACTGGAAATATTTCTAACAAAAATGAAATGGAGCAAAATTACTTTCTCGAGTGCGAAGTTTTTGATCTATGGGGCATAGACTTTGTCGGCCAATTTCCCTCCAGCTTAGGAAACAAATATATTCTAGTCGCAGTCGATTATGTTTCTAGGTGGGCAGAAGCCCAAGCTCTACCAAATAATGATGCTCGCGTAGTTGTCAATTTTCTAAAAAAATTATTTTCTCGCTTTGGGTTTCCTCGAGCGATCGTTAGTGATAGGGGAAGTCATTTTTACAACGCTCAGCTCACTAAGGCTTTAGCCAAATATGGCGTTACGCATAAATTGTCCACTGCTTATCACCCCCAAACGAACGGTCAGGTCGAGGTAGTCAATCGCGAGCTTAAACGAATTTTAGAAAAAAACGTTTCTACTTCTCGTAAGGATTGGTCTTTAAAATTGGACGATGCTTTGTGGGCCTATCGGACAGCGTACAAAACCGCCATCGGTTGTACTCCTTTCCGATTAGTCTATGGAAAATCGTGTCATCTTCCGGTAGAAGTAGAACACCGTGCGTATTGGGCGTTGAAGTTTTTTAATTTCGATCCGCACTCGGTCGGCGAGCATAGAAAAAACCAACTAAATGAGCTTGACGAGTGGCGAGCGTACGCCTATGAAAATAATAAAATTTATAAAGAACGCACGAAATTGTATCACGATAAGAACCTGCGCCACCCTAAAACTTTTAAACCAGGCGATCAGGTTCTTCTTTTTAATTCGCGTTTACGTCTCTTCCCGGGAAAGCTTAAATCTAGATGGTCCGGACCGTTCACGGTCAAGGATGTTTTTCCTTACGGCACTGTGCTACTTTCACACCCCGATAAGGGGGACTTTAAAGTTAATGGCCATAGACTTAAACTCTATTTCTCTAATGATTCTGTGACTCCTGCAAAGGAGAATCTTCTTTTTGATTCTTAGTTTTTTATTTCTGATGGACATTTTTATTTTGTTATGGACATTTTTATTTTCCACTTTTTGGACTTCTTATTATGAAACCCTTTTATTTGAACTCTTGTAATAAACAAACATTATCGGGCATCTGCCCATGGACTCTATCTTTTTGCTTTTATTTTGCTCTTTCTGCCGGAGGCAAATCAAGTCCATGATCGTGGTCGCCACTCCGCCGTTGCTGATTTCAAGATGGATCAAGTCAAACCTGCTAACGATCAAGTGCGCTAAAGAGCAAGCATGGGGGAGCGACATCCGCCTTCATCTCACGAACCCGGGGAAGTCCTGTTCTTATTTACTTTACTTTCTGCATTTTCTTTTTTCTCTCCTTCTCAGTCTCCTTCTCTTTTTCCTTTCATTGAGGACAATGAAATATTTTAAGCATGGGGGGTCTAGTTTCTTTTGGCTTTTTCTTTTTGTTCTTCTTCTTTCAAAAGAAATTTTTTTTTAAACTAGTATAGTATTTTATGTCATCAAAATCTAAAATCCAAAAAATTATAACATATAAAACCCAAAAAAAAAAATTAGAAAAAAAAAATTGTGCTAAAATCTATTTGAAAAACAAAACCTAAAATTATTTTCTATCTTTATTTTCATGTTGCTTCTAGTGAAGTGTAGGCCCATGCGGTTTCTTAGTTCTATATAGATTACTTTGAAAATATTTTTCTGAACCTATCATTTTAACATAGTTTAGTTCTACTAGTTTCTTTTTCTTAAATATAGGCATCCGATTTTTAAGTTATAAGCTAGCAATGCGTAGTTATGTCTTTTTATTCGGTTAGTTACTTACGAATGGTTGCTAGGTATCTTTAGTCCTTTTTCATTTGCGGGGTAGTCTTTCTTGGTGTCTAGAACTTGTACCAAGCTACTTTCGAAGCATTTGCGCCGTTTTTACGTTCTTTAGAAATGATTTAGACCACCATTTGAATAGTTTGAGCTTTTCTTCCCCACCAAAAACAAAACCCTTGCAAAACAATTTTGGGCCTTTTTCCTTATTTTCTTTGTTTTTAGCTCCATCTTTCATTTCATTATGTTCACCAAAGCCAAATATCTTTCCTATTTTTGCACTATAAATTTGAGCTTAAAAATTATTTTTTGTGGGAAGGGTATTATTTTTGAAATAAATAGAAAATTCTCAAGCTTATTTTTGGAGCTTTCTTATCAAATGTTATTCAAAAGAAAAAAAAAATTGAAAAAAAAAAAAAAAACAATGAATGCAAAACGTTTATGTTTGGCCAAGTTATAAAAGAAAAAAATTCATGGCCTGGTTTTTGTAGTTTCATATTGGAGAAATGACATAGTTGTTATTTCTCATTTTTCTATGCTTTGGTTATTTTTGAGCTCACCTTGGTTTAGTGCCTAAAACCTCATGTTTACCTTTGATTCCACTTCCTAATCATTTACCTAAGCCAAGTTTTAATGCCTAGTAGAAGTCCTAATGATATTAGAACTTAATTTCGCGTAGTGGAGAAAGTGTGAACGTACAAGCCTATGGCCACCATCATTGATGGATTTCTTTGGAGGTTATCTTGGAATGTTTTAGGGTTAATGTTTATCTAGCAACCTAGTAGTTTGTTAATGCGCCGTTTATTTAGAACTTCTACTTTTGTTTTCCTTATTTTCATTTATTTTGGATGCCTTGTTTTTAAGATTTAGAAATTAGTAGACTTCTCTTATGTTTTAATGAGATTTTTAGGGTTTCCCTTTCAAATCTTCTATTGTGCACTTCTCACCCCACTAGTTGATAATATGAATATTAGGATAGTTTAATTTTCCATGTTTTGTTTTTCTTAATTATGAAACCTAAATTAGCTTTGTTTATTTTCTATTTCCTTCCCTAGTTTTCATTTTTATTTGCTTGAGGGCAAGCAAATGTCTAAGCATGAGGGTGTTTGATGACTACTTTTGAGTCATCCCTTTTTGGGTAATTTAGTAGCTTAAATTTCTAAGTATTATAATTTTATGTTGTTGTATGCTGATAGTCCGTTTTATAGCCTAAACTATTATGGTATTTTCTAGCTTTCAATTTACAAAGCATGTCTTGTATGCTTATATTTTGACCCTTTTTTGTATATTATTGTCACTAACATCTTTCCTTCTTTTTGCAGGATTTTACAAGTTTTGCATGGTCACGCCCCATGGTCACGCCCACGTAGGGCATGTACCAAGGGCGTGTAACCTAGTGGAATGAAGCCGCCGGTCCGAAGTCAATCTCCACCAGAAACTAGCTGTCACGCCCACAGACACGCCCACTGACACGCCCTACGTGGGCGTGTCTGACAGGCGTGACCCGCCAAGTCCCGAGAAGTCAGTACCGAGCTCAATTTCAACGCGCCGAATCCGACACGCCCATATGTCACGCCCTCCAGGGGCGTGTTCGATGGGCGTGTAACTCAGCAACCGCGCCAGAATTAAATGCCAACGCTCCAGATGTCGCACCGAATCAGACACGCCCTATGGTCACGCCCTCCATGGGCGTGTCATAGGGCGTGACCCAGCCCGAAAAAACTCTATAAATAGGGATCATCTTCTAGTGTTTGGGGGCAGATGGAGAGAGATTAGAGAAGAAGAAGTGCTGCTATTTTAGTTTTTATGTCTTAAGCTTGTCTCTTCCTTTTTACTTCAAGTAATTGAGTTTCTTTTCATGCAAGCCTTTTTCGCATTTCTATACTTCCTTTTTACAGCATTTGTAATCATCGTAGAAGGTGTTCTTATAGTATCTGTGTGCCCTACTTGTGATTCCTCCACATTACGAAATAAAATAGTTCGCTATTCTCTTTCCCTTCTACTCGGTGTTATTTTCCATACTATTAATATGATCTTCATTGTCTATACCATGAATAACTAAATCCTCCTTGTACTCAATCTTGATGATCTGAGGTTTGAGTGATTAAGTTATGATGCTTTAATTTTACCTTTCCTTGTTAGGGGTTTAACATTGAATTGCTCTTGAATTCTTTTGGGTTGGAGATATATCATCGATGTATACTCTCCGCCTTAGCTTTCATGCTTGGCTAGCCGAAAGGCCGATAGTTTGAAGTGAGCACTCAAGAGGGAAGGGATTGGTATGCACCCCTCGAGAGAGGAAGACATTCAAATCTCCCGGATTGGAATAAAATCTAATAGTGGGGTTCACCGCGTAAAGTGAGCTTTAGGCCTCTGATTTAGACGAAAGTCGGTCGGACCTACCTAAACTCAGTCGGACACGACTTCGAGAGAAGTGTGTTTAAGCTTTAGGAACCTCCACGGTCAAGAAACTCTTCCCTATTAAGTTTAGGCTTTTATCGCATTTCTTTATTACTCTGGCCGAGGTGATTCTTGATCGAGTACATTTCCATCCCTTTGTCGTAGTTCTTTAACACTTTATCGTAATCGCGTCTAATAGTTCTTTAACTTAATGCAGTGGTTCTCTTTCTAGCGATTAACTATATTTCCTTTCTTAATTGCAATTTCCTTTTTAGCCCTCAAGATTTTCCTCCGATAAAATAATAGTCTTCGTGTGAGTAAGTGTATTCAACAGTTCCCGGATTTCAATACGACACTTGTGTCCCCTAGCTACAATTCGATAGGTATACTTGCCTAGATGGATTGCTAGTTCGGTTGCTTTTATTTTCTTCACGATTAGTAGACATCATAGTCTCATGAGGACTCATGAAATTCGTCGAGAACTCACGTAAGCACTCGCTGATTTCATCTAGTGATCTCAGGAGTACTTGAGAGATCACTGTGAACTTTTGTCCAGAATTGCTAAGTTAAAACGACTTTGTCTTCTCGTATATACTCGATGAATTTATCAAGTACTCACTTAAGTACTTGTGAAATTCATCGAGTACTTTCGAGAGTTCATGTAAACTGCTTTAAGGTTCCAGATTTCCAGAGATAGTTTGAAGAATTTGTCGTATACTCAAAGAATTCATCGATTACTCTGAGAGCTTATATAATTCGTCGAAAGGTCACGTGAAGTCTAAAGCCCTCGCGCAAGCTCTTTCTCAAGTAGTTTTGATGGGTTCGTCAAGTGGTCTCGAGAGTTTGCGTAAGGTCTCGATGAATTATTTCAGTTTGGACTTAGACAGTTTTCTTTTTCGTCTTTGAGGACTTTCCAGAATTAGGGCTTCCGTCATGTACTGAACACGTGGATGGTAGAACTGAGTTCAGAATTTAGCCATTAGTGAGGAATCACCTATAAATAGTCAATGGTATATTTCAGAAGACCCTAATCGCTAATTGTGAATCGTAAAACAATTCGCAAATTTCAAATCGCTCATCATCGACGTCGACAGAACCTCCGGATTCACGATTCCTCCTGTAAGAAAATACTTGATCAATTTCGTGATTTAAGATTCAAATACTTTCAGAGATTCATCGATTCTCAATTTTAGATCTCTCTTCATAAGTTTCAGATCCTTCTTTCTCAAGATTTTAGACAAAGCTGTCACAGAAAGAAAAAGAGTTGTTTTCAGATCTGAGAGAGAAGATTGTTTTCAATTCATTTCTTTTCTTATTGTCAAAGTCTTTTTAAGGGTAGCTAAACACCTAGAGGGGGGATGAATAGGTTTCTTTTAGAATCTTTTGGTTCTTTTGAAGTATGATCTTGTTGTGTGTTTATGTTAGTAAGTCAAGTTTCAAGAATACATACAACACACAAAATTTATAGTGGTTCTCCTATCTAGGGTACATCCACTTTCCCCCTTCACCTATCTAGCAATGAGCTAGATTCAGCCAACTCCTCCAGTACTCTGATCAAATAGATTTTTCAACTTAAATCCCACCTTGGATCTTACCACTCAGAGTACTCTCCACTCCTATAGCTCAGACTGATCACAACCCTGCCTTAGAGATAATCACCAGTCTCCTACATCATGCTAGACAACCCTATAACTTAGAGTCTTCAAACTCCTACAGCTCAGAGACCCAGCTGGTCTCCTAACTCAGATCTTCACAAAGATCCTACCTTAGAGACAAGCCTTACCTCAGATCCTTCTCAGGACCCTACAACTCAGAGTGCTTCACACTCCTACAACTCAGACTTCTCACAGTCCTACTCTCAGCCTTTATAAAATAGGTCTACAACTCAAGTCTCAGTGAGATTCTATAAGAAAGAATAAGTGTTTAAGAAATTTGCCTCAAAAAAAAATCTCCAAGTCTTCTTCTTTAGCTGAATCAGCATACATCCCTTCTCCAACACAGCTACACGAAGGTGATTCTTCAGTTTTTGTTAAGCCTATATTATGTTGTGTCTAACAGAGTTCTTATTATTCAAGATTGAGAAAGATGTTCTTTGTGTAGAGTTGCAGGCTTACAGATGATGAAAAATTTGCTCTTCCATGCTGGCCGACTTTTGCGAAATTAGGGTTTAGAGAGATTGCCAAAAGTTCTTGCAAATGTTTAGTGTTCTTCTTTTACGAATGTCATCCGCTTCACATATATACATCGACAACAACAACGACAATATCCCTCTTTTAGAAAGCAGCTCCGCCAGCTTTAATGGCTGATATATTCAGGATATCATTGTCCGATCAATACGATATTCTCTATCTTTTAGCGCGTGATTTGCATCGATTTGAATTAAGGATGATGTCAGCAGATTTGACACGGCACCAATGGCTTAGAATATTTTTGAATCTCTACGGGCATTGAGTTATCCCATATGATTCGATGAATTAGTGTTTTGAAAGTTAATTCCATAAGCATTGAGTGAATGACCTTTACTCAATGTATTAATTATATTATGTCTATCGTTGAGGCGTTCAGTGAAGATTCTTCACTCGACGCATTTGCCTTTTAACACTTATAATAAGAAGGCGTTGAGTGTAAGTACTTCACTCAATGCATTTGAAATTAATCAGATTATCCTTGATTAGGCATTGAGTGTAAGTCCTTCACTCGACGCATTTGTACTTAGACTGATTTTACTGAGATGGCGTCGAGTGTAAGTCCTTCACTCGACGCATTTGTACTTATCAGCCTTGCTTTGAGAAGGCTTCGAGTGTAAGTCCTTCACTCGACATTTTTGTACTTAGACAGATTTTAGAGCTTCTGCACTGAGGCTTTGAGTGATAGTAATACTGAAAGTATCTAGTGTCTACTTAAATCACCTAGAGGGGGGTGAATAGGTGATGTATGTGTATTTTGCGGAATAAAAACAACTTAAAAAATTAAGGCACACAAAACACAAAGATCTATAGTGGTTCCCCGAGATGGGTACATCCACTGTATCTCCTTGCCTATCTACCACGAAGTACTAGATTCGACTACTTCATCTTTCTCATATTTCAACAAATCTTACACCTCGGAGCCTCAACTCCTACAACTCGGAGACAACGCTCCTACCACTTGGAGAACAACCTCCCCTACAACTCGATCCACAGAAGGATCTACAACTCGATCCAAATACGGATTTACTACTCGGAGGGAAAACCTCATACAAATGTAACAAGAGATTTATACAGAATGATTACAAATAAACCCTATTCAGATCTAAAGTCTTCAGTCCTTCGTTCTTCGAAAAGTTGATCTTGAAAAACTTGGAGAACACGGAAACGTTGAAAGCTTTGAAGAATTGAATCTGAATATGAATCCACGGAATGCAACGATCCAGTCAATTCGGTGGAGGAAGATCGAATCGTGCAGCACACTTGCGTCGGTCGAGAGTTGTTGTGCGAATCGTACGGAAGCCGACGAGATTTCATGATCAGGAAAGTTTTGGAAAAAGTTTCTATTAGCACGATTAGGGTTTGAGATTAACTCACCCTAAATATATATAGTGATCTTCAATTTCAACAGCTAGAAAAGTTAATGCACGCCGGAAAAATCATGGTCATTATACATGGCTGTCGGCAAGAGAGAACCAAATTTTGAAATCTGGAAGAAGAAATAACCCTAAGTAATATTCGTCGAGTATCATTGAGGATACTCGTCGAACAGTCAATGAAATTCGACGAATTTTACATGGAGAAATTCAGCTTGATTGAATCTTAACACTCGACGCCATGCAGAAGAGTAACTCGACGAATATCGGTTAGTATACTCGACGAGTATCAGCTAGAATACTCGACGTATTCGACTCCTAACCAAGTGATATTCTACGAATCCTACGTACTTAGATAATCTATAGAGGTAAAGTCGAAATGACTCGACAAATTCGGCGGGTATCGAAATGTATATTCGACGAATTCGGCGAGTGTCGATAGATATATTCGATGAATTCGACGAGTATACACGATGATACTCGATGATTTTTACTTGACCGATTTTCCAACTTACAGAAATTTTACCCTAAGTACAAATGATGAATTCGACGAGTGCTAGTAAGTATATATGACAAATTCGATGAGTATTAACGAGTAAACTTGACGAGTTTGACGAATATGCCTTACGATACTCGCCGAATTTTACTTAGGTAAAATTCCTCTTCTTCTGAATTCCATTTCTTGACCTTCCTTGATCCTTCTCATTCACTTGGGATAGAAGTGTACCTCAATAGAGAGTTTACATGTGAGTCAATGGATTGGCCTACACAATGAAGGATTACATTGTATAGTCCCGTGTTTCATGACCCACTGTAACCTGACATTGGGTTGTACTTAGTAATACAGTTATGCAAGCACATAACTAAAACACAGCATCAAATACAAACTCAATTCATCTTAGCTTAATGGGACCCATCTTCAAATTAGGGTTATTGTGGATACAATACCCAACAATCTTCCTCTATTTGAAAAAGTCAGAACCCTATAAGCTAAGGTGAATTGCATATATAATAATAATAAATCAAAGAAAAAATCAAGACATTCAAAGCATAAATTAAGAAATAAAGATGCATTCCAAGACAAAACATTAAATTATATATATATGAATGAGTTTTATATAGGGGCAAACAGTATCTACATATCAATTGAAAAGCAAAATCAATTATGTTTCCCCTTGCTCTTCTGACTCTATCTGGCAAAATAAGCTTTTGGCTTGGGATAATATCTTGGCAAAGCTGGAGGCGCATTTGGATCATCAAAGTTATACTTTCTGAAATGATGTCTTCTTTTAGCGCAAGCAACCTCATACTTCTGCCATTCATCTGAACTGTAGTAATCCCACCTGTTCGCATTAGCTAGATCCATAATCTTGAAAGTATCCAAAATAATACTCTTTGAGATTGGGCTCCACACCTCAGCCATTTCTCTATTAGGTTCCGACCTGACAACTGACGGACCTTCACCATAGTTTCTCCTTTTCTGCGCTGGTTGAGGTATGTCTTCAATTATATGAACTTCTGGATTTACTGCAGCAATAACAGCATCTGGTCCAACCTGAGAAAAATCCTGAGTGTCTGTCCAGTATTGAGAATAATCCTGATCAGGATTTATAGGAGCATCTACTGGATCAGGCACTACAGGTTCTAAAATGCTAGTCTGAGGCTAACCTTCCCACCAAACAACTCAATGTGTAGCCAACTGAAATTATCAAAACTGTAGGTATTGACCCCCTTGAAGTTTTCCACCATAGCAGCTTCAAGGGTTGTCACCTTAGCTTTCAGGTCATCCTCCCCCTTTTTGACTTCTTCCACCACCGCATTTGCTATGACATTTGAATAATAAACCATTTGAATAATAAACCATTTGGTTGTTAAAGTAATCCATGCATGCATTCTGGTCAGTAATAATGCTTTTTGCATTTGTGTCAACATTCTGAAGCACCTCCAGGTTACTGTTCACGGTGACCATGTTATGAACAAGTGCTTCGTGAACCTGCATAAACCAGGAATCCAACCTTGCATCTAATTTTTCAAACTGCACATTTACAGCTGCAAGGTCATTGTTAAAATCTTTATCAGTTTCTTTAACCTTCTTCATCACTTTCCTCAAGGAACGAACAAAATGAACTTACTGTTTGGCCATCATGCCTTCTATAGTCTTAAGAATAGATACCTCTGCACTTGTAAACGGTATATCTTCAGCCTGAGCTCTAGGAGGGGTGGGGAGATCTGCACTTCCCTCGGAGTCACTGGAAGACTCTTCCATGGTAGTAACGGTAGCTTTAGAAAGGAGTTCAGGAGAAGTAGCTTCTAGGACAGGAGGATGCAGCTCAACATCTCCTTCCTCATCAGACAAGTCAATAACATCTACCTCCTCTATTGGAGGTCCACCTGGGATTACAACAATCTTTCTCTGAAGCTTTCTCACAAATCTGTCTAACTCTGTTTGTATGGAGACAGAAGGATGGCTCTTCCCCCACTCAGACCGTACCGATAATGCATCTGGGAGAGGTGTAAGTAGATTCTCTGGAACAGTGAGCGCAGAGGAATCATTTACATTATAAACATCTCCAAGCCCATCCACATCAATCTCATAATCAGCCACATCTAGCTCAGTATCATCTACTGGCTCATCCACCTCATCAGTAGCACCATCCAAACCATCAACAGCAGGCAGAACATCATCAATAACATCCGAAGTAACTGGAATATCCTCAACAACATTCTCATCCTCAGCCACATTCTCATCCTCTGCCACATCGGGCACTAACTCATCAACAGCAGCATGAGCAATCTCAACAACCTCTGTAAGAATATCACCTGTCTCTGGAACTGTACTCTCGGCAGCTGGAACTGGAACTTGAATCTCTACATCTGAAGTAACACTCAAGGGCACCGATTCAGTGGCCACTTGTGTATCTACTGTCTCCCCCTCAACTCCTACACTCAATCTATTAGGAGTTTCCCTGGGGGTGGAAGTAGGAATACTGTCCTCAGGTACTTCCTCTTCCTCTACCTCTGGCACATCTCTAACTCCCCCTGGCCTTTAGATCCTCCTATCCCACCTCGAGAAGATGGAAGCATCGATATTTTTCAGGTGGTGGATAAGCACACATTTGGACATGTCAAATGTATCTTTGTCCAATTGATTTAAGAACAAACTAAGAATCCTGCAGATGATTGCCACTAGGATCTTGAACATTTCTGAAGAGAGGTAGTCATGAGAACCGGTCTTGCAGAGCAACACTTTACCAATGATGTCAGACAACAGCTTTCCTTCCTCTTTCATCCCTTTTCCCTTGACGGCTTTGGTGCTTCTAGGCAGTCCACAGAACAGTAGATCTCTTATGAAGTCCTCCTCTTCTAGGTGATCGGCTTCGTCACAAGCTGGAAGCCTCAGAAGCCGGGTTAGGAGAGAAGCCTTTACCTTAATTTTCAACTAACGAACTTTACTTTTGATAACAGTATCTTCCCTATGAATCTTGGCATTCTGAATGAACTCAAGAAAATCTTTATCCAATACCTTACAGGGGTGCTCTACCAAGAAAGAAAGGCCTGTTTTTTCCAACATGAGAATCACATTCTTGAACTCGTCTGAAGTAGAGGCAAACCCTGTTAAAACTAGTTCACCACCACCTAGCAACCTGTTGGTGCTTCTAGGAGCCATGGATAATCCGATAGCTGGTAGCTTAGAGAGTCGGCGCTGGAGGACTGTTGGCTATGTGACCGAATGGCTTTCTCTGGATGAAACTTCGGGAAAAAGTTGTCAGGATTAACTTTTTGGAAGAATTGTCGAGGAGCGGAGTCAACTTGATGGGAAGAAGATGTTGAATGGCGCGTGGTATCCGAATTGACGGGAAGAAGACGATGAGAAGTCACAGAATCTGAAAAGTTGGGATGAAGAGTTCGGCAGAATCGGAAAGTTTCTTTCGACGAATGTAGACTGTTTGCCCCTAAACTATATATATAATACAGTTAAAGATTTGAGAGGGAAAATGACGCGTACCTGAAAAATTGAGACTCTTCAGATCCAATTATAAGAAAAAAATATTTGACCTAAGTGAAATTCGGCGAGTTTCGTCGGAAGCAGAGCCAGATTTGCCGAATGTTATCGTGAATACTGGACGTATTTCAATAATTCAGTGAAATTCGATGATTGATACTCTATGAATTCTCCTTAGACAAATTTTTCTACTATGAAATACTTCTCGAGTGACTTCCTGTCTTCTTAGCCATCTTCACGAGTCTTTGTTCAGCATACCCAGTTCCATTTTGAAAAAAGAGAACTTGGCCTCGTCTAGAGGCTTTGTGAATATATCTGCGACCTGCTTATTCATCGAGACATAGCTGAGGGCTATATCATTGTTCTCCACATTATCCCGGATGAAGTGATATCTGACTTTGATGTGCTTTGTCTAGCTGTGAGAGACTGGATTGTTAGCGATCGCTATAGCACTAGAGGAGTCGTAGAACATTGAAATCTCTTTAAACTTCAGGTTGTAGTCCTCGAGCTGATTCCTGACCCAAAGAAGTTGTACGTAATAACTACCAGCAGAGATGTACTCTGACTCGGCTGTGGAGGTTGCCACACAATTTTGCTTCTTGTTGCTCCATGAGGTAAGCCTTCTTCCGTGGAATTGGCATGTCCCAGAAGTGCATTTCCTATCATCCTTGCTACCTACGAAATATGCATCTGAAAAACCAATTAGCTCGACATCATTACTTCTTAGGTACCATAAGCAAAGATTTGGTGTGCCCTTAAGTTATCTTAAAATTCGTTTTGCGGCGACGTAATGAGAATCCTTAGAGTTCATCTTAAATCTAACGCACACACATGTTGAGAACATTATGTCGGGTCTACTGGCAGTAAGATAGAGCAAGGATCTAATTATTCTTATGTACTTGATTTCATCAAAAGGTTTCTCATTCTCATCCATGTCCAGAGACATAGTTGAACCCATTGGAGTCATCTTCGAGGTTGCGTTCTCTATTACAAAATTCTTAAGAAACTTCTTGGTGAACTTCGTCTAAGAGATGAAAATTCCATCTTCAGATTATTTCACCTTAAGTCCTAAGAAATACTTCAGCTCTCCTATACCGATCATTTCAAACTTCTCTTGCATAAGTTTAGAAAACTTCTTGCAAAGGTTGTCTTCCGTAGCGCCAAAAATAATATCGTTGACATAGATTTGCATTAACAAAATTTTACCTTTTACTTCCCTATGAAATAATGTCTTGTCTATCTTTCCTCTTGTAAACTTGTTCTCAAGAAGAAAGCTAGACAACATCTCATATCATTCTTAGGGAGCTTTCTTTAAACTTTAAAGAGCTTTATTGAGAAAATAAACATAGTTAGGGAAAGTAGAGTTGACAAAACGTTGGGGTTATGCTACGTATACTTCCTCTTTCAGATTCCCGTTGAGGAATGCTAATTACACGTCCATTTGGTAGAGCTTAAATCCTTTGAGGGCAGCATACGCAAGAACAACCTTTTCACTTTGATTCTGGCCACTGGAGGAAAGGTATGATCGAAGTCGATCCCTTCTTCTTATCTGTATCCTTGTGTTATAAGCCTGGCTTTGTTCTTTACGATTACGCCATTCTCATCCAGCTTATTTCTGAATTCCTACTTGGTGTCGATCATATTCTGTCCCTTGGGCCTGGGCACCAACTCCAAGACTTTGCACCTTTCAAACTGATTGAGCTCCTCTTACATAGCTATAATCAAAAAGGCATCATTGTTTGCTTCCTCAAACTTCTTCTGCTCAACCTGAGATAGAAAACTAAGATGTAGAATTTCATTAGTAGTACCTCTTCTGATTTTGATACCGTCGTCTGGCTCTCCAATGATCTGGTCAACCGGGCAATCTCTCAAGTGTCTGAACGCTAGATTTCTTCCTCTCCCACCAACAGGTTCTGCTACATCCACTGCATCTCCTACAGGTTGAGGTAGTTCTTCATCTAGTCGCTTTTCATACACCATACTTGGATCATTGACCTTGACTAATCTTGGAGTATCTTCCTTGATAGCTTCTTTCAAGCTTAGATCTTTGAACCTGATACTTGCATCTACACCAACAATACTAGACGAGTTTCTATGAAGCATGCTTGTCTCATCAAATACAACATTGATAGATTCTTCTACCACCAGAGTTTTCTTATTAAAAATCCTATATGCCTTACTATGGCTACTATAACCTACAAAAATACCTTCAAAACATTTGTCACTAAATTTTGTGCGGCAATACTTCCCATTATTAAGTACGAAGCATTTACTGCAAAAGATCCTAAAGTATGACACAATCAGTTGTCTGCCTTTCAGTAATTCATAGGGAGTCATACGATGGTTTTTGTTGATTAGTGCTCTGTTTTGCATGTAATAAGCTGTGTTGACTGCTTCGGCCCAGAAGTACTCTGGTAGTGAAGCGTCATTCAACATAGACGTACATGCTTCAATGAGGGTTCTATTCTTTCTCTTGACAACTTCATTTTGCTGTGGAGTACGTGGGGAGGAAAAATCATGAAAGATACCTTGGCTTCCACAAAATTTTGTCATAACATCAGACTCAAATTCCATTCTGTGATCACTTCTGATTTTGACCACTAAGCAGTTTAATTCATTCTGAATTTGTCTAACAAAATTAGTGTAAGCTTTAAAGGTGTCTGACTTGTGTTTTATAAAGAACACCTAAGTAAAACGAGAGTAGTCGTTAACAATTACTAATGTATAGACTTTACCTCCTAAATTGTGAATTGGCATGAGACTGAATAAGTCCATATGAAGTAAGTATAATCTTATAGAGGAATCTTTTTCAGAAATACCCTTGAAGGTATCCCTTGTCTGCTTATCCATCTGACATGCGTGACATGGGCTCTCATTAAGGCACTTAATACTGGGGGTATCATGCACTAAGTTGTGAGAAAATAGCATATTTATTATTTTGAAATTAATATGTGTTAATCTCTTGTGTCATTGGTCGTAGAGAGATGCACTATCTTTTGCCAAAAAATACACTGGTGTAGAATTATCTAAACATAGAAAATTTAAATTGAGAATATTTTTACTTTGAATACCTGTTAAGATCGTCAACAAATTCGCAGATGATTTTATCTAACACTTGTCCTTGTAGATCTCAACAATATAGCCTTCGTTACATTATTGACTTATTCTTATCAGATTATGATGTAATCCTTCAACATAAGCCACGTTTGTGAAAGAGACTATACCGTTGGAAATCATACTGTAGCCTTTAGTTATTCCCCTATAAAACCCTCCAAATAAAACTTTTGGTCCATCTTTAACTGGGGTAAATTCTCACAGTAGTCTTCTTGTCTCAGTCATATGCTGAGAGCATCCGCTGTCCAAATACCAGATTAGAGTTTTATTAGCCTTTGGACTTACCTGCAATCATAAATCATTTTACCTTAGGAACCCAAATCAATTTGGGTCCTTGGTTCCTTGTTTGCCTGACACCACTAGGAATATTAACATTATGAGTGGTCGGTCTCGCATTGTTAACTCGTGGAGTTTCAAAATTTGCAAGGTTAAACCAATAATCTACGCCAAAATGACCAATTTTGCCGCAGCACCAACAGTCAAATTTATTGTAACTTCTCTTGTAATCCTGCTTTACCTTTTGAATTTGAGGTCTTGCGGGGGCTACCGTATTGGAGGTGGAAACCTATTGATTGCAGTATGCACAGGGCTTCTTAGTCACCTTAGTCTTGGGTACAATAAGTTTGGCTTTCGGTGCCTTCTTAAAATTTGGTCCATGAACATATGGACCATGCTCTTTGAGAATTATCTCTTCATAAGGTGCTTTAAAAACACTCGCACCAAAGTCTCGGGGATGGGTCCATCCTTGATAGCGCTTTTTAGGCTCCATATAGGTAGGCCTAGTAAAGTGCTCATAGGACGTCTCAAAGTCATACTTATTCGTGGGGAAGATAATCTTCTTAAAGGAGGGTTGACTTTGAGGTGCCTTCCCTTTTTCTTTGGTACTAGCTCTCTTAGTAGCCTTACCTTTTCCAACAACATGACAAAGACCACTACCCTTCTTTGGAGCAGAAAACTCATCTATGAGGGGAAGAATGGTCTTTGGCTTAAAGTAGCTTTCGACTAGCTTCCTTTCCACCAGGAGCTTTTCTTCAAGCTCATGTATATATTTCTCCTTCTAACTTAATAGTTCAGCGGAGCATTTCAATTCCTCTTGCAAGGAGTGAACTTCACTTCTGAGATGAGTCAATTTAGTAATTTACTCCCAAAGGCTTGATTCCACTTCCTTTAGAGAAGCGATCTCATTCAATTGCTTCTTGACTACCTTGCAACATTTGTCAAAAGCTTTCAAGAGTTCTTGATGTTGAGCCATCAATTTAGAGTCGACTTCCTCAAAAGAATAGCTTCGTGACCATTTGTGGACGATTTTGATTTGAAAAGGATTGTGTGAGAGTTTACCTTCCCATGGTATTGATAGTCGCCTACTTCCTCAAATAATTGAGCCATGAGCCTAAAGTAGGCTTCCTCATTTTCTGAACTTGACTCACTCGAGTCACTGTCGCTGAGAGTCTAGGACTTCTTGGCGATGAACCTTTTCTCTTCCTTCCTTTTACCCTTGAAGGATCTCTTCTTTTCCTTCTTAGAACATTTCTTCTTCTTATAGGGACACTCCACAATCATGTGTCCTGGCTTGTTACAATAGTAGCAAATAATGTCAGAGGAAGAATGTTTATTCGGTTTAGATTTATACCCGTCCTTTTGGTTGTAGCTCTTCTTGGAATGATCACCTTTCCGATGTGATCTTCTGAAATCAGAGGAGGAGGACTGATTTTTCATTTTCCTCCTCTTATTGAGCAATCTTTTGAACTACTTGGAGATGAGTGAGAACTCTCCATCAGATAGCTCGGAGCTTGACGTGCTTGGATCAGAGTCTTCTGGAGTATCTATGGCTCATGTCTTTACCGGTGACACAGCTTTAGACTTTCTCGAACCTTTTTCTTTCAAGGCAACCGACTTCTCTCTTCTTGAAGTCCTGCTGCTTTGCTCCTCCTTTTTTCCAGTGTTCATCTAAAGTTTGTAGGAGAGCAGCTTTCTGAAGAGGTTCTGGGGGTCAATCTCTGACAGCTTCCGAAACTTCCTAATGGACACAACTTTTGTATCCCAGTCCTTTGTCAAGGATATGAGGAATTTGTCATTTAGTTCACCATTAGTGAAGGTGCGTCCGTAGTTCCTGAGCCCGTTGACAAACTTGAAAAATTTCTCAAAACTGTCAACAATAGTGTCATTTGCACCCTGCTTGAAAGCTTCGTATTCCTGGTTTAGCAAAGATCTGCGTTCGTCTTAAACTTCTCTGGTTCCTTCCATAAGCACAACTAGACAATCCAACATCTTCTTGGCTGATTTACAGTGGAATAAATTTTGGAGCATCGAATTGTCCACTGCGCTGGCTATAATATTCTTTTCCTTTTTATCTAGCGAGACCAAAGCAATTTCATCCTTAGTCAGATCCATCATATTCTTTGGAATCATGACAGTAAGATTTAGAGCAGACGGTTGTGTAGGAATATGAGGCCCTTCTTTAATGATCTGAAATATTTTGGGATCAGCTGCTTCCATGAAGAACCTGACTCTTTCTTTCCACTTGGGAAAGTTCTCCTTTGTGCACAAAGGTAGCTTCATATAAGACATATCCTTGCTTCTATCCAAAGCAACTGAGTGAGATCTCTAGACAACTAGATGAGAGATCTTATTCAAGGTGTTAACCTTATACCAAACAACGACCCTCTGATACCAATTGAAAGTATCTAGTGTCTACCTATATCACATAGAGGGGGTGAATATGTGATGTCTGTGTCCTTTTACGGAATAAAAATATCTTAAAAATTGAGGCACACAGAACACAAAGATCTATAGTGGTTCCTCGAGTTGGGTACGTCCACTGTCCCGCCTCACCTATCTACCACGAAGGTCTAGATTCGGCTACTTCACCTTTCTCAGATTTCAACAAATCTTACACCTCAGAGCCTTAACTCCTACAACTCAGAAACAACGCTCCTACTACTCTGAGAACAACCTCTCCTACAACTCGATCCACAGACGGATCTACAACTCGATCCAAATATGGATCTACTACTCGGATGGAAAACCTCCTACAAATGTAACAAGAGATTTATACAGAATGATTACAAATAAACCCTATTCAGATCTAAAGTATTCAGTCCTTCGTTCTTTGAAAAGTTGATCTTAAAAAACTTAGAGAACACGAAAATGTTGAAAGCTTTGAAAACTTGAATCTGAATCCACGGAACAGCTAGATCTGAATGGATAGGAATCTTCATAAAGCAACAATTCAGTCGATTCGGTGGAGGAAGATCAAATCGTTGAGCACACTTGCGTCGGTCGAGAGTTATCACGCGAATTGTGCGGAAGCCGGCGGGATTTCTTGATCGGGAAAGTCTTGGAAAAAGGTTCGATTAGCACGATTAGGGTTTGAGATTTACTCACCCTAAATATATATAGAGATCTTCAATTTAAATGGCTAGAAAATTTAATGCACGCTGGAAGACTCGTGGGTCACTATACATGGCTGTCTGCATGAGCGAATCGGATTTTGAAATCGAGAAGAAGAAATAACCTTAAGTAATATTCGTCAAGTATTATCGAGTATCGTTGAGGATACTCGCCGAACAGTCAATAAAATTCGACGAATTTTACTTGGAGAAATTCAGCCCAATTGAATCTAAACACTCGACGCCATGCAGAAGAGTAACTCGACGAATATCGGTTATTATAATCGACAAATTCGATGAGTATCTGCTAGAATACTCGACGCCTAACCAAGTGATATTCGACGAATCCTACTTATTGAAATGACTCGACAAATTCGGCGGGTATCAACATGTATATTCGACGAATTTGGCGAGTATCGATAGATACATTTGACGAGTATACACGATGATACTCGACGATTTTTACTTTACCGATTTTCCAACTTACAGAAATTTTACCCGAAGTACAAATGATGAATTTGATGAGTGCTAGTAAGTGTATACGATGAATTCGACGAGTATTAACGATTAAACTCGACGAATTCGATGAATATGCCTAACGATACTCAACGAATTTTACTTAGGTAAAATTCCTCTTCTTCTGAATTCCATTCCTTGACCTTCCTTGATCCTTCTCATGCACTTGGGATAGAAGTACACCTCAATAGAGAGATTACACATGAGTCAACATATTGGCCTACAAAATGAAAGATTACATTGTATAGTCCCGTGTTTCATGACCCACTATAACCTGATATTGGATTGTACTTAGCAATACAGTACTGCAAGCACATAACTAAAACACAACATCAAATACAAACTCAATTCATCTTAACTTAATGGGACCCTTCTTCAAATCAGGGTTATTATGGATACAATACCTAACAAATACTGTCAATTCTTTTTGGCCTTAGGCATTGTGTGATGTGTAGTCACTCAATACTTTTATACTTAAGTCATTTTCCTGACTTCCTTGGTCATGCTGACTCCTTTCTAGCCATACATCTGATACTCTCAGCATGTCTAATCACATAATTACTAATATCATGTACATGTAAACTTAGACATATATAAAATACAGGTTTGTGTATATTATTGATTTATGGGCCTTCTTCAAATTTGGGACATTGTGGTCAATGTACCCAACAATCTTTCCCTTTTTGAAGAAGTCAAAAATTCAGTCAATGATATACACCACTACAAAATAAATGATTAGAATCAGCTACATTTAAGAACAAACTTATGCAACAAAATATTTGAGATTATAACAAGCATGGCAGTCAAAAGTTATAATATGATCTATAATGAACATATTCATTGAAAAGTCCTCCTGAAACCTAAAATTTTTTAATATTGTTAAGTATTAAGATCCCTAATTACTATGCCCCCCCTAGATTTCTTACTCATCTTTTCCTTAGCCTCTTTCTTCTTCTGTCTTTGTCTCTCAAAGTAACTATAAGGTTTTGGATAATATTTTCAGAGCTCTGAGGCATCTATCTATATAATTCCATCTCTATTGTCTCTTCTGAATTTTCTTCTCAATTCTTCATATCTTTCAAACTTGACCCATTCTATAGAGCTGATAAGTTTGACTCTATCAGTCTTGTTTTCCTTGATCTGATCCCAGGATGACAGTATGATTATTCTTGATTGTGGACTCCACAGTTCAAAATCTGGTCTGGATTGCAGCTCTTCTCTATGTCTCTTTCTACTTATCCTTGCTTCCTCTTCTTCAACTGTAATAGTTTTGCCTTTGAACTTTGAGATCTATTGAGTGGTGGGGTTGAATGTAGGAACATCACCAATAGATTCAGCACCATCACCATCACTGTGAATCTCAGGCTCACCATATCTAATAGGGTCAAGGACCAATGCATCTCTAATTATATTTGAAGTCCATATAGCATGGTCTGCACTAGCCTTTATCATTGACCTCTCTCCCTTTATGACTTCTTCAGAAACCTCTTTGCTTAGGGAAGTAGTATTATTAGCCAAATGATTTACCCCTGTAGTGATAAGATTCTTGACTTGCAGCACATGATCATCTAGGAATTGCGTGCATGCATCCATTCTCCTTTCTAGGACAGTCTTATCACCTTCCATGATGGTCTTGGTTACTTAATGTACCATTTTCATGTTTTCAGTGGTGATGCACTGATTCTCAATGATATAATTTTGCCTTTTCACTTTATCATCATGCTTGTTGGCTGTATAATCGATAGCTGGAGCAGCCATTGTAAAGAATTTGCAAGCATTCTCTCTCACAAATTCGACCTCAAGTTTAACAAAAGAAATTTTAGTGGTGAAGTCCTTTCTCAATTCCTTGATTGACTCATCCACATACAACTCAATTTTTCTCCTCTGCTCATTAAACAGACCTCTTAGTTAAGCCAGAAAGGAGGCGGTCATGTCCTCATTCAGCTGAGTAGTTGATGTGCTCAAAGTATAACTTGATCTGGATTCATTCTATATTCTATTATAAACTATATAAATGAGCATAAGCTAGATTGATTTAACTTTCAGGCAAGTGAACCTATCAATCATAATATAGGAGAAATCTACACCTCGTGTCATATTCCACAGGATCATTTCAAATACACGTACTCAGCCTCACTCTATTATCGTACCTATAATTAAAATCGATTGTTTAATCTAAACTAACCTAACTATGACTATTTGGATAAAGAAACATTGGAGAATTAAAGATGATAAAAGCCGAAAGTTAAGAGCATTCACATGAAAATAATCATTCATTAATTCAATTCTATGTAATCTAATAACAAGATTATCTAAATCGTAGTATTACAAGGGTTAAAAATCTATTGAATTCTCTCTCGAGCAATTCAAAATCTAAACCTAAGTTGAGTAAATTTTCTCTCAAACAATTTACAACACTCAAATTTGCATTAGAATAAATACCCTATCTACTACATAAATTCATGAAATCCTATCTCTAAAATACCATGAATCCATTTATTCGTATCACAATTTTCCAAACAACATATCTCTCGATCATGAAATTTGAAATATAAAGAGAAATAATACCTAAATATGAATATTTAAACATCAACACAACCTTCCAATTTCTCAATCTAAAAAGTTGGAATTCATGTAAAACAAAAACTACATTCATAACTAAAATCCTATCTCTAAAATACCATGAATCCATTTATCAGTATCACAATTATCCAAACAACATATCTCTCGATCATGAAATTTGAAATACAAGGAGAAATAACACCTAAATATGAACATTTAAACATCATCACAACCTTCCAATTTCTCAATCTAAAAAGTTGGAATTCATGTAAAACAAAAACTATATTCATAACTAGGATAAATCTCTTTTGTTTAAAGCCTACATACGAATAAAATATCACAAATTTGATGAAAACAATAAGATACATGATTAACAAATTATTCAAATAAAAGTTTCATGTGAAATAAAAGATAAATAAAGTTAGATCACCAAGAGAAATGGAAGATTAAGAGAGATACATAAAAGACTAAACGTATACAAAAATCTCCTTCAATTCCTCCTTCTCTTAGGTGCTCCACTTTCATCCTCCAGAAGTTCTCCAAATGAAATGATCCAAAAGTCCTGAATAAAATTTTTTTACAGGTTTTTATAGTCTCCTTGCAAACAAGGTCGGACACGGGTTCCAACACGGCCGTGTCACAGGTAGTGTTTATGGTTCTAGGTCGGTTCCACACGAATAGGCGTGTCTGGTCATGGGATGTGTCATCTGACATGGGTACTGACACGGCCGTGTTTTGCACCGTGTTCTTCGCACACGGGTTGGTTGGCACCAGACGTCCAATTCTCCAGAAAAGGACACGGGTGGGCACACGGGCATGTTCCTACCCGTGTGGTTCTCTGTATTTTTTACCAGATCTTCAGCTCCATCCCGAATAGGACATGGGTAGGCACACAGGCGTGTTCCTACCCGTGTTTGCCCAATTCTTGTCCTATCATCAGCCATGTTGAATCTGTGAACTCCTCAGTTTGCTCCAAAACTTTTAATTCCACTGGTTCGTAATACCTGCATTAGAAAAATGAAGGAATAAATGAAAAGTATATTACATGAAATAATAGAAACTTTTAACTGTGCTCATCTATTCATGATAAAGCGAATTCTTAACTATTTTCACAAAATTACTACATAGGGAGGTAGAAAATAGTGGACATGATTACAATTATGATAGTAAAAAGCCTATCATAATTGTACTCATCAAATACCCCCAGACTTAAATGTTTGCTTGTCCCTAAGCAAACAAATTCAAACACTTGGATTACCAATAAATAATTTTTCCTCCGCACACTGGTTGCTATAAATTTAAAGAGAACTTTGATGATGTAATCGTATAGGAAATAGTATAGCAGACTTTTCTAAATATACCTTTATTTTTAAATTCCTCCAATATATCTTTTAACTATATTTCACTCTTCTTTAGAAATATAAGTATAGTCATCCATAACAAATGTGAGGAGAAAATAACAATTTCAATAAGATATGCATTAGTAATTCAAAACTTATAAGTACCAATATTGATAGTCGTGAGCTTATCTTTTCACACCCTCTCCACAGCACTAGTTAAAATTACTGAGGTTTGATCCTTAGGACTTGTATTATGGTGTAACCTTTTTGGCCTAGGATAGGGGATTATAGGTGGGGTAATCAAAGATAAATTTGATAGTTTTTATCACACCTAGATCACAATTGAGCCCTTTTTATGGTAAATACCTTAACATACATCAATATTATAAGAGCATCCCCAGACTTTGCACTTATTATACTTCCCATGTATTTTTGATGGATATTCTATATTTTTCTTTTTCTTAACCAAGGGTCCATAGTGGGGATCATTCCGAGTGGGTGCAAGTGTACACGCACTCAGGCCACATATCACTATGTTTTTCTTTTAGGATTCATAGTAGGGATCATTCCAAGTGGGTGGAAGTATACACGCACTCAGGACTCATATCACTATGAATAAACTCATTCCATGAAGATCTCAATGATAGGTGTACTAATAGGTAAGGATTGGCCTTGGTGAATTTTAGTGGTAGAGTATCAAAAGGCACAAAGATTAAGTCAAAATTGGGTGTGTAAGGGTATAATGTTTAAGGTTTTGGGATTGCAATGCTCAAACTATCCAAAAGGAGGCCTAAGTCATTTCCACCCTCACTAATTAACCTAAGAAAAAGTTTTGAGGATTGCTAGAGGGTAAGTTCTAGACACCAATAGAGAGTAATTTTTTATTTTGATTCCCTAATACGAAATTATCAAAATGTTACACTCATCGACTCACTTTATTATAGATAATTATAGTTTCTAAAATACAGTGATTGATAGTTAATAATATAAAGAACTAATCTTAAAAATAAATTATATAAAGAAAATTAGGCTAATGAATTTTTATACGTAATTACTAATTAACAAATTTGAACACTCAATGAGTCTTCTTCAATTAATTTTAATCACCGTGCGGAAGTAAATTAAATATTTATAATCTCAAATGAGTGTATTAATGAGAGCTTAAGGAAATTAAAAAATATAAAAATTAGGGGTGTTTAACAATCTTGAGTACTATGATAGCAAGAATATAATCAATTGTAATCAAGTCCATCACTGAAATTCTAAAATAGCAGAACATCCACCCCCAGACTTAAAATTTGCAATGTCCTCATTGCAATTTTAAGAACTGGGCAATTTCACCAATATATAAAGGATAATTTACTACCAGGAATAGAGCAGAGCACATGAAGTAAAAAAAACAAATGTGATCATATATATATATAAATGTATAATACAGGTACAAAAAGCTAACCTAGAGATACATGTCCCCAAAAAAATGATATAAATCAGAAATATCCAGGAGGGTCGTCCTGGTCATCCTGGAGGTGAGGTGGGCGAGTAGCTGGCTGTGGTGGACTGGAAATCCTTAAAAGAGCCCGGATCTGAACTATGGCGTCCTCCGTCCTCCTCTGGGAATCCTTAATACTCAGAAGGCGCGGTGAGAGCTGGGTGTCACAGAAATGTTGTAACTTGCGCGCGTACCGAGACTGCGGTGGAGGTTGTGAAGTAGTGGCCTCGCCCTAAGTATAGGTGGACTGGGCTGGGGGAATCAGTGGCTCATCAAGGTCAGGATCTACCTCGTCGTCGTCGTCATCGGAAGTCGCCTGAGGTCCACGACTCACAATGGTATAAGTAATCCCACCCCGACCCTGACGGGCGGTGATGAGGCGGAGGGATCGAAGATTGGCCATGGTGATAGACACAGTCTTGGCCACCACGGTCATCGGAGGGAGGGACGAGAATATGTTCATATTCTTCGCCAGGCGGGTAATGTAGGGTGCTACACAAACAGAACCTATGCGTGAGTTGTCTGCCTGGTGAAGGATGAACTGGGCGAGCATATAACCCAGGTGGACGGGATAACGGGACGACATGCTTTATAGGTATAATATATCCTTCCTGCTAACAACGCCAGATATTTTGCCCTGACCGCTCAATGTATGGCTAAGGAGGTGATGTATGTAGTGGAGGGTAGGATAAATCAGCTTGGAGGCCTTAGACATCTTGGACTCATATGGGTTGAAGTCGAAGGTGAGGCGAGCCCAAATGTTGGAGGCAAGGTCACGGGTGGGGAGATCAAAATTAAGCTCGGGGTAGGCGGAACTAAAGAGGAACGTGTCCTCATACACCCCTAGGTATTGGGTGAACTGTAAAATAGTGAGTGTATATGTGGTGCCCACCACTCAAAACGAGATAATCCCATCTTGCCCGTTTCCTTGCTCCACGAAGGTAGGTCTAAGGTTTAAATAAAAGGAGGACATGAACTCATGTGTGATTTCCTTAAAGCCTACCTCCTTTATAGCAAAAAATTCCTTCCACTCCACTACAGAAATTAATTCTCTAACATCTCCCGCTAGACCTATTTCTTCCAAGATGTCCCAGTCAATCAAGAGAATGTCCTGGAATTTCTTCGATTAGAGGCAGTTGTAGTGATTTATATGCGCTTGATTCATGAATTGCGACGGCGCCGCGGCGTCGCGCCTCTATGTTAAAATTGCTTGGAGCTTCGGGCGACGTCGGCGATTGCCATGGGCACGGCTTGAAGACATGATCTAGGAGGAATGATTCGCGAAAGGAGGAAGTAGATCCACTAACTTTGAAGGCGAGGACTTTATAGCCGGATCTGGGCTGAGGAGGAGTAGGATATGAAAATGGGAAGGCAAGGAATGCGGAAGAAGAAGAAGCCAGACCCCTATATATAGAAGATGAACACGGGTGGACACACGGCCGTGTGTGCACCCATGTAAGGGAATCAATAACTGCGGGAAACACGGTCTCCCAGGAGATGTTTGGTCAAAGGGCGAGAAAGCTGTGTGCCAGGCGGACACGATCAACAACACGGCCGTGTCGAGAACCGTGTCCCGACACATTTGCAGAGAATCAATGTCCACATGGCTTATGACACGGTAAGGTAGGTAGTCGTGTTCCTCTCTGGAAAGAATTCGAATAGCAACACAGAGAGGAACACGGCTGGATGTCAAGCCGTGTCCTCCTCTTGATGGGTATCATCGAATGCGACGTGACACAGAACACGGCCAGGTGTTTACCCGTGTCCTGCTCTGTATAAACTTGGTCAAAATCAGAAAATGTACACAGGCAAAAACACAGGTGTCTGTGTAGCCGTGTCCTTCTTTGGACGATTATAGGCAAACCATGTTTTATGACACGACAACACACACGGGTGTGTGTTAACCCGTGTTGTGCTCGGGATGATTCCTACTCCAGGTCTTATATGGTATACAGCTGGGTGAGTAGGCTGTGCGATGGACACGACCACTCACACGGGCGTGTGGCTACCCGTGTCCTCTGATTTGGAAATTTCTCCTAAGTGATTTTTATTACGAATTTTTGGGTTAAAATTTAACTAAAATTTTTACTAAAAAATTTTATGAACTATAGAAAAATTTACTACACTATATGTATTCCTAGTCTAGACGGAGGCAGGTTTCTTGACGAGCGAAGTCTTGAGGAAGCGCACTGTAGTAAAGTTTTAATCGGTGCCCATTGACTTTAAAATCTCCCTTCTCAGGGTGAGTTAGCTCAACGGTGCCGTAGGGAAAGACTTCTTTGACTTGGAAGGGTCCGGACCACTTAGACCTTAACTTCCCTAGGAATAAACGCAGTCAGGAATTAAAAAGGAGGACTTGGTCACTCTTTTGGAATGTCTTGGGTTTGCGAAGGTGACGGTCATGTAATAGTTTAGTCTTCTCTTTATAAATCAGGGAGTTCTCATAGGCCATGGTTCTACACTCATCTAATTCGTTAAGCTGAAGTTTACGTTTCTCCCCTATAGAACTAGTATCAAAATTTAAAGAGTGTATTGCCCAATACGACTTATGTTCTAATTCTATAGGTAAGTGACATGATTTACCATAGACTAATCTAAAGGGGGTGGTCCCTATAGGTGTTTTGAAGGCGGTCCTATATGCCCACAAATAATCGTTTAGTTACCTAGACCATTGTTTTATATTCCCTTCTTTAGATTTTTCTAAGACCCTCTTAAGTTCTCTATTTGATACTTCAACTTGACCACTAGTTTGTGGATGATAAGGTGTAGCTATCCTATGTGTAACTCTATATTTTTGTAATACTTTGTCTAGCTGTAGATTACAAAAATGTGAACCCCTATTGCTAATAAGTGCACGTGGTGTGCCAAATCATGTGAATAAGGATTTCAAAAATTGAATTACTACTCTACTATCATTAAAAGGCAAAGCTTGTGCTTCAATCCACTTTGATGCATAATCTACAGCTACCAAAATATATTTATTCCCATACGAAACTGGAAATGGTCCCATAAAATCAATTCCCCAAATATCGAATACTTCACATTCAAGAATAAAATTTTGCGGCATTTCATGTAATTTGGAAATATAACCTGATTTCTGACAAGAATCACATGAAAGCACATACCTTTGGGCATCCCTGAATAGAAGGGGCCAATAAAAACCAGAATCAAGAACCTTTTTGGCCGAGCGATTTGCTCCATAGTGACACCAGTAGGACCTGAATGATACTGCTCTAGGATTTTCCAACCCTCCTCCGCTGATACACACCTTCGAATAATGGAATCTACACATATCCGAACCTCCCAGAAGTAATATTTCAAGTCAGAGAAAAATTTCTTTTTCTGCTGATATGAAAAATCCCTTGGAAGGAGCTTAGCCACGAAATTGTTTGCATAATCGGCAAACCATGGATAATTAGGATTTATATTTGTAGATAAGGCAAATAAAGACTCCTCAGGGAATGTATCAGAAATCTCAGATTCATCTAACATTGCTCGTAGTGGATTTTCTAATCGTGAGAGATGATCTGCCTCTAAGTTTTCTGCTCCTCGTTTATCCCTAATTTCTAAATCAAATTCTTACAATAAAAGAACCCAATAGATTAAACGAGGCTTTGCTTCCGCTTTGGCTAGCAAATATCTAAGGGCAGAGTGATCTGTGTATACTACCACCCTAGACAATGTGAGATAAGATCTAAATTTATCAAAGGCTAATACCACTGCTAGGAGTTCTTTTTCTGTAGTTGTATAATTCTCTTGTGCATTATTAAGTGTTTTGCTAACAAAAAATATAGGGTGAAAGTGTTTGTTTCGGCGTTGTCCTAAAATAGCTCCTAACGCAAAACTGCTAGCGTCACATATGATCTCGAACGATTGAGTAAAGTCAGGTGTGATCATAATAGGAGAATTAATTAATCTTTCTTTTAAGAACTCAAAGGCATGTAGACACTCTTGATCAAAAATAAAAGGTGTGTCTTTTTCTAAAAGTCTAGTAAGTGGTCTAGCAATTTTAAAGAAATCTTTAATGAACCGGCGGTAGAATCCGGCGTATCCTAAGAAACTTCTCATTGCCTTAACAGAGGTTGTTGGTGGTAACTTTTCTATGATTTCTATTTTCGCTCTATATACTTGGATTCCTTGACTTAAGATTTTATGGCCTAGTACTAACCCTTCGTGCACCATAAAATGACACTTCTCCCAACTAAGCACTAGGTTTGTTTTCTCACATCTCCTCAAAACTTTTTCTAAATTATTCAAACACAAATCAAATGAGTCTCCAAACACAGAGAAAACATCCATAAACACTTCCATAATAAATTCAACATATACATTGAAGATGGCTAACATGCATCTCTGGAAAGTGGTGGGGCATTACATAGATCGAATGACATACGTCTATATGCAAATGTACCGAGAGGGAAAGTGAATGTTGTTTTCTCCTGGTCTTTTGGGGCTATAGGGATCTTGAAATACCCAGAAAGTCCAGCTAGAAAATAATAATAAGAATGTCCTGATAATCGTTCTAATATTTGGTAAATGAAAGGTAGAGGGAAATGGTATTTTCTAGTGGCATCGTTTAACTTCCTATAGTCAATACAGACACGCCAACCCGTTATGGTTCGCGTTGGAATTAATTCATTCTTATCATTTGCTACCATAGTTAGACCACCCTTCTTAGGGATGACTTGTACAGGACTAACCCATGAACTATCTTAAATAGGGTATATCTTACCAGCATCTTACAACTTAACAATTTCAGCCTTAACTACCTCTTTCATATTTGGGTTTAGCCTACATTGCGGTTGAATATAAGATTTATAGTTTTCTTCCAAAAGGATTTTATGAGTACAAAGACTTTGGTTGATACCTTTTATATTAGATATTTGTCATTCTATTGCACCTTTACATTTCTTCAACACAGTTATTAATTTAGCTTTTTCAATATTAGAAAGATAAGAAGAAATAATAACTAGGTAAGAAGAATTAGTTCCTAAGAATTCATACTCAAGATGATCCAGTAATTTTTTATGTTCTACTACCGGTGGATCCTTAGTATTATTCTTATGAACTTCACGATCTCCTTCTGTAATCAAACTATACTCAGTCGTTCTATTCATTGAAACAGAATTATCTAGAAAAAATAAATGTTCAACAATTTCTTCATTCTTTTCATCTTCTACATAATAATTAGTTATGCAAATTTCTAAAGGATCTCGATAACAAAAATTAGAATTCATAGAAGTCATAAAACTATCAACATCATGAGAAAATAGCAATAATCATCATTATCTAAGGATTGTTTCATAGTATTGCCAATTTGAAAAATGACTTCATCTTCCCTTACTCGCAAAACTAATTTACCATCAAAAACACCAATAAGAGCTCTAGAAGTGGCTAGGAATGGACGACCTAGTATGAGTGGCACTTCGATGTTTTCGTCCATATCTAGAATAACAAAATCGGCAGGAAATATAAACTTATCTACCTTAACCAATACATCCTCTACTATTCCTCTAGGATACTTAACCGATCGATCTGCTTGTTGAATACTCATTCTAGTCGGGCTAAGTTCTCCTAGACCTAGTTTCAAATATAGTTTATAAGGCATTAAGTTTATACTCGCTCCTAAGTCCGCTAAAGCTTTATTCACTTGTAAATCACTGATTAAACATAGAATTGAAAATGAACCGGGATCCTTAAGTTTTTGACGTAATTTATTTTATAAAATAGCAGAACATTCTTCACTAAGTGTTACTAAAGATAAATCTTCTATTTTCCTTTTATTTGAAATTAAATCCTTCAAAAATTTTGCATACTTAGGCATTTGAATAATTTCAAAAAAAGGCAAATTAGCATGCAATTGTTTAAACATAAATAAAAATTTACCGTATTGCGCATCCATGCGCTCCTTGTTCAGCTTTGCTGGATACAGTATTACCGGTTGATACTCCATTGGCTTCACATTCATGTCATTCGGTGCTTCGCCACTAAAATCCTCTTGGGGTGCTTCTATTGTAAGCCTTGGTTCTTGTAACTCCTTTTCGCTCCTCAACTGAATGGCTTTTGCATGCTCCTTCGGGTTTGTCTCAGTATTACATGGAAGTGTTCCTTGTTGCCTTTCAGATACCATCCTTGCGAGCTGACCAATCTGGTTCTCCAAAATTTGAATTGAGCCCTCTTGATTCCGGAAAGCTACATCAGTCATTTGTATGAACTTGGTAAGGACATCTTCCAATGTTGGCTTCCTTTGCTCTGGTTGTTTTTGTTGTCCAAACATAGGTTGCTTGCCTTGGTTGCCTTGCCCTCCCCAAGAGAAATTGGGGTGGTTCCTCCATACAGGATTGTATGAAAGACTATATGGGTTTTTTGTCGGGTTGAATGGTGGTCTAGTATTGTTACCCATATAGTCAACATGTTCTTGCACTTGAGGTTCACCACTAGGCATTCCACAAAGTGAAGGGTCCCATTGTTGAGGTACCATGGAGGGTGATGCTAAAGAAAGGTTTTCCATCTTTTGGTGAAGCTTCTCCACTTGGATAGCTAAGGCAGTAATGACATCCACTTCATACATTCCTGTAGGCTTATTAGGCTTTGGTCTCACGGTAGTCCATTGATATTTGTTCATATCCATGTCTTCTATCAACTGCCAAGCCGCTTCAGGTGTCTTATTATTCAAGGTGCCCCCACTAGCTGCATCGATCATCTATTTGGTGGCTGGATTGAGACCATTGTAGAAAGTCTGAATCTAAAGCCATGAAGGTAAGGCATGATGGGGACATCTCCTTAATAGATCCTTGAATCATTCCCATATGTCATACAACAATTCAGATTCCAATTGAACATACGTAGAGATGTCATTCCTTAGCTTCGCAGTCTTCGCCGGTGGGAAATACTTCATTAAGAACTTCTCAACCATCATGTCCCAAGTAGTAATCGACCCTCTAGATAATGAGTTGAGCCATTGCTTCGCCTTGTGCCTTAGTGAGAACGGAAACAACCTCAATCGAATGGCATCATTGGAAACACCATTGATCTTGAATGTATCACATATCTCCAAGAATCCGGCCAAGTGTGTGTTGGGATCCTCATCTTGCAGACCATCTTATTGGACATACTGTTGAACCATCTGTATAACACTCATTTTTAATTCGAAATTGTTGGTGGGAATTGGCGGTCTAACGATGCTTGACCCAGTACCCTGGAGATTGGGCCTAGTAAAGTCAGACATGGTTTATTCGTTCTAGTTTGTCATGTTATCAATATGTTCTGGATGATGCTCTCCTTGGTTAACTGTTACTTCTTCTGGCAGTCCGTTTGAAATATCTGTGGTATTAGTTCCCACATCCCTTTGGTTAGTGTTATGAATAATTCGTTTCGGGTCAGGATGAATGGTGCTAGCCCAGAATTTCTCCCCTGGTCATAGACAAACAGACTACAAAACAGAGATTAAGTGATATAATTATACTATAAACTAATTTATAATTATTTGTTAGTAAGCAAAAATGATAGATTAATAGAATTTAAGTTTTCGAAATATTGAAATCGAGTCCCCGGCAACGGCGCCAAAAACTTGATGTGCTCAAAGTATAACTTGATGCAGATTCATTCTATATTCTATTATAAACTATGTAGATGGGCATAAGCTAGATTGATTTAACTTTCAAGCAAGTGAACCTATCAATCATAGTATAGGATAAATCTACATCTCATGTCGTATTCCATAGGGTAATTTCAAATACACGTACTCACCCTCACTCTATTATCGTACCTATAATTAAAATCGATTGTTTAATCTAAACTAACCTAACTATGACTATTTGGATAAAGAAACATTGGAGAATTAAAGATGATAAAAATCTGAAAGTTAAGAGCATTCACATGAAAATAATCATTCATTAATCATTTCTATGTAATCATGAAATACAAGAGTATCAAAATCGTAGTATTGCAAGGGTTAAACATCTATGAATTCTCTCTCGAGCAAATCAAAATCTAAACCTAAGTTGAGTAAATTTTCTCTCGAATAATTTACAACACTCAAATTCGCATTAGAATAAATACCCTATCTACTACATAAGTTCATGAAATCCTATCTCTAAAATACCATGAATCCATTTATCCGTATCATAATTTTCCAAATAACATATCTCTCGATCATGAAATTTGAAATACAAAGAAAAATAACACCTAAATATGAACATTTAAACATCATCACAACCTTCCAATTTCTCAATCTAAAAAGTTGGAATTCATGTAAAACAAAAACTACATTCATAACTAAAATCCTTTCTCTAAAATACCATGAATCAATTTATCCGTATCACAATTATCCAAACAACATATCTCTCGATCATGAAATTTGAAATACAAGGAGAAATAACACCTAAATATGAACATTTAAACATCATCACAACCTTCCAATTTCTCAATCTAAAAAGTTGGAATTCATGTAAAATAAAAACTACATTCATAACTAGGATAAATCTCTTTAGTTTAAAGCCTACATATGAATAAAATATCACAAATTTGATGAAAACAATAAGATACATGATTAATAAATTGTTCAAATAAAAGTTTCATGCGAAATAAAAGATAAATAAAGTTAGATCACCAAGAGAAATGGAAGATTAAGAGAGATACATGAAAGACTAAATGCATACAAAAATCTCCTTCAATTCCTCCTTCTCTTGGGTGCTCCACTTTCGTCCTCCAGAAGTTCTCTAAATGAAATGATCCAAAAGTCCTGAATAAAATTTTTTTACAAGTTTTTATAGTCTCCTTGCAAACAGGGTCGGACACGGGTTCCAACACGGCCGTGTCACAGGCCGTGTTGACGGTTCTAGGTAGGTTCCACACGAATAGGCGTGTCTGGTCGTGGGCCGTGTCATCTGGCACGGGTACTGACACGGTCGTGTTGCTCACCGTGTTCTTCGCACACGAGTTGGTTGACACTAGACGTTGAATTCTCCAAAAAAGGACACGGGTGGGCACACGGGTGTGTTCCCACCCATGTGGTTCTCTGTCCTTTTCTGCCAGATCTTCAGCTCCATCCCGAATAGGACACGGGTAGGCACACAGGCGTGTTCCTACTCGTGTTCGCCCAATTCTTGTCCTGTCATCAGCCATGTTGAATTCGTGAACTCCTCTGTTTGCTCCAAGACTTTTAGTTCCACTTGTTAGAAATACCTACATTAGAAAAATGAAGGAATAAATGAAAAGTTTAATACATAAAATAATAGAAACTTCTAACTGTGCTCATCTATTCATGATAAAGCGAATTCTTAACTATTTTCGCGAAAATACTATATAGGGAGGTAGAAAATAGTGGACATGATTACAATTATGATAGTAAAAAGCCTATCATAATTTTACTCATTAGTAGTCCATAGGTAATTGACTTCTACATCATCCTGCCTTATGTCTCCCCTCATATCAGAGTCAGCTACTTCATAGTCAGAAGAGTGCTCTGGATGAATATCAATATGAATGGACTCTTCTTTCTAAGACACTTCAGCATTAATCATGTCATCAACCCCTTAGTTGTCTTGATCAGAGATTTCAATCACAGTTTCAAAACCATGAGCAGGGAGCTCAAGGTGAGTCTCCCCCTCAAAAGTATCGTCAGTCACAAGAACTTGACGTGGATCATCTGTTGGTCTGCTGTCATCCTCTAGCACATACTCTCCCTAAATAGGAGCACTAGAGAGTCAGTTGAGATTTGGTCTATCCTTCCATATAGATTGACCAGGAAGGTGTTAATCTTATCTTGTAGGCAAACTGAGGGTAAGTCATGCTCCCCCTCAATAGGAGCATCTACTCTTAGGGTCTCCCCATGAATATCATCATATATCCTATCCACAAGATTTATTACAGCATCTTCAGCATTCTCCATGGTTTTGTATCCCTCAACATCAGTAGGATTCACACTGGTGGTAACAACCTTGACAACAAGCTCAAGAGAAATAGAGACTTGTGCACTCACATCCCTTCTTACCTCTTCAATTGATTCTGTCAGATTGAGATCATGAGGTTCAGTATTCCTACTGTCAGAAGAGTTACTGCTGGAGCTTTCTTCATAGACTGTATCAACCCTCTTCTTTTGTGCCTGAGTACTCTGCTTAGGGTGACTGATCAGCACTCTAACCCATCTGTCAAACATCTTAATGTCCATCCTCCTCATATGATGGATCCTAGCACCAAGCATCAGATTCATTATTTCAGGTGTAGTGTTCAGTAGAAATAGAGACAGGATTCTACCAAAGTTTGGTTCAGGTAGACATTTAATAACTTTATCAAAATGACCTTACCCCAGTTGTCTTCTTGGCAAGAATTACCCTTGACATCATTTCAAAAAAATTTCTTGAAATCTTATCATGAGATCCAGTTTTATAGATTAGGGCCTTTCCTATCATGTCAGCAAGGAATTTTCACCTAAGAATCATCTCCTTCCTGATGACCGAGCTATTGGTGCGTTTGGACAGGCCACACCATTTCAATGCAGATTTTATATCATCTTAGAACAATTCATCTGCTTCCTCAGTATTATTCAGCTTGGGGAGCTTTAGTTCCTTGCAAATCTTTCTGATAATTATTTTAATCTTCTCTCCATTGACGGAAGTTTTGATCTTAGTGGAGGAAGAGTTCACTTTGGCATTAAAATACAATTCCATTACTTCCCTCTTATAGAAGGCACACAGTTCTGACAACATGAATTCTAATTCTACGATGGTGAGTAGGTGAACTACTGATAGGATTTCATCCTGAGCTTCACGAAATCCATTTCGAACAACTTCATTGCCCTCAAACAAGAAGACATCACTCTTGGGAGCCATTGAATCTTGAGATATTGATCGAAGAGGGAAAGACGATGCACGAAAACTAGGGTACGAGGCAGAGTAATTGTGAAGGGAAATAGAATGAAGGTGTTTATTCTAGGAATGATTTATATTTATACTCTATCCTATTTAAGAACTTGGGGAGGCGCGTACCTTGTCGTGATTTCCACTTTTGATGTATGGCTGAGATTTAATCTGAAAGACTTGACGCTTGTTCAACTCGTCAAAGTGTATGCACCGAGTGTACTCGAAGCACTCGATGTCTGGGGTTGATTCAACGCACTCGACGCCTGGATTCGACACAACACTCTCAACACCTCAATGGTTAATCTTTTTCTCCCTTATGTTCTCATGCAAAAGTTTAGCCTCCAAATGCACATATATAAAAATAAATGCTTTACAAAGATAAAACAACTTCAAGTTCAACATTCCAAATTCAAACTTGAAACTATTAAACTTGGCTTCATGAAGAGTCTTAGTAAAGATATCAGCCACTTGTTTATCAGTTGGGAAAAACTCAAGGCCGATATCTTCTTTCTCAATATGTTCTCTTATGAAGTGATATCTGATTTCAATATGCTTGGTCTTGTTATACGATACAGGATTTTTAGCTATTAAAATAGCACTAGAGGAATCAAAGTACATAGGATTTTTGCTTAGCTGTAATTTGTATCCTGAAATTGATGTTGTATCCACAAGAGCTGTGCACAATAAATCCTTGCTGAGATGTATTCATATTATGCTGTGGAGATAGCTATACTGATTTTCTTTTTGCTGCTCCAGGATACCATCCTTCTCCATAGAAATTGACAGGTACCAGATGTGCTTTTCCTATCTTCTTTGCAACCTACAAAATCTGCATCTGAGTAACCAATTAGTTAAAAGTCATTACTCTTATGGTACTAGAGACCAAGATCAAGTGTGCCTTTGAGATATATCAGAATACTCTTTGCAACAGTATAGGAGATTCTTTAGGGCAAGCCTGGTACCTAGCACAAACACATATAACAAACATAATGTCTAGTCTACTAGCAGTTAAATAAATGAGGGAGCCAATTATGCCTCTATACAAGGTTTCAACGACTAGTTTCCTATTCTCATCCTTGTCTATAAACATACTTAACCCCATATGAGTTTTTATTATGGAGGCACTCTCTATACCAAATTTCTTAATTAACACTTTGGTGAACTTGGACTGTGAAATGAACAGCCCATCCCCAGATTTTTTAACTTGGAGGCCCAATAAATACTTGATTTCACCCATACTTCTCATCTCAAATTGCCCTTGTATAAGTTTAGCAAACTTTTTGCATAGACCATCATCAGTAGACCCAAAAATTATGTCATCAACATAAATTTGGACTAGAATTATCTTACCCTTGACTTCCCTTAGGAATAATGTCTTGTCTATCTTTTCTCTTGAGAATTTGTTCTCAATGAGAATGATAGATAGGGTTTCATACCAAGCCCTTGGGGCTTGTTTCAACCCATATAAAGCCTTTCTTAAATGAAATACATGGTTAAGGAGTGAAGGATTGAAGGATTGATAAAACCTATTGGCTGCATAATATAGACCTCCTCTTTTAGGTCACCATTCAGGAAAGCTGACTTTACATCCATTTGGCAGACCTTAAATCCCTTGTAAGCAGCGTATACAAGGAATAACCTTATGGATTCAAGTCTAGTTACTGGTGTAAAGGTTTGATCAAAGTCAATACCTTCCTCTTATCTGTATCCTTTAGCAACGATTCTAGCTTTGTTCTTGATTATAACAACATTCTCATCTAATTTGTTTCTGTATATCCATTTTGTTTAAATGATGTTATGTCCTTGAGGTTTGGGAACCAGTTTCCAAACATTACACATTTTGAACTTATTCAACTCTTCTTGCATAGCCACTATCGAGAATGGGTCTATGTTGGCTTCTTGAAATTTCTTGGGTTCTATCTGAGACATAAAGCTTGAATACATAGCAATGTGGTGATTTCTGCTCCTTATGGTTACACCCTGACTTGCATCCCGAATAATTATTTCTCTGGGATGGTCTCTTAAGTGTTTGATGGTTGCTGGCATCCTCTCTTTAGCTTCTTGAACATTATCTTCAGTGTCCTGGAGTTCATCTGCTCTTTTCATTTCACCTGGACCTTCTTCTAGGATGAGCACACTTTTATCCTTTTCTTGTTCAACTCGAAGTGTGTCATCAATACTTAGTTTGTCCATGCCTAATTTTATACCTGCAGCACTAGAAGAGCTTGGTAGCTCATTGTGAATCTTTGAAGTTTCATCAAACAAAACATTAATAAACTCTTCTACAGCCTTATTTTTTCAAGTTGTAGATCCTAGAGGCTTTATCGTGGCTGGTATACCCAACAAAAATACCCTCATAGGTTTTTTCTGCAAACTTTTTCAGGTAGGACTTCCCATTGTTCAGCACAAAGCACTTGCTTCCAAAGATTCTGAAATAGGCTAGATTAGGTTTTCTACCTTTCATAAGCTCATAGAGAGTATTATTGTGATAATTGTCAATAGAGGCTCTATTCTGAACATGGCAAGTTGTGTTCACTACCTCAGCCCAAAAATATTATAGGATATAAGTGTCACTTAGCAAAGTCCTCACAACCTTTATGAGAGTTTTATTCTTCCTCTCAGCAATGCCATTTTGCTGAGATGTTATTAGAGAAGAAAATTCTTAAAAGATTCCTCATTCTTTGTAGAATTCTATCATGTTTTTAGACTGAAATTTTGTGTCATGATCACTTCTGATTTTGACTACAGTGCAGCTCTTTTCATTCTGAATTTGCTTGAAAAAAGTCACAAAGTTGTGTAAGGTATCTGACTTTTTCTTAAGAAATAACACGCAGGCAAATTTGAAATAGTCATCAATAATCACCAAGGTATAGACTTTCCTACCTAGACTATAAATTGGCATAGGACCAAATAAATCCATATGCAGGAGGTAGAGACACCTCTCAGAATCCTTGGACCCAATGCTTTTAAAGGAAACCTTTTTCTGCTTGCCCTTTTGGCATGCAGAACAAATGCCCTCTTTAATGCATTTTAAGTTAGCTCCATTTCTGATCAACCCTTCATTGAAGAGCTTGTTGATAGCCTTGTAGTTCAAGTAAGCAAGCCTCTTGTGTCATTGCATACAATAAAAGTCTTTCTCATTTTCTACAAGGCACAATGGAGATTTTAAATCTAGACATAAAAAAGTTAAGTCAATATTTATTTCCACTCCTATTGCCTACCAGAATGATCTCTTGGTCACTTGACCTCTTGATTAGGCACTTATCATTGAAGAAAACAATGACATAGCCTAGATCATAGAGTTGGCTTATGCTAATCAGATTGTATTGCAATCCATCTACATAAGCCACTTTTGAGATGGAGACTATGCCATTGGTGATCATACCATAGACTTTAGTTACTCCTCTATCTAAACTACCAAAAATTACTTTGGTTCCATTCCTCACTAGAGTGAAATCTTTTAGATGGCTCCTTGTTCTAGTCATGTGCTTGGAACATTAACTGTCCAAGTACCAGATAAGCATTTGATGGGTACTTGAACTAACCTGCAGTCACAGAATTAATTCATTTTAGGTACCCAAAAGAATTTAGGTCCTTGATTCTTGTTAGCATAAATATAAATTTTTCTCCCAGCAGTAGCCTTGATTGGAAAGCTTCTCTTTGCACTTGGCATACTAGGGTTGTGTCAACAGTCAATGACAAAGTGTGCCACCTTGCCATAGCACCAACACTTAAGTATATTATATCTCCTCTTCTGAATGGCCTTAGAAGTGTGTGAACCATCAAATTTTTTCTATTTAGCAAGGAGTGCAGCAGCCTTCTTCCTATTTCTCTTAGCTAGAATCTAGCTGAATATAAGACTGCATAGTGGTTCTCTTGGTTGATTCTATTTGACAGCAATATGTGCATGCTTTGTAGGTGATAATGTTTTGATGACATCAGAAATAGCTAAGTGAGACTTGATTGCAATCTTGCTCGTAGTCTTATTCTTTATTGACAGAACTTGGGAGGAGGCCATTGCCTTATCCTTGTGTATGGGTGCTAGAGCACCAAACAAAAATGGTCCATGGTGGGCCATTTGGATTTCTTCATGGGGAGCCTTCAAGGCACTCAATCCCATGCACTTTCTTCTTCTATTGTAATGTATAATATTGCTCTTACAAGAAGAATTTACATTCTTCCAGTGACTATACATTTCGTCATGGTCATACCTGTTAGAAGGAAATACTACCTTCTAAAAGGTGGTTTGAGGCACAGTTGGATCCTTGCCTTTCCTTTTAGAATGGGTAGGTCTAGCATTCCACTTGAATCTCGTTCCCCTCTTAATATTTTGAGAGTAGAATGAGTCTATGAGTGGTAGAACTCTCTTAGGCTTGGAAAATTTCTCCATCAACATCCTCTCTTTGAGGAGCTTCTCTTCAAAATCCTTAATGATCTTGCTCTTCTGGCATATAGTGCCCACTTGGATGATAGTGATTGTTTTCAACTGACTAATTTCTGTGCTTATCTGAGCTATCAGTGAAGCTGACTCAGATTGCATGGATTTATCTTGCTGTAGATAAACAATCTCTTCAGCTTGCCTCTTGACAAGCTTTTTACTCTTCTTCAGAGCTTCTAGGAGAGCACCATAAATATCAATAAGCTGATTGACAACCTCTTCAGGTTCTGATCCATCCTCCTCATTAGATGAAGAGGATGCCTTGAAATCTGGGCCAGCCTCAAAATTAGAATTAGAAAGAGAGATTGGGTGAGAGATTACCATATAAGGATCAGGATTATCCTGATTGTCTTCAGCAATGGCCATGAGTCTATAGTTTTCTTCATCACTATCAATAAAGGATAGTGGTGCCCTTATGCCCACCTTGCCAGAAGGATAATCAACATCCTCTTTTATGGAGATTAGACCAATGTAGGCCTCTTCATCTTTAGATTTTGATGTCTTAGAATCACTATCTGACATACTTGACTTCTTCTTAGCAAAGAAACCCTTGTCCACCTTTTTGTCTTTATAATACTTCTTATCATCAGACCTCTTACTCTCTTTCCTTTTAACAGGGCAGTCAGTAACGCCATGTCTTAATCTGTTGAAACAGTAACATAACACATCAGTTTTAAAGTATTTTTTGTTTAGGTTCATACCTGTCCTAGAGGAGTCTTTTCTAGACTTTTCCTGTTTGCCTTATGGCTTCATTGAACTAGAGCTAGATGAGCCCTTGTTATTCCACTACCTTCGCATACTCAACATCTTTTTGAACTGCTTGGAGAACAAGGTTAGTTCTCCATCAGATAGTTCTTCTCTTAATATGCTGGGATCTAAACTTCCTGGCTCAGCAACCCTTCTTGGGGGAGAAGGAGTCTTCTAACTATTTTTTCTGGATGTTTCAGCTTTGAAAGCCACAGTCTTTTCTCTGCTGAGAGACTTGACAGCATCCTCTTCAGCCTTTCTAGAGTTCAGCTTAAATTCATGTGACAACAACTTGCCAAATAGATTTTGTGGCAGTGTGTTGGCCAAGTTGCCTACCTCCCTTTTGGCACAAATCTTGATATCCCACTCTTTATTGAGTGATCTTAAGAACTTATTATTCAGTTCAAAATTGGAATACTGTCCACCATAAGTAATCAGATTGTTCACAATCTTAAAGAACTTCTCATAGCATTCTGCTATAGAATCCTTCTTGTCTTATTTGAAGGCCTCATACTACTGGTTGAGAAGAGATTTCTTGTCTTTCCTTACTTCCTCAGTCCCCTTCATATAGACTATTATAGAGTCCCAAATCTCCTTTACAGTCTTATAGTGGATAAGATTCTGAAAGGTTGACTCATCAATGACACTCACGATGATGTTCTGGGCCCTCGTGTTCATAGTGGCCAGTACCACCTCATCTTTTGTCATTTCAAAATATTTCTTTAGAGTCTTGATGTTGGCATCAATAGCTGAGACCTTCATAGGGATGAAAGGCCCCTCTTACACTATGATGAGTCTGAGGCTTCCATGAAAAGCCTCACCCTTTCCTTTCATATTCCAAAGTTCTCTTTTCTACAAACTGGTAGCTTCATGGAACTGAGCTCCTTATGGTTCGCATCAGAATTCATGATGATATACTTCTTCTACCCTTAGAGATCGTGTTCAAACTGTTAGGTCTTTGTTAAATAACCTTCCTCTGATACCATTTAAAAGTCTTTTTAAGGCCATCTAAATACCTAAAGGGGGTGAATAGGTTTCTTTTAGAATCTTTTCGTTCTTTTGAATTATGATCTTGTTGTGTGTTTATGTTAGAAAGTTAACATTCAAAAACACATACAACACACAGAATTAATAGTTGTTCCCCTATGTAGGGTACATCCATTTTCCTCCTTTACCTATCTAGCAGTGTGCTAGATTCAGCCAAATCCTCCAATACTCAGATCAAATAGATCTTACACCTTAGATCCTACCTCAGACCTTACAACTCAAAGTGCTCTCCACTCCTACAACTCAAAATGATCACAGTCCTACCTCAGAGACAATCACTAGTCTCCTACCTCAGGCTAGACAGCCCTACAACGCAGAGTCTTCCAACTCCTACAACTTAGAGACCCAACTTGTCTCCTACCTTAGATCTTTACAAAGATCCTACCTCACGCACAAGCCTTACCTCAGATCCTTCCTAGGACCCTACAACCCTGAGTTCTTCACTCCTACAACTCAGACTGCTCACAGTACTACACTTAAACATTAAAAAATAGGCTTACAACTCAGATCTCAGTGAGATACTACAATAAAGAATAAGTGTTTGAGAAATTTGACTCAAAAGAAAATATCTAAGTCTTCTTCTTTGGCTGAATCAAAAGACAGCCCTTCTCCATCACAGCTACAGGAAGATGATTATTCAGTTTTGGTTTAGCTTGTACTGTGTTGTGTCTAGCAGAGTTCTTCTTCTTCAATCTTGAGAAATATATTCTTTGTGTAGAGTTGTAGGCTCGAAGATGATGAGAAATTTTCTCTGCCCTGCTGGCCGACTTTTGCGAAATTAGGGTTTAGAGAGATTGTCAAAAGTTCTTGAAAAAATTTAGTGTTCTTCTTTTACGATTGTCACCCACTTCACATCTATACATTGACAACAATAATGGTTATATCCCTCTTTTGGAAAGCAGCATGGCTAGCTTTAATGGTTGATATATTTCAGGATATCATTGTCCGATCAATACGGTGATGTCTATCTTTTAGCGCTTGATTTGCATTGATTTTAATTAAGAATGACGTCAACAGATTTGATACGACGCCAAAGACTTAGAATATTTCTGAATCTCTACAAGCGTCGATTGATCTCTTATAACTCGTCAAATTAGTGTTTTGACGGTTAACTCCATTAGCGTCGATTGAATGGCCTTAACTCGACGCATTCGTACTTAGTCAAATTTTGTCTATTGTTGAGGCATTGAGTGAAGATTCTTCACTCGACGTATTTGCCCTTTAACACTTATACTGAGAAGGCATTGAGTGTAAATTCTTCACTCAACGCATTTGAACTTAATCAGATTATCCTTGAGAAGGCGTCGATTGTAAGTTCTTCACTCAACACATTTATACTTTGACTAGTTTAACTGAGACGACATCGAGTGTAAGTCCTTCACTCAACGCATTTGTACTTAACAACCTTTCTTTGGGAAGGCGTCGAGTGTGAGTCCTTCACTCGACGCTTTTGTGCTTAGATAGATTTTAGAGCTTCTCCACTAAGGCTTTGAGTGATAGTAATACTGTTAACACTTTTTGTCCTCAGACATTGAGTGATGTGTAGTCACTCAATGCTTTTGTACTGAGTCATTTTCCTGACTTGGCCATACTGAATTCTTTCAAGCAATACATTTGATGCTCTTAGCATGTCTAATCACATAATTACCAAAATCCTATACATGTTGTAAGACCCCTTTTTTTAAACCACCGGGGTCTTATGCCAAGAACCGCTGCTTTGCGGTGACACCAACACGTCCGGGAAGGTCATCACTACAAAATGTCGATCCTGCCGGCCATACCGATCGTAGAAGAGTAGAATAAATATAAGAGTGCATGAAAACCAAAATACTGGTCCGCAAAGATCACATGAAATAAATAATTCTCCACGAAGGGAGAGTCCACAGAAATGATAAATCCAAGTACTAATAGAAAAGGGCTCCTGCCCGATACATCAAAATCCTCACTACGTATCACTCAATCGCGGAAGCAAATCTATAATATCTGCAAAATATTAGGACTCACTTTCCCTGCTGCCTGAACTCCAGTGCTAGACTATCCCGTCTCCAAGCGCACTGACCTCTAGAGCTGCATCTCCTGGTTCGGCTCCACAATCCCATAAAATGATTTGGTCAACGACCGTTAGTCTAAAAGACTAAGTACTATCATCCCCCATCCCTTCCCCAATGGCTCCTAGGCACCGAGCGGGGAGAAGGAAAGAGAAGGTAATGAAGGTGGAGAGTAACAAAGGTAAGCAGATGGCGGCAGAACTTGTCTATCATGAGTTCATGAATAGAGCAAATAAATGTAAGCAATAGTAGGTAAACAGTATAAGTATACACAAGAGCGAGAGAACAAGTACAGTATGAGAAAGTAAACTAAGTAACCATGACTTATAGGAATGCCCATACAAACCTTAGACCAAGTGGTTATTTTGCAAGGCCTATTTTATAAAGTGTCCCATATCAATTTATATAATAGGTGTCAAGGGTTATATGTAATGATGATTCTATGTCATGAAAGTATACTATGATGTGAATATGCAAGTGCAACACACACACTCGACTCTGTGCACGCAGACCTTTAGTTCCCCCTTTCTGGAGTCGAACCTCCCAAGATACCTCCGTAGTGGCAAACGGAAGCGGTGAGTTGGGCCTCTCCCACCTCTAAACCGGTATCACACTACCAGTCAGACCTATCGTACGCCTCAACGCTGGCGCACTAAGCGGAGCTCCTGCGTACTCTTGCCGGCTGCGCACTGGACTTTATTTAGCTAAGTGCTAAACCACACTTGCCAAGTCACTGTACTGGTGTCGGTATAACGACTCTCCAACACCGAAGACCCACCACCTTTTATCTTATGCACATGTAATATTACTATATTTTCCCACCGAGCCGAAGCTCCCCAGACTATCCCGTCCGTCACAATTATCTACCAAGCCAAAACTCCCCGGACTAACCCATCCGTCATTATTATCTACTGAGCCATCGGCTCGCCAGGCTAACCTGCCCATCACCAAAACCACCGTGCCTACCGCTCGAGTGACCCAACCAAACTCCCACAACATCGGGGAGTGTAAGTGTATGTGTAATCCTAGAATAAGTCTAATTACTCTTTTAATCCATTTAGTCTTATGGTTTACGTTAACCTTGGACTTTCCAGGGCCTTCTCTATGAAGGGCTCTTGGGGGCACAAGGAACTACGATGGGCTGAAGCCCAAAGCTCCCTGTTGCAATGCACTTACTATTATTGGTTATTACCTCATTCCCCATCCCAATTAATATTATTATGGATCTAACCCTTGTGTGTTTTAACTCTCTCTCAATTCATAGGATATGCGATCTTTCGTCGATCCCGAGCGTCTCAACACTAGTCTACCCAACACTCTCGTTATCATGAGTCCTAATGAAGCTCTCTTTTTATCTTTACCAAGATCAATAAACCAATAATCCCCATCTCCCTATGTCCATTCCACATGTTACCACAATTTCCGCAGTTTTACTAAATGTAGACCAACTTAAGCTATATGATGTACATGATAGGAGGTACGCCAAATTTTCATCCAAATACCCTAATATAATTATTGTGGGTCTATCATGAAACTTTTATGCTAAAACCAGTAACCTGTAATTTTCCTAATTAATTTAGCATTTATTAGATTTTCCCAAAAGTTAGGCCATGGGTAATTTTGAACATGTAGTACTAGATTTCCTTAAGTTGTGGGCACCCAAAAATTATGAACAGAGTACGATAGCAAATTATCAGTGAATGCCAAATTTCACAGACTTTTATAAATGTAATAACCTCTAAATAATTAATTCAATGTAATTCAAATAATTAGAGTTAATGAAGGGAGTACCATAAATCATAGTCCAAAAATTATATAAAAATTACCAGAGCCTTAAAATGATCATAGAACACGACTGACTAAGTTTAATGAAATTCCAAGGTCAGTAGGCCATATAGGAAAATACTTTAAGTCAATCTATTAAAGTGCACTTTGTGAAGAAATATTCTCATAAGCTCATCCAAATAACACGTAATAATTTTTTAGGCTTCATTATGCACTATATAGTTCTTTGGGCAAGTAACACAATTTTCCAACAATATATAATATTTATTATCTATTTATCAAAATATGGTGCACTAGTTCACTTTACACATGAAGTACTAAGAGAAAATGCCCAAATGATCCAAATAATTTACTAGTGCCTCAAAATGATATTTAATTAACCTTGCCAGAGTTCCACATCATTCTAAGTTTATCTAACCATGGTTACTTCAAAATCATCACATGGGGCAAGATGCAGGTTATAACTACGTGTATAGGCTACTGTTTTCTAAACATCCTATAATATATTTTAGAGGTTAATAATACTATAAAATTACTCCTACCAAAATTTTATAAGGATCCAAGGTCATATGACCCTTCAATAGTTTCATAAAATGTATAGGACTAAGCTATCCCTAATTGTTTTAATATGTGTGCCTAAGTCTAAATATCACCAAATTCCTTCCTAGGGCTATTTACCATCATAGGATCACATGGACTAAACCCCATGTCCATACAAGGACATATCACTCCATGTCCTTTACAAACCCCCAAAGTTCAACCTTAGGGTTTGAACTAGGGTCCTAGGGCAAATCCACCCCAAACCATCTCCAACTCCATGAGAGGGTGTTTTAACTGACCATGGAGCTCTGGCCCAAGTCTCAACCCCTTTGGGTGAGAATTGGCCCCTCTATGCCAAAAACACTCTTTTGCCCTAAATTACCCTTAAGAGACCAAACTTTGGTAACATTAATACCTATTCAAATCAACCCCAAATGAGCTAACATTTTTATCATAGTCCTAATATGACCTTAAAAGATGGGGACCAAAATTTTTGGGGGCTTAGAGGTCATTAGACCCCTTAAATAATTCTTACATGTTCTATTAAATTCCTACAAAAACTTTAGGACAATGTTTTCCAAAAATTCCTATTTTTATATATGTTATAGGTATAGGTAAGTGTGAACCCATCCAAAATTTCAAGTCATTTGGATGGCTTGATTGATGGGGCACTCAAAACAATATATGGTCTAGCCTAGGTATAGACCTCACCAAAATGAGTGTTGTGGTCTGACCTGAACTCTAAATTGGTTCAAACCAATTTTAAAATAAATTAGACTCTTAGGGCTACAAGTTTCATATAGGACATTTTTTACTTTAGAGGTCTCTAAGTATTTTTCATAAATTAAAACATCCACAATCATTTAAATTACAGAATTAAATTAATGATATAAAATAAATAATCGGATTCTGCACGAATCTTGATACAGGATAGACGGGATCCATTAATCTTCCCCAACATGCAAACGGCCGGGATTGTCCCGTCCTGGGCTATTTTGGGAGGCGATTTCCCGGCCACCTGAGCCTCTCCCCGGCTGGCCAACGCCACCACCACCTTCGTTGAGGTGGTGGCCTTCAATAGGCGGTGGTAGACCGGTCGGAGGTGGGCGGAATCGGGGTTTGTGAGTGGAAGAAATAGCTTGAAATTTCAAGCTTTCATCCATGCCGAACTTAGGCCAATTGGCATCAACTCCGGCAACCGTTAAGAGTGGATCTATCCACTAAAGAAGGAGGTGAGGCTAGTGGAGGACTGGAGGCGGGCCGATCACCGGAAAGCCATGGATGGTGGTGGCACCGTCGGGTGTTCTACAACAACACTACCAAAGTGCCCGACCTTCAGTGAGATTATGGAAACTGCTGCCCTGGGTCTGGGGATGCTTTTAAGAAAGTTAATTGGGGAAGAGGGAGGGCCAAGCATCAATTGCCATTAATGGACATGAAGCCCATGGCCAGATTCACTGCACCAGCCACTGTAAAGGGTTGGAAAGTACCTTAATTTTCCCCTAACTGACCAGGGAGGAAGATTCCAGCAAGAGGAGAGTGCCTTTGGCCTTCCAAGACATGAATGGCCTTCACTCCCCACCGTCTCTCTTCTCCATTAAAGGGGAAAATGAAGCTTTTCTCTCTCCTAGTCATCAAGGCTGATTTTGATGTATCCTCTAGCCTATTGGCACCCCACTAACTCATATTATTAATGGAAGTGAGGTTAGCCTAAGTGGGGGAAATGGGCTTGAGCTTGGGTTAGCCCATTTGAGCTAGTTTGACCTAATCTTAGGGTAGAGTTGACCTTGGTCAACATAACCATTTGGGTTGACTCCTGATAGTTTTACTTTCAAGACAACCTAAACACCTAGAGGGGGGGTGGGTGAATAGGTTCTAATTTATTGTCTATAAATCTAGGCAGAATTCAATTACAATTTAAAACATCTAGCACAGCATTCACAGACAACTAATCATCACAGATTGCACAATATTTTATAGTGGTTCCCCAAGGTCTGGGTACATCCACTTTCCCCCTTCACCTATCTAGCAATATGCTAGATTCGGCCAAACTTCCACTATACTCAGATCCTCAGATCCTACAGCTCAGAACCAGGATAGGTTCCTACAACTCAGGCTCAACTGCCCTACCTCAGCCTTGCCTCAAGGCCTACCACTCAGAGAATAACTTTCTCCTACACTCAGGCAAATAGCCCTACCACTCAGAGATCACCTCTCCTACACTCAGCCTTTATAACACAGGCTTACAACTCAGATCTGTGTAAACAGATCCTACAGAAATTTAGAAAAAAGTATTTTGATGTCTTGCCTTTGTTGAGAGAGAAGAGGACAAGACACTTCTTGATCAGCTGATGAAATCAACTGAATCTGAGCTTTCTTCAAAGCTTCTTGAATCTAAACTTAGCTGAGTTGATTTCCAAACAGCTTCTTGAGAAACCACTGATGGCTTCCTTCTTCTTCTTCAAGATGACTGGATCTCCCTCTATCCAACACCTCTTTTGATACTTCAGACTTCTTCTTCTTAGACCTTCTGAGGAAGATCTTCTTTTTCACTTTCTTGAATTGAAACTTCAACAGGATCGTAATCCTTCTGTTTCTTCTTCTTAGATCTTCTTCTATAATTTTTCTTAGCTTAGCCTTTTTTAATTCCTTCTGAATGTGTCTATTTATAGACTTTCTTCATGGTAACCGGCTGATCCGGTTTCTAACTGTTTTCTGACAGGTCTGACAGCTTCAGTTAAACGGTGGCAACCCACAGCTGTCAAGTCTTCAAACAGTTCTTATACCTTATCCTTGGACAGCAAAATGTCGAGACAGTCAGTTAGAAAGTGTCGAGACCAATCTGTCTATCTGTGTCGACACAAGTGACTTTGGTGTAGACACAGTCTTTGATGATGTCGACAAGTTGCCTTTAAGTCGACACAGCTTCTTCAGAAAATAACTTGGTCTAGTCTCTGCAGTGTGTCGACACAAGTCCTGTGTGTCGACACAGTTGTTGTAGATTCAGAACTCAGCATGTGTCGACTCAGCCTTCAGGTGTCGACACAGCAATCTTCAATCCTGCCAAAATGTGTCGACTCAGTCTTCTGGTGTCGACACAAGCATAGTCGACTTCTGCCAATATGTGTCGACACAGTCTTCTGGTGTCGACACATCCACCCAGTGTCGACACAGTTGTGGTCGACTATCTTCTTCTGTGAGTCGACTATCTTTCTCTAGTCGACTATCATTCACTAGTCGACTATCTTTCACGGTGTCGACTAACTTTCTCTGGTCGACTATTTTCTCTATGTGTCGACACTGCTTCCCAGTGTCGACATAAATGTGGTCGACTATCATTCTCTGTGTCGACACTGATATTCTGAAGTGTCGACACAAATATTCTGAAGTGTCGACACAATTTCTTCAGGTGTCGACATGTGGACTTAGAATATCTTTCTGCATTCTTTAATACTTCTTCACCTGCACATGTCAACTCAAAACAACATCAAATACACCTTGATGTATATCATTGAGCTAAGTTGGGCTTCTTCAAATCAGGTACACATTTTCCAATGTACCCAACAATCTCCCCCTATTTGGAGAAGTCATAACCCTATAGCCAATGATATACACTATTTATAAAAAGTATAAACTGATGATATATGACATAACAGGAATACTTAATATAAACAAAACATAAAAACAATCCATCACAGAATGAACATTATATGATGCCAAACAACATTTTGTTTATAACTTGATAATGTTTGAATACAGAGAATTACATTTAATGATTTAATCAAAACATTACAAAATACTTTGAAAGAACTAAAAAAAACTAAGACTGATCAGGCTCTTTAATGACAATCCCTTTGCCAGATAGAACTTGAGCCTTCACAGGAGCTTCAGAATCTTCAGCTGGCTTCTTGCCTTTTAGATCAGCCTTCTTCTTAGCTTCTTCCTTGAGCCTTTGCCTTTCAAAATAATGAAAGGGCTTTGGAAAATATTTGCTTGGCTCCTGAGCATCTGTAGGCAGCCTACCCAGCTTGGCTTTTCTTCTAAACTGTACAATGGCCTCTTGCCTGGCTTCATACTTCTGCCATTCCATCTCATTGTACCACTTGCCTCTTTCCTGCACTTGGTCTTTGACAGCCTTCTATGCAGTGAGTATTATATTTCTGGAAGTAGGACTCCACTGCTCAAAGTCTGGCTTAAGTTCAGTCTGCTCTCTAAACCTTTTCTTAGATAGAAGAGCATCTTGCTGGTCTTTCAAAGTAGCCTCAGGCTTATCAACCTTCCCAATAACAATATTAGTAACCTCCTTTGGAGGACTATACATCCCTTGAACCTGCTGATCAATCATATCAAAATCTGGAGGGGGGTAAATGACTTGGGCAACCTAAGGTTGATTGCCTTCAAGTAGACTTGTTTGTATTCCTGACTCAGCCACCATAGCATCATCACACAATGGGGGATATCCTAATATGGCTCGAATACTATTGGTCACCCATTTGGAGTGCTCTGAGCCTGCATGAACTAGCATCCTCTCCCCCTTTATGGATTCTCTAGAAACATGATCTCTGAGATCTTCCTTTTGAAATCTGATTTGGCCATCCAGATAATTGACACCCTCTTTAAAAAATGGTTTTAACTTTTGAAGCTTTTCAGATATTTCTTTTTGAGAGGTAGTGATTGCAGTCTTAACAGAAGCAATAGCAGCTTGAAAGTTCTTATCAAATTCTTCCATTTCTTTTGTTTTATCTGCAGGCAGGCCTGGAATAATCTTTTTCAATTCCTCTATTATCTCATGATGAGATTCAGTTAAATTATCATTCATTCTTAACTGATTTTCCAAGACATAGCTTTGCTTTAAAGCAATGTCATCCACCTTAGGGATGATAGTCTGTTGTTGTTTTGCCAGATATACCACAGCATTACCACCCTTATGGAAGCAATCTGTCATTTCCTTCTTATGCATATTGACCTCAAACCTAATTGATTTTATATCTTGAGCTAAGTCAAACTGCATAGACTTGTTGTTCTCATCAACATATTTTTCAATGGCTACCCTGTGTTCATCCAATTTCACTTGCAAATCTACCAAGAACTTGTTATAATCAAAGGCAGAAGGAGTGTGATGTGATGTAGACTGTAGAGCCTGCTTATAGCTCTTGCTCCTTCTCTGAAAGACCATAAGTTTTCTCTTTTTAGCCACCCTAGCTTCTTCAGTCTCTGACTCAGAAGTGCTATCAATTTGAACTCTTTCTTTGGGAGGAGGAGAAACAGCTACTTCAGTGCCATGTTGTACAGTCTCAACATGCACTGGCTCCCCCTCAATTTCTTGCTCCACTTCCAGACTATCAGTAACTATTTCATCATTTGGAAATAACTCCTCCAGAGTATATTCCTTCTAGGCTTGTTCATTTGCAGTATTCAAATTTGGAGATTGATGAATTGGAGCATCTTCTAGCACTTGCTCCCCCTGGACCTGTGCAGAAATAGAAATATTAGAAATCTCTTTTGTAGGAAAATACACCAGCTCCCCCTGCACCTGTACCTGGTCATGAGTAGATACAGTTTGTGTAGGTGAATAAACTTGCTGAGCTGGTATACTTACTTCTTCTTCTTGAACAGCGGGTATTGTGGCATCCTGAACTTGTATAGATGCAGGCTGATCTTCAACCTCCAGTCTTACTTGCTCTTCTTGTGGATGCCCAGTACTGGTAGCATGACCTGGGGATTTCTCAGGGGAATCCTGCCTTTCCACTTCAGGTATCTCTTTGGTCAGCACCCTATCCCATCTGGAGAACAATCTCATGTCCATCCTTCTCATGTGATTGATTTTAGTTCTAGGTTGTTGTTGCATAACCTCAGGAATCTCCTTACTTAGATATATACTCATTATCCTAGCCAGATTTGGCTTCTTGATCCCTTCCTTAATCTTTTCAAAAATTACAGATGACCAATCCGTTGGAATTGTAAACACAATCCTGGTCATTAGGCTGAACATATAGGCAGAAATCCTATCATGTCCACCTGACTTGCACAGAATAACCTTGCCTACTACTTCTGACAGGAACTTGCCTTGTTGATTCATTCCTTTCCGATTGAACGCAGCTCCAATTTTCATGGTGGATTCCAATCCACACCATTGAAGAGCCTCCCTAGATTTAGAAGCAGGGACAACCTCTTCATTCGCAATTGTAGATAATTGCAGAATTGTTCTTATCTTACTCGGTGTAATCTCCACAGGTGACCCATGAACTGTGGATTTTATTTCATGACTTTCAGAGTTTACAGAGGCAGAGGTAAAGAACTCATGCACCTCCTTCTTCCATATCTTTGAAGGTTCGGAGACCAGAAATTCTAAACTAGAGTCGGAGAGGAGAGAGATAACCCCAAGAACATCTGGAGGGGCAGCTGCAAAGGCCTGGCGCACCAACTCATATCCTTCATTCACATTATCTTCAATCTTCGGCGCCATTGATCAGTCGAGAAAGCTTGAAAGATGAAAGAAAGAGAGAGAGAGAGAATGTCGACACAGGGTTTCGAAAAACTTGTAAGCGTGTCGACAGAATGAGTTTTTGACCTATTTATACCTTCTGTTTAAAGAAGATCAAAAGTCGCCAAAAACAGACTATAAGTGTCGACACAGATGGATTGTGTCGACACAAGCTTCTATTGTCTCGACTACAAGTTCGTCTACTATGTGTCGACACCAATTTGCGGTTATGTCGACACTAGGGATATATAGTAGAGCATCAGAAATTCTGTGTCGACTCTTAGTATAAGTGTCGACACAAAATCTGTAGTTGTCGACACCACTATCCTGGTGAAGTCGACACTACATTCCTGGATAAGTCGACAATATTACTAAATTCTCAAGTGTCGACACATATTTTCTGTGTCGACACAATATCTCTGACTTGTCGACATTACTACCCTGAGTCGACACATAATTACTGAATGTGTCGACACCATCTTACTTAGCCAATTTCTGTTTGTTCATCACAACATATAAGTACAACAAAGTACTTTATACTACTTCAATGTGTCTTAATATCACTTGAATGTCTTGTTACCACTTCAACTTTATTGTTGATGATTTTGTGATTACACTAATCAATGGTTAACATACCTAATTCAATTTTGAATTTATTGAATTTTGTCTCATCTAGGGGCTTAGTAAACACATATGCTATTTGATAATCTGTTTTCACAAATTCCAATGAGATGTCTTCTTTTTCTATATGTTCTTTAAGAAAATGGTATTTTATTTCTATATGCTTAGTTCTACTATGAGAAACAGGATTATTAGCAATAGAAATTGCACTCTTAGAATCACACAAAAGAGGTGTTCTACTTACTTGAATACCATAATCCTTTAGCTGATGCTGCATCCATAATAGCTGTGCACAGCAGCTTCCAGCAGCAACATACTCTGACTCAGCTGTGGAAATTGCCACACTAGTCTGCTTCTTACTACTCCATGATATTAGTCTTCCTCCCAGGAATTGACAAGTACCTATAGTACTCTTTCTATCCTCTCTACATCTTGCAAAATCTGCATCTGAATAGCCTGTTAGTTGAAAATCTCTATTCCTAGGGTACCAAAGACCTAGATTAGGTGTGCCCTTAAGATATCTCAGAATCCTTTTGACTGCAGTATAATGAGATTCTTTAGGACAGGCTTGGTACCTAGCACAGACACATGTAGCATACATAATATCTGGTCTACTAGCAGTGAGATATAGTAGTGAGCCAACTATTCCTCTATACAAAGTCTCATCAACAGGTTTACCTGCATCATCTTTGCATATAGGCATACTTGTTCCCATAGGAGTTCTCATGGTGGAGGATGACTCCATACCATATTTCTTAATCAATTCTTTGGTGAACTTAGACTGGGATATGGACAAGCCATCATCAGTCTGTCTTACTTGGAGTCCCAAGAAGAATTTCAGTTCCCCCATACTGCTCATCTCAAACTTCCCTTGCATAAGTTTGGCAAACTTTTTACAAAGGTTATTTTCAGTAGATCCAAAGATTATGTCATCAACATAGATCTGAACTAAGATGATCTTGCCTTTGGATTCCCTAAGGAATAGAGTTTTGTCAATTTTTCCTCTTGAGAATTTATTCTCAATAAGGAAAGTAGACAGGGTTTCATACCAAGCCCTTGGGGCTTGCTTTAACCCATACAAAGCTTTCCTAAGCTTATAAACAAAATCAGGTTTAAGAGGATCTACAAAACCTGATGGCTGCTCTACATATACTTCTTCTTTAAGATCACCATTCAGAAATGCTGACTTCACATCCATCTGGTATACTTTGAAGTCTTGATAGGCTGCATAGGCAAGGAATATTCTGATTGCCTCCAGCCTTGCTACTGGAGCAAAGGTTTGATCAAAGTCAATCCCTTCTTCCTGCCTGTATCCTTTTGCAACCAATCTTGCTTTATTCTTTACTATTATTCCACTTTCATCTAGCTTGTTCCTATAGATCCATTTTGTGCCAATTATGTTGTGGCCTCTTGGTTTAGGAACAAGCTCCCAGACATTGCACCTTCTGAATTGATTCAGCTCCTCTTGCATAGCATCAATCCAGTGCTGGTCTTGGATAGCTTCTTCAAATTTCTTAGGCTCCAATTGTGACAGGAAACTTGAATGTAGAACTGTGTTTTGATTTCTGCTTCTAGTTTGTACCCCTTGTCTTGGATCACCTATTATCTGATCAGCTGGATGATCTCTTAAATGTCTTGTAGCTGGAGGAAGATTTCCTTCTGGTTGAACATCTCCAGCTCCTTCATTTAACTGATTCTCTTGATTTTCATCAGCTTCTATAGTGTCTTGTTCTCCCCCTGGACTGAAGCCTTCATTTTCCAATGCCCCATCTTCCTTTGATACTTCAGTAATGGAAAGCTTGTCCATACTTTTGCTTATACCTGTTGAGTCATTTGATCTACAAGACAACTCACAGTTGATTAATCTTGTTTCATCAAACACAACATGCACAGATTCTTCAACAACTTGAGTGGTCAAGTTGAAGACTCTATAGGCCTTACTATTTGTGCTGTACCCAACAAATATCCCATCCTGGGATTTGGCAGCAAACTTAGTCAAATATGACTTGCCATTGTTAAGTATATAACACTTGCAACCAAAGATCCTAAAGTAAGATAGATTTGGTTTTCTGCCTTTCACAATCTCATAGGGAGTCATTTTGTGGCTTTTGGTGATAGTAGCCCTATTGATTACATGACAAGCAGTGTTAACTGCCTCAGCCCAAAAATATTCTGGGAGAGAGGTGTCACTCAATAGATTTCTACCAACTTCAATTAATGTTCTATTCTTTCTTTCAGCAATTCCATTTTGCTGAGGTGTTCTAGGTGAGGAGAACTCTTGGAAAATCCCAAAGTCTTTACACAAGTTTGTTATGCTTTCAGATTGAAACTCAGTACCATGGTCACTTCTGATTTTGACCACTGTACTATTCAGTTCATTCTGAATTTGCTTTACAAAATTAAGTAATATACTTGGGGTTTCAGATTTTTGTCTCAGAAAGAACACCCATGTAAATCTAGAATAGTCATCTACAACCACAAAAGTGTAGACCTTCCTACCTAGACTATGAACTGGCATAGGACCAAAAAGATCCATATGCAAGAGGTATAAGCACCTCACAGAATCCTTGTTTTCAAGGCTTTGAAAGGAGGATTTTGTCTGCTTTCCCTTTTGACAAGCTGAGCATATCCCTTCCTTTATACACTTAATTTGAGGTCCATTCCTCACTAGCTCTTTGCTAAAGAGTTGGCCAATTGTCTTGTAGTTTAGATGAGCCAGTCTCTTGTGCCACTTAACACAATGAGAAGCATTGTCATCAGCTACAAGACAGATGGGAGAAGCCTTATTCTCACATTTAAAATTAAGACAATATGCATTTCTCTTCCTATACCCAGTCAATATGATCTTTTGATCACTTGACCTCTTGATATGACATCCATCTTTAACAAATGAAATGTCATATCCTAAATCACTTAGCTGGCTTATGCTTATTAGATTATGTTTCAAACCTTTTACATAAGCCACTTGAGTGATAGTAATTAGGTTAGAAGAAATGTTACCAAACCCTTTGATGACTCCTTTTTCAGATCCACCAAAGATCACTTTAGGTCCATCTTTGACAGATGAATACTCCTTCAGCAGCCCCTTTGTTCCAGTCATGTGCCTGAAACAACCACTATCCAAGTACCATATAGGGGCATGGTTACTTGGATTCACCTGCAATACAGAATTACTTACCCTTAGAACCCAAGTAAGTCTTGGGTCCTTGGTTCAGGTTAGCATTAATAAAGCTATCATAACCTCTTCTAACAGGTAGACTATTATTCTTTATAACACTTGTGTTATACCAGCAGTCTAATGCAAAATGGCCTCTCTTGCCACAGCACCAACATTCAAACTTATTGTATCTAGATCTAGATACATCCTTGTCAGAAGAATTTCTGTTCATTGCTGGTGCTGTTGCAACTTCACCTACTGATTTCTTAAAACCATTGGGTTTATGACCATAGGTAGGCCTTCTTGCATTTATACCCTTGTTCTTCAGAACATTAGTCTTAATATGACCTTGAATGTCTTCATGATCATATTTGTTAGAAGGCACTTTCACCTTACTAAACTTTATGGGGACTGAAAGGTTTAGTGGCTGAACAGGAGCTTTGCCTTTCCTCTTGAATCTGCCAGCCCTGGAGTTACCTTTAAATCCTAATCCAGCCTTACCCTTTTGAGTGACAAATTCATCTATCAAGGGTAAGACAGATTTTGGCTTAGAGTAACTAGCCACTAAATCCCTTTCAATTCTAAGTCTGGCCTCCAGACTCTTCACTTGATCATTAGTATAATTAATTGTGCCCATCTGAATAATAGTTATATTCTTCAGCTTGGCAATTTCATTTAATTTTTGATCAATAACTTTTTCTAACTCAGTTGTAGCAAACCTTAGTTCAGCAATTTCCTGAGCCTGAGATTTAACCAGGTTCTTGCTTTTCTTAAGGGCCTGCAACAGGTCCCCATACTTGTTTATCAATTGATAGACATCTCCTTCAGATTCAGATGCATCTACATCTGTTGATGCAGATGTAGCTGATTCTTCACTTGTACAACAAACAGATGTAATAGAAGGACATTGTACCTTATTATGACCAGACTGATTCTGGCATATGTCCTCTTCTGATCCTGCCATCAGCCCCATACACTGCTGATCCTTTTGTTCATTGATGGAGTCTAGCAACTGCAGAAACTCCTCTTCTTCAGATGCAGCATATAGTCCAATATATGCTTCAGCTTCAGATTCTGACTCTGAAGTTGACTGGTCTGTTAGACTCTTATCTTTCTTTGCAACAAAGGATTTCTCCTTCTTGCCTTTCTGATAAGTCTTCTTTTTGTCTGAAGATTCCTTTCTCTTATCAGGACAGTCAGCCACTACATGTCCAGGCCTATTGCAATAATAGCAGACAATCTTTGAAGTAGTGGCTTTGCTGGGCTTTGATCTGTTTTTCTCTTTCCTTGATGACCTTCTCTTCTGATAATAGTCATCAACTTGCTGTGATGTGGAAGGCCTAGACTTCCATTGCTTCTTTTTCAAGAACCTTTGGAATTGCCTTGTGAATGCAGCAAAGTCTGCATCTGAATCACAGCTTTCTGAACCCTTATCTGAATTCTCAGAACTACCTTCTGCAACTTCCTTAGGAGGAGATGGTGATTTCCTCCTATTCTTTCTAGTGGCTTCTACATTGAGTGCCACAGACTTTTCTCTATGCTCTCCTCTTGAATTCTTTTCCTCCTTCCTCACCATAAGTTGCATTTCATAGGATAGCAACTTTCCAAACAAGGTGGGAGGAGATATCTCTGCCAATTTAGCCACTTCTCTTATGGCACAGATCTTTGTGTCTCAATCCTTTGTTAAGGATCTCAAGAATTTGTCATTCAGTTCATAAGTACTGAAGACTCTTCCATAGGACATAAGCTCATTCACAATTCTATAGAATTTCTTATAGCACTCAGTTATGCTATCAGATTTTCCTTGTCTAAAACTTTCATACTCCTGATTGAGCATAGATTTCCTGTCCTGCCTCACTTCTTCAGATCCCTCCATGTAGACAATCAATGTGTCCCACATCTCTTTGGAGGTCTTGCAGTGAATCAGATTCTGAAATGTTGAATCATCTATGGCACTAACAATAATGTTCTGAGCTCTTTTATCCATGGTTGCCAAGATGATTTCATCCTTGGTCATTTCTGAATAACTCTTTGGAGTTTGGATATTTGTATCAAGAACTGATACCTTCATTGGAATGAAGGGGCCTTCCTGTACTGTGATGTAAATTCTTGGGTCAGATGCTTCCATAAACAGTCTGACTCTTTCTTTCCAAATTCCAAAAATTTCTTTCTTGCATATGGGTAATTTCATAGACCCTAGCTCCTTATGATTCTCACCAGAACCCATCTTTTTGAATCTTGATTCTGCCTATCAGATCTACCTCAGACAGTTAAGTCCTTTTTGAGGAACCTCCCTCTGATACCACTTGATAGTTTTACTTTCAAGACAACCTAAACACCTAGAGGGGGGGTGAATAGGTTCTAATTTATTGTCTATAAATCTAGGCAGAATTCAATTACAATTTAAAACATCTAGCATAGCATTCACAGACAACTAATCATCACAGATTGCACAATGTTTTATAGTGGTTCCCCAAGGTCTGGGTACATCCACTTTCCCCCTTCACCTATCTAGCAATATGCTAGATTCGGCCAAACTTCCACTATACTCAGATCCTACAGCTCAGAACCAGGATAGGTTCCTACAACTCAGGCTCAACAGCCCTACCTCAGCCTTGCCTCAAGGCCTACCACTCAGAGAATAACTTTCTCCTACACTCAGGCAAATAGCCCTACCACTCAGAGATCACCTCTCCTACACTCAGCCTTTATAACACAGGCTTACAACTCAGATCTGTGTAAACAGATCCTACAGAAATTTAGAAAAAAGTATTTTGATGTCTTGCCTTTGTTGAGAGAGAAGAGGACAAGACACTTCTTGATCAGCTGATGAAATCAACTGAATCTGAGCTTTCTTCAAAGCTTCTTGAATCTGAACTTAGCTGAGTTGATTTCCAAACAGCTTCTTGAGAAACCACTGATGGCTTCCTTCTTCTTCTTCAAGATGACTGGATTTCCCTCTATCCAACACCTCTTTTGATACTTCAGACTTCTTCTTCTTAGACCTTCTGAGGAAGATCTTCTTTTTCACTTTCTTGAATTGAAACTTCAACAGGATCGTAATCCTTCTGTTTCTTCTTCTTAGATCTTCTTCTATAATTTTTCTTAGCTTAGCCTTTTTTAATTCCTTCTGAATGTGTCTATTTATAGACTTTCTTCATGGTAACCGGCTGATCCGGTTTCTAACTGTTTTCTGACAGGTCTGACAGCTTCAGTTAAACGGTGGCAACCCACAGCTGTCAAGTCTTCAAACAGTTCTTGTACCTTAGCCTTGGACAACAAAATGTCGAGACAGTCAGTTAGAAAGTGTCGAGACCAATCTGTCTATCTGTGTCGACACAAGTGACTTTGGTGTAGACACAGTCTTTGATGATGTCGACAAGTTGCCTTTAAGTCGACACAGCTTCTTCAGAAAATAACTTGGTCTAGTCTCTGCAGTGTGTCGACACAAGTCCTGTGTGTCGACACAGTTGTTGTAGATTCAGAACTCAGCATGTGTCGACTCAGCCTTCAGGTGTCGACACAGCAATCTTCAATCCTGCCAAAATGTGTCGACTCAGTCTTCTGGTGTCGACACAAGCATAGTCGACTTCTGCCAATATGTGTCGACACAGTCTTCTGGTGTCGACACATCCACCCAGTGTCGACACAGTTGTGGTCGACTATCTTCTTCTGTGAGTCGACTATCTTTCTCTGGTCGACTATCTTTCACTAGTCGACTATCTTTCACGGTGTCGACTAACCTTCTCTGGTCGACTATTTTCTATATGTGTCGACACTGCTTCCCAGTGTCGACATAAATGTGGTCGACTATCATTCTCTGTGTCGACACTGATATTCTGAAGTGTCGACACAAATATTCTGAAGTGTCGACACAATTTCTTCAGGTGTCGACATGTGGACTTAGAATATCTTTCTGCATTCTTTAATACTTCTTCACCTGCACATGTCAACTCAAAACAACATCAAATACACCTTGATGTATATCATTGAGCTAAGTTGGGCTTCTTTAAATCAGGTACACATTTTCCAATGTACCCAACAACTCCAATGGGTCCTTGTTGACTCATTGGCTTCCCTTAAAGTCTAGGAAGGCTTGGGTAGGGTTGGTTGGGCATCTTGGAGGTCACTTGACCTTTAATTAGGGCACTTTGACCTTTTTAGGGCTAGGGTTGACTTGGGTCAACTTAGCCTCTTTGGTTGACCCCAATGGGTCATTGGTGACCCATTGGCCCCCATTAGGGCTTGGGAAGGTCTAGGTGGGTCCATTTAGCAAAGGGGATGTAATTGGGCATGGGTTAGCTTAGTTTGACCTAATCAGGGTTTGGGTTGACTTATGTCAACCTAGCTTTTTAGTTGACCCTAATAGGTCCTTATGGTTCTATTGGACCCTCTAATAGGTTAGTGATGTTGTGGTGGGGTCATGGAGTCATGGTGAAGCCCTATGATCATCCGTAAGCTTGTAATTAGAATTCTACTATTTACAGACCAAGGTTGTCTCACCTTCATGCCTAGGTTCACTTAATCTTCGTAGGCTTCCTAGGGTTTTGTCATGACATAAACATGACAAAACCACTCCTAGGGGTCTGGTTGTCTGAGGGATGTTACAAATCCCAATACATAAAAATAAAAATTTCGTCCTCAAAATTCATGTTAGGCCTACGGGGTTTCATGTGTGAGAAGTAAAATGTTACATCCCGAGAGGTTAAAGGGAATACCTGACGCGAAAAGTTCCAGGTACCTTTGATGCATCAAGTCCTATGGCTTCTATGTGTGCTCCTATTATACATGATTCCTCCACAAGACCTTGACCAGCGGAACCTTCTTGCGCCGCAAGACCCGCATCCCAGTATCGTCTATCCGGATCGACTCCAGGTGCACTGATTGATCAGAAGCTATAGGCCCATCTATCATCATAATCTGCTGCTCCGGCCGAAGTAGAGCTCTCCTGAGGGAGGAGACGTGGAAGACGTGAAAATCCGCTAGCTCTGGCGGCAGCTCCAGTTTGTGCGCTAAGGGACTGATCCGCTCCAGGATCCTGTAAGGCCCTATGTATCTCGAACTGAGCTTCTTTTGACCACGCACCCGCGAGACTCCATGCATCGGTCGTATCTTCAGAAACACCCGGTCTCCTACCTGGAACTCTACCTGACGATGTCGAGCATCATAATACTTAGCCTGCCTGCTCTGGGCCTCCAACATCCTGTCTCGAATCAATCGCACCTGAGAATCCGTATCCTCGACGAACTCCGAGCCAAGTGCCTTCGGATCCTCATCCTGGATCCAAGTCAAAGGAGTACTGCATCTCTGCCCATATAATGCCTCATAAGGGGCCATGACGATGCTGGGCTGGTGGCTGTTGTTGTATGCAAACTCGATCAATGATAGATGCCTTTTCCATGGCTCTCCACGGTCCAGTATGCAAAGACGTAATAAATCCTCTTGTGTTCGATTGATGCGCTCTGTCTGTCCATCCGTCTGAGGGTGGAAGGTGGTACTAAATGTCAACCAGGTCCCCAAGTAAGCCCGGACCAACCTCCATTCCTTAGACGTAAATCATCCATCACGATCGGACACTATCATCCTCGGCACTCCATGGTAACAGACGAACTGCTCTAAAAACCTCCGCACCAATTCACCCACTGAAGCATCCTTCCTGATCGGTAGAAATCTGGCCACCTTCATCAATCGATCGACGATCACCCATATCGAGTCGTTCCCCGCATGTGACCGAGGAAGACCATGTATGAAATCCATGGCGATATCGTCGAACTTCCACTCCGGCACCGGAAGTGGCTGCAATAACCCGGCCGGACTCTAACACTCGGCCTTTACTAACTAACAAGCCTCGCAATGGGTCACGAAGTATGTGATGTCCCTCTTCATGCTCGGCCAGTTCATCATCCTCTTTAGGTCGGCCATCATCTTGGTGATGCCCGGGTGCACCGATTACCTGCTGTAGTGAGCCTCGGTCATAATGTCCTCCCAAGCCTGACCCCAGCCAGTATGTACACCCGTCCTCTAAAGCATATCAATCCATTTCTCTCTATATACTCACCGGCTGTGCCTGCCTCTAAGGCCCTTAATACTAGATCCAACTTGTCATCCCTTCTCTGCTCAGCCCTTATGCAATCTCGAATATCATCGGTAGTGCTCATCGTGGTTAGATACTCTTCATAAAGCTCTGAGTCATCTGAGGACACCAAGGTAATCTGCATATCTTCCATCATCCATACCAGCTCTATAGCCATCAACTAAGACTCTGCTCCTGAAGTGGTAGCCCTTGTCCTTAGTGCGTCCGCCACCACATTCGCCTTCTCCGGGTGATAGTGTATCGTATACTCGTAATCAGATAGAAATTCCACCCATCGTCTCTGGCGGACAGTCAACTTCTTCTGCGTATCAACATATTTCAGATTCTTGTGATCCGAAAATATGTCGCAGTGCACCCCATAAAGGTAATTCTACAAAATCTTCAGAGCGAACACCACTGCTCACATCTCCAAGTAATGCACAGGGTAGTTCTGCTCATGCTTCTTTAGCTAGCGGGAGGCGTATGATATCACATGACCATGCTGCATCAGTACAGCACCCATCCCCTAAAACGACGCATCAGTGTACACCTAGAAGCCCTCCTTCCCAAACGGGAGAGCGAGGATAGGGGCTGACGTAAGCCAACCCTTCAACTCCTGGAAGGCCGCCTCACACTGCGGCATCCAAAAAAACTGAGTGTCCTTCTTCATCAAGGAAGTGAGTGGAAGAGCCATCTGAGAGAATACATGCACAAACTTCCGGTATTACCTGGCCAATCCCAGAAAACTTCGGACAACCATGGTCGTATTCAACTAAGGCCAATCTCGCACTGCCTGAATCTTCGTGGGATCCACCGCCAATCCTGCTCCACTGATAATATGACCTAAAAAGGACACCTCCGTCAGCCAAAACTGGCATTTGCTGAACTTGGCATATAACTGGTGCTCCCTGAACTTCTCCAGAGTCAAGGTCAGATGCTGTGCATGCTCTTCCTTCGTCATCGAATAAATAAGGATGTCATCTATGAACACAATGATAAACCTGTCGAGGTACGGCTCGAACACCCGGTTCATCAAGCTCATAAAGGCCGATGTCGCATTTGTGAGCCTAAAGGGCATCACGATAAACTCGTACAAGCCATATCTGCTACTAAACGCCGTCTTCGGGATGTCTTCTTCTTGAATCCGTAACTGATAATATCCTGACCTCAGATACAGCTTCGAGAACCAATGTGCTCCCTCTAGCTGATCAAATAACTCGTCGATCCTTGGCAGTGGATATGTGTTCCGGACTGTCAGTCGGTTTAGTGAACGATAATCGATGCACAACCTGAGGGTCCCATCCTTCTTCTTTACGAACAAGACCGGAGCTCCCCAAGGCAAGTAACTTAGCCTAATGAATCCAGTCTCCACCAGTTCCTTCAGCTGACTCCTAAACTCAACCAGCTCCTTTGGAGCCATCCGATAGGGAGCCCTAGACACCGGCTTAGCTCCCGACACAAACTGGATTTGGAAATCCTTCTCTCGATGCGGCAGTAATCATGGTATCTTTCTGGGAACACATATGCAAAGTCCCGCACCACCGATATATCGGCAACCACCGTCTTGACTTCGAGCATCTAGGATAACACCTGATAGACCTCATCTCCCTACATGTGGGCCTTAATGGCCTGAATAGAAGATAACATCCTACGGGAGACGGGAGTAATACCTTCGAAGGTCGCGAAGGTGTCGTCGTAACTCAGTACAACCTTCTTTACCGGGCAATCTATCTGGGCGTGGTTCCAAGTAAGCCATGTCTTGCCCAGAATCAGGTCGAAGTCTGGCATCCTTAAGACCGTAGCCGGGGCCTCGAGTGTCAATCCATCAATAGTCACCTTCAGGAGACACTTAGTAGTAGTTAAGACCTTTATCTCGTTGGGGAGATGCACCCTCCTGACGACTCCCGAATAATGTTTGACTCCCTCTAGTCCCTTTACGAACTCCTCGGAGACTAAATTGTGTGATGCCCCCATATCCACCAAAGTGTGGCCAGGTTTGCCGCACACCATGACTATTCCTGTTTATTTAGATATGGTTAAGTAGCTGAACCTATGGTTTTATTTTTTTAGTATGCTATTGTTTGTTTGTTATTTCAAAGGTTCCAAAGGTAAATACAATATAAAATTAACATCATACCTGCAATCACCCTGCTCGGGTCCCGAGGTTGAGCCAAGTCTAGAGCATACACTTGCTCCCTCCCTTGCCTCCTATATCTGCCCTGGAAACCACGTCCTATTCCACGACCTCAACCTACAAACTGTTGAGCGAGCGGGATAGCCTGTGGTGCCGGTAGAGGTGCCCCTCTCATTGGGCAATTCCTCCGGATATGCCCTACCTTATGACAGTTGTAGCACTCGAGCGGGGGAACTGCCACACCTCCAGGCCTCTGTATCTCCAGCATCTGAAGGGGTTGAGGGGCCAATACCACCGGCTCCCTCGGCTCCTATCTCACCTCCTAGCGGGGTGTGTCCCTGCCCTTCTCTCATCAGTAAAGCGTCCCATTCGCTGATCATTCATGCCTCCCCAGCACTGATCCTTATTTGGCCTCTTACGACCTCGAGTCAAGCGCCAATCAGCCTCTATCCTCTTTGCCATTTCCAGAATCCGAGGTATAGGCCCGTCGGATATAAACAAAAGAACCTCTCTCAGGTCCTCTCAAAGGCCCTTATATAACCTCTTGGTATACCCTACTTCATCCAGCTGATAGGAGTCTGCAAATGGGCTAAGTGATTGAACTCCGGGTGGTACTCCACCACCGTCCTGTTGCCCTGCCTCAGCTGCAGGAACCTATCTTCTAGCTCATCTCTTGCCGACAATAGGATGAAATTCTCTAACAGTGCGGCCCTGAACTCCTCTCAAGTGATGTTAGTAACCTCCCGATCTGCAAATATCGTATCTAGAAGTGTCTTCCACCACCTCTTGGCATGAGACTCCAAGCAAGAGACCACCAGAGGTACCCTCTCCTCCCACGGGCACCGTATCCTCGTCAACATCTCGAACATGATATCAAGCCACTCTTCTATCCGTACTGTCGACTTCGTCCCCATATAAGATGGGGAGAGAGTCCATAGAAGATGCTCAACCAATTAGCCCCCGGGTTCGGCCGTGGAGCCGGAGCCTGCTGGGGACTGAAGGCCTCCAGAATTGCCGTTAGAGTCTTCCCCATCTCCGACTGTAGAAATTGAGTGGGAGCCGGGGGAGGTGGTGCAACATTCGAAGTTTGATGAGCTCCGCCCTACGGTGTAGGATGTGTCGGGGGCTGCACAACAAAGGCCAATTGTAAGAAATTTGTCCCAAACCTAGTTAAAAGTGGACAATTATATGTGATCCCCCATATGGGCACACCACAGCTTCCACTGTTTAGTTTGTCCCCAAACTAAACTCGAGTGGGGGTGACCCAGGGTTAGTGGACTTTTACTCTTCCGATCGAGGTTTCCCTCTGATACCAGTTTGTAAGACCCCATCTTTTTTTAAACTGTCGGGGTCTTATGCCCAGAACCGCCGCTTTGCAGTGACACCAACACGTCCAGGAAGGTCGTCACTACAAAACGCCGATCCTGCCGGCCATACCAATCGCAGAAGAGTAGAATAAATATAAGAGTACTGAAAACCCAAATACTAGTCCACAATGATCACATGAAATAAATAATTCTCCACGAAGGTAGAGTCCACAAAAATGATAAATCCAAGTACTCATAGAAAAGGGCTCCTACCCGATTCATCAAAATCCTCACTATATATCACTCAATCGCGGAAGCAAATCTATAATATCTACTAAATATCGGGACTCACTGTCCCTGCTTCCTGAACTCCAGTGCTTGACTGCTCCGTCTCTAAGCGCATCGACCTCTGGGGCTGCATCTCCTGGTTCGGCTCCACGATCCCCTAAAATGATTTGGTCAACGACCGTTAGTCTAAAAGACAAAGTCCTATCATCCCTCACCCCTTCCCCAATGGCTCATAGGCACCGATCGAGGAGAAGGAAAAGGAAGGTAATAAAGGTGGAGAGTAACCAAGGTAAGCAGATGACGGTGGAACTAGTCTATCATGAGTTCATGAATAGAGCAAATAAATGTAAGCAGTAGTAGGTAAACAGTATAAGTATACACAAAAGCCAGATAACAAGTACAGCATGAGAAAGTATACTAAGTAAGTAACCATGACCTATAGGAATGCCCATACAAACCTATAGACCAAGGGGTCGTTTTGCAAGGCCTATTGTATAAAGTGTCTCATACCAATTTATACAACATGTGTCAAGGGTTATATGTAATGATGATGTTATGTCATGCAAGTATGATATGATGTGAACATGCATGTTCAACACACACACTCGACTTTGTGCACATAAACCATTAGTTCCCCTTTTCTGGAGCCTAACCTCCCAGGATACCTCCGTAGTAGTAATGAAAGCGGTGGGTTGGGCCTCGCCCACCACTAAACTGGTATCACACTACTAGTCAGACCTATCATACGTCTCAATGTTGGTGTACTAAGCGGAGCTCCTGCGTACTCTTGCCAGCTGCACACCAGACTTTATTTGGCCAAGTGCTAAACCACACTTGCCGAGTTAACGTACTGGTGTCGGTGTGACAACTCTCTAATACCGAAGACCCATCACCTTTTATCTTATGCACATGCAATATTACTATATTTTCCCACCGAGCCGAAGCTCCCCAGACTATCCCGTCTGTCATAATTATCTACTGAGCCAAAGCTCCCCGGACTAACCCGCCCGTCACAATTATCTACCGAGCCATCGGCTCGCCGGGCTAAAGTACCCATCACCAAAACCACCGAGCCTACCGCTCGAGTGACCCAACCTAACTCCCATAACACCGGGGAGTGTGAGTGTAAGTGCAATCCTAGAATAAGTCTAATTACTCTTGTGATCCATTTAGTCTTACGGTTTACGTTAACCTTGGACTGCCCAAGGCATTCCCTGTGAAGGGCTCTCGGGGGCACTAGGAACTACGATGAGCTGAAGCCCAAATCTCTCTTTCGTAAGGCACTTATATTATTTGTTATTAACCGATTCCCGATCCCTTTTAATATTATTCTGGATCTAACTCTAGTGTATTTTGACTCTCTCTCTTCATAGGATAGATGATCTTTTGTCGATCCCGAGCACCTCAACACTAGTCTACCCAACACTCTCCTTATCATGACTCCTAATGAAGCTCTCTTTTTCTCTTTGCCAAGATCATTAAACCAATAATCCCCATCTCCCTATGTCCATTCCACAAGTTACCACAATTTTCGCAGACCAACCTAAGCTATATGATGTACATGATAGGAGGTACTCCAAATTTTCATCCAAATGTCCTAAGATAATTATTGTGGGTCGATCATGACACTTTTAGACTGAAACCAGTAACCTGTAATTTTCCTAGTTAATTTAGCATTTATTAGATTTTCCCAAAATTTTGGCCATGGGTAATTTTCAACATGAAGTACTAGATTTCCATAAGTTGTGGCAACCCAAAAATTATGAACAGTGTATGATAGCAAATTATCTGTGAACTACAAATTTCACAGACTTTTATAATTGTAATAACCTCTAACTAATTAATTCGATGTAATTCAAATAATTAGAGTTAATGATGGGAGTATCATAAATCATAGTCCAAAAATTATATAAAAATTACCAGAGCCTTATAATGATCATAAAACACTACTGACTACGTTTAATGCAATTACAAGGTCAGTAGGCCATATAGAAAAATACTTCAAGTCAATCCATTAAAGTGCACTTTGTGAAGAAACATTCTCATAAACTCATCCAAATAACATGTAATAATTTTCTAGGCTTCATTATGCCCTAAAAAGTTCTATGGCCAACTAACACAATTTTCCAGCAAGATATAATATTTATTATCTATTTATCAAAATATGGTGCACTAGTTCACTTTACACATGAAGTACTAAGAGGAAATGCCCAAATGATCCAAATAATTTACTAGTGCCTCTAAATGATATTTAATTAACCTTTCCAGAGTTCCACATCATTTTAAGTTAATCTAACCATGGTTACTTTAAAATCATCACATGGGGCAAGATGAAGGTTATAACTACAAGTATAGACTACTGTTTTTTAAACATCCTATAATAAATTTCAGAGGTTAATAATACTATAAAACTACTCCTACTGATATTTTATAAGGATCCAAGGTCATTTGACCCTTCAATATTTTTATAAAATATATAGGCCTAAACAATCCCTAATTGTTTTAAGTTGTGTGCCAAAGTCTAAATGTCATCAAATTACTTCATAGGGCTATTTACCATCCTAGGATCAAATGGACTAAACCCCAAGTACATAGAAGGACATATCACTTTATGTCCTTCACAAACTCCCAAAGTTCAACCTTAGGGTTTGAACTAGGGTCCTAGGGCAAATTAACCCCAAACCATCTCCAACTCCATGAGAGGGTGTTTTAACTGACCATGGAGCTCTGGCCTAAGTCCCAATCCCTTTAGGTGAGAATTGGCCCCTTTATGCCCCAAACAATCTTTACCCTAAATTACCCTTAAGGAACCAAACTTTAGTAACACCAATACATATTCAAATCAACCCCAAATGGGCTGAAATTTTCATCAGAGTCCTAATATGACCATAAAAGATAGTCACCAAAATTTTTGTGGGCTTATAGGTCATTAGACCTCTTAAATAATTCTTTCATGGTTTATTAAATTCCCACAAAAACTTTAGGAAAATGTTTTTCAAAAATTCCCATTTTTTGATATGTTATAGGTATAGGTAAGAGTGAACCCCCATCAAAAATTGCAAGTCATTTAAATGGCTTGATTGATGGGGGCACTCAAAAACAATCTCTGGTCTAGCCTAGGTATAGACCTCACCAAAATGAGTTATGTGGTCTGACCTGAACTCCAAATTGGTTCAAACTAATTTTAAAATAAATTAGACTCTTAGGGCTACAACGTCCATATATGACATTTTTACCTTATAGGTCTTTAAGAATTTTTCATAAATTAAAACATCCATAACCATTTAAATTACAGAATTAAATTAATGATATAAAATAAATAATCGGATTCTGCATGAATCTTGATGCAGGATAGACGGAATACATTCATCTTCCCCAACATGCCAACGGCCGTGATTGTCCCCTCCTGGGCTATTTTGGGAGGCGATTTCCCGGCCACCTGAGCCTCTCCTCGGCCGGCCAATGCCACCACCACCTTTGTTGAGGTGGTGGCATTCGATAGGCGGTGGTAGGCCGACCGGAGGTGGACTGAATCGGTGTTTGTGGGTGGAAGAAATTGCTTGAAAATTCAAGCTTTCGGCCATGCCGGACTTGGGCCAATTGGCCTCAACTTCGACAGCCATTAAGAGTGGATCTATCCACTGAAGAAGGAGGTTAGGGAGGACCTTAGTGGAGGGCTAGAGGCGGGCCGATTGTCGGAAAGCCATGGATGGCGATGGCGCCGTCGGGTGTTCTGCAACAACACTACCAAAGTGCCCGTCTCCTTCAGTGAGATTATGGAAACTGATGCCCTGGGTCTAGGGATTCTCTTAAGAGAGTAAATTGGGGAAGAGGGAGGGCCAAGCATCAATTTCCATTAATGGCCATAAAAGCTTAATTCGACCATGGATAGATTCACTGCACCAGCCACTAGAAAGGGCTGGAAAGTCCCTTAATTTTCCCCTAACTAACCAGGGAGGAAGATTCATGCAAGAGGAGAGGGCCTTTGGCCTTCCAAGCCATGAATGACATTCACTCCCCACCCTCTCTCTCCTCCATTAAAGGGGAAAAATGGAGATTTTATCTCTCCTAGTCATCAAGCCCGATTTTGATGTCTCCTCCATCCTATTGGCACCCCACTAACTCATATTATTAATGGATATGAGGTTAGCCTAAGTGGGGAAAATGGGCTTGAGCTTGGGTTAGCCAATTTGAGCTAGTTTGACCTAATCTCAGGGTAGAGTTGACCTTGGTCAACATGACCATTTGGGTTGACCCCAATGGGTCCTTGCCGACCCATTGGCTTCCCCTAAAGTCTAGGAAGGCTTGGTTAGGGTTGGTTGGGCATCTTGGAGGTCACTTGACCCTTAGTTAGGGCACTTTGACCTATTTTGGGCTAGGGTTGACTTGGGTCAACTTAGCCTCTTTGGTTGACCCCAATGGGTCCTTGGTGACCCATTGCCCTCCCTTATGGATTGGGAAGGTCTAGGTGGGTTCCTTTGTCCAAGGGCATGTCAATTGGGCATGAGTGAGCTTAGTTTGACCTAATCAGGGCTTGGGTTGACTTGGGTCAACCAAGCCTTTTTAGTTGACCCTAGTGGGTCCTTATGGTTCTACTGGACCCTCTAACAGGTTAGTGATATTGTGGTGGGTTCATGGATTCATGGTGAAGCCGTATGATCATCCCTAAGCTAGTAATTGGAATTCTACTATTTACAGACCAAGGTAGTCTCACCTTCATGCCTAGGTTCACATGATCTTCTTGGGCTTCCTAGAGTTTTGTTATGACCTAGTTATGACAAAACCACTCCTATAGGTCTAGTTTTCTGAGGGATGTTACACATGTAAACTTAGACATATATCAAATACGGGTTTGTGTATATTATTGACTTGTGGGTGTTCTTCAAATCTGGGACATTGTGGTCAATGTACCTAACATATTGTTTTGTAGGAAGTTGTTTCTTACAAGTTTTTGAAGATCTTCATTGAAGTATCGAGTTCACGAGAGGTTGTTCTCCGAGATTGTACGAGTTGGATACTCCGAGTATAAGAGTTTTATAATCTGAGTTTTTGTGAAGTAGCCGAGTCTAGCCCGAAGTGCTAGATAGGTGAGGCAGGATGGTGTACGTACCCATCTTCGAGAAACCATTATAAATCCTTGTATCTGTGTTGTGATGTGTTTTCTTGTTTTGTGTGTTTTATTTTATTAAATATTTAATTCCGCTAAAAGTCACAAGACTCACCTATTCACCCCCCCTCCCCCGCTAGGTGATTTAGGTCGACAACTAGATACTTTCAAAGCCTGATTTTGAATATGATCCAGTCAGATCTAGTCCAAGTGATCAACATGAAAGTTAGAGCCCTTGGAATGAACTTTCTATCTTGGGGTGATACATTGTCTAGGGTGGCTTATAGCGTCCTCAATTTAATTTTTAGTGGTTGGTGTCTTTTTAGTATCCATAAGTATATTTTTTTTGAATCTCTCTCAATATTGCATGCATATCAATGAAATTTGGTTTATGCATATTAGTTACGTATATGCACTTGCCTTAGAAATTTGAGGATTTTTGGTAAATATTTTTCCATAGTTTTTATGGTTATTTGAAAACATTACATGGACCAAATTAATGAAATGATTATGCCCAAATTATTCTGAAAAATCCCAAATCATTGGTGATACCTCTCTTATTCTATGTTATATCTCTAATAAAAATTTTAGCCCCATTTGTTATATGGATCTTGATAAATCTCACTTTGTATTGTTACTATAGTTTGAATTATAGTTTGCATTTAGAAAAATTTGGGACCTTGTATGTATCTTTGATTCCTCATTCAATTTAGATGAAAACATGCCCATGAAAGTAGGACACCACTAGTAAGGGCTCCAAAAATTTGTAGAATCTTTGGAGCCAAAATTTCCTAAGTTTGTGAAACTATTTAGTGTACGTCACACCATGGTATTGATGAAATTTGTACTTAGATCTATTCAAAAATTAACCAAATTAGGTGGCATCATTTTATCTTATCTTAGACCTTTAGTATAAATTTTAGGTCATTTTGGTGAATGGAATTAGGTGAATTTCATAAGAGCTCTTGCTTATAGTATGTAATTAGTAAAAGTTGCAACTTGAGTAATTCTTTGAATATTCATCATAAATTAAGAAATTTTTTGTAGTTTATCATCTATACTATCTTTAACCTATGGTTAAATTTTAGGTCATTTGCGTGAATGGAATTGAGTGAATTCCACATGAGCTCTTGCTTTTGGTGTATAATTAGTAAAATTTACAACTTGAATAATTCTCTGAATATTCATCATAAATCAACCAAATTTTTGTAGTACCTCATCTATAATATCATTAACTTTTGCTAGAAATTATAGGCCAATTTGGTGAATGGAACTGGGTGAATTCCACATGAGCTCTTGCTAATGGTGTGTAATTAGTAAAATTTGTAACTTGAATAATTCTCTAAAAATTCAACATAAATTAGCCAAATTTGTACTATCATTATTCTCTGATAGAAATTTTAGGTCATTTGGATGAATGGAATTGGGTGAATTCAATATGAGCTTTTGTTTATGAAGTGAAATTATTACAATTTGCAACTTGAATGATTCTTTGAATATTCATCATAAATTAACCAAATTTTGATAGTACCGCATATATACTATCATTATCCTTTGGTAGAAAGTTTTGGTCATTTGGGTTAGTGGAACTTGATGAACCATGTATGAAACCTTTCTTGTGGGGTGTTAATAGTATTTCTTGTAATGTGATTATACCTCAGATTACTCATCAACAGATAACCAAGTTTGGGTAGTATCTCATTTAGTCTATCATTAACCCATAGTAGAAATCTTTGTTCAATTGATTTAGCAAGGGGGATTGTAGATCCCTTTAATTAAAAGATAAAATAGCACACCTGGTGGAGCCTCATTCTCGCAGCACCACTTTAATTACTATTAGACTCATTTAGGAAGTTTGAAACCCACAAGAATAAATATCTTGAGAAAGAGAGATTTGATGTTTCATCCCATCATATCTTTTAGTATCACTATGAGCCCTTTGCTAGGTAGACCAAGGGAAGTCCATGATTAACCTAAATTGTTAGGCACATATAATACAAGCATACTTATAATATAATACAATTTCACAAGTAATCCATAGGATATCGATTGAAACATCTCAGGCTATGTCCCTAGCACCAAAGTGAATGAATACCTAACTAAAATTGTAATGTAAACCAAAATGATGAACTCTTGGTAATAAATTATAATATAAAAAGGTAATATGGTGGAATTAGATGATAACCCGAAGATTTGATAATTTGAACATATATGTATCATGGGGTGATAACATGTGCAAACAGATCCTAATCATATGGTTACTTTTGGTAGGTCTACGTGTTAGTGTTACCATTATGATCTAGAAGTGGTCAAACAGGTAGTCTCACTGCTAACGCAATATTAGACAATGGGGTCGCACATAAGAATATTGGAGAAGTTTGAAAGGTTTGTGTTGGCATTCCTAATATGTGATTTCGACGAATGGTCCTTGATTCATCGGGTGTATTCGTGTCATTTCAACGAATGGTCTTTGATCCTAGTTTGATTCTTTTAAGTCCAATTTCGGTATAGTCTACAGGTAACTGTTGTTTCGTTCTTGAAGTATAAATAAATGAGATAAATGTTATCTCATATGCTTGACCTAATCAATTCAGATCGAAAGTTCGACAATTTCTTCCCCAACGAAATTGTTCCACAACCTAGAAGTCGCTGCCACTGCTCCATGTCGCCGACCCTTTCGATCCATTGTCATTACCAGAAAGTGTTTCCTAAGACTCGTCTTCATCATTGTCGCCTCTCCTTTAACGGATATAGCAATCCATAGAGACGTTGAGGGCATTCCTTATTCCAACCTAGATCTTATGTGACAAGAGTCTAAAGGTTCTTATTGCTCATGTAAATACCCATAGAGGTGTGGATATACTTCTACGCTTGGAACTGCAGCCATATTTGTTCATCAGATTTTCCTTGAGCACCTTGGTTGAGTAGTGACTTAATCCCGCTAAGGTATACTTTTATCTAAAGTTGTTTTTACTTCTTGATCAATGATTATCGCAAGATCCATTTCTCTTTTGGTTTTATTGATTCCTTATTCCATTGCGCACATGTGATGTGCCCTGCTAAGAAACCCTAACTGTGGTATCAGATGAAAGTTCCACAATGATCATTGTTTCAGAAGTTGAAAAATCTACTACGTGTAGATCTAGAAATTTAGAAGTGTTTTGAATGCCCAAATCTATTCCTAGAACATCAAATGTTGATGGAATTTTGTGAGAAACTGGTGGTAGTTTTTCCAAAAATTGGTCGGGGCGCTGCCCCGTACTATGCCAAGAATGCATGTGATTTCATTGTGTAACACCCCAAAAATCTCAAAAAGTCAAAGTGAAGTTCAGGCTGGCTGACACGGCCTGGGACACAGGCGTGTCCCAGGGCATGTCTAGGGTACACGGCCTGGGACACGGGCGTGTCCCAGGGCATGTTCTTCTTGGTCGACGATCGTTGAACCAACGATCGTTGAGTGTCGACACGGCCTGGGACACGGGCGTGTCCCAGGGCGTGTCCTGCTAGGATGGCATTGAGTGGCGCTGGGTGAATTGGCGTTGAGTGGCGTTTAGTGGTGACACGGCCGGAGGACACGGGCGTGTCCCAGGGCATGTCATGCCCAATTATTAGCCAGAATGTCCCATGAAGGACATGGTTTGGAGGCCCAGCCGTGTCAATCGTGACACAGGCGTGTCAAAATGGCAAACGGGCATGTCTAGTGCTCGTGTGGTTCTCGGGAAAAATGGCGATTCCGTCTCGATAGGGGAACACGCCCCTCGACACGGGCATGTCAGGTGTCGACACAGGCGTGACCCGGGCATGTCGACACCTATGTTCTGGTTTGGCTTAAGTCGGTTGTTAACCGCTTCAGGAATACGGCCTGTGACACGGGCTTGTCACTACCCATGTTCGGCCCAGAAAATCAATTTAAGGGCTGATCAGAGCCGTTTATTTTCTTTGACCAAGATCCAATGGTCTGGGCTCTTCCCTGGGTTGATAAGGCCGGGATTGAAGAAGAGAAAGCTCATTTGAGTTTTATCATTCTCTTTCCAAAGTTAAGAGAGAGGGGAGAGCAAGGTGAGGAAGAAGAAGAGGAATTTGGCCGCCGGTGGTGCTACGGTTGTCCAAATCGTGAGACGAGTTCAGATTTGCGAAGGCAAGGCTGCTACGAAGGCTTTCGACCGTCTCAATTCTCTCCATGGCTCCGAGGCGACTTCAAAGGGTAACGATTTCCGTCTTGGACATGTGAAGTCCTTCTTTCCATCATGTGCATAGGGAAAACCCTTCCCCGCGAGTATGCGGTGGATTGTGGCATCCCTTGGGGTAGATATGTGAAGTCCCCCTTGTTAGAATCCAGAATTGGAGTACGGATCTAGGCATGCTGTGTGAAGCCCATCTGGACGTGTTGATCTTGTTTGGTGATGCTTTGTTTGTATTTTTGAGAAGCCTCCAAGTATTTGATTGTTTGTGTGCAATATGTGGCATATACCTGTACTAGAGGAAGTGCAGGAAATTGTGAGAGTTGGGTTCAACTCTTGTGGCGGTCGGGAAAGGTGAAGCTGTACCCGCGTCAGGCCAGCCTTACATCTGACGATGTGAGCAACGGGATAGGCGGATCTGTACCCGCATTATGGTTGTCTAACCTTGGGTGCTTAAGGCCTTGTTAGGATCACATAGCGAGAGTCGACGGCCTGCGTTCCGATCAAGACTAGAATGCTCATTGGTGGGATCCGGTGTTTCCGGTACACCCGAATGTGCCCTGCATGCACGGAGCATCGGGTCATCGTGCCGGCGTTTGTGATATGTATTGACTGTGCGGTCGTGCACGTCTTGCGTGGTTTTATATACATACTATTAGAAAAATGCTATGCAGGGATGGAATTCCGCTGCCCCGTGCCAGGTGCAGGGTCGTTATAATTGGTCAGCTGAATGCTAACCGTTGCCCTGTTTGCCACCGCTTGGTGGATTGCTTCTTGCAGGTACAGGAGGTGCTGGTCTGAGCAGGACTTAGCGGGCTGAAGCCCAAGCTGCGTTGCTGCCCTAGAAGGCTTTATTTTGTTTAATCTTGTTCATGTGTGGCCGGCCTGTGTGCCGATATCTGTAAACCACACCTTGTTAAGATAAATTTATAAGGCCTTAAGGCCAGATACTTTGGTTGTATACATTCCTATGTTCTAGTGGACAGTTCTTGTTTTGCTTGAGTTCAAGGGTTCAACCGTGAAGCTTCCGCTAGAATGCTCTGTCTTAGGATGCATTGGTTTTGATATTATTTCGTAGTGTATCTGCCTGTTTGTGGAATATGGTGTGGGGCCCCGGCCGGACCCTCTATTATATTCTTCTTGACGGGTAAAGGTGCTACAATTTGGTATCAGCTTGTTGGTCGATCTCTTCCGAATTCGCGGACGAATTCTTTTGAGGGGTGGCGAGCACGTGTCCATGCTGTCGTTATAACACGTAACTTGAACTCAAGAATGTCCACTTAGGAATGCAAATACACTTGTTTGTTGAACTTGTGTATTCTTTTTGTATGTTTGCCGTTTTACTTGGTTGCTAAATTGTGTGTTTTACACATATAGGCGACTAGAAGTGTTGCGGGTCAATCCGAACCTCAACATTCTGTAGAAAGTGTGGCACCAACTGAGGTGCCCACACCTCCTCCATCCGCTGAAACAGTACGTTTCATCATGGAAACGGTACTTGCTGTGATGAATGCTCAGCAGGCTGGGCAGGCACGTCCTGTAGTGGTGCCAACGCATGGTGGGGTACGGCAAGAACCGGTAGAAGCTGTAGTTGATCCGCGGGTAGCAGATCAACAATTGAAGCAATTCTTGAGCTTCAACCCTCCACAATTTACTGGGGCAGGGTCACCGGCCCAAGCAGAGGATTGGCTTGCAAGGATCCAGAGGATCATTAGAGTGATTAAGGTTGAGGAGGGACAGAAGGTTATGTTGGCCACTTTCCTACTGGAAGGAGAGGCACATTTATGGTGGGATGAGATTTAACTGCGTCACTTGGCCGGTAGACAACTTGCAGAGGTCTCGATGGACGAATTTTCTCGGTTATTCTTGGCACAACATCTACCAATGCAGCAACGAATATCGATGGAAATGGAATTTCAATGGTTAACTCAAGGAGAACGTAGTGTGGATGATTACCTACATGAGTTCACACGTTTGGGAAGATATGCGGGTACAATCTTTGCCGAAGAAGAGCGTAAGACTAGTAGGTTTTATGCGGGACTGCGAGATGAGCTGCGGTATTTGCTCTCGAGTTTTGTGAGTCAGGGATTTCAAGCCTTAGTCTGTACGGCTCAGTCGTTGGAGATGGACATGAAAAGGGGGCAAGCAAAGGGGACCTTGGCCTTGACAAAGCCAGAGTTCAAGCCGCCGCGTCCGGATAAGTTTGGGTACCATAAGAGATAGGGAAAGAAGTCCAAGTCTACTGGACAAGCTCCTTCTGTGACTGTGACAGAGACATCTGGGTATGGATCTCGCGCTTGTTTTATGTGAGGGAAGTTGGGACACTTTGCACATGATTGCCGAGTTGGTCCTCCAAAGGGTGACAAGAAGATGGGAGCGTCTTATGCGGAGAAAGGGAAGACTGTGGTGGAGTCTTCTGCCTCGCACGCGCAGACCAGGGTCTTCAACCTTGGATAACAGGAGGCCATTAAGCAGGCGGATGTCGTCACAGGTGCGCGCAGTTTTTAATGTTATTTTATACTTTGTGCTGTGCTTGTTTTGATTGTGATTTTTTAGGGTTTGTCCTTATACGAGAGTATCCGGTGCGAGCACTGTTTGACACAGGTGCTTCACATTTGTTTCTATCTGAAGATTTCGTCTTTCGTGTCGGGGTACCTATCCGGACCACGACAGACAGTGTAAAGGTGTTGTTACCTAACGGATGTTTGATGTGCGCGGATAAATCTTGCGGTCTTGAGGTCAAGATAGGGAGTCGGGAGTTCAAGGTGGAAACACTAGTATTGCCGATCAAGGAATTTGATATAATCTTTGGTATGGACTAGCTGTCAGAGCAGCGTGCCTGTATAGATTGCACTTCAAAAGAGGTCACACTCGGGAAGAATACCGAACAAGAGACCAAGTTTATTGGTATATAAGGGTTGAGTGGGATGTTGTTATCTGCTCTCCAAGTCGTTAAGGCAGTTCGGAAGGGTGCGGAGTTGTTCTTCACACTCCTAGAGGCGGTGGCGCCGAAGGCCAGTGTGATTGCAGTGCCGATTGTGACGGAGTATGCTGATGTGTTTCCAAAGGACCTTCCGGGGTTACCTCCCCAAAGGTAAATCGACTTCGCTATCGAGCTGGTGCCGGTGTTAATCCTGTGGCCCATTCGCCGTATCGAGTAGCACCAAAAGAGATGGCTGAACTAAAAGTTCAGTTGCAAGAACTGTTGGAGCAGGGATATATACGCCCAAGTATGTCACCTTGGAGCGCGCCTGTTCTTTTTATGAAAAATAAAGACGGTAGTTTGCGGCCATGTATTGATTATCGCGAACTGAATAAGCTGACGGAGAAAAACAAGTATCCGATTCCACGGATCGATTACTTGTTTGATCAGATAGCAGGCTCAACCGTCTATTCCAAGATGGATTTGAAATCCGGGTATTACCAATTGCGGATTAGGGAAGGTGACATTCCCAAGACAGCGTTTGGCACACGCTACGGTCATTATGAGTTCATAGTGATGTCGTTCGGCTTATGTAATGCACCTTCGGTATTCATGGATCTCATGCATCGAACGTTCCACGAATACTTGGATCTGTTTGTGATTGTGTTCATTGATAATATCCTCGTGTACTCTCAGTCGAAGGAAGATCATGCAAACCATTTGCGGTTGGTATTGCATACCTTGCGGATAAATAAGTTGTATGCCAAGTTCTCTAAGTGTGAGTTCTGGCTCGCGTCGGTGGCTTTTCTGGGCCATGTGGTAAGTGGAGAGGGCATAGCGGTGGATCCGGCTAAGATAAGTGACATTCGTGATTAGCCAGTGATGTCTTCGGTGGCCGAAGTCAGGAGTTTTCTTGGACTGGCAGGCTACTATAGACGATTTATGGAGAACTTCTCCTGGATTGCTTTGCCTTTGACTACGTTGACGAGAAAAGATCAGAAGTTCGTTTGGACATCGGAGTGCGCGCGAGCTTTTGAGGAACTAAAGAGTCGTTTGACCACGGTGCCTGTGTTGACGTCACCATGTGGTACGGACAGTTTTGAGATATACAGCGATGCGTCAGGGAGCGGCTTAGGCTGCGTTCTCCTGCAGTTTGGCAAGGTGATCGCTTATGGCTCACGTCAATTAAAGGTGCATGAGCATAATTACCCCATCCACGACTTGGAGTTGGCGGCGGTTATCTTTTCGCTAAAGTTGTGGCGGCACTATCTTTATGGCGTGAAGGTAGATATTTATACAGATCATAAAATCCTGAAGTATCTGCTCGATCAAAAGGATTTGAATATGCGACAAAGGAGGTGGATGGAATTCCTAGGGGATTATACCTTCGACATTCACTATGTTCCTGGAAAGGGAAATGTGGTCGCTGATGCCTTGAGTCGTCGGACTCCGGTGCGGGCAAGTTTGTTTCGGATATATGATGAACGTCTAATCCAGGAGTTGGAAGCGTTGGAGATATCTTGTGTGGAAAGGGCTTCTTCGGCCGATGCACGCTTGAACTGGATGGAGGTTCAATATGACCTTGCGGACAGAGTTCGGCGGGCAACGGAGCTTGATGAAAGTCTCCAACGCTATGCCAAGGAGTTGTCTGGTGACCAATTCTCCTGGGATGACGGGTTATTACGGAAGGATGGCCGATTGTGCGTCCCTTGTGCGGGTAAATTGCGAGAAGAATTGTTATATGAAGCACATTTTACAAAGTACTCAATTCACCCTGGGAGCACAAAGATGTACAAGGACATGAAGAAATGGTTCTGGTGGCCCGGTTTAAAGGACATAGCCGAGTATGTGGCTAAGTGTCGTACTTGTGCTTTGGTAAAGGCAGAGTGTCAACGGCCTAGTGGTTTCCTGAAATCATTGTCAGTTCTGCAGTGGAAGTTTGAGGATATTTCTATGGATTTCGTGCACGGATTGCCGAGATCTCAACGTGGGAATGACTCAATCTGGGTGATTGTCGACCGATTAATAAAGGTGGCTCACTTACTACCAAACAAGCGGGACGATTCAGTGGAAACGTTGGCAAAGCTCTATGTTGAGCAGATTGTTCGATTGCACGGTATCCCCCGAAGCATCGTCAGTGACCGTGATGGGCGATTTACTTCAAAGGATTGGAGGCTAATTCATCAGCTGTTGGGCACGAAGTTAGCATTTATTTCGGCCTTTCATCCGCAAACGGATGGCCAAACTGAACGAACCAACAGAACAATGGAGGATATGCTCCGTATGTGCGCCCTGGACTTCGGTAAGAAATGGGAAGATCACCTTGTTATGGTGGAATTTGCCTACAATAATAGCTACCAAGCGAGCATCGGCATGGCACCGTTTGAAGCTCTGTATGGTCGCAAGTGCCGTACACCGTTAGCTTGGGCAAAAACTGGCGAATCCAAACTTTTGGGACAAAAGGCAGTCGAGGATGCTTACTAAACAATACGTTCTATTCGAGAGAGACTACTAATAGCCCAGGATCGGCAAGCCAAGTATTACAATGCTAAGCACCAGAACGTGGAGTTCGCGGTAGGTGACTGGGTCTATTTAAAGATTAAACCCTTCAAAGGCGTATCTCGGATTCAGCGGTTGAAAAAGCTAAGTCTGTGATACCTTAGTCCATTTGAAGTGGTGGAGCGAGTTGGGGAAGCTGCCTATCGGCTAGCTCTTTCATCGGAATTGGGTGGCCTGCATGATGTGTTCCATATCTCGGTACTACAAAAAGCAGTCAAGGATCCAGCTCAAGTTATTGAGAATGATCGGGTGCCGGTTGAGTATGGGCTAACGATAAAGGTGAGGCCCATTCGGATCGAGGATCGAGCCGAGAAACAGTTGCGGAACAAAATGATCGGGATGGTCAAAGTCTGGTGGGATAATTGTGCCCGAGAAGAGCTAACATTGGAGCGAGAGAAGACCATGCGAGCCGAGTTTCCCGAGTTATTTTCGTAACCTGTTCGCTCGTTTGTATATAAACATATATGTCTCTTATTGCGTTATGTTGTTATCTCCCTACTGTCTGAAAATTTCGGGACGAAATTTTATTAAGGAGGGGAGGATTGTAACACCCCAGAAATCTCAAAAAGCCAAAGTGAGGTTCAGGCTGGCTGACATGGCCTAGGACACGGGCGTGTCCCAGGGCGTGTCTAGGGTACATGGCCTGGGACACGGGCGTGTCCAAGGGCGTGTTCTTCTTGGTCGACGATCGTTGAGCCAACGATCATTGAGTGTCGACACGGCCTGGGACACGGGCGTGTCCCAGGGCGTGTCCTGCTAGGATGGTATTGAGTGACGCTGAGTGAAGTGGCGTTGAGTGGCGTTGAGTGGTGACACGGCCGGAGGACACGGGCGTGTCCCAAGGCGAGTCATGCCCATTATTAGCCAGAATGTCCCGTGAAGGACACGGTTTGGAGGCCCAGCCGTGTCGATCGTGACACAGGCGTGTCAAAATGGCACACGGGCATGTCCAGTGCTCGTGTGGTTCTCGAGAAAAATGGCGATTCCGTCTCGATGGGGGAACACGCCCCTCGACACGAGCGTGTCAGGTGTTGACACGGGCATGAACCGGGCGTGTCAACACCCATGTTCTGGTTTGGCTTAAGTCGATTGTTAACCGCTTCAGGAACACAGCCTATGACACGGCGTGTCACTACCCGTGTTCGGCCCAGAAAATCAATTTCAGGGCTGATCAGAGCCGTTCATTTTCTTTGACCAATATCCAATGGTCTGGGCTCTTCCCTGGGTTGATAAGGCCGGGATTGAAGAAGAGAAAGCTCATTTGAGTTTTATCATTCTTTTTCCAAAGTTAAGAGAGAGGGGAGAGCAAGGTGAGGAAGAAGAAGAGGAATCCAGCCGCCGGTGGTGCTATGGTGGTCCAAATCACGAGCCGAGTTCGGATTTGTGAAGGCAAGGCTGCTACGAAGGCTTTCATCCGTCTCAATTCTCTCCATGGCTCCGAGGTGACTTCCAAGGGTAACGATTTCCGTCTTGGACATGTGAAGTCCTTCTTTCCTGCATGTGCATAAGGAAAACCCTTCCCCGCGAGTATGCGGTGGATTGTGGCGTCCCTTGGGGTAGATATATGAAGTCCCCCTTATTAGAATCCAGAATTGGAGTACGGATCTAGGCATGCTGTGTGAAGCCCATCTGGACGTGTTGATCTGGATTGGTGATGCTTTGTTTGCATTTTGGAGAAGCCTCCGAGTATTTGATTGTTTGTGTGCAATCTGTGGCGTATACCTGTACTAGAGGAAGTGCAGGAAATTGTGAGAGTTGGGTTCAACTCTTGTGGCGGTCGGGAAAGGTGAAGTTGTACCCGCGTCAGGCTAGCCTTGCGTCTAACGATGTGAGCAACGGGATAGGCGGATCTGTACCCGCGTTATGGTTGTCTAACCTTGGGTGCTTAAGGCCCTGTTATGATCACATAGCGAGATTCGACGGCTTGCGTGCTGATCAAGACTAGAATGCTCATTGGTGGGATCTGGTGTTTCCGGTACACCCGAATGTGCCCTGCATGCACAGAGCGTCGGGTCGTCGTGCCGGCATTTGTGATACGTATTGACTGTGTGGTCGTGCACGTCTTACGTGGTTTGATATACATACTATTGGAAAAATGATATGCAGGGATGGATTCCGCTGCCCCGTGCCAGGGGCAGGGTTGTTATAATTGGTCAGCTGAATGCTGACCGTTGCCCTGTTTGCCACCGCTTAGTGGATTGGTTCTTGCAGGTGCAGGAGGTGCTGGTCTGAGCGGGACTTAGCGGGCTGAAGCCCAAGCTGCGTTGCTGCCCTAGAAGGCTTTATTTTGTTTCTTCTTGTTCATGTGTGGCCGGCCTGTGTGCCGATGTCTGTAAACCACACCTTGTTAAGAGAAATTTGTAAGGCCTTAAGGCCAGATACTTTGGTTGTATACATTCCTATGTTCTAGTGAACAGTTCTTGTTTTGCTTGAGTTCAAGGGTTCAACTGTGAAGCTTCCGCTAGAATGCTCTGTGTTAGGATGCGTTGGTTTTGATATTATTTCGTAGCGTATCTGCCTGTTTGTGGAATATAGTGTGGGGCCCCGGCCGGACCCTCTATTATATTCTTCTTGACGGGTAGAGGTGTTACACATTGTTATTCCTTTGTTTCTCCTCAACAGTAACTGTCCTTCTTGTTGGTTTGTGAAACCAAGTGTGTTAGATTTTGAATCTCACATAGAGAGACGTGCTTGTTTACTGTGTAAGTAGAGTTGGTGTTGCTCATGTCCAATGCATGTAAATCTTAAGATTTAGAAGAGTTTTAGATGTTCAGATTTAGCCCAGTTCGTCAAGTGCTGATGATTTTTCTTTGTGCACATCTGGGATGTATTTGGATTGTGAATGTTGTATGTATTTTGTGAATGTGCACATTGGTTAATTTTTAACCATGATTAAGTGTTAGTCAATTATCTTAAAACCCCTTTTGCAATATGAAGTATTCGGGTGCCTTTTGATGGATGACACTCTTCCTGCCTCGATCGATGAATTTTAGGCTTGCCAAGGTAAGGTGCATTAATCTATCTTAGTAAGCGTGTGATCGGATAATTGTGATATCTCACTGTCGACATCAGGTCAAACTTAACTAGGTTACCTCAAAAGTTGAGTGCCCAGAGGCATAGGGTTGGCATGCATCATATGGTGGATGCAAATAAAGAGTTATTCATCAACCACAAAAGAGATGCATGATGATACAATGGGCAAGCGTTGCATACATAAATAACTATATTGTGAGAGGAAAGCCAAAGATGACTCATGGTGTTGGTGAAATACGGATGTTGACCACTAAGAGAGTAGCTCGCATAAACTCTCTGAATTGATATTGAGGGTTATCAGTTTGATTAAAATAGTGAGAGTAATTTTAATTAAAGTTCTAATTAAAATAAAAATGTATTTTGAAATGTAGTACTGAGTTTTCTTTTCATAAATTCTTGTAGAATTTCCATGATAAGTGGATCTCACTCCACCCTATCCCTCAGAGCTATCCTTGAGATGGAGAAACTGAGTGAGACAAATTATCTAGACTGGTACAGAAATTTGAGAATTGTTCTCAGGCAAAAGTGTAAGATCTATGTCTTGAAGAGGATTCCCCTGAAGAGCCAATCAGGAATGTATCCCGAGCTGATAAAGATGCTTATAAGAAGTATCAAGACAACTCCTTGGATGTCGAATGCCTCATACTCGCCACCATGAACTCTGAGCTTCAGAAGCAACATGATAACATGAGTTGTAAGGAGATTGACGAGCACCTTAAGAAAATATTTCAAGGACAAGCTCAGCAAGAGTGATTTTACGTCACCAAGGCATTGTTTCAGTGTAAGATGGGAGCTCGAGACCTAGTAGGGACTCACGTACTCAAGATGATTGGGTATATAGAGAACCTTGAAAGACTAGGTTTTCCTCTAGGCCAAGAGTTGGCTACAGACCTGATCCTGTAATCGTTGTCAAATAGTTACGAGCAGTTTGTTTTGAATTACAATATGAATAAAATTGACATGACACTACCCGAGCTCCTAGGCATGTTAAGAACTGCCAATATCAACATGAAGGAGGTCAAGCCTGCTAGCTCTATTTTGTTTGTGCATAAAGGCAAGGGCACGACCAAGGGTTTTAAGAAGACTATGATTGAACCTAAGTCATCTCTTGATCCCAAGTCTTCAGCACTGAATAAGAAATGCTTGGTGAAGGAAGGGAAATGCCACCACTATGGCAAGGCTAGTCATTGGAGGAGGGACTGTCCTTCTTATATTGAGGGTCTGTAGAAAATGAAGGGATGTATGACTTCTGCTTCAAATATTTATGTTATAAAGATAAACCTTTCTGCTCCTTCATCCGGAGTATTGGATACCAGATATGGTTCTCACATTTGTATAATTGTGTAGGAACTGTGAAGGAGAAGAATACTGAGTAAAGGGGAGGTGGATTTGTGTGTTCGAAATTGAGCAAGAGTTATTGCTATCACCGTAGGAGTTTACCGTCTTTCTTTGCCTAGTGGGCTTATATTGGAACTAGATAATTGTTATTATTTTCTTGCAATAACGAGAAACATCATTTCTATTTCATATTTAGACATGATTGAATTCTCTTTTATTATTAAGAACAATTGTTGTTATATATTTAAGAATAATGTTTGTTATGATGTAGCTCAAATGTTTAATGGCTGTATATTTTGAACTTAGACCTTCTGATCTATAATATAGAAAATACTAAAAGACTAAAAACGAATGACTCAAATCCTACGTACCTTTGACATTATCATTTGGGTCATATTAATGAGAAATGCATATCCAAGCTCCATAAGATAGACTACTAGACTCATTTGATTATGAATCATTAAAGAGATGAAAATCATATTTATTATGCAAGACGAATAAAGTGTCTTTCACTGTTTTTAATAAAAGGGATGATGATCTTTTAGGTATAATACATAGTAATATATGCGGACCCATGAGTTCTATGGTTAGAGGTGGGTACTTCTACTTTGTTATATTTATTGATGATTTTAGTAGATACGGATATGTGTATCTTATGAAGTGCAAATCTGAAACCTTTGAAAAGTTCAAAGAGTTTAAGAATGGAGTAAAGAACCAGCTGGGTAAGAGTGTTAAAGCACTCTGATCTGATCGAGGTGGCGAATACCTAAGTCATGAGTTTCGTGATCATCTAAAAGAGTGTGGTATTGTATAATAACTCACTCCACCCAGAACACCACAACATAATGGCGTGTTTGAGCGGAGGAATCGTACTCTTTTATACATGGTGTGATCGATGATGAGTCATGCAGATTTGTATATTTCCTATTGGGGATTTGCTCAAGATACTGCTATTTTTACACTAAATCGTTCTCCAATAAAAACCGTTCTAAAGAAACCATATGAGATATGGACTGGGAAGCGTCCTAGTATGTCTTTCATTAAAGTATGGGGTTGTGAGGCATACATGAGATATCAAATGCTTGACAAGCTAGAAGCTAAGTTAGATAAATGTTATCTTGTGGGGTATCCTAAGGAAACTAAAAGTTACTACTTTTACCTACCGTCTGAGGGCAAAGTATTTGTCGCGAGAACTGGTGTCTTTTTGGAGAAAAAGTTCTTATCTAGAAAGACTACAAAGGTAGAACTTGAAGAAGTTCAAGAACCATAAGCTGTGAATGAACTGGAATTAGAACCTGAGCAAGGACTACAAAATATTATAGCTAGAGAACCTACTCAAGAAACACAAGTCCCACATAGATCTGACAGACTAAGATTTGAGCCTGAGAGATATGGATTTCTCATGACTCAAATAGGTAATATGTTGCTTATGGATCATGATGATGAGCCTGCAACCTATCATGAGACTCTGTATGGACCGGACTCTGAGAAGTGGCTTGAAGCCATGAAATCTGAAATAGACTCTATGTATGCAAACCAAGATTGGACCTTGGTGGAACCACCTGAAGGGATACGACCCATAGCGTGCAAGTGGGTCTTCAAGAAGAAGACTGGCATTGATTGGAATGTACAGACATTCAAAGAGTGACTAGTGGCTAAAGGTTTCAGGTAAATTCATGGTATTGACTATGATGAGACCTTTTTCCCTATTGATATGGTTAAGTCCATCAGAATTCTGCTTGCTATTATTATGTATTATGACTACGGGATCTGGCAGATGGATTTCAAAATGGCTTTTCTAAATGGAAACCTCCTTTAGTAAGTATATATTATACAACCCGAGGGTTTTTTATCTCCAGGTTAGGCCACTAAAATATGCAAGCTATAGAGATCTATTTATGGGTTAAAACAGACTTCTCGAAGTTAGAATCTTCATTTTGATAAAAAGATCAAGGAGTTTGGTTTTATCAAGAACAAGAATGAAATGTGTGTTTATAAGAGGATTAGTGGGAGCATTGTTATCTTCCTTATATTGTATATAGATGACATACTATTGATCGGGAATGACAAACCGACCCTATAAGTTGTTAAAAACAACCTAGGGAACTGCTTTTCTATGAAATACTTGGGCGAAACAACTTACATACTTGGTATTAATATCGATAGAGATAGATAAAAAAATTTATTGGGTTTAACCCAAAGAACATATATTGAGAAGGTGTTGAAACGGTTCAACATGCTTAAGTCTAAGAAAGGATTCTTGACCATATCTCATACTATGAGTCTCTCTAAGGACCAGTTCCCTAAATCTTGTGAAGATAACGAACGCATGAAGTTGATTCCCTTTGCTTCGGCAATTGGATCAATCATGTATGCAATGTTATGTAATTGACCAAATGTCTCTTATGCTTTGAGCATGACTAGCAGGTATCAGTCTGATCCTGGTAATATTCACTGGATAACCGTCAAGAATATCCTAAAGTACTTGAGAAGAATAAAGGATACATTCTTGGTATTTGGTGGAGAGGAATAGCTCGTTATAAAGGGTTACACAGATGCTAGCTTCCAAACTGATAGGGATGACTGTTGGGTATTGTATCCACAATGTACCTGATTTGAAGAAGCCCCTGAACAAGCTAAGTTGAATAGATAATGTATTTGATGATTTTCTTCAAGATGTGCTTGCAGTTATTCCACGCAAAGTACACACCAATGTCAGGGTGCAGTGGGTCAATATACACGGGTCTGCGCAACGTAATCCCTCGTTGAGCAGATCAGTGTGTTGGCTTACGTGTACTATCTCTATTGGAGTGTACTTATTTTCAAGTACAGGGCTGAGACAGATCAAGAGCAGATAAGGAGCAAGGATGGGTCAAAGCAACTCACGGGAAGAAAGATGAAAAATCGTCTAAGTCAGATTCGACGAGAATCACTAAGTGATTCTCGTCGATTCGACGAGAATCACTAGTGATTCTCGCCGAATCGTCGAGAATCACTCTCCGATTCCCGCCGACTGCATCTGGCTAACTCAACGCTTGCAAAATTCACGCTAAGTCAGAATCGTCGAGAGTCATTAAGTGATTCTCGACGAATCGTCGAGAATGACTCTGCATTCTCATTGATTCGTCGAGAATGGATTGTGACTCTCGCCGATTCACTCCAGATGGAAAGCTCCTCAGCTAAAATTCTTCTAAGGATAATTCGACGGGAATCGTAAGTGATTCTTGCCGATTCGTCGAGAATCACCAATGATTCCCGCCGAATTTGCCTTAGGCGAATTCCGTTGGCTCACTGGACCGGACCAAGTGTTCAGGCGCTGTTTGGACCGAAATTAGGGTTTCGTCTAGTGAGGCCAACAACGGTCATAAAGGATGATCTACAGTATAAATACTCGTTTATTTTTAACATTACAGACAATTCCGAACACACGAAAAAGAAAGAGCCGCCGACTTGACCTAGCAGATCGTGGATTTACTTCCGCCACCGTCGCCGCTCGAAAGGTTGTCGCCGCCGCTGATCGGATTCTTCTTGATCTCTCGGTGATAGAAACTTAGCCAAGCAACGCGTCTCACATTTATTTCTTGAGATCCCTTGTCTCTTGGTTTGTTGAACGGGAATACTTTCCCCTTCCGAATCGATTGAGACGATCGATCTAAGTAAGATCGTTGGTAGAACTTGCTAGCTTTGTTACGAAGTTTTGATCTACAAAGCATCGTCGCCGCAATCCTTTGTCGTTGCCGATCTCGGGAAGATCTTCTCCAAGAGAGTGCTTAGGTCGTGGACTCTTCGTCTTCTTCAAGAACGCTTCATCGAACGAAGAGGGACACCGAGTGCTCCATACGTAGTTTGTATTTTGTACATTCTATTTTTACTTTTGTTGTAAAGGAACTTTGGTTCCTCATTGCAAGGGTTGGGTGCAACCCGTGGTGGAGGATTAGTGACTCCTTTGGGTGGAAGGGTTTCTTCCATAGTGAAAGGATTGGATTTCAATCCTATTGGTGAAGTGACCGAGTCGTCCCTTGTTGGGAGATAGGTCGAAGGGGGAGAGTGGACGTACCTAAATCGGGGAACCACTATAACTGTCTGTGTGTTTCTGTGTTGTGCTTGTTTTGTTTTATTGTGCAGGTAAATTTTTAATTCTGTAAAACGACTGCAAATCACCTATCCCCCCCCCATAGGTGAAGGTAGTTGACACTAGAGTGACTTTCAAGTGGTATCAGAGATAGGTTTCTCATCAAAAAGGTTAACACCTTGAGTAAGTTCCTGCCACTAGTGTCAAGAAGAAGGCAGATATCTACTATGGACGGACTCAAGTACTCAAGCAAGATCCCAGTGTGCACCAGGCTAAACTTTCCTATCTGGAAGGAAAGGATTAGATTTTACATGGAAGCAGTCGACCCCCGACTCTTCATGATCATGGAGGAGGGACCTTATATTCTCACTAAGGCCTCCACCATTGATCCTACCAAAATGGTGCCTAAGAAGTTTTCTGAAATGGACAAGGACGAGATGGTGCTGGTCGGACTTGACAAGAAGGCACAGAACATTCTAGTCAGCGCAGTCGATGACTCAATGATGCAGAACTTCTACAACTGCAGGACAGCCAAGGATATCTGGCACTGCCTGATTATTCCGATGGAGGGCACAGATGAAGTGAGGGATGATCGGAGATCCCTCCTGAACCAGAAATATGAGGCCTTCAGGCAAGGGCCCAAGGAAGAGATCGGAGTTACCTTCGAGAATTTCCTCAAGATTGTCAATGCCCTAAAGGGATATGGAAGAGTGTTCACTAATGGTGAGCTGAATGATAAATTCTTTAGGTCCCTTACTAAGGAATGAGACACGAAGATCTGCACCATCCGAGAGTTTGGCAAATTAGCAGAAACTGATCCTCAGATACTATTTGGGAAGATTATGTCCTATGAGCTTCAGCTGAACACGAGGAAAGCAGAAGAAGAAGCCGAGAAAGCCGCAGCAAAAGAAAAGACTGTGGCCCTGAAAGCCATTCACTCCAGGAAAGGAAAGGGGGCTGCCCCGTCCCGTTCGTGGAAAAAGGATGAGGAGGAAGACTCCGATCCATGCTCCTCCGGCTCAGAGCTGTCTGAAGAAGACTTCTCCCTCATCACCGAGAATTCAAGAAGATCCTAAAGATCAGGAATCAAAGAAAAAGAGACGGCTCCTCCTCCAAAAATCAGAAGAAGAATTATTCTTCTTACAGGTATGAATCAAAACCGAACAAACATCGTCATGCTAACATCATTTGTTTTGGGTGAAATAAGCTAGGACACGTCGTGGCTGACTTCCATCAAGGCAAGAGAGAGAAGGGGAAGGGAGCGGAGCACAGACCCTCTAGAGATAAAAAGAAAGAGAGAAGCTACATTGCTAAGAAGCCAAAGACACTGAGTGAATCTGACACTTCAGACACCAGTGATGATGAGGAAGCCTACTTCGGTCTAATGGGTCGCTCTGACTCAGAAGGAGAATGCCCCCCATTTACTGGGAAGGTAAAATATCGTACCCCCTCTCTGACTCTGACTCTGACTCTGAGTCTCATGATGATGATCTCGAGGACAGCCCTTCTACCCGAGAAGCCGAGCTCCTCGAAAAGTATGAGCTTCTGTTCAACACCTTCGAGGAATGCCGCAAGAGATTGAGGTCTCAGAAAAAGGAAGTCAAATTCCTTAAGGTCGAGGGTGTCTACCTAAGGGAAGAGATCACTAGCTTGATTTCTCTCCGGCAGGAGCACCTGGACCTGGTCTCTAAGCACTCTAAGTCTCTAAGTCTCCTTGACCTTAAACAGGAAGAAATCAATAAGTTGGAAGAATAACTTGCGGCAGAAAGGAAGATTGTCAAAAGCTTCTCTATGCCAAAGACTATTCTTCCACTAGTTGATACCTTCTCTGCTCAGGCTAAGGGGGCTGGCTTGGGGCATGTGGGTGTGCCTGGTAAATCATCTAGGAGAAACAGAAAGCAGAGGAAAAATAAGGCTGCTAAGAAGGCCTCTGCTGCTGAAAAGGGAAAGGCCCCACTCAACCCTGTTGAATTCAGGAAGCCTGGCTTTCCCTGCAATGAACAGGTCTTTGAGTCAACCTATGACCACTTCTTCCGGCCCTCAGTTGAAAAGCCCAAGATCCGGTATGATGGTTGGGCCTTCGCCCGCAACTACGGTGAGAGTGTCTTTAAGGCACCTTATGAGGAAATCCAAGTGGAGGATTATGGCCACTTCTCTTGCGGCCATAATAGGAAGCAGGCACCAAAAGCCAAGCCTGTTATACTGAAGGAACAGGAGGTGAAGAAATCATGTGACTGTTGTCATCATGATGGCTCCACCTCCAGATCACAGGCCCCGGCTGGACCCACCGTTCCAAGGGTGAAGCAGGAGCCTAGGAAAAGGTACAATAGATTTTACTATTGGTGTTGTGGCAACGTTGGTCACTTTGTCGTGGATTGCTGGTTTAATCCGAGATATAACGAGACTCCTCATGTTAGCAATGCGAGACCGACCACTCGTAGAGTTTTCCATCCGAGGGGGAGTGTGCTAACAAGGAATCTAGGACCCAAGTTCGATTGGGTTCCTAAGGGAAATTAATTCTGTTTTGCAGGAATGTCCAAAGGCCACCAAAACTCCAATCTAGTACTTGGACAGTGGATGTTCCCGGCATATGACTGGGACTAGAAGCCTGCTGCGTGATTACTCTCCGGTCGAAAATGGACCCAAAGTCATCTTTGGGGGATCAGATCGAGGTGTCACCAGAGGTTATGGTATGATTTCCAACGGAATAATCTCTATCACCGACGTGACTTATGTTGAAGGTTTAAATCATAACCTGATCAGTGTAAGTCAATTATGTGATAAAGGATATGACGTTAAGTTCTGCAAGGATAAATGCTTTATAATATCGTGTGCCTCTTTGGAGACGGTATTAACCGACATTAGGAGCAGAAATATCTTTTGTTTAGATTTTCTTAGTTTAGATTCTTCTACCCCCGTGTACCTGGTAGCAAAAGGCAGTACATCTCTTTGTGAATAATGGCACAAGAGATTGGCACATATTAATTTCAAGATGATTAATATGTTATTTTCTAAAAATTTAGTAAGGGATGCTCCCATTATTAAGTGCATCAAAGATAGCCCCTGTCCTGCGTGCTAGAAGGGCAAACAGACTCGGGCTACCTTTAAGGGCATTGCAGACAAATACTCTTCCAAATGTCTTTATCTTCTACATATGGACTTGTTTGGTCAAGTGCAAGTTCATAGCTTGGGAGGCAAGTCCTATACGCTAATGATTGTTGATGATCACTCTCGGTTTCATGAGTGTTCTTCTTAAAACAAAAGTCAGATACGTTTGACATTTTCACGAGTTTTGTCAAGCAAATTCAGAACGAACTTAACTGCTCAGTGGTCAAAATCAGAAGTGGCCTTGGAACAGAATTCGAGTCTGGGGCTATGACAGAATTTTGTGAAGAACATGGTATCTTTCATGAGTTTTCCTACCCGCGTACTCCTCAGCAAAATGGAGTTGCGTAGAAGAGAAATAGAACTCTCATTGAAGCTTGCACGACAATGTTGAATGACGCTTCTCTCCCAGAATACTTCTGGGCAGAGGCTGTCAATACGGCTTGTCATGTACAAAACCGGGCCTTGATCAACAAGAGTCATCGTAAGATGCCTTATGAGCTACTGAAAGGCAGGAAACCAACCATGTCCTATTTAAGGATCTTTGGTTGCAGATGCAATGTACTCAATAACGGGAAGTACCCGCATACTAAATTTTGTGAAAAATGCTTCGAAGTATATTCATGGGCTATAGTAGCCATAGTTGGGAATATATGGTTTTCAATAAGAAAACCCTAGTGGTGGAAGAGTCCATTAATGTTGTTTTTGATGAAGGAAGCTTGCTTCATAGCACTTCTTCCAGTGGCATTCTTGAAGATGCAGGTGCACGGCTTGAACAGCTAATTCTTGATGAGATTACTAAAGGTGCAACTCCCAAGTACGTCAAGGTTTCCACCTCGACGTCAGCTGGAGAAGTTGACGAGCAGGATGGAGAAAATCTTCTGGAAGAAGGATAAGCCCGAGAAGACGTCAGAGCTCCAGATGCCAGACTCCTAGAGCTCTAACACGTGAGGGATCATCCTAGAGATCAGATCATCGGAGATCCTCGTGACGGTGTCAGAACTCGAAGAGGTACAATTAACGAGATTTTGAGCCTTAGTTTCCTGTCACAGGTTGAGCCAAAGAAGTTCGACGAGGCGAACAAAGATACGGCATGGATATTGGCCATACAAGATGAACTGCATCAATTTGAAAGATGCAACGTCTGGACGCTTATTCCCAGACCAAAGAACCAGAATGTGATCGGCACCAAGTGGATCTTCAGAAACAAACTAGATGAACACGGTGTCATCATAAAGAACAAGGCCAGGCTGGTGGCTCAAGGTTACAGACAGGAGGAGGGGATTGACTTCGACCAGACCTTTGCACCAGTGGCAAGGCTCGAGGCAATCAGATTGTTCCTGGCGTATGCTTCGCACAAAGGATTCACTGTCTATCAGATGGACGTGAAATCTGCTGTTGGGGCTGCGGTCCGGAATCGCCCCCGCGCTGCGGTGCTATGCGGTAATGGCTTAACTGGCTGCCCCGTGGATCCGCCCGAGGACCTTTGATATAAAGATTAGTATGCGCCTTTGACCTTCAGGCCGGTCTTTTGGTGCAGTTGGTAGCGCTAAGTCCTCTCAATTGGTATCATAGGGAGGTTGCGGGTTCGAAACCCCGGGGTCGTTTCCGGGGGGGATTGTTGGGGCTGCGGTCCGGAATCGCCCCCGCGCTGCGGTGCTATGCGGTAATGGCTTAACTGGCTGCCCCGTGGATCCGCCCGAGGACCTTTGATATAAAGATTAGTATGCGCCTTTGACCTTCAGGCCGGTCTTTTGGTGCAGTTGGTAGCGCTAAGTCCTCTCATCTGCTTTCCTCAATGAAAATCTGAAAGAGGAAGTATATGTCGCACAACCCCAAGGTTTTGTTAATCCTACATTTCCCAATCATGTTTATTTTCTTAATAAAGCGTTATATAGCTTAAAACAAGCTCCTCGAGCTTGGTATGAGACTCTATCTAGTTTTCTTCTTGAGAAAAAGTTCTCTAGACGAAAAATAGATAAGACATTGCTTCTTAGGGAAGTCAAAGGCAAGATTTTGCTGGTGCAAATCTATGTCGATGACATAATATTCGGGTCAACGGATAACAACCTCTGCAAGAAGTTTTCCAAACTTATACAAGGGAAGTTTGAAATGAGTAGTATGGGAGAGCTGAAGTATTTCTTAGGACTTCAAGTGAAACAGTCTGAGGATGGGATTTTCATCTCTCAGACAAAGTTCACAAAATGAACTCCTCAAGAAATTCGGAATGGAGAGTGCAACCTCTATGAGGACTCCAATGGGATCCACTGTGTCTCTTGACAAGGATGAGAAAGGGAAACCTTTTAATGAAATTAAGTACAGAAGCATAATTGGATCCCTGCTCTATCTTACTGCTAGTAGACCGAATATTATGTTTTCCACAGGCGTTTGTGCCAGATATCAGGTGAACACTAAGAAATCTTGAAAGTGAGGGTAAGATCTATCTTAACTCTAGAGGGGGGGTGAATAGAGTATTTTAAAGTAAATTTACAAATTAAAATTGCACAGTAGTAAAGGCTTAATTTATGTATAGGTGTAAGGTGCTTTGATGTAGAAATAAAACTAAAGCAGTAAAAATAAAAACCACAGCACACAGCAAAGAATATGCACAAGAAACCAGAAGATATAAGGAGTTATAGTGGTTCCCCAAAAACCTGGGTACATCCACTCTTCTACCACCCTTGGTAGGAATCCACTGCAGGATGAGTTGATCAGGTGTCCTGGGTACCAATGAGCTTTTGATAAGGTGCTCAAAAACCAAACTGGATTTTTTGATCAGGTGTCTTGCCACCACTGAGTTTTGACAAGGCTCTCAGAACCAGAACCAAAACTTTTGAAGGGAGTTTTGTTAACCCTTTTACAGCAAGAAAAGAAAAAGGAAGAGGTGAAGTTATCTTCTCTGTCTCAATCACTGAGAGAATACTTAGTGGATTGATTGTGTTGTCAAAGCTCCCCCTGAGATGTAGATGGTTCAGAGATGAGAGCTTTGCTAGGGTGATAGGTCTTCAGAAGCTTCAGATCTCCAACAAAAGATGGTTTCAGCAGAGGCTGAAATATGAATTGTCTGGAGTCCTTGATGTTAAAGCTATGATCACTTTTCAGTATGCTAATATTCAATCAAAACTTTTCAGGATTGATCACTTGATTTTTTTTCTAAGTTTTTCTGACTATCTGTGTATGTCTGTATTGAGTGATAGATTGATTGTCTTGATCTGCTGTAAGATGTTTTATTCTCTGAAGATCCTCTATCCAAGATATCCGTTAGCAGTCAATAAATGTCTTCCATAAATGTTTTGTCTTCTGGAGGAAAGTCCAATAAACATTCTCTGATAAATTCCTTGAAACTTGCTCCAGAATAAATGAAAACGGCTAGCAGATCTCTTGAAATAAATGCTGAAAGAGTTTGAAAAACATTCCAATAGCTGACTGAATTTGAATCCTCAAAGTCGTCGATCTCTCAGGAAAAACGTCGATCTGAGCTCTACGATCGTCGACCTGAGCTCAGAGATTGAAATGATCATCAGACAGAAAATGTCGACCTAAGCTCGAAGATCGTCGACCGGAGCTCAGCGACCTGAAGAATAAGCTGAAGACAGATCATCGATCTGAGCTCGAAGATCGTCGACCGGAGTTCGACGATTTAGCAGAGTTGAGCTCAGAGAGCGTCGAACGGAGTTCGACGTTTCGTCGACCTAAGCTCGACGATAATTGTCTTTGTCTCAGCTCTAAGTCTGAATCCATGAATGGTCCTGGGGGCAGCTTCAAACATAAATTCTAAGCCCTAGACTCATTCTAACTTGAACTTTTCAACTATATATCTAGGTCAAACTGATTTCTTAAAAACATAGTGATCCTTGCCCAAATTAGTAATAGGGTGTTCCAATAATCTCCCCATATTTAGGTTAGGATTACTATTTACAGAACTCAGTAATAAATACAAAATCAACATACAGAAAAACAAAAAATCTAGCACAATAGAGCAGATCATGCAACATAGCAGCAATCAGATGGAATATCAGCAAATGATGAAAATGAGTATATTTTCTGCTTACAAATGTCATTTCTTTTCACTTCCCTTCTTAAATAAGATTTCCCTGTTGGGATTTAGAGCTTCTTTCTTTGACCTTCTATCATCCTCTGCACCTAAGGAGGTTTGAGATCTAGCCCTGGGAACCACAGCCTCAGGATGCAGCTTCATGTAGTCCATTGGGTAAAAGAATTTCCTTGATGCATACCTTTCCAATTCTGCCTTTCTTTGATCTGACAAGGTTGTAATGTTGGAAGTGTTTTTCCCTTGTTCTTTGGCCTTCTTCAGCTGATCTAAGGCAGCCAGTTCTTTCATCTTAGCCGTCCATGATAATGGATTGTTCTCTGGATCTTCAAAAGGAACTGCAGGCTCATATCTGTTGATTGTTTCTGAAGTAGTAGGAGTTCTTGTATCAACAGTTTCTCTGAGTCTATAATGGAAAGGACCTTTAGTTGAGTCCATGTGTCTTTGTCCTTCCCTTGCTTGAAATCTGTGTTCTCTTTGATTTCCTTTATATTGTCCCCTTCTGGACTGATAACCCCTTTGATATTGCCCCCTGGGATGATATCTTTGAGAGGATTGGGAGGAACTTTGCTTTGGAGCTGAGGTTTGAGAAGTTGAGCCTCCACCTGATCCTGAATCTGGAGGAGGAGGAGGAGGAGGAGGCTGAAACTGGGATGAACCTTTCTCATACTTATCAAACTTTATTTTCTTCTTCATGGCCTTTAGTTGGTTTTTAGAATATTGCATCCATGGTTAAGTTATCTGGCAATCATGCAGAATATAGTAGGGTATATCATTAGCATCCTTGGCCTTAGCAGGAGGGACCTTCATCATGGCCTTGCTTCTGGCCTTCCTTTTCTTTGCAATGGTACCAGAAGAGTCATCAGAGTCAGTGTGAAACTGATCACTTTCTGAGCTCTGGGGTCTATCATACAGATCATCAATTCTTTTGATGTACTTCTCTTGTTGTTTCAGTTATTCAAGAGTCAGAGCAGGAGCAGCAGCAGAAACACAACTTATTGAAGCAGCAATAAGAGCAGAAGTAATTGGAGCAGCAGGTTCAGGTTCTTCCAGATAAGTAGCTAGTTCGTCAATAGCAGCAGTATCAGCAACAACAGATAGCATTTCAATATCAGAGGATCCAATAGATGTAACAGCAGTAGCAGCAGCAGTAGTAAAAATAGAAGCAACAACATCCTCAGCCTTGAAAGAGTTTACATATGATGCAATCAGGCTGGGATCAGATTCTAGAATAGGCACAATGGCCTTAGTAAGGTCTTCAACTTGTTGAACTGGCAGAGAATTGAAGTACACAGTATCAAAAACTGACAGCAGACTCTGAAGATCCACTGCAAATACTGGAGCAGGTTCTGAAACTTCAGCAGCCTCAGGCAAGTCCAGAGCTTCATTGGGCATCTCCCCCTGCCTTGATTCAGTGAAAACTGGATCAAGGAACCCAGAGGAAGGGATTGCCTGAGAGGAGAGGAAGGTAGATAGCCTGGTAGACAGCTCCTGAACATTTTTCAGAAGTGGAGCCAAGGTGGTCTTCATCAATGAGGTTAGCATGGGGGCTAGCAGCTCATACAACTTGTCTGCCAAAGCTGAAAGATCTACATGCTCAAGAGGGGCTTGAGTAGAGGTAGGAGTTGATGCAATTGGAATGATGTTAGCTGGAACTGATGGAATGGATGGTGTGGAGGTAGGAGGTATAGGGATGGATGGCTCAGTAGTAGGAATTATTGAGATTGATGTTACTGAAGTGGAGATGGATGATAAGGGAGAGGAAAGGGATGGGGTGAAGGATGATTGAGAGAGTATGTCCTGTAGAATTTGTTGGTAGGAAGATGTAGATGGAATCTCAGGAGGAGTAGGAGGAGAATCATCCATGAAGGAGTCATCCAGAAGATGAAATGATGGAGTGGTGACAGGTGGATAGAAGTATAGAGGGTGGAATGGTTCTGAGGTAGTGGCTGGAGGAGGTGAAATGGGTGATGAGATTGTAATGGGGGAATATATGTCTATGGTTGAGATGAGTGGTGAGGTTGATATGGAGACTGAGGCAGAGACGGCTGGAGGAGGAGAAGCAGGCAAATCTTCTGTTGGGGCAGAAACCTGAGGAGGAGTGACTGAGGCAGTCCTTGTGCCTGAAGCAGATGTTGCTGCAGCAGCCCTAATGGGGTTGATAATCTGCCTGTCCCACCTGCTGAAAAGGGCACAGGTGAGCCTTTTGGGTTCATTGATGTGCATCCCACTTGAAACTAGCAGATCAGGGCACCTGTGATGTAGGTAAACCCTTATGACCCTCCCCAAACTGACACAGCTTTTGCTAATATTCTTCTTGATCAAATTAAAGAAGATTGATCCTCAATCCAGATGTTTCTTATCAACTAAAGCTCCCATTAAGCATAACTGATACCTTGAGATTGTATCATGAGCTTAGTGCTTTGCCAGAAGCACTTTCCCAACAACATCAGCCAAAAATTGAAATTCAATAGATAAATTCTTTTTCAGTAGTTTATTAGGGTTCACAGTAGAGTGACCCATTCGATCTAACAACGAATCATATTCCTCTCCAGACAAATCGATGGAGTCATTCCCAGTACTTAAGGCGAATACTTCTATCAAAAGAGCGGGAGACATTGGTACCTGAGTTCCATTGATGGTGCCGACTATAGAGTTTTCATTCTCATTGGTGGCAGTAAAAACCCATTCTCTTACTTCATCTGCTGCAATCTTTATTCTGGTGGTCATCAACTAAACAAACTGCTGTTCGCGGAAGAGATTCAGAATATCTTTGAACCGCTGATCGCTGCCATCGAAGGAGTTCATATCTATGTCAAAGCCTGTATCAAATTTCATTTTGGAGAGAGCGGCGACCGACATTGCCATCTGTACCTGCAAATATTCAACAAACACGACCAAATGTAGAGAGTTTGGAGGGAAAGAGAAAAATTTGCAGAGAGTATGAAAGCGTAAACAATTAGCGGCGGCCGAAAAATGATTTTATATTAGGGTTCGACGCGAAAAAGGAAGGATCGTCGATCTCCGTTCGACGATCAGGACTCCTAAGGGAAGCGGAAAGGTCTTCAACATCGTAGATCTCAGTTCGACGATCTGGAGAACGTCGAGCTCAGTTCGACGATCGAAGGCCTGAAAGAGATAGTATACAACTATCTGACAAGCTCTGAACTCCGGTCGACGTTTTGGGAAAACGTCGATCTCCGTTCGACGTTTTTCGGGAAACCGTCGATCGACGTTCGACGATTTCTGGGGAAAATGTCGAGCGTAGTTCAGAGACAGAAGCTATCCTACAGACACAAAAAGAAATGAGTTTTTAGCCTAATCTTGGTCTGTTTTTAGCTTTTCAAGATCTTGTAATTTATTTTAGGCTTCCTCCATCTAACATGCCTAACTGATTGAGGAAGAAGTTGTGTTTTTTTTCATCCAAAGGCTTGGTGAAAATATCTCCCCTTTGCAAATCAGTTGGGATATATTGAAGTTCAATTTTATTTTTCTCAACATTATCCCTTAGATAATGATGTCTAATTTCTATGTGTTTTGTCCTACTATGGAGGACTGGATTTTGTGCAATGGAAATAGCACTGGTGTTGTCACAAAATATTTTAGACTTCTCTAAGTTGTAACCATAGTCTAGGAGTTGATTTTGAATCCACAAGATTTGTGAACAACAACTACCTGCAGCCATGTATTCAGCTTCAGCAGTTGAAGTTGACACAGATGTTTATTTCTTACAAAACCATGAGACAAGTCTATCACCAAGAAACTGACAAGTTCCACTGGTGCTTTTCCTGTCTATTCTGCATCCAGCATAATTAGCATCTGAAAATCCAGTTAAGTCAAATGCTGAATCTTTTGGATACCAGAGTCCTAGATTTGGACAGCTCTTAACATACCTAAGAATCCTCTTTACTAAAGTTAAGTGTGACTCTATAGGGCTAACTTGGAATCTAGCACATATACATGTAGTAAACATTATATCAGGCCTACTAGTTGTAAGGTACAATAAAGAGCCAATCATTGCTCTATATGTTGTCTGATCAATTGGTTTCCCATGTTCATCATCATCCAATACAGCATTGGTAGGCATGGGTGTTTTCATACATGATGCATCAGACATAGCAAATTTCTTAACCAGTTCTTTTGAATACTTGGTTTGAGAAATAAATATGTCTTCAGCATGTTGTTTGACTTGCAATCCTAAGAAGAAGGATAGCTCACCCATGCTACTCATTTCAAATTTAGAGTGCATAAGCTTGGAAAACTTTTTGCACAAGTTTGAATCAGTAGAACCAAATATAATATCATCTACATAAATTTGTACTAGAAGGGTATGGGCCTTATGGGTTCTAATAAAAAGAGTTTGGTCTACTCTCCCTCTAATAAAATCATTTTCCAGAAGAAAGAATGCTAGGGTCTCATACCATGCTCTAAGAGCTTGCTTTAGACCATATAATGCTTTATGCAGTTTGAAAATATAATCAGGATGAGTTGGAGAGACAAAACCTGGGGGTTGTCTGACATAGACTTCTTCTTTGATCTCCCCATTGAGAAAAGCACTCTTCACATCCATTTGGTAGACTTTGAATCCCTTGTGAGCAGCATAAGCCAGGAACATTCTTATGGCCTCTAACCTTACAACTGGTGCAAAGGTCTGGTCATAGTCTATCCCCTCTTCTTGAGAGTATCCTTGAGCAACTAGCCTTGCCTTATTCCTTACAATAATTCCTTGATCATCCAATTTGTTTCTGAACACCCATTTTGTTCCAATAATGGAATGATCCTTTGGCTTAGGCACTAGTTCCCAGACTTTGTTTCTTTCAAATTGATGCAACTCCTCTTGCATAGCAATCATCCAGTGTGGATCTTGCTCTGCATCTTGAATGGTTTGAGGTTCAATTTGAGAGAGAAAGCAAGTGTGCATCAGGTTTTGGTTGACCTGATTTCTGATTTGCACACCAGCTGAGATGTCTCCTATCACTTGGGAGATTGGATGATCTCTTGATGTTACTAAATCAATAGGGGGTGTTGATTGTTCGCCAACCTGTGTTGTTGTTTCCTCTTGTGGAACAGCAACTGGCTCTTCAAGAAGATTTTCTTCCAGATGTGGAGTAGCTTCTTCATCTTCACTACTTTCATCCTTTTGAGTAACTTGCAATCTGTCCAAGTCTTCAGCTAGAGAATGTACCTGCAATTGTTCTATGGTAGAAGCATTCTTCTCCTTGAAAGACATATTAGTTTCATCAAAAGAAATATGAATAGATTCTTCTATTTTTAGAGTAGTTTTATTATAAACCCTATACGCTTTACTGATCATGGAATATCCCAGAAACACTCCTTCATCAGCTTTTGCTTGAAATTTTGCTAAATATCTCTTGTCATTATTGTGAATATAGCAAGTGCAACCAAAAACTTTAAAATAGTCTACTTTAGGTTTCTTCCCTTTGAGCAATTCATAGGGAGTCTTGCCCTTCAGTTTATGTATTAGACTTCTATTCAACACATAATTGGAGGCGTTCACTGCCTCAGCCCAAAAGGATAAAGGAAGGTGAGCATCTGTCAATAATGTAGTTGCAGATTCAATTAGGGTTCTATTTTTTCCTTTCAGCTACCCCATTCTGTTGAGGAGTTCTAGGAGCTGAGAATGTATGCATGATCCCCTCACTCTGACAGAACTCTTGCATAAGAAGAGAATCAAACTCTGTCCCATGATCACTTCTGATCAAGGCAATGTGAGTGTTGAACTCAATCTGTATGCATTTGAGAAACTCTGTCAAACATTTGAAGTTATCAGACTTCTCCCTCAAAAAGAACACCCATGTGAATCTTGAGAAGTCATCTACAACCACTAAAGTGTAGGATTTCCCTCCTAAGCTTTGTACTGTAATGGGTCCAAAAAGATCCATGTGTAACAGATACAAAATCCTAGGTGAATCACTCTTGTTAATTGATTTAAAACTATTTTTAGTTTGCTTGCCTAATTGACAAGCCTTGTAAAGTCCTTCCTTCTTGTAGGGGCCAGAAGGTAGTCCTCTAAAAGGTTGTCCTTGGATAGCCTAGCAATGGTTCTAAGGTTAATGTGTCCTAGTCTTTTATGCCATAATATATTAGGTCTAGATATAGAATTGAACAGGCAAATATCTACCTTAGATGAATGAAAATCTACTAAGTAAATGTTACCTTTCCTGTTACCTGTTAACACAGTTTTGTTATCTTCTGACTTGATCTTGCATATTGCTTTGTTGAAAGTCACTTGATATCCTTCATCACAAAGTTGACTGATACTTATCAAGTTATTCTTGAGTCCTTCAACATAAGCTACTTTCTTGAAGGTGACTGTTACAATTTGGACTGCACCATATCCTTTTGTTGTTCCAAAGTTTGAATCACCAAAGATTACTTTGGGTCCAAGCTTGGCTTTGAAGGATGTGAAGTTGTCCTTGTTCCCTGTCATGTGCTTTGAGCACCCACTATCCAGATACCATGGATGGTTTGATGTTGGATAGGTCTTCACCTGCACATAAACAGCTTATATATTTTTGACCCAGTTTACCTTGGGCCTAGGTTGATATCCCTTAAATTCAGAAATGAAAGACATCCCAGGTTGACTCTTATAACCTTCAGGATGGTATCTCCTAGGAGGTACTATCCATTTAGCATAGGGGTTGAAACTGTAACGACCCGGGATTTGGCCCGAAGCCCCCCATGGCATCGCTACCGGGCTGCAGCCCAAGCACCCCAACCCCTCTCCCTCCACAGGCGGGTTGTTGGTGGCCACAGCCTCCCTTTGATGAGCGAACTCGACAGTTAAGTTGGGCCGTATGGGGACTTCCCAGGAGGTCACCCATCCCAGTACTACTCTCGCCCAAGCACGCTTAACTATGGAGTTCTTTCAACCTTCATCACCAATTGAGCTGCAGCTCCATTGGTGATGAAGGTTGAAAGAACTCCATAGTTAAGCGTGCTTGGGCGAGAGTAGTACTGGGATGGGTGACCTCCTGGGAAGTCCCCGTACGGCCCAACTTAACTGTGGAGTTCGCTCATCAAAGGGAGGCTGTGGCCACCAACAACCCGCCTGTGGAGGGAGAGGGGTTGGGGTGCTTGGGCTGCAGCCCGGTAGCGATGCCATGGGGGGCTTCGGGCCAAATCCCGGGTCGTTACAATACAAAAGTACACTTTTTATTGTAACGTCCCTAGCCGATCCAACGTGACGATGTCACGGCTCCGCTCTAGGCGACGCTACCGGGCTGCAGCCCAAGCACCCCAACCCCTCTCCCTCCATAGGCGGGTTGTTGGTGTGCACTTTATTATGTTGTCTGTTGTATGTATGTATGTATTTCTGTTTGTGACAAACAGTTGTGGTGGTACGATTCCATGGGGCGAGACAAGCTGCGGCCTCTGAGCTCTAAACCTGGATCGTTTTGGTTTGTATCGCAACAGCATGGTTGTGTTGATACTTGTGCGTTGCGCTAAATTTCGGGACGAAATTTCTATAAGGAGGGGATGATTGTAACACCCCAGAAATCTCAAAATATGTTTGTAAATAGTTTTGGGTTGGAGGCTGTTAGACACGGCCTGGGACACGGGCGTGTCCCAGGGCGTGTCGGGGGTACACGGCCTGGGACACGGGCGTGTCCCAGGGCGTGTTCAGCTTAGTCGACGTTTGATAGTCGACGATCGTCGAGCCTGGGACACGGCCTTCGACACGGGCGTGTCCCAGGGCGTGTCCTACACGTGTCCGTTCTGGGCGTGTCGCGGTGTCAATTAGACGGTCAGCGGTCGTCAAGCGGCGACACGGCCTGGGACACGGGCGTGTCCCAGGGCGTGTCACTCAGTAAAATCGGAAAATGGCCTGTTTGAGTCAGAGTGGTACACGGCCTTGAACACGGCCGTGAACACGGCCTTGAACACGGCAATGTCAGGTTTGACACGGGCGTGTCAAAGCCCGTGTTCTGGTATCTTTCGAGTCGGTTGCTAACCGACTGGGGAACACGGCCTGTGACACGGGCGTGTCAAAGGGCGTGTCAGGCCTGTTGAAATATTTTTCAGAGCAGATCTCGGCCGTTCGTTTCCCTCTATTTGGATCCTGTGGTCCAAAGCCTTTCCAGCTGCTATAAGGCCGTGGATTGAGATAAACTCTCATTCTCACTTAGCCTTTAAGAGAGGAGAGCTTGGAGGAGGAGGAGGAAGAGCTTTCCGGCCGCCGGTGGAGCTTCGTCGATCCGAATCGAGAGCCGTATTCAGCGTTGCGGAGGCAAGGCCGCTGCGGTGATTTCCATCCGGCTAGTTCTTCCATGGCACCGAAGCGATCGTCAAGGGTAACGATCTTTATTCCTTGGGCAGGTGAAGCCCTTTGTTTATGCATGTGCATGGGATCCTCCATCAAGAGATGGAAAAGCGTAAGCGATTCCAGCAGGTGAGTCTGCATCTAGAGCTGGAAGTATGTAGTACGGCATAGGCATGCTGTGTGAAGCCCATCCAGACGTATGTCGGGATTGGTGATGTTTATTGCGAACCGGAGAAGACTCCGTGTATTCATCGTTTAGCCTACGGAGATGGTGAGGACGATGTGCTTGGTGTGAAGGATGCTTTGCATAGCTCCTTTGGTTGCATGCTGGTTAAGAGCTGGTCATTGGAGTGCAGACACCTCTGAGTGGGTGGGCGCGTGAGGTCTTCAACAGGGGTTTGGAGGCTTATGCCCATTCCACCAAGTGGCGATGTTAAGATCGGGTGAGCGGTCGATTGGTAGCAAAGCAGCAGGGCGAATTCCCTAGGCTTGTTACACTACGGGGGTAGGTCGACTGGTAGTGCTCACGGGTTTTGGTGAGGTGCGTACCTCTGAGTGAGACGGGTGCGTGAGGTCTTCAACAGGGGTTTGGAGGCTTATGCCCGCCTACCAAGTACAAACCATAAAGGTGCCCTGAGTGCACGGAGCGCCTGGCATTGAGGCCGGCGTTTGTGATGTTGTGTGTGCTATATATATTGTGATTGCTATACATGCAGGAAAGGAACCACTACCCCGGGTAAGGGGTGGGGTCGTTATAATTGGCCAGCTGAAAGCTGACCGTTGCTTTGTTTATCACCCATGGGGTGGACGTCCATATGCAGGTGTTGCGGGCTGATTGGATTGAGCGGGCAGAAGCCCATGCTGCTGGTAGGCCCTTGAAGGCTGTGCGAAGTGTTGGATTTCATGTGTGGCCGGCCTGCGTGCCGATGTATGAAATTATATGTGTTGTAAAGAGTAACTTGTAAGGCCTTAAGGCCGTGTGCGGTGTTCTCGTGTAAACATTCCTGGTATTATATATAAATGTGATATTTATATAGTGTGGACATTCATTGATATGAGTTCTATAACTTAAAATCTTCCGCTAGAATGTTCTGAGTTAGGATGCGTGTATAAAGGTTTTTGATACTCTCAAGTGACTCTCTCGTCTGTCTGTGAAATATAGCGTGGGGCCCCGGTCGGACCCTCTGTTATATTCCATGTGACGATAGGCAGCTCAATTGGTGATGAAGGTTGAAAGAACTCCATAGTTAAGCGTGCTTGGGCGAGAGTAGTACTGGGATGGGTGACCTCCTGGGAAGTCCCCGTACGGCCCAACTTAACTGTCGAGTTCGCTCATCAAAGGGAGGTTGTGGCCACCAACAACCCGCCTGTGGAGGGAGAGGGGTTGGGGTGCTTGGGCTGCAGCCCGGTAGCGATGCCTGGAGGGCGGAGCCGTAACGCTGTTACGTACGCGCCAGGGTCGTTACAATAAAAAGTGCACTTTTTATGTAACGACCCGGGATTTGGCCCGAAGCCCCCCATGGCATCGCTACCGGGCTGCAGCCCAAACACCCCAACCCCTCTCCCTCCATAGGCGGGTTGTTGGTGGCCACAGCCTCCCTTTGATGAGCGAACTCGATAGTTAAGTTGGGCCGTACGGGGACTTCCCAGGAGGTCCCCGTACGGCCCAACTATGGAGTTCTTTCAACCTTCATCACCAATTGAGCTGCAGCTCAGTTGGTGATGAAGGTTGAAAGAACTCCATAGTTAAGCGTGCTTGGGCGAGAGTAGTACTGGGATGGGTGACCTCCTGGGAAGTCCCCGTACGGCCCAACTTAACTATCGAGTTCGCTCATCAAAGGGAGGCTGTGGCCACCAACAACCCGCCTATGGAGGGAGAGGGGTTGGGGTGTTTGGGCTGCAGCCCGGTAGCGATGCCATGGGGGGCTTCAGGCCAAATCCCGGGTCGTTACAGAAACCTTGGGATGTAGGACTTCTAGGATTGAATCTAGATGTACCCTTGAAGGATTGTTCAAAGTCCTGATTTCTATTCGACGATCGTCGAGCTGAGGTCGACGATCTTGGGTCAGATCGTCGATCTCTGTTCGAAGATCGACTATCCTAGAGTTCAGAGTTCAGGTGTCGTCGAGCTGAGTTCGACGATCGTTTCTTGGATCGTCGAGCGAAGTTCGACGATCGTCGAGCTCTGTTCGACGTATTCTGTTGAACTATATCTTTCTTTGGCAAATCTGCATTCTTCCTAGCTACCTCTACAACTTCCTTCCCTTTATCAGAGATAAATTTGATTGGAGTTGTCAGAACTATAGGCTGGTTGGATGAAGCTCCCAAGCCCAGTGTACTATTAAGTCTAGAGTTCACTATGCTTGTGATATCCATAAGTTTGATGCTTCTCCCATTAAGGGATTCTTCAAACTGCTTGGCCTTGGATAGTTCACTCTTCAGTGAAGCTATCTCCTCCCTATAGCATTCTAACTCTTCAGAAAGTTTGACGTTCTCTGATTTTAAAGTGATATACTCAGACAGTTGTTTTTTGAGGGAAGTGATTTCTTTCTCATACTCCAACAGATCTAGGCATAATACTTTAAACTCATGTCTAAAGTCCTCAGAATTGAAATCAAATGAATTGATTACCTGATCTTCTTCTAGTTGAACTTCTGAATCTGATTCTGACTCTTCTGCTTCTGAATCTGTTTGAGAGGCATTGATAGCCATCATGCCAAACTCCTTTTCATCAGCATCATCCTCATCATCACTGGAGGTGGATGAGGCTTTAGAATCCTCTTCAGTTTCACTCCATGTCTCAGCAACAAATACCTTCTTTGTATGTGTGTTCTTTCTGTAGGAGGGTTTGTCTGAGGTGTTCTTCTTGAAGACTTTCTCCTTTCTTCTTTCTCTTCTATCTTTCTTGTCCTTGTTTTTGTTTTCTGGACAGTCAGGCATAATATGGCCTGGTTTCCTGCAACCAAAGCATATAATTTCTTTGTTGTTATTTGATTTATCATATCTTGGCTTATCATGTCCCTTGTATGATCTCTTTCTGAAGTCTTTTCTGGCCATTTTGTAGAATCTTTTGGCCAGTAGACTTAGGAGCTCATCATTTCCTGTAGCTTTATCTTCAGGCTCCTCTTCTGTAGCTTTGAAGGCTATGGTCTTCTCTTTCCTTGTGGTTGGTGAGGCAGCCTTCTATTCTTCTTCTCTATTTTTAATGAGCAGCTCATAAGATTTGAGCTTGCCCAGGAGAGCTTCAGTTGTAATCTCATTTAGACTTCTGGCATCTTTGATTGGCCAGATTCTTGAATCCCAAGTGCTGGGGAAGCATATTAGGATTTTGTCATTCAGCTCAGTCAATGAGATTTCTTTATCCAGAGTTTTTAACTCATTGACAATCAGACTTAGTCTGTTGTACATGTCTGCAACTGATTCAGCTTCTCCTTTCTTGAAGTTCTTATATTGGGATATGAGATGGGATCTTCTATCTTTTCTCTCATCAGCAGATCCTGAGACAATCTCAGAAAGTTTGTCCCAAATTCCTTTGGCTGAGTTGTATTCAGCTACCTTCTGAAATATCTCATCAGACATTATCTGAGCTAAGATATTCATGGCCTTGGCATCTGCAGTCTTCCACTTCTTTATTTCAGCATCTGTTCCTGAAGAAGGTGGAACAGCATTTGTACTTGAGCTTGCTGGTGGACTTGGGCATACTGTCAAAACAGAATTAAATATGTCTTCATCAATAGAGTTCATATAGAGTCTAATCCTTGCTTTCCAAAGTGCAAACTTGGATAGATTACACACTGGAGGCCTAGTGCTTGTATAATCTTTATTCTGTGCCATGTCTTTATATAAAATTAAATATAATGAAAATAACCCTCTTAAAAGATTGATCTTATCAAGGATCTTTTGGTTCAGGTGTTAGCCTATATGAACAACCAACCTCCCTCTGATACCAATTGAAAGTGAGGGTAAGATCTATCTTAACTCTAGAGGGGGGGTGAATAGAGTATTTTAAAGTAAATTTACAAATTAAAATTGCACATTAGTAAAGGCTTAATTTATGTATAGGTGTAAGGTGCTTTGATGTAGAAATAAAACTAAAGCAGTAAAAATAAAAACCACAGCACACAGCAAAGAATATGCATAAGAAACCAGAAGACATAAGGAGCTATAGTGGTTCCCCAAAAACCTGGGTACATCCACTCTTCTACCACCCTTGGTAAGAATCCACTGCAGGATGAGTTGATCAGGTGTCCTGGGCACCAATGAGCTTTTGATAAGGTGCTCAAAAACCAAACTGGATTTTTTGATCAGGTGTCTTGCCACCACTGAGTTTTGACAAGGCTCTCAGAACCAGAACCAAAACTTTTGAAGGGAGTTTTGTTAACCCTTTTACAACAAGAAAAGAAAAAGGAAGAGGTAAGGTTGTCTTCTTTGTCTCAATCACTGAGAGAAGACTTAGTGGATTGATTGTGTTGTCAAAGCTCCCCCTGAGATGTAGATGGTTCAGAGATGAGAGCTTTGCTAGGGTGATAGGTCTTCAGAAGCTTCAGATCTCCAGCAGAAGATGGTTTCAGCAGAGGATGAAATATGAATTTTCTGGAGTCCTTGATGTTGAAGCTATGATCACTTTTCAGTATGCTAATATTCAATCAAAACTTTTCAGGATTGATCACTTGATTTTTTCTCTAAGTTTTTCTGACTATCTGTGTATGTCTGTATTGAGTGATAGATTGATTGTCTTGATCTGCTGTAAGATGTTTTATTCTCTGAAGATCCTCTATCCAAGATAGCCGTTAGCAGTCAATAAATGTCTTCCATAAATGTTTTGTCTTCTGGAGGAAAGTCCAATAAACATTCTCTGATAAATCCCTTGAAACTTGCTCCAGAATAAATGAAAACGGCTAGCAGATCTATTGAAATAAATGCTGAGAGAGTTTGAAAAACATTCCAAAAGCTGACTGAATTTGAATCCTCAAAGTCGTCGATCTCTCAGGAAAAACGTCGATCTGAGCTCTACGATCGTCGACCTGAGCTCAGAGATTGAAATGATCATCAGAAAGAAAACGTCGACCTGAGCTCGAAGATCATCGACCGTAGCTCAGCGACCTGAAGAATAAGCTGAAGACAGATCGTCGATTTGAGCTCTAAGATCGTCGACCGGAGTTCGACGATTTAGCAGAGTTGAGCTCAGAGAGCGTCGAATGGAGTTCGACGTTTCGTCGACCTAAGCTCGACGATAATTGTCTTTGTCTCAACTCTAAGTCTGAATCCATGAATGGTCCTGGGGGCAGCTTCAAACCTAAATTCTAAGCCCTAGAGTCATTCTAACTTGACCTTTTCAACTATACATCTAGTTCAAACTGATTTCCTAAAAACATAGTGATCCTTTCCCAAATTAGTAATAGGGTGTTCCAACAAATCTCATTATGTCGCTGCAAAGCGGATTCTTAGATACTTTAAAGGTACACCAAATCTTGGCTTGTGGTACCCAAGAAACAATGATGTCGAGCTGATTGGCTTTTCAGATGTTGACTTTGCAGGAAGTAGGGATGATAGGAAAAGCACTTTCGGGACGTGTCAATTCCTCGGTAGAAGGCTTATTTTATGGAACAGTAAGAAGCAGAATTGTGTCGCAACCTCCATAGCTGAATCTGAGTACATCTCAGCAGGAAGCTGTTGCGCACAACTTCTATGGATCAGAAATCAGCTCAAAGATTATGACTTGCAGTTCAGCAAAGTCCCGATGTATTGCGACTCCTCAAGCACAATAACAATTGCGAACAATCATGTGTCGCACAGCAGAACGAAGCATATTGAAGTGCGATATCACGTTATTTGGGAGCATGTGGAAAACAAAGATATATCTCTCTGCTATGTCCCCACGGATAAGCAGGTTGCAGATATATTCACAAAGCCCCTAGACGAGGCCAAGTTCAGTATCTTCAAAACTGAACTCGGCATGTTGAACTATAAAGAGTGAAGACTGTCCAGCTCAGGGCTCTTGGATCAAGGGGGAGCATAAGTAAGAAACTCAAGCTAGAGCATGGATGCAAGATCTAGGGGGGAGCATGTGGCTCCAAGTAAAGTCCCAGATTTGTAGAAGCCGAAAAGTGGGAGATTACCCTCTCGGCTAAGGCTAAGGTGGCTCCAAGTATGCTCTCAGGAAAGTGGTAATGAATTTCTCTCTCAACTGAATTAGTAGTTTATGATTTTCATATGCTCTATTCACCTTAGCTTGTAGGGTTTAGGCTTCTTCAAATAGTGGGAGATTGTTGGGTATTGTATCCACAATGTACCTGATTTGAAGAAGCCCCTGAAGAAGCTAAGTTGAATAGATAATGTATTTGATGATTTTCTTCAAGATGTGCTTGCAGTTATTCCACGCTAAGTACACACCAATGTCAGGGTACAGTGGGTCAATATACACGGGTATGCGCAACGTAATCCCTCGTTGAGCAGATCAGTGTGTTGGCTTACGTGTACTCTCTCTATTGGAGTGTACTTATTTTCAAGTATAGGGCTGAGACAGATCAAGAGTAGAGAAGGAGCAAGGATGGGTCAAAGCAACTCACAGGAAGAATGATGAAAAATCATCTAAGTCAGATTCGACGAGAATCACTAAGTGATTCTCGCCGATTCGACGAGAAGTGATTCTCGCCGATTCGACGAGAATCACTCGCCGATTCCCGCCGACTGCATCCGACTTACTCAACGCTTGCAAAATTCACGCTAAGTCAGAATCGTCGAGAGTCATTAAGTGATTCTCGACGAATCGTCGAGAATGACTCTGCATTCTCGCTGATTTGTCTAGAATGGATTGTGACTCTCGCCGATTCACTCCGGATGGCAAGCTCCTCAGCTAAAATTCTTTTAAGGAGAATTCGACGGGAATCATAAGTGATTCTCGTTGATTCGTCGAGAATCACACAATTATTCCCGCCGAATTTGCCTTAGGCGAATTCCGTTGGCTCGCTGGACCGGACCAAGTGTTCAGGCACTATTTGAACCGAAATTAGGGTTTCGTCTGGTGGGGCCCACAACGGTCATAAAGGATGATCTACAGTATAAATACTCGTTTATTTTGAACATTACAGATAATCCCGAACACAAAAAAAAAGAAAGAGCCGCCGACTTGACCTAGCAGACCACGGATTTCCTTCCGCCGCCGTCGTCGCTCGAAAGGTTGTCGCCGTCGCTGATCGGATTCTTCTTGATCTCTCGGCGATAGAAACTTTGCCAAGCAATGCGTCTCACGTTTCTTTCTTGAGATCCCTTGTCTCTTGGTTTGTTGAATGGGAATACTTTCCCCTTCCGAATCGATTGAGACGATTGATCCAAGTAAGATCGTTGGTAGACCTTGCTAGCTTTGTTACGAAGTTTGGATCTACAAAGTATCGCCGCCGCAATCCTTTACCGCCGCCGATCTCAGGAAGATCTTCTCCAAGAGAGTGCTTGGGTCGTGGACTCTTCGTCTTCTTCAAGAACGCTTCATCGAACGAAGAGGGACACCGAGCGCTCCATACGTAGTTTGTATTTTGTACATTCTATTTTTACTTTTTTTGTAAAGGAACTTCGGTTCCTTATTGTAAGGGTTGGGTGCAACCCGTGGTGGAGGAGTAGTGACTCCTTCGGGTGGAAGGGTTTCTTCCATAGTGAAAGGATTGGATTTCAATCCTGTTGGTGAAGTGACCGAGTCATCCCTTGTTGGGAGATAGGTCGAAGGAGGAGAGTGGACGTACCAAAATTGGGGAACCACTATAACTTCCTGTGTGTTTCCGTGTTGTGCTTGTTTTGTTTTATTGTGCAGGTACATTTTTAATTTCGCAAAACGACTACAAATCACCTATCCCCCCCATAGGTGAAGGTAGTTGACACTAGAGTGACTTTCAATGACTCAAAGTCTTAATCAGGATTTATATTTTTCCTAAATGGAGGAGTTTTTGGCTGGAAGAGTTCCAAGCTGGAGACCGTTGCTGATTCTACAATTGAGGCCGAGTATATCGTCACTACTAATCCAGCGAAGGAGGCTGTATGGATTAGGAAATTCATCGACAAGCTAGATGTAGTTCCTAGCATTATTGATCCCGTAATTCTCTACTGTGACAATAACGGTGCAATTACACTTGCTTAGGAACCTAAATCTCATCAGCACTCCAAGCACATACTTCGATGGTTCCATATTATTCGTGAGATTATCGATCGAGGAGATATGAATATTTGTAGAATGTCGACTAAAGAAAATATAGTTGATCCACTAACGAAGCCTCTTGCCCAAAGAAAGTATAATGGTGTTGGGTATTGTATCCACAATGTATCTGATTTGAAGAAGCCTCTGAACAAGCTAAGTTTAATAGATAATGTATTTGATGATTTTCTTCAAGATGTGCTTGCAGTTATTCCACGTTAAATACACACCAATGTCAGGGTGCAGTGGGTCAATATACACGGGTCTGCGCAACGTAATCCCTCATTGAGCAGATCAGTGTGTTGGCTTACGTGTACTCTCTCTATTGGAGTGTACTTATTTTCATGTATAGGGCTGAGACAGATCAAGAGCAGACAAGGAGCAAGGATGGGTCAAAGCAACTCACGGGAAGAAAGATGAAAACTCGTCTAAGTCAGATTCGACGAGAATCACTAAGTGATTCTCGCCGATTCGACGAGAATCACTGCAGAATCGTCGAGAATCACTAGTCGATTCCCGCCGACTGCATCCGGCTGACTCAACGCTTGCAAAATTAACGCTAAGTCAGAATCGTCGAGAGTCATTAAGTGATTCTCGATGAATCGTCGAGAATGACTCTGCATTCTCGCCGATTTGTCGAGAATGGATTGTGACTCTCGCTGATTCACTCCGGATGGCAAGCTGCTCAGCTAAAATTCTTCTAAGGATAATTTGACGGGAATCATAAGTGATTCTCGCCGATTCATCGAGAATCACCAATGATTCCCGCCGAATTTGCCTTAGGCGAATTCCGTTGGCTCGCTGGACCGGACCAAGTGTTCAGGTGCTGTTTGAACCGAAAATAGGGTTTCGTCTGGTGGGGCCCAAAACAGTCATAAAGGATGATCTACAGTATAAATACTCATTTATTTTGAACATTACAGACAATCCCGAACACACGAAAAAGAAATAGCCGCCGACTTGACCTAGCAGATCGCGGATTTCCTTCCGCCACTATCGCCGCTCGAAAGGTTGTCGCCGCCGCTGATCGGATTCTTCTTGATCTCTCGGCGATAGAAACTTAGCCAAGCAACGCGTCTCATGTTTATTTCTTGAGATCCCTTGTCTCTTGGTTTGTTGAATGGGAATACTTTCCCCTTCCGAATCGATTGAGACGATCGATCCAAGTAAGATCGTTGGTAGACCTTGCTAGCTTTGTTACGAAGTTTTGATCTACAAAGCATCGCCGCCGCAATCCTTTGCCGCCGCTGATGTCGGGAAGATCTTCTCTAAGAGAGTGCTTAGGTCGTGGACTCTTCGTCTTCTTCAAGAACGCTTCATCGAACGAAGAGGGACACCGAGCGCTCCATACGTAGTTTGTATTTTGTACATTCTATTTTTACTTTTGTTGTAAAGGAACTTTGGTTCCTCATTGTAAGGGTTGGGTGTAACCCGTGGTGGAGGAGTAGTGACTCCTTCGGGTGGAAGGGTTTCTTCCATAGTGAAAGGATTGGATTTCAATCCTGTTGGTGAAGTGACCGAGTCGTCCCTTGTTGGGAGATAGGTCGAAGAGGGAGAGTGGACGTACCCAAATCGGGGAACCACTATAACTGCCTGTGTGTTTCTGTGTTGTGCTTGTATTGTTTGATGAGATAGGTTTCTCATCAAAAAGGTTAACACCTTGAGTAAGTTCCTGCAACTAGTGTCAAGAAGAAGGCAGATATCTACTATGGACAGACTCAAGTACTCAGGCAAGATCCCAGTGTGCACCAGGCTAAACTTTCCTATCTGGAAGGAAAGGATTAGATTTTACATGGAAGCAGTTGACCCCCGACTTTTCATGATCGTGGAGGAGGGACCTTATATTCCCACTAAGGCCTCCACCATTGATCCTACCAAAATGGTGCCTAAGAAGTTTTCTGAAATGGACAAGGACGAGATGGTGTTGGTCGGACTTGACAAGAAGGCACAAAACATTCTAGTAAGCGCAGTCGATGCTTCCATGATGCAGAATTTCTGCAACTGCATGACAGCCAAGGATATCTGGCACTGCCTGATTATTCTGATGGAGGGCACAGATGAAGTGAGGGATGATTGGAGATCCCTCCTAAACCAGAAATATTAGGCCTTCAAGCAAGGGCCCAAGGAAGAGATCGGAGTTACCTTCGAGAATTTCCTCAAGATCGTCAATGCCCTAAAGGGATATGGAAGAGTGTTCACTGATGGTGAACTGAATGATAAATTCCTTAGGTCCCTTACTAAGGAATGGGACACGAATATCTGCGCCATCCGAGAGTTTGGCATATTAGCAGAAACTGATCCTCAGATACTATTTGGGAAGCTTATGTCCTATAAGCATCAGATGAACACGAGGAAAGCGGAAGAAAAAGCCGAGAAAGCCGCAGCAAAAGAAAAGACCGTGGCCCTGAAAGCCATTCACTCCAGGAAAGGCAAGGGGGTTGCCCCGTCCCGTTCGTGGAAAAAGGATGAGGAGGAAAACTCCGAGCCATGCTCCTCCGGCTCAGATCTGTCTGAAGAAGACTTCTCCCTCATCACCCGAGAATTCAAGAAGTCCTCAAGATGAGGAATCAAAGAAAGAGAGATGGCTCCACCTCCAGAAATCAGAAGAAGAATTATTCTTCTGACAGGTATGAATCAAAACCGAACAAACATCGTCATGCTGACATCATTTGTTTTGGGTGCAATAAGCCACTGACTGCCATCAAGGCAAGAGAGAGAAGGGGAAGGGAGAGGAGCACAGACCCTCTAGAGATAAAAAGAAGGAGAGAAGCTACATCCCTAAGAAGCCAAAGACACTGAGTGAATCTGACACTTCAGACACAAGTGATGATGAGGAAGCCTACTTCGGGCTAATGGGTCGCTCTGACTCAGAAGGAGAATGCCCCCCATTTACTGGGAAGGTAAAAGATCTCACCCCCCTCTCTGACTCTGACTCTGACTCTGAGTCTCATGATGATGATCTCGAGGACAGCCCTTCTGCCCGAGAAGCCGAGCTCCTCGAAAAGTATGAGCTTCTGTTCAACACCTTCGAGGAATGCCGCAAGAGATTGAGGGCTCAGAAAAAGGAAGTCAAATTCCTTAAGGTCGACGGTGTCTCCCTAAGGGAAGAGATCACTAGCTTGATTTCTCTCCGACAGGAGCACCTGGACCTGGTCTCTATGCACTCTGAGTCTCTAAGTCTCCTTGACCTTAAATAGGAAGAAATCAATAAGTTGGAAGAACAACTTGCGGCATAAAGGAAGATTGTCAAAAGCTTCTCTATGCAAAAGACTGTTCTTCCATTGGTTGATACCTTCTCTGTTATGGCTAAGGGGGCTGGCTTGGGGTATGTGGGTGTGCCTTGTAAATAATCCAGGAGAAATAGAAAGCAGAGGGAAAAATAAGGCTACTAAGAAGGCCTCTGCTGTAGAAAATGGAAAGGCCCCACTCAACCCTGTTGAATTCAGGAAGCCTGGCTTTCCCTGCAATGAACAGGACTTTGAGTCAACCTATGGCCACTTATTCCGTCCCTCGGTTGAAAAGCCCAAGAGTCGGTATGATGGTTGGGCCTTCCCCCGCAACTACGGTGAGAGTGTCTTTAAGGCACCTTATGAGGAAATCCAAGTGGAGGATTATGGCCACTTCTCTTGCGGCCCTAATAGGAAGCTGGCACCAAAAGCCAAGCATGTTATACTGAAGGAACAGGAGGTGAAGAAATCATGTGACAGCTGTCATCATGATGGCTCCACCTCAAGATCAAAGGCCCCGGCTAGACCCACCGTTCCAAGGGTAAAGCAGGAGCCTAGGAAAAGGTACAACAGATTTGACTGTTGGTGTTGTGGCAAAGTTAGTCACTTTGTCGTGGATTGCTGGTATAATACGAGATATAATGAGACTCCTCATGTTAGCAATGCGAGACCGACCACTCATAGGTTTAACCATCCGAGGTGGAGTGTGCTAACAAGGAATTTAGGACCCAAGTTCGATTGGGTTCCTTAGGGAAATTAATTCTGTTTTGCATGAATGTCCAAAGGCCACCAAAACTCCAATCTGGTACTTGGACAGTGGATTTTCCCGGCATATGACTGGTATTAGAAGCCTGCTGCGTGATTACTCTCTAGTCGAAAATGGACCCAAAGTCATCTTTGGGGGATCAGATCGAGGTGTCACCAGAGGTTATGGTATGATTTCTAACGGAATAATCTCTATCACCGACGTGGCTTATGTTGAAGGTTTAAATCATAACCTGATCAGTGTAAGTCAATTATGTGATAAAGGATATGACGTTAAGTTCTGCAAGGATAAATGCTTGATAATATCGTGTGCCTCTTCGGAGACGGTATTAACCGGCATTAGGAGCAGAAATATCTTTTGTTTAGATTTTCTTAGTTTAGATTCTTCTACCCCCGTGTGCCTAGTAGCAAAAGGCAGTGCATCTCTTTATGAACAATGACACAAGAGATTGGCACATATTAATTTCAAGACGATTAATATGTTATTTTCTAAAAATTTAGTAAGGGATGCTCCCATTATTAAGTGCATCAAAGATAGCCCTTGTCCTGCGTGCCAGAAGGGCAAACAGACTCGGGCTACCTTTAAGGGCATTGCAGACAAAGACTCTTCCAGATGTCTTTATCTTCTGCATATGGACTTGTTTGGTCCTGTGCAAGTTCATAGCTTGGGAGGCAAGTCCTATACGCTAGTGATTGTTGATGATCACTCTCGGTTTACATGGTTGTTCTTCTTAAAACGAAAGTCAGATACATTTGACATCTTCACGAGTTTTGTCAAGCAAATTCAGAACGAACTTAACTGCTCAGTGGTCAAAATCAGAAGTGACCATGGAACAAAATTCGAGTCTGGGGCTATGACAGAATTTGTGAAGAACATGGTATCTTTCATGAGTTTTCCTCCCCGCGTGCTCCTCAGCAAAATGGATTTGTGGAGAGGAGAAATAGAACTCTCATTGAAGCTTGCACGACAATGTTGAATAACGCTTCTCTCCCAGAATACTTCTGGGCAGAGGCTGTCAATACGGCTTGTCATGTACAAAACCGGGCCTTGATCAACAAGAGTAATCGTAAGACGCCTTATGAGCTACTGAAAGGCAGGAAACCAACCATGTCCTATTTAAGGATCTTTGGCTGCAGATGCTATGTACTCAATAACGGGAAGTACCCGCGTACTAAATTTTGTGAAAAATGCTTCGAAGGTATATTCGTGGGCTATAGTAGCCATAGTCGGGCATATAGGGTTTTCAATAAGAAAACCCTAGTGGTGGAAGAGTCCATTAATGTTGTTTTTGATGAAGGAATCTTGCTTCATAACACTTCTTCCAGTGGCATTCTTGAAGATACAGGTGCACAGCTTGAACAGCTAAGTCTTGATGAGACTACTAAAGGTGCAACTCACAAGTACGTCAAGGTTTCCACCCCGATGTTAGCTGGAGAAGTTGACGAGCAGGATGGATAAAATCTTCCGGAAGAAGGAGAAGCCCGAGAAGACGTCAGAGCTCCAGATGACAGACTCCTAGAGCTCCGACACGTGAGGGATCATCCTAGAGATCAGATCATCGGAGATCCTCGTGACGGTGTCAGAACTCGAAGAGGTACAATTAACGAGATTTTGCACCTTAGTTTCCTATCACAGGTTGAGCCAAAGAAGTTCGACGAGGCGAACAAAGATGCGGCATGGATATTGGCCATGCAAGATGAACTACATCAATTTGAAAGATGCAACGTCTAGATGCTTATTCCCAGACCAAAGAACCAGAATGTGATCGGAACCAAGTGGATCTTTAGAAAAAAACTGGATGAACACGGTGTCATCATAAAGAACAAGGCCATGCTGGTGGCTCAAGGTTACAGACAGGAGGAGGGGATTGACTTTGACTAGACCTTTGCACCAGTGGCAAGGCTCGAGGCAATCAGATTGTTCCTGGCGTATGCTTCGCACAAAGGATTCACTGTCTATCAGATGGACGTGAAATCTGCTTTCCTCAATGGAAATCTGAAAGAGGAAGTATATGCCGCACAACCCCAAGATTTTGTTAATCCTACATTTCCCAATCATGTTTATTTTCTTAATAAAGCGTTATATGGCTTCAAACAAGCTCCTCGAGCTTGGTATGAGACTCTGTCTAGTTTTCTTCTTGAGAACAAGTTCTCTAGAGGAAAAATAGATAAGACATTGTTTCTTAGAGAAGTCAAAGGCAAGATTTTGCTGGTGCAAATCTATGCCGATGACATAATATTCGGGTCAACGGATAACAACCTTTGCAAGAAGTTTTCCAAACTTATGCAAGGGAAGTTTTAAATGAGTAGTATGGGAGAGCCTTAAGTATTTCTTAGGACTTCAAGTGAAACAGTCTGAGGATGGGATTTTCATCTCTCAGACGAAGTTCACAAATGAACTCCTCAAGAAATTCGGAATGGAGAGTGCAACCTCTATGAGGACTCCAATGGGATCCACTGTGTCTCTTGACAAGGATGAGAAAGGGAAACCTTTTGATGAAACCAAGTACAGAAGCATAATTGGATCCCTGCTCTATCTTCCTGCTAGTAGATCGGATATTATGTTTTCCACATGCGTTTGTGCCAGATATCAGGTGAACACTAAGGAATCTCATTATGTCGCTGCAAAGCGGATTCTTAGATACCTTAAAGGTACACCAAATCTTGGCTTGTGATACCCAAGAAACAATGATGTCGAGCTGATAGGCTTTTCAGATGCTGACTTTGCAGGAAACAGGGATGATAGGAAAAGCACTTCCGAGACGTTTCAATTCCTCGGAAGAAAGCTTATTTCATGGAACAGTAAGAAGCAGAATTGTTTCGCAACCTCCACAGCTGAATCTGAGTACATCTCAGCAGGCAGCTGTTACGCACAACTTCTATGGATAAGAAATCAGCTCAAAGATTATGACTTGCAGTTCAGCGAAGTTCCGATGTATTGCGACTCCTCAAGCGCAATAACAATTGCGAACAATCCTGTGTCGCACAGCAGAACGAAGCATATTGAAGTGCGCTATCACTTTATTCGCGAGCATGTGGAAAACAAAGATATATCTCTCTGTTATGTCCCCACGGATAAGCAGGTTGCAGATATCTTCACAAAGCCCCTAGACGAGGCCAAGTTCAGTCTCTTCAAAACGGAACTCGGCATGCTTAACTATGAAGAGTGAAGACTGTCCGGCTCAGGGCTCTTGGATCAACGGGGAGAATCAGCAAGGAACTCATGCTAGAGCATGGATGTAAGATTTAGGGGGAGCATGTGGCTACAAGTCCCAGATTTGCAGAAGCCGAAAAGGGGGAGATTACCCTCTCGACTAAGGCTAAGGTGGCTCCAAGTATGCTCTCAGGAAAGTGGTAATGAATTTCTCTCTCAACTGAATTAGTAGTTTATGATTTTCATATGCTCCATTCACCTTAGCTTGTAGGGTTTAGGCTTCTTCAAATAGAGGGAGATTGTTTGGTATTGTATCCACAATGTACCTGATTTGAAGAAGCCCCTGAACAAGCTAAGTTGAATAGATAATGTATTTGATGATTTTCTTTAAGATGTGCTTGCAGTTATTCCACGCTAAGTACACACCAATGTAAGGGTGCAGAGGGTCAATATATACGGGTCTGCACAACGTAATCCCTCGTTGAGCAGATCAGTGTGTTGGCTTACATGTACTCTCTCTATTGGAGTGTACTTATTTTCAAGTACAGGACTGAGACAGATCAAGAGCAGACAAGGAGCAAGGATGGGTCAAAGAAACTAATGGGAAGAAAGATGAAAAATCGTCTAAGTCAGATTCGACGAGAATCACTAAGTGATTATCGCCGATTCGAATCGTCGAGAATCACTCGCCGATTCCCGCCGACTGCATCCGGCTGACTCAACGCTTGCAAAATTCACGCTAAGTCAGAATCGTCGAGAGTCATTAAGTGATTCTCGACGAAACGTCGAGAATGACTCTACATTCTCGCCGATTCGTCGAGAATGGATTGTGACTCTCGCCGATTCACTCCGGATTGCAAGCTCCTCAGCTAAAATTCTTCTAAGGAGAATTCGACGGGAATCATAAGTGATTCTCGCCGATTCGTCGAGAATCACCAATGATTCCCGCCGAATTTGCCTTAGGCGAATTCCGTTGGCTCGCTGGATCGGACCAAGTGTTTAGGCGCTGTTTGAACCAAAATTAGGGTTTTGTCTTGTGGGGCCCACAACGGTCATAAAGGATGATCTACAGTATAAATACTCGTTTATTTTGAACATTACAGACAATCCCGAACACACGAAAAAGAAAGAGCCGCCGACTTTTCCTAGCAGATCGCGGATTTCCTTCCGCCACCGTCGCCGCTCGAAAGGTTGTCGCCGCCGCTGATCGGATTCTTCTTGATTTCTCGGCGATAGAAACTTAGCCAAGCAACGCGTCTCACGTTTCTTTCTTGGGATCCCTTGTCTCTTGGTTTGTTGAACGGGAATACTTTCCCCTTCCGAATCGATTGAGACGATCGATCCAAGTAAGATCGTTGGTAGACCTTGCTAGCTTTGTTACGAAGTTTGGATCTACAAAGCATCGCCGCCGCAATCCTTTGTCGTCGTTGATCTCGGGAAGATCTTATCCAAGAGAGTGCTTAGGTCGTGGACTCTTCGTCTTCTTCAAGAATGCTTCATCGAACGAAGAGGGACACCGAGCGCTCCATACGTAGTTTGTATTTTGTACATTCTATTTTTACTTTTGTTATAAAGTAACTTTGGTTCCTTATTGTAAGGGTTGGGTGCAACCCATGGTGGAGGAGTAGTGACTCCTTCGGGTGGAATGGTTTCTTCCATAGTGAAAGGATTGGATTTCAATCCTGTTGGTGAAGTGACCAAGTCGTCCCTTGTTGGGAGATAGGTCGAAGGGGGAGAGCGGACGTACCCAAATCGGGGAACCACTATAACTGTCGTTGTGTTTCTATGTTGTGCTTGTTTTGTTTTATTGTGTAGGTAAATTTTTAATTCTGCAAAACGACTACAAATCACCTATCCCCCCCCCATAGGTGAAGGTAGTTGACACTAGAGTGACTTTCAAATGGTCATACTAGATCAATGGGTATTAGATACTTAAATGATCAACTCTAATTGGAGTCTTGTGGATTTTGTGTTTGTTAGTTATAATAATTCATTTGATGAATAGAGTACTGCACATTTCATTTTATATTTATGGCAAGTTCTTTTATTATGTCAATTTATTTCTATGTGATAAATTAATTAACGTAGTAAATGCCCTTAGAATGTTTGCTTCTATAGGATTCAAGTTGATGACTTGAATATGAGGGCATATGTTCTTAGAAGCTTCATTCTTAAATGGTCCCTAGTCACCGTATCAGCTTAGAATCTAAGGGAGATAATGATACATCAAGACTAGCATATGCGTTGACTGATGATCGGTTCTCACAGGTCATGATATTGTGATATTAAGTCATCATATGGGTACTTGTTAGTGAACAAGTTGCACTGGACAGACCCACCATGAGAATACTTTGTGGATTCTTGTATGAACGTATCACAAGTAGATCTCAAGTGGCAATGGTGTTGTGGTTCTTTCACCTGAAGTCATAATATTCATCAAGTAAGAAAGAGCATGCTTTGATGTCATCCAAAGTCTTTCTTGAGAAAGGTTGATGATAAAGGTGGTTATTGGGTTCGTTACGAGTCATTTGGGTGTTTGTGTATGGACAGAAATGAGATTTGTCCTCCTATATGACAGAAGTTGTATCCATGGGCCCCTTGATGGAATGGGACTGAGAAATGCATGGTCATGCTTGGTTGAGTCAATATACGATACTGAGCTCACCAATTTTTTGAAGTCCATTCTAGATCTTGAAACTTGGATTGAATAATTATGAGGGTGACATAGTGTATACCTCTAGTTCTATCCGGATGTAAGGGACAAAGGTACATGACAACACGGATACATTAGTCATAAATGCTTATTGAGTTTTAAACTCTAATTGCTTGGGGAGCAATGATATATTGCTAGATGCTGCTTATTATTTGTTAAACTTTTGTTTGATACTTTCAAGATCAATGGGAGAAATTTAGTGTTACCATTGTGATCTAGAAGTGGTAAAACAAGTAGTCGCACTACCAACACAATATGAGCATATGGGATCACACCTAAAAGTATTGGAGAAGTTGGAAATGTTTGTGTTGGCATTACTCATATGTGATATGAGTGAAAGACCAAGCCTATGATATTCTGGATTTAGAGGTGGATCAACCCAGGACCTATATTATGAATATAGATAAATAGGTATATCATCGAAAAGTGTCTTGATGTTTTGATGACTACTCTATCTGAATTCGTCGAATGACTTAAAGTAAATTCGTCAAATTGTCTCTTGTTGTTCTGACGAATCGATCCGGATTCGTCTAAATGTCTCTTGATATTTCGACGAATGGTCTCTAAATTCGTCGGATGTTCACATATCATTTCGACGAATGGTCCTTAATTCATCGGGTGTATTCGTGTCATTTCGACGAATGTTCTTTTATCCTGGTTTGATTCTTTTAAGTCCAATTTCGGTCTGGTCTGCAAGTAATTGTTGTTTCGGTCTTGGAGTATAAATAGATGAGATAAATGTTATCCCTTACACTTGACCTAATCGATTCAGATCGAGAGTACGGCGATTTCTTTCCTGATGGAATTGTCTCGCAACCTAGAAGTCGTAGTCGTTGCTCCATACCGCCGATCATTCTGGTCCATTGACGTCGTTGGAAAGTGTTTTCTAAGCCTCATTTTCATCATTGTCGCCTCTCCTTTAACGAATCTAGCAATCCATGAAGACATTAAGGGCATCCTTCTTCCAATCTAGATCTTGTGTTGAAAAAGATTTGTTGTCTACCTAAATCACCTAGAGGGGGGTGAATAAGTGAGTCGTGCGTCTTTTTGCGAAATAAAAAATTTAATGATCTATGCACATAAATCTACCAAGCAATCACAAACGACAAAAGATTTATAGTGGTTCCCCAACCTTGGGTACATCCACTTTCCCTCATCGATCTAGTAAAGCACTAGACTCGGCTACTCCACTATCTCGGATTGCAAAGCAATCCTACGTCTCGGAACAAAGTTCCTACATACTCGACCCAAACGAATCTACACTCGGAAGATAGAACTTCCTACAACTCGGGGAGAAATCTCCTACAAGAATTAAATTGGGAGTAATGAAAATACAAACAATAATCCTCAGATCTTGAATCTGTCGGCCTAGATCTTCTTTCTTTGAACTGTGGCTTTATCGGAAAAGTTGAAGAAGAACTCAGCAAGAATTAGATCTGAAAATTTCCTTTGACTTCACCCGATCTGAGAGATGATGAAGAATGAACAATAATCTCGATCTGGAAATCAATCTTGATCTGAATCTTTTGATCGAAAACCCTAGCACTTGCACGAAGAAGATCGGCGGCGACGGCTTCTATTTTTGGAGAGAGAGAACGAGATTCAGAAAATTCTTAGAATAATAATTTACGGCTTGTTAGGGTTAGTCGGTTTGACAAGACCTTGTATAAGATCTCCCTAACGGTTATAATTATCCTTAATGACGTACACGTGGACCAATCACGTCATGTCATTTGAAAATTCCGTCAAATCTGGACTTAGCGAAAATTTCTACAAAACTGAACTGCATTTCTCGAGTGAAGTAGAACTACTCGAGTAGTGAAGCTTTTAAGTTGCTCGAGAGAAATGAAGCATTACTCGAGTACAAGACTAGCTCTCGAGAAATCGACTTGAACTACTCGAGAAGAAGTTTAACATAAATACTCGAGATGGATAAAATCATTACTCGAGTGGAATAGAATTACTCGAGAACTAGGAATCCACTCGAGAAGTAGAATAAGACTTCTCGAGAACAAAGACTTAGAAAATTTTCTGGGTTTAGAAGATTGTTACTCGAGAACTAGAACTGATTACTCGAGACATACTATCAACTACTCGAGTACTAAATGATTACTCGAGTACTATACTTAGAAATTTTCTGGGTTAAAATCCTGAACACTCGAGAGGTAGAGGCAAAGTCCACTCGAGTACTAGACTTGGTTACTCAAGAACTAGAATAGTACTACTCGAGAACCAATTCCTGTACTCGAGTACTAAGCTGACTTCTCGAGTGCTTCTACTTCTTCTACTCGAGTACTAAGCTGACTTCTCGAGTAAAAGACTTAGAAAATTTCTGAATTTAGAAAATTTTCCTTCTTGAATCAAATCATCACCAACTCTTCATTCATTAGTCCAAGTGCTTGAATATGAAGTGTATCCCAATAGAGAGACTACACATGAGTCAACACCTTAGATCACACAATGAGGGATTACATTGTATGGTCCTGTGTTTATGACCCACTGTAGGCTGACATTGGTCTATACTTAGCAATAGAACATGCAAACACATAACTAAAATAGAAGATAAAATACAACTTAATTTATCTTAGTTCAAGGGTGACTTCATGCAAATCTGGGTTATTGTGGATGCAATACTCAACAATCTCCCCCTATTTGTAGAAGTCAGAACTCTCTACACTAAAGTGAATTATATCACAAGAGAAAGAACTAGATATGAAAAGGTAAGAGCAAGATAAAATGCAAGAAATAAAGAATTAAACACATAATCATCAAAACTAGAGATTATATAATTAGAATTGTTTTAGACTTCATTTCTACAGGCATTCAATCCTCAATTTCAAAATAAAAAAAATAAGTTTTGGCTCTAATGTTGTTGATGATGTTGCTTATCAAACTTTTCTTGTTGCCTCCTCTGATAGCTGAATGGCTTTGGATAATACTTTGGAGGTCTTGGAGGTGCTTTAGGGTTATTCCTATCATATTCTTTGTCATAAATTCTTCTCTTTGTCATGGACTTCTCATAAAGCTCCCATTCAGAAAAATTGTAATGGAGATCTCTGCTTTCATTATAGTCCATTACAAGTTTCAGAGTATCTAGAATCAAGGACTTTGAAGTTGGGCTCCAAACTTCAGTAAATTCTTGAGCTTTTCTCTTTTCTGATTCTGGATTAGGAACTGACTTACTAGCAGAGGGACCTTCTCCATATTTCCTTCTTTTGGGGATCTGAACTTCTGGTAAATCTTTAGGGATGTCAGATTCCCAAACTTGAGAATAGGATTCTGGAGGAAGAGTTTCATCAGTAGGCATGGATGAGAAGTTTGGCATTGGAGCTGGCATCTGAGCTTGAGATGTTACTGTCCTTCAGCAAGAGGATTGAGATGATGAGGAATGATGTTTGGGTCAGCCCGAAAATCTGGAAAAATCTGATTGTGCACCCAGACTGCTGTATCATTGGTGTGGAACTTTACTGACTGAATCTGAGCTAGCACATCTTTATTGATTTCCTTGACTTTCTCATTCCATAGGGTCTGGACATTAGAGTCATACTTTTCAACTTGTTCTTTTACTAACTTCTCCCCCTTTCTGACTTCTAAACAAAGTTTCTCTATGGTTTCATCCCTAAAGATACCCACTTCTTCACAGGTTTTAATCACATGCTCTTGGGCTTTCTTCTCATGTTCAATTTGATTGTTGGACAGAGTGAGAGATTGGTTCATAACTTCACCAACACTAGTAATAGTGTGGTCTAAGGCCTTGCCACCTATTCTGAAAAGGTGCTTTAGCTGATCTTTGTTGTGCTGGATCTCAGCAAATCCTCTACTCATCTCTTTCTCTAAATTAGTGACCTTGTCTTGAACTGTCTTCAAGGAGTCATCAAAGTACTTTCTCTATTCTAACAACAATTGTTCAATCTTACTCAGAATCTCTGAAGAAGTGAAAGTAGCAGAAACAGTAGCAGAGGCAGCAGGAGGAACAGGAGCTGGAGGAGGAGGAGCTTTTCATGGAACAATTTCTTCAAGTACTACTGAGCTTTGAGCTCTTGTAGTCTGGACAAAAATAACCTCTTCCTCACCAGTGAAGGTGGGAAGGGAGAAGTCTAAGTTCCTCAAAGGAGAATCTACAGGTTCTGGAGAATTTTTATCTTCATCTGACAAAAGAATTGTTTGTTGGTTGTCTTGCTCAGCAGTTGGGAATTGAGCAGTAGGTGACTGAGGGGACTAAACAGGTGATGGAGAAGGTGCTGGAGATGGAGAATGAATAGGATTGGGTTGCTTGGGTTATTCAGCAGATTGCTCTTTTTGAAGAGGGGGAAATGGTTCATCAGAGGAGAGTTCCTCAATCATTTTATTGATGTCATCAGAGGTGGAGTGGATTGTTTATAATACTTGTGCATATGATTGAAGTTCTACTGAAGTAGCTGCTTGGAAGGATAGATCTGGAGGAGGAGTAGGAATCTTGTCTGGCTGTTCTAAATGTGCAGGAGGAGAAGGAATTTTGTCTTGTACAGAAGGAGCAGGCTCCCCCTCAAGTACTGCACCAGAAGTGCCAGCAAATTGATGTTGAGAAGGAGATAGAGTCCTGTCCTCTGAGGCAGAAACCTCATGAACCTTAGCAGCTTGAGTAGGATTTTTCAGCTTCAATTCCCATCTTTGGATAGAATAAATAGATACCTTCTTCATATGATGTATAGAAGTACCTTTGGAAGTATCAAACACTTGAGGATTAATCTCATGAAGCATCAAAGAGATTATCCTTGCAAAACTAGGAATCTTGATGCTCTCCCTGATCATATCAAGAATCATCATGCCAAATTAGAACTGTTTCCGGCAGATTATTGCAGTCATAACATTGAATAAGTCATATGAGATGAAACTTATAAAAGAGGTCTTGCACCAGAGAACTTTTCCAATGATATCTACTAACAACTTGCTTTCAGCATTCAGATCAGGCCTTCTGACAGCAGGAACCTCAGTAGAAATTTCACAGAATCCACAAGCCCTGTCATTGTCCTCTACGGTGAGATCATCTTCTTCATCAACATTCAGCATTTTCAGAAGTTGAGAAATAATTGTCTTGTTCAGTATGATCTTAATGCCCTTCACCCTCGACTTCAAAACTGTGCTATTTCTCCTTACCTTAATATTATGGAATAATTCTTCAACCTCGGGAAAGAGGATTTTGCAGGGTTGCTGTAGAACAAAGGTTAACCCGGCGCTGTCGAGTAAAATCAACAAGTTCTTGAAATCGTCTGATATCTCTGTGATTCCTGAAATCACTAACTCACTGTCAAAACCAATCTTGGACTGCAGCGCCATTGAATCTTCAGAAAATGATGATCGGCAGGAGGAAGAATGAAGGCGATGACGGTTGCTCTGTGTCAGCGGCGGAAGGCGAAGAGGTTTTCGAGAGAAAGAGGATTTGAAATTCGAGTAGGTTTATGAAGTCTAAGATTTTCTATTTATATAAACCTAGAATTGATGATTAAGAGTCTAATTACACTATATCATGCCTTAGATTACTGAGGAAATTAAGTGGGTTGCGAAAATGAAGAAATCGAAATAATTCAAAATGTGTCTTGTTATTTCTCGAGTGGAAGTACGGTACTTGAGAGAAGGATCTTTAGTACTCGAGAAGCAGGATCTTAGTACTCGAGTGATTGTCTTACTCTCGAGAAGAAAGGTCACTACTCGAGTGATGACACTCGAGTGAAACTACTTAGTTCTCGAGAGATAAAGGGATTACTCGAGTACTCAGACATTAGTTCTCGAGTAGTCAGTCCATGTCTCGACAAGTGAAGTCCACTTAGAGAAATTTCTAACCTTTTTGACTTGTCTTCAATTTTTGAGCCTTGAAATGATTTCACCTTGTCTATCCTTCTTTGTTGAGCATGCCAAGCTTAGTTTTGAAGAAGTTGAACTTGGCCTCATCCAGCGGCTTCGTAAAAATGTCTGCAACTTATTTATCTGTTGGAACATACTGCAGATCTACGTCCCCTTGCTCCACATGCTCTCGGATGAAGTGACATCGTAGCTCGATGTGCTTTGTCCAGCTGCGCGAGACTGGGTTGTTGGCAATTGCTATAGCGCTGGAGGAGTCGTAAAACAGTGGAATATCTTTGACCTTCATGTTATAGTCTTCCATCTGATTCTTTAGCCAAAACAACTGTGCACAACAACTGTCGGCAGAAATATATTCTGACTCGGCCGTTGAGATTGTGACACAGTTTTGCTTTTTGCTACTCCATGAAATAAGTCTCCTTCCAAGGAATTGACAAGTCCCAGAAGTGTTTTTTCTGTCATCTTTACTACCTGCAAATTCAGCATCTGAAAAACCAATCAGCTCACTGTAATTACTTCTTGGGTACCACAAACCAAGATTCGGTGAACCTTTAAGGTATCTCAAAATCCTCTTTGCAGCAGCGTAGTGAGATTCCTTACAGTTCACTTGGAATCTAGCACAGACACATGCAGAATACATTATGTCTGGTCTACTGGCAGTAAGGTAGAGCAAGGATCCAACTACGCTTCTGTACTTGGTTTCATCAAAGGGTTTCCCTTTCTCATCCTTGTCCAGAGACATGGCTGAACCCATTGGAGTCCTCATAGAGGTTGCACTCTCCATTCCGAATTTATTATTCAACTCCTTGGTGAACTTAGTCTGCGAGATGAAAATTCCATCTTCAGATTGTTTCATCTGAAGTCCTAAGAAATACTTCAGCTCACCCATGCTACTCATTTCAAACTTCCCTTACATAAGTTTAGAGAACTTCTTGCAGAGGTTGACATCTATAGAACCAAAAATGATATCGTCGACATAGATTTGCACTAGAAAAATCTTGCCTTTAATTTCCCTAAGAAATATTATCTTTTCTATCTTTCCCCTTGTGAACTTGTTCTCAAGGAAAAAGCTAGAGAGCATTTCATACCAAGCTCAAGGAGCTTGTTTCAAACCGTACAACGCTTTAGATAATAGGTAAACGTAATCAGGAGAGTTAGAATCAACGAAACATGGGGGTTGTTCCACGTACACTTCTTCCTTTATTTCACCATTAAGGAAGGCGTACTTCACGTCCATTTGATAAATAGTGAAGCCCTTTAGTGCAGCATATGCTAGGAATAACCTAATTGCCTCCAATCTTGCCACTGGAGTATATGTCTGATCAAAGTCGATTCCTTCTTCTTGACGATACCCTTTGGCGACGAGTCTGGACTTGTTCTTTATGATCGTTCCATCTTCGTCCATCTTGTTCCTGTAGACCCACTTTGTCCCGATGACATTCTTACCTTTGGGTCTTAGAACAAGTTTCCAAACTTTGCAGCGCTTGAACTGGTTCAGTTCTTCTTCCATGGCCAAGATCCATGATGCGTCTGAGTTTGCTTCCTCAAACTTTTTTGGTTCAACCTGTGAGAGAAAGTTTAATTATAAATTCTCATTAGTTGTACCTCTATGAGTTCTGACACCATCTCGGGGATCTCCTATGATTTGGTCCATTGGGTGATCCTTTAGATGTCTGAGCTCTAGATTCCTTGCATCTGGAACTTCAACCACTGGAGTGACTTCATCAACTTGGACGATTTTGTCATCTTGATCATCTACCTCTCCAATAGGGGTTGGAGTGGTGATCTTGATGAAATTTTCACCTTCATCTTTATTTGGTTCATCCAAGCTAATTTCTTTCAGCTTTGTACCTGCATCTTCAATGAATAAACTAGAAGAGTTGCTTTGCAGCAAGCTCATCTCATCAAATACAACATGTATTGATTCTTCTACAACCAGAGTTTTTCTATTAAATATCATGTATGCCTTACTATGGCTACTATAACCTACAAAAATACCTTCAAAACTCTTTTCGCTAAACTTTGTAGTATGATACTTACCATTGATAAGCACGAAGCATTTACAGCCAAAAATTCTAAAATAGGAGACAGTCGATTTCCTGCCCTTTAGAAGTTCGTAAGGTGTCTTATCATGGTTCTTATTTATGAGTGCTTGATTTTGCATGTGGCATGCAGTGTTGACGGCTTCAGCCCAGAAGTACTCCGGTAGTGAAGCATCACTCAACATAGTCCTACAAGCCTCTATGAGTGTTCTATTTCTTCTCTCAGCTACTCCATTTTGCTGTGGAGTACGAGGAGAGGAAAACTCATGAAAGATATCTAGGCTTTCAAAAAATTCTATCATGGCCCCAGATTTGAATTCAGTTCCATTGTCACTTCTGATCTTGACTACGGAACAATGGTATTCATTCTGGATCTGCCTGACAAAATTTGTAAAGACATCGAAGGTATCTAACTTGTGTTTCAGAAAGAACACCCACGCAAAGCGCGAGTAGTCATCAACAATAACCAACGTATAATCCTTACCTCCTAAACTTCTAACTTATAGTGGACCAAACAAGTCCATATGAAGTAGGTGTAAGAACCTATTAGAGTCTTTACCTATAATTCTTTTAAAGGTAGCCCTTATTTGCTTGCCTTTTACGCATGCATGACAAGGTCTATCTTTGACGTGCTTGACATTCGAGGCATTACGTACTAAGTTCAGAGAAAATAATTTATTAATAGTTTTAAAATTAATATGTGATAATCTCTTGTGTCATTGGTCACTAAGAGACGCACTATCTTTTGCTAAAAGGCACACTGGTGTAGAAGAGTCTATACAAATGAAAATTAAACAAAATATATTCCTGCTTCGAGTGCCTGATAGAATCGTTTCCATATTATCAACAGACTTTATCAAGCAGTTATCAGCATGGAATTCAACAATGTATCCTTTATCGCAGAGCTGACTTATGCAAATGAGATTGTGTTTCAATCTTTCAACATAATCCACATCTGAGAAGGATACACTGCCGTTAGTGATCATACCATATCCTTTAGTGATTCCTCAGTCTGAACCTCCAAAGATGACCTTTGGTCCGTTCAAAACTGGAGAGAAGTTCTGAAGTAGGCTTCTTGTCTCGGTCATGTGCCGAGAGCATCCACTGTCCAAATACCAGATAGGCATTTTGTGGCCTTTGGACATACCTGCAATCATAATCAGTTTGCCTTAGGTACACAAACACGTTTGGATCCTTGGTCTCGTGTTAGAACACTCCCACTACAAGGATTAGCATTATGAGTGGTCATTCTCATGTTGCCAACTTGAGGAGTTGCAAAATTTCTTGAATTAAACTAGCAGTCGATGGCAAAATGACCAATTTTGCCATAACACCAACAGTCGAACCTATTGTATCTTTGCCTTACGTTCTCCTGCTTGACCTTCTGAGATAGTGGTCTAGTAGGGGCAGCATTCTCGAAGGAAGAAGCTTCATGGTGATGGCAATCACATGATTTCTTCTCTTTCAGAGGCTTTTCCACAATGGGCTTTACGTTTGGTGCTTTCTTGAAGTTGTAACCATGATCATAAGGGCCATAGCTTTGAAGAATAACTTATTCATAAGGTGCCTTAAAGACACTCTCACCAAAGTTTCTGGGGCGAGTCCATCCTTGGTAACGAGACTTTGGCTCTACATAGGTAGGCCTAGTCAAGTGACCATGGGACGAGTCAAGATCAAACTCATTAGTTGGAAATATGACTTTCTTGAAGGAAGTCTAATCTTCGGGGGCTTTCCCCTTTTCTTTGGCCAAGGCCTTCTTGACGACATTATTCTTTCTTTGAGCCTTATTCCTCCTAGAAGATTTACTATAAGCTTCTACATGGCCTAGCCCAGCACCCTTGGCCTTAGCTGAGAATTCAGCAACGAGTGGAAGAACAGTCTTAGGCTTTGAGAAACTTTAAACAAGTTTCTTTTCAGCAGCTAGTTGTTCTTCCAACTCTTTAATGATTTTCTCCTTTAAGTCAAGGTGCTCTAGATCCTTATTGTATTCTTCAGTAGCATTATTGAAGTTCTCTTTGAGTGAGTCAGTCTTAGCAACTTCCTCTCTCAAGGTGCTCAACTTTTAGAGACTTTATCTCCTTAGCTTGAGTTTTCACGACTCGTCGACATTTATCGTACGCCTTGATTAACTCTTTGTACTGAGCCATGAGTTCAGACTCATCGTCAAAAGAGCTGTCCTCATTGTCATGCTCAGAAGCTTCAGATTATGAAAGAGGAGTGTGAGAGTTTACATTCCCAGTGAACTAGGGTTCTTGTTCATCATCTATCTGAGCCATAAGCCCAAAGTAGGCTTCTTCTTCTTCACTCGACTCAGATGAGTCGGAGTCACTAAGAGTTTTGCCTTTCTTGACTATTAGGCTCTGATAGTTTAACTTTCAAGGCAGCCTAAACACCTAGAGGGGGGGTGAATAGGTTCTGCTTTTCTTATAAAAACTTCTAGGCAGAATTCAATTCAATAGCTAACACAATAAGTACAGCAATCACAGAAAATAAAGCATCACAGATTGCACAATGATTTATAGTGGTTCCCCAAGGTCTGGGTACATCCACTTTCCCCCTTCACCTATCTAGCAGTATGCTAGATTCAGCCAAACTTCCACTTATCTCAGATCAACAGATGCTACAACTCAGAACCCAACTGGTTCCTACAACTCAGGCACAACTGCCCTACCTCAGCCTTGCCCCAAGGCCTACAACTCAGAGAATATCCTTCTCCTACACTCAGGCAAACAGCCCTACCACTCAGAGTTCAACACTCCTACACTCAGCCTTTATAACATAGGCTTACAACTCAGATCTGTGTAAACAGATCCTACAGATATATAGAAAAGATTATTAAACTGTCTTGCCTAAGTTGAGAGAGAAAAGGCCAAGACAATTCTTGATCAGCTGATGCAATCAACTGTATCTAAGCTTTCTTCAAAGCTTCTTGAATAAGAACTTAGCTGAGTTGATTTCCAAACAGCTTCTTGAGAATCCACTGGTGGTTTCTTTCTTCTTCTTCAAATTCTGGCTTGATCTCTCTCTATCCAGCACTTTGAAAGATTCTTCTGAATTCTGATTAGAACTCTTCTTTGATCTATCCTTAGATAGTCTTCTTAGATCTCCCGGAGAAGATCTTCTTAAGTGCCTAGCACTTTCTTGAAATGAATTGGATCGTAATCCTTCTCAACTTTTTGATTCTCAACAATGTTTTCCAACTTTTTTTTTTCTCCTTCTGAATCCGTCTATTTATAGACTTTCTTCATGGTAACCGGCTGATCCGGTTTTTAACCGTTTTCTGACAAGTCTGACAGCTTCAGTTAACTGGTGGCAATCCTCAGCTGTCAAGTCTCCAAACAAGTCCTGTGCCTTAGTCTTGAACCATAAGTTGTCGAGACAGTCTGTCAGAAAGTGTCGAGACCATCTGTTTATTTGTGTCGACACAATTGACTTTGGTGTCGACACAGTCTTCAGTGATGTCGACTAAGTTGCCTTTGAGTCGACACAGCTCCTTCTGAAAATAACTTGGTCTTGACTCTTCAGTGTGTCGACACAAGTCCTGTGTGTCGACACAGTTGTTGTAGAATCATAACTTAGTAAGTGTCGACTTAGCCTTCAGGTGTCGACACATTCATTTTTTTTTAACTCTGCTATAATATGTCGACTTAATCATAATGTGTCGACACATTCTGCTGGTGTCGACAAACTTGAGGTCGACTATACTCTTCTGTGTCGACACATTCTCCCAATGTTGAGGTCGACGCTTTTCTTCTGTGTCGACACAAATTCCCAGTGTTGTGTCGACTTACTTCTTCTGTATCGACACTTTTTCCCAGTGTAGTTGTAGACTAACTGCTATGTGTCGACACTGCTTCCCAGTGTTGTGTCGACTTACTTCTTCTGTGTCGACACTTTTTCCCAGTGTAGTTGTAGACTAACTACTATGTGTCGACACTGCTTCCCAGTGTTGTGTCGACAATTTTCTTCTATGTGTCGACACTGCTTCCTCTGTGTCGACACTTGGACTTAGAATTTTTCTGCATACTTTATCAATCCTTCACCTGCACATGTCAACTAAAAAGAAACATCAAATACACCTTGATGTATATCATTGAGCTAGTTTGGGCTTCTTCAAATCAGGTACACATTTTCCAATGTACCCAACAATCTCCCCCTATTTGGAGAAGTCATAACCCTTCTAGCCAATGATATACACCATTTATAAACAGTACTAAATGATGATATATGATATGACAGGAATACTTAATATAAACAAAACATAAACAAAATAATCCATCACAGAATGTACATTATAATATGCCAAACAACATTTTGTTTATAACTGGGTAATGTTTGATTACATTGTTTTTCATTTAATGATTACATCACAACATTACAAAACAATATGAAGGAATTAAAAAAAACATAATCAGGATTGATCAGGCTCTTTAATGATAATCCCTTTTCCAGATTGAATTGTAGCTGTCACAGGAGCTTCTGATGCTTCAGCTATCTTCTTTCCTTTTAGATCAGCTTTCTTCTGAGCTTCTTCCTTGATCCTTTGCCTTTCAAAGTAGTGAAAAGGCTTTGGAAAGTACTTGCTTGGCTCCTTAGCATCAGATGGCAGTCTTCCCAGCTTAGCTTTCCTTCTGAATTGTACTATTGCTTCTTGTCTTGCCTCATACTTCTGCCATTCTATTTCATTGTACCACTTCCCTCTCTCATGAACTTTATCTTGTACAGCTTTCCATGCAGTGAGTATTATGTTCCTTGAAGTAGGACTCCACTGCTCATAATCTGGCTTAAGTACAGCCTGCTCTCTGAATCTTTTCTTTGCTAATAGAGCTTCTTGCTGTTCTTTCAGAGTAGCCTCAGGCTTATCAACTTTTCCAAAGACAATATTAGTAACCTCCTTTGGAGGACTATACATTCCTTGAACTTTCTGATCAATCATGTCAAAATCTGGAGGGGAGTAAATGACTTGGGCAACCTCAGGTTGATTGCCTTCAAGTAGATTTGATTGTATTCCTGACTCAGCCACCATAGCATCATCACACAATGGGGGATATCCCAAAGTGGCTCGAATGCTATTGGTCACCCATTTGGTGTGCTCTGAGCCTGCATGAATTAGCATCCTCTCCCCCTTTATGGCTTCTCTAGATACATGATCTCTTAGATCTTCCTTTTGAAATCGGATTTGGCCATCCAAATAATTCATACCCTCTTTGAAAAATGGTTTTAACTTTTGAAGCTTTTCAGATATTTCTTTTTGAGAGGTTGTGATGGCAGTCTTAACAGATGCAATGGCAGCTTGAAAATTCTTATCAAAATCTTCCCTTTCTTTGGCTCTATCTGCAGGCAGACGTGAACCAATCTTCTTTACTTCCTCAATGATCTCATTATGAGATTCAGTTAGATTATCATTCATTCTTAGTTGGTTTTCCAACACATAGCTTTGCTTCAAAGCAATGTCATCCACCTTTGTAGTAATAGCCTCCTGTTGTTTAGCTAGATACACCACAGCATTGCCACCCTTGTGGAAGCAATCTGTCATTTCCTTTTTATGCATGTTGACTTGAAACTGGATGGACTTTATATCCTGAGCTAAGTCAAACTGAAGTGACTTGCTATTTTCATCAACATACTTTTCCAGAGCCATCCTTTGTTCATCCAATTTTACTTGTATATCTACCATAAATTTGTTGTAATCAAAGGCTGGAGATACTTGTAGAGGTGTGGTCTGTAAAGCCTGCTTATAATTCTTGCTTCTTCTCTTAAAGACAACCAGTTTTCTTTTCTTTGCCACCCTGGCATCTTCAGTTTCTGTTTCAGATGAAGTATCTATATGAATTCTTTCTTGAGGATGATGAATTGTATCTGTTCCAGGGGCCTGTTGCTCAGCTTCAACATCCACTGGCTCACCCTCAACCTGTGGCTCAACTTCAGCTTCCTGATCAATGTCCATACCTATGGACTTCTCAATATCTGGTCCACCTCCTACTTTATCAGCAGTAGTATCAATATCAGGGAATAACTCCTCCATAGTAAACTCCAGTTGAGCTGTAACTTCTTCAGCAGTTAAATCTTGAGACAAGTTTAACTGTGCATCCTCTTGTACTTGCACTTCAGTATTTGTAGTATCTGGAGTAGGAGTGGACACTAGCTCTCCCTGAACCTATGCAGTAATAAGAATATGAGCAATGTCTTGTATAGTAAAATACATTAGCTCCCCCTATACCTGAGCAGGAGTAGATACCTTTGGAGCAGGAGTGGAAACTGGCTCCCCCTGCATCTGTGCAGGTGTTGACACTTCCTGGACTATAGATGAGGCAAGCTGTTCTTCAACCTGTGTCCTCAGTGGGTCTTCTTGTAATTGTACAGATTCTTGATTTTGTATAGGGGATTTCACAGGGGTGTCTGGCCTGCTCTCTTCAGGCACATCCTTGGACAGCACCTTATCCCACCTAGAGAACAATCTCATATCCATTCTTCTCATATGATTAATCTTACTCCCTTGCAGTTGCTGCATCACTTCAGGAATCACTCCAGTGAGATACAGGCTCATGATCCTAGCCATGTTAGGCTTCTTGATTCCTTCTTTGATCTTGTCAAAGATCACTCCTGACCAATCAGTAGGAATTGTAAAAACAATCCTGGTCATCAGGCTGAACATATAGGCAGAAATCCTATCATGTCCACCTGTCTTGCAGAGGATTACTTTCCCAACTACTTCTGACAAGAACTTCCCTTGCTGATTCATACCCTTCCTGTTGAATGCAGCTCCAATCTTCAATCCTGAGTCCAGTCCACACCATTGAAGGGCTTCCCTTGTCTTAGATATAGGAACTTCCTCTCAATTGAAAGATCTTTCTTAAACTTCTTTGATTAATCTTCACCTTAGTCCCTTGAACAGTGGACTTAATCTTGAGGCCAGTAGAGTGGACTGATGCAGAGATAAAGAACTCGTGCACCTCCTTCTTCCAGATTTTAGTAAGTTCTGAGATGAGAAATTCTAACCCTGACTCGGAGAGGAGGGTGATAACTCCTTGAACATCTGGTGGCGCCTCTGCAAAGGCCTGGCGCACTAACTCATACCCTTCATTGATGTTATCTTCAATCCTTGGCGCCATCGTTTTGTCGAGAAAGCTTGAGAGAAGAGAGAAAGATAGACTGTCGGCACAGGGTTTTAGTCTCGAAAACCTTGGAAGCGTGTCGACAGAATGCGTTTTTGACCTATTTATAGCCTCAGTTGAAAGAAGTTCAAAAGGCGCCAAAAACAGTCAAAATGTGTCGACACAGACGGAATGTGTCGACACAAACTTCTATTAACTCGATATTTCTTCAGCCTACTATGTGTCGACACCAATTTGTGGTTATGTCGACACTGTGGTTACATAGTAGAAAGACAGAAATTCTGTGTCGACTCTAAGGATAAGTGTCGACACATATTCTGTAAGTGTCGACACCATTTTCCTGGTTGAGTCGACATTACATTTCTGGTTAAGTCGACAATATAACTCTCAAGTGTCGACACATATTCTCTGTGTCGACACAATATTTCTGACTTGTCGACATACTTTCTCTGAGTCGACACATTACCACAGAATGTGTCGACACATTCTTACTTAGCCAATTTTCTGTAACTTCAATGTGTCCTTTTTAACACTTGATTATGTTGTTATTACCTTTACTTACTTATATACCACTTCAATTGCATTGTTAATGATTTTGTTAATACATTAATCAATGGTTAACATACCTAATTTAATTTTAAATTTATTGAATTTGGTTTCATCTAAAGGCTTAGTAAATACATCTGCTATTTGATAATCTGTTTTTACAAATTCCAATGAGATGTCTCCTCTTTCTACATGTTCTCTAAGAAAATGGTATTTGATTTCTATATGCTTAGTTCTACTATGAGAAACTGGATTATTAGCAATAGAAATAGCACTCTTTGAATCACATAAAAGGGGTGTTCTACTTACCTGAATACCATAATCCTTAAGCTGATGCTGCATCCACAATAGCTGTGCACAGCAGCTTCCAGCAGCAACATACTCTGACTCAGCTGTGGAGATTGCCACACTAGTCTGCTTCTTACTACTCCAAGATATTAGTCTTCCTCCCAGGAATTGACAAGTACCTGTAGTACTCTTTCTATCCTCTCTACATCCTGCAAAATCTGCATCTGAATAGCCTGTTAGTAGAAAATCTCTATTCCTAGGGTACCAAAGACCTAGAGTAGGAGTGCCCTTTAGATATCTCAGAATCCTTTTGACTGCAGTATAATGAGATTCTTTAGGGCAGGCTTGGTACCTAGCACAGACACAGGTTGCATACATAATGTCAGGTCTACTAGCAGTGAGATATAGTAGAGACCCAACTATTCCTCTATACAATGATTCATCAACAGGTTTACCTGTCTCATCTTTGCATATAGGCATACTAGTTCCCATAGGAGTTCTCATGGTGGAGGATGACTCCATACCATACTTCTTAATTAATTCTTTGGTGAACTTAGACTGGGATATGGACAATCCATCATCAGTCTGTCTTACTTGGAGTCCCAAGAAGAACTTAAGTTCTCCCATACTGCTCATCTCAAACTTCCCTTGCATAAGTTTGGCAAACTTTTTACAAAGGTTGTTTTCAGTAGATCCAAAGATTATGTCATCAACATAGATCTGGACTAAGATGATCTTTCCTTTGGATTCCCTAAGGAATAGAGTTTTGTCTATCTTTCCTCTTGAGAATTTATTCTCAATGAGGAAGGTAGACAGGGTTTCATACCAAGCCCTTGGAGCTTGTTTTAACCCATACAAAGCTTTCCTAAGCTTATACACATAATCAGGTTTAAGAGGATCTATAAAACCTGATGGCTGCTCTACATATACTTCTTCTTTAAGATCACCATTCAGAAATACTGACTTCACATCCATCTGGTATACTTTGAAGTCTTGGTAGGCTGCATAGGCAAGGAACATTCTGATTGCCTCCAGCCTTGCTACTGGAGCAAAGGTTTGATCAAAGTCAATCCCTTCTTCCTGCCTGTATCCTTTTGCAACCAATCTTGCTTTATTCTTCACTATTATCCCACTTTCATCCAGCTTGTTCCTATAGATCCACTTAGTGCCAATTATGTTGTGGCCTCTTGGTTTAGGAACAAGCTCCCAGACTTTGCATCTTCTAAATTGATTCAGCTCCTCTTGCATAGCATCAATCCAGTGCTGGTCTTGGATAGCTTCTTCAAACTTCTTAGGTTCCATCTGGGACAAGAAACTTGAATGCAAGACTGTGCTTTGATTTCTGCTTCTAGTTTGCACTCCTTGTCTTGGATCACCAATTATCTGATCAGTTGGATGATCTCTTAGATATCTTATAGCTGGAGGAAGATTCCCTTCAGGTTGAGCATCTCCAGCTTCTTCATTCTGCTGAGCCTCTTGGTTTTCATCAGTTTCCATTATCTCTTGTACTCCCCCTGGACAGTAGCCTTCATTTTCCAATGCTCCAACTTCCTTTGAAGCTTCAGCAATGGAGAGCTTGTCCATCTTCTTGCTTATACCTGTTGAGTCATTTGATCTACAAGACAACTCACTATTGATTAATCTTGTTTCATCAAATACAACATGCACAGATTCTTCAACAACTTGAGTAGTTAAGTTGAAAACTCTATAGACCTTACTATTTGTGCTGTACCCAACAAATATTCCATCCTGGGATTTGGCAGCAAACTTAGTCAAATATGACTTGCCATTGTTAAGTATATAGCACTTGCAACCAAAGATCCTAAAATAGGATAGATTTGGTTTTCTGCCTTTCACAATCTCATAGGGAGTCTTTCTGTGGCTTTTGGTGATAGAAGCCCTATTGATGACATGACAAGCAGTGTTAACTACCTCAGCCCAAAAATATTCTGGGAGAGAGGTGTCACTCAATAGAGTTCTACCTGCTTCAATTAATGTTCTATTCTTTCTTTCAGCAATTCCATTTTGCTGAGGTGTTCTTGGTGAGGAGAACTCTTGGAAAATCCCAAAGTCTTTACACAAATTTGTTATGCTTTCAGAATGAAACTCAGTACCATGATCATTTCTGATTTTGACCACTGTACTATTCAGTTCATTCTGAATTTGCTTTACAAAATTAAGTAGTACACTTGGGGTTTCAGATTTTTGTCTTAGAAAGAACACCCATGTAAATCTAGAATAGTCATCTACAACCACAAAAGTGTAGACCTTCCTACCTAGACTATGAACTGGCATAGGACCAAAAAGATCCATATGCAAGAGGTATAAGCACCTCACAGAATCCTTGTTTTCAAGGCTTTGAAATGAGGATTTTGTCTGCTTGCCCTTTTGACAAGCTGAGCATACCCCTTCCTTTATACACTTAACTTGAGGCCCATTCCTCACTAGTTCTTTACTAATGAGTTGGCCAATTGTCTTGTAGTTTAGATGAGCCAATCTCTTGTGCCACTTAACACAATGGGAAGCATTGTCATCAGCTACAAGACAAATGGGGGAAGCCTTATTTTCACACTCAAAATTAAGGCAATATACATTTCTCTTCCTATACCCAGTCAAAATGATCTCTTGATCACTTGACCTTTTGATATGACATCCATCCTTACCAAATGAAATGTCATATCCTAGATCACTCAGCTGGCTTATGCTTATTAGATTATGTTTCAAACCTTTTACATAGGCCACTTGGGTGATAGTAATTAGGTTAGAAGAAATGTTACCAAACCCTTTGATGACTCCTTTTTCAGATCCACCAAAGATCACTTTATGTCCATCTTTAACAGATGAATACTCCTTCAGCAGCCCCTTTGTTCCAGTCATGTGCCTGGAACAGCCACTATCCAAGTACCATATAGGGGCATGGTTACTTGGATTCACCTGCAATATAGAATTACTTACCCTTAGAACCCAAGTAAGTCTTGGGTCCTTGGTTCAGGTTAGCATTAATAAAGTTCTCATAACCTCTTCTAACAGGTAGACTCTTATTCTTTATAACACTTGTGTTATACCAGCAGTCCAATGCAAAATGGCCCCTCTTGCCACAGCACCAATATTCAAACTTATTGTATCTAGACCTAGATACATCCTTGTCAGAAGAATTTCTGTTCATTGCTGGTGCTGTTACAACTTCACCTACTGATTTCTTAAAACCATTGGGTTTATGACCATAGGTAGGCCTGCTTGCCTTAACACCCTTGTTCTTCAGAACATTTGTCTTAATATGACCTTGAATGTCTTCATGATCATATATGTTAGAAGGCACTTTCTCCTTACTAAACTTTATGGGGACTGAAAGGTTTAGTGGCTGAATAGAGGCTTTGCCTTTCCTTTTGAATCTGCCAGCCCTGGAGTTACCTTTAAATCCTAATCCAGCCTTACCCTTCTGAGTGACAAATTCATCTATCAAGGGTAAGACAGATTTTGGCTTAGAGTAACTAGCCACTAAATCCCTTTCAATTCTAAGTCTGGCCTCCAGACTCTTTACTTGATCATTAGTATAATTAATTGTGCCCATCTGAATAATAGTTATATTCTTCAGCTTGGCAATTTCATTTAATTTTTGATCAAGGACTTTTTCTAACTCAGTTGTTGCTACCCTTAGTTCAGCAATTTCCTGAGCCTGTGTTTTAACCAGGTTCTTGCTTTTCTTAAGGGCCTGCAACAAGTCCCCATACTTGTCTATCAATTGATAGACATCTCCTTCAGATCCAGATGCATCTTCATCACTTGATGCAGATGTAGCTGATTCTTCACTTGTACTACAAACAGATGTACAGGAAGGACAGTTTACCTCATTAGGACCAGACTGATTCTGGCATATGTCCTCTTCTGATCTTGTCATCAAACCCATGCATTGATGTTCATTGATGGAGTCTAGCAACTGCATAAACTCCTCTTCCTCAGATACAGCATATAGTCCAATATATGCTTCAGCTTCAGATCCTGATTCTGAAGTTGACTGGTCTGACAGACTTTTATCTTTCTTTGCTACAAAGGATTTCTCCTTCTTGCCTTTCTGATAAGTCTTCTTCTTTTCTGAAGATTCCTTCCTTTTGTCAGGACAATCAGCCACTACATGTCCAGGCCTATTGCAACAATAGCAGACAATCTTTGAAGTAGTGGCTTTGCTGGGCTTTGATCTGCTTTTCTCTTTCCTTGATGACCTTCTCTTCTGATAATAGTCATCAACTTGCTGTGATGAGGAAGGCCTAGACTTCCATTGCTTCTTTTTCAAGAACCTTTGGAATTGCCTTGTAAATGCAGCAAAGTCTGCATCTGAATCACAGCTTTCTGAACCCTTATTTGAATTTTCAGAGCTATCTTCTTCGACTTCCTTAGGAGGAGATGGTGATTTCCTCCTACTCTTTCTAGTGGCTTCAGCATTAAATGCCACAGTCTTTTCTCTATGCTCTCCTCTTGAGTTTCTTTCCTCCTCCTTCCTTACCATAAGTTGCATTTCATAGGATATCAACTTTCCAAACAGGGTTGGAGGAGATATCTCTGCCAATTTAGCCACTTCTCTTATGGCACAGATCTTTGTATCCCAATCCTTTGATAAGGATCTTAAGAATTTGTCATTCTGTTCATAGGTACTGAAGACTCTTCCATAGGATATTAGCTCATTCACAATTCTATAGAATTTCTTATAGCACTCAGTTATGCTATCAGATTTTCCTTGTCTAAAGCTTTCATACTCCTGATTTAGCATAGACTTTCTGTCCAGCCTTACTTCTTCAGATCCCTCCATGTAGACAATCAATGTGTCCCACATCTCCTTGGAGGTCTTGCAGTGAATCAGATTTTGAAATGTTGAATCATCTATGGCACTAACAATGATGTTCTGTGCCCTTTTGTCCATGGTTGCCAAGATGATTTCATCATTGGTCATTTCTGAATAAGTCTTTGGTATTTGGATATTTGCATCAAGAACAGATATCTTCATTGGAATGAAGGGCCCTTCCTGTACTGTGATGTAAATCCTTGGGTCAGATGCTTCCATAAACAATCTGACTCTTTCTTTCCAGATCCCAAAGATTTCCTTCTTGCATATGGGTAATTTCATAGACCCTAGCTCCTTATGATTCTCTCCAGAACCCATCTTCTTGAATCTTGAATCTGCCTTTCAGATCTACCTCAGACTGTTAAGTCCTTTTTGAGGAACCTCCCTCTGATACCACTTGATAGTTTAACTTTCAAGGCAGCCTAAACACCTAGAGGGGGGGGGTGAATAGGTTCTGCTTTTCTTATAAAAACTTCTAGGCAGAATTCAATTCAATAGCTAACACAATAAGTACAGCAATCACAGAAAATAAAGCATCACAGATTGCACAATGATTTATAGTGGTTCCCCATGGTCTGGGTACATCCACTTTCCCCCTTCACCTATCTAGCAGTATGCTAGATTCGGCCAAACTTCCACTTATCTCAGATCAACAGATCCTACAACTCAGAACCCAACTGGTTCCTACAACTCAGGCACAACTGCCCTACCTCAGCCTTGCCCCAAGGCCTACAACTCAGAGAATATCCTTCTCCTACACTCAGGCAAACAGCCCTACCACTCAGAGTTCAACACTCCTACACTCAGCCTTTATAACATAGGCTTACAACTCAGATCTGTGTAAACAGATCCTACAGATATATAGAAAAGATTATTAAACTATCTTGCCTAAGTTGAGAGAGAAAAGGCCAAGACAATTCTTGATCAGCTGATGCAATCAACTGTATCTGAGCTTTCTTCAAAGCTTCTTGAATAAGAACTTAGCTGAGTTGATTTCCAAACAGCTTCTTGAGAATCCACTGGTGGTTTCTTTCTTCTTCTTCAAATTCTGGCTTGATCTCTCTCTATCCAGCACTTTGAAAGATTCTTCTGAATTCTGATTAGAACTCTTCTTTGATCTATCCTTAGATAGTCTTCTTAGATCTCCCGGAGAAGATCTTCTTAAGTGCCTAGCACTTTCTTGAAATGAATTGGATCGTAATCCTTCTCAACTTTTTGATTCTCAACAATGTTTTCCAACTTTTTTTTTTTCTCCTTCTGAATCCGTCTATTTATAGACTTTCTTCATGGTAACCGGCTGATCCGGTTTTTAACCGTTTTCTGACAAGTCTGACAGCTTCAGTTAACTGGTGGCAATCCTCAGCTGTCAAGTCTCCAAATAAGTCCTGTGCCTTAGTCTTGAACCATAAGTTGTCGAGACAGTCTGTCAGAAAGTGTCGAGACCATCTGTTTATTTGTGTCGACACAATTGACTTTGGTGTCGACACAGTCTTCAGTGATGTCGACTAAGTTGCCTTTGAGTCGACACAGCTCCTTCTGAAAATAACTTGGTCTTGACTCTTCAGTGTGTCGACACAAGTCCTGTGTGTCGACACAGTTGTTGTAGAATCATAACTTAGTAAGTGTCGACTTAGCCTTCAGGTGTCGACACATTCATTTTTTTTTTAACTCTGCTATAATATGTCGACTTAATCATAATGTGTCGACACATTCTGCTGGTGTCGACAAACTTGAGGTCGACTATACTCTTCTGTGTCGACACATTCTCCCAATGTTGAGGTCGACGCTTTTCTTCTGTGTCGACACAAATTCCCAGTGTTGTGTCGACTTACTTCTTCTGTGTCGACACTTTTTCCCAATGTAGTTGTAGACTAACTGCTATGTGTCGACACTGCTTCCCAATGTTGTGTCGACTTACTTCTTCTGTGTCGACACTTTTTCCCAGTGTAGTTGTAGACTAACTGCTATGTGTCGACACTGCTTCCCAGTGTTGTGTCGACAATTTTCTTCTATGTGTCGACACTGCTTCCTCTGTGTCGACACTTGGACTTAGAATTTTTCTGCATACTTTATCAATCCTTCACCTGCACATGTCAACTAAAAAGAAACATCAAATACACCTTGATGTATATCATTGAGCTAGTTTGGGCTTCTTCAAATCAGGTACACATTTTCCAATGTACCCAACAGGCTCTTTTCTGTCCTCTTTTTATTGTATAAGGACTTCTTTTCTTCTCTCTTTCCACCCTCCTTCTTCTTGTGGGGGCAATCAGCAATGACATGACCTGACTTATTATAATAGTAACAAACGATGTCAGTCGAAATATGTTTGTTAGGTTTAGAACCATACCTGTCATGGCTGCTTGAGCCTTTTTTGTTTTGATCACCGTCATGTCGTGATCTTCTGTAGGAAGCATCCTTACCTTTCCATTGCTTCTTTTTATTCAAGAATTTCTTGAACTGTCATGAAAGTAGAGAGAACTCTCCTTCAGATAGCTCTGAGCCTGAAGTGCTTGGCTCAGATAACACCTCTTCACTTTCTTCTTGTGTTGGGGCAGGAGAGATAGCCTTTGACTTCCTTGAGGTGTCTGCCTTTAGAGCAACAAACTTCTCCTTGGATATAGACCTGCTCTTCTCTTCTTCATCTTTCCTTGTGTTGAGTTGAAGCTCATATGACATTAGCTTCCCGAAGAGATTCTGAGGGTCTGTCTCAGCTAGCTTTCCAAATTCCCGGATAACACAAACCTTGTTATCCCATTCCTTGTTTAGGGATCTTAGGAACTTATCATTTAGTTCTCCGTTTGTGAAGACTCGGCCATAGACTCTGAGGCCGTTGACTATCTTGAAGAAATTCTCAAAGGTATCAGCATTGGTCTCCTTGTGTCCTTGTCGAAAGGCTTTGTATTTCTGATTCAAAAGGGATCTTCTGTCATCCCTAACTTCTTCTGTGCCTTCCATCAAAGTGATGAGGGACTGTCACATCTCCTTAGCAGACTGGCAGTTAATCAGTTTCTGCAGCATTGATTCATTGACTACACTTGCTATTATATTCTTGGCCTTCTTATCTAAAGACACAAGTGCAATCTCGTCTTTGTCTAGATCCATTAATTTCTTTAGAACTTTCTTTGTTGGATCTATTGTGGAGACGGTCATGGGAATGTAAGGACCTTCCTCAACAATCATGAAGATCCTAGGATCCACAGCTTCCATGAAAAATCTGATTCATTCTTTTCACATGGGAAAGTTATTCTTGTTGCACAAAGAAAGCTTGGCAAAATCTTTAGCCTTGTCCATGCTTGGCAAATCTCAAGAGACAACTAGAGATGGATCTGATCAAGGTGTTAACCTTTTAGTGATTAGCCTCCCTCTGATACCAATTGAAAAAGATTGATTGTCTACCTAAATCACCTAGAGGGGGTGAATAGGTGAGTCGTGCGTCTTGTTGCGGAATAAAAAAATTTAATGATCTATGCACATAAATCTACCAAGCAATCACAGACGACAAAAGATTTATAATGATTCCCCAACCTTGGGTACATCCACTTTCCCTCACCGATCTAGTAAAGCACTAGACTCGGCTACCCTACTATCTCGGATTGCAAACCAATCCTACGCCTCAGAACAAAGTTCCTACAAAATCGAACCAAACGGATCTACACTCGGAAGATAGAACTTCCTACAACTCGGAGATAAATCTCCTACAAGAATTAAATTGAGAGTAATGAAAATACAAACAATAATCCTCAGATCTTGAATCTATCGGCCTAAATCTTCTTTCTTTGAACTGCGGCTTTATTAGAAATGTTGAAGAAGAACTCGACAAGAATTAGATCTGAAAATTTCCTTTGACTTCACCCGATCTGAGAGATGATGAAGAACGAACAATAATCTCGATCTGGAAATCAATCTTGATCTGAATCTTTTGATCGAAAACCCTAGCACTTGCACGAAGAAGATCGGCGGCGACAGCTTCTATTTTTGGAGAGAGAGAACGAGATTCAGAAAATACTTAGAATAATAATTTACGGCTTGTTAGGGTTAGTTGGTTTGACAAGACCTTATATAAGATCTCTCTAACGATCATAATTATCCTTAATGACATACACGTGGACCAATCACGTCCTGTCATTTGAAAATCCCGTCAAATCTGGACTTAGCGAAAATTTCTGCAAAGCTGAACTGAATTTCTCGAGTGAAGTAGAACTACTCGAGTAGTGAAGATTTTAAGTTGCTCGAGAGGAATGGAGCATTACTCGAGTACAAGACTGGCTCTCGAGAAATCGACTTGAACTACTCGATAAGAAGTTTAACAGAAATACTCGAGACGGATAAAATCATTACTCGAGTGGAATAGAATTACTCGAGAACTGGGAATCCACTCGAGAAGTAGAATAAGACTTCTCGAGAGCAAAGACTTAGAAAATTTTCTGGGTCTAGAAGATTGTTACTCGAGAACTAGAACTGATTACTCGAGACATACTATCAACTACTCGAGTACTAGATGAAAGTGAGGGATAGATAGAATTTACTCTAGAGGGGGGTTGAATAGAGTAATAAAAGAAATTTGTTTAGCTTTATTGCGGAATTAAAATATTGATACTTATATGAAAGAGAGAAACCAAACTAAACTATCACAATACAGCACAAAAAGAAAACACAAGGCAACCAGATGACACAAGAAATTTTATAGTGGTTCCCCAAATCTAGGTACATCCACTCTTCTACCACCCAGGTAAAAATCCACTACAGGTTTTTGTTCAGGTGCCCTGCCACCACAAGATCTCTTTCAGGTAGATCTAGAGACCCTTTGAGCTTTTGATCAGGAGCCCAAAATCCAATAGGTTTTGATCAGGTGCCTTATCACCAAGTATTCAGTTTTGAAGGGAGAGATAACCATGTACAAATGGAGGTAAAAGAAAAAAAGTATTTGAAAATCTTCTCTTTCTCAATCAAGTGAGAAGACTATGTGGATTGAAGTAGAAAGTCCAAGCTCCCCCTGAGATTTTGTATAGATTCAGGAAGAGGAAACTTGGCTCTGGGTGTAGGTCTTCAAAGTATGTTGTAGAGATTTCTTAGATCTGTAGACTGATATTGATTTGAGCTCTCTGTAGATCTTTGAAGCCTGAGGAAAGAAGAAGACTAGAGAGAATTGTATTTTGAAAAAGTTCTTCTTCTTCTTTTTTACAATAATTGCAACAGTCCTTGAGAACAAAAATTATTTACTGCTGAAGAAAGTTTCTCTCTATATTCCTGACTGACTGATTGATTGATTGTTGTTCTCTTTGTTTTTCTGAGTTATATATTCAATCAGAATAAAAAATGGCATAAATTTGAATTGTCAAGACAGTACATAATTCTCTGCAACAATTTAGGAGCCCAAATGGCTAGAATGGCTGGCAACATAAATGCACTTCCATAACTGTCTTTATAAAATAAGCTAATAAAATATTCTGTGAATACCATAATTTATGCTTCATGAAATACGACTATCAGCCTTGAAAATATTAGCATTAATTATCAGAATATATTTGTCTTTAAATAATTGATCATAATCAAAATAAATACTTCTGACCGTTCTGAAAAACTGATAACTGAAAGCAACATAAAATCGTAGAGCTTAGTTCAGAGATCGTCGAACTGAGTTAAAAGATCGTCAATCTGAGAACAACTATTGTAGAATTGAGATCACTGCTGAGAAACACCAAATCGTTGACCTGAGCCCGTAGATCATCTAGCTTAGTTCAGAGTAGAAGACTCTGAGATCGTCGATTGGAGATCGACGATCGTCGAGCTGAGTTCGACGATCATCGAGCTGAGTTCGACTATAGTCGAACTGATATAGATAATCCACAAAATCTTTCTGAGTCTAATTCTGAGTCCACTGCAATACTAATCTGCACAAACCTGACCTAAAATGACCTAACTAAGACTGGACAAAGACCCTGGCTGTACATGGGGGTCAAGACATCCTAAGAGTGAACTTAGCACAAATCCAAACAAGGGTTCCAACAATAGATGATTACTCGAGTACTATACTTAGAAATTTTCTGGGTTAAAATCCTGAACACTCGAGAGGTAGAGGCAAAGTCCATTCGAGTACTAGACCTGGTTACCCGAGAATTAGAATAGTACTACTCGAGAACCAATTCCTGTACTCGAGTACTAAGCTGACTTCTCGAGTGCTTCTACATCTTCTACTCGTGTACTAAGCTAACTTCTTAAGTAAAATACTTAGAAAATTTCAGACTTTAGAAAATTTTCCTTCTTGAATCCAATCATCACCAACTCTTCATTCATTAGTCCAAGTACTTAAATATGAAGTGTATCCCAATAGAGAGACTACACATGAGTAAATACCTTGGATCACACAATGAGGGATTATATTGTATGGTCCTGTGTTTATGACCCATTGTAGGCTGACATTGTTCTACACTTAGCAATAAAACCTGCAAATACATAACTAAAATAGAAGATCAAATACAACTTAATTCATCTTAGTTCAAGGGTGACTTCATGCAAATCTGGGTTATTGTGGATGCAATACCCAATAGGTGTGACAAGAGTCTAAGGGTTCTTCTTGCTTGTGTGGACACAATAGTGGCGTGGATATACTTCTAATCTCAGAACTCTAGCTGCAATTGTTCGTCAGATTTCTTTGGAGCACCGAGGTTGAGTAGTGACTCAATCCCGTTAAGGTATACATCTATCTAAAGTTGTTTTTACTTCTTGATCAATGATTATTGCAAAATCCATTTCTCTTTGGGCTTTCTTGATTCCTTATTCCGCTGCGCACATGCGATGTGTCCTGCTAAGAAACCCAAACACTAAGACGCATATCCGGTGGTCACACAAACTGATACATGTAGACTTGGCTAGAAGGGTCGTGGTCTTGTGGGTCAGCATAGCCGGTGTCTTAGAAATTCTTTCCCAATGACTCTTTGCTAATCCATGGAGGTTCTAATTTGATATATTCAAAAAATAGTACGTAGAGACTCCATAATATTTATACATTAAGGTGTACGTGCAACCTAGGTCTAGTAGTGTGCATATGTAATGTCCTGTTCCACTTTTCGTGTACTCTAATTACCACTAGGCTTTACGTAGAATGTTATCGGGATGCAGCTTAAGCACCCCAACCCCTCTCCAGCCCACATGCAGGTTGTTGGTGGCCACAGCCTCCTTTTGATGAGCGAAACTCTCCGGTTAAGTGGGTAGTTCGGGGACATCCCAGGAGGTCACCAATCCCAGTGCTACTCCAGCCCGAGCACGCTTAATTATTGAGTTTTCCAACCTCTCATCACCAATTGAGTTCAACCTCTCATCACCAATTGAGTTGTAGCTCAATTGGTGATGAGAGGTAGGAAAACTCCATAGTTAAGCGTGCTCGAGTTAGAGTAGTACTAGGATGGGTGATCTCTTGGGAAGTTCTTGTGCTGCCCGTTTAACCAGAGAGTTTCGCTCATCAAAGGGAGGTTGTAACCACCAACAACCCGCCTGTGGGCTGGAGAGGGGTTGGGGTGCTTGGGTTGTAGCCTGGTAATAATCCGCATAGTAGGAGAGGCCCGCGGCCGCGCCCTCATGACCGCGGAAGCTTGTGGACGGATGCAATGCCGGCCGCAGCCTTCCCTCGTGGCCGAACCCCCATGGTCGCGGAGGCCCGTAGCTGGTCTTCTCCTTGCTTCACGGCTGGACGCAAGGCCGGCGGCCGCTGCCTTAACTCGTGGTCGTGCCCCTACAACCGCGGAGGCCCAGGGCAAGCCGTAAGGCTGGCAACACCTTCCCTCACGGTCGCACCCCCCCCCCCCCCCCCCCCCCCCCGCGAATATGTAGGGCCGCGACTGTCAATAAGCCCGCTCAGCGCCTTGCGTCGCAGGCGCACAACCTTGGTCGCGGAGGACCGCAACAAATCTTATGCCTGGTCGTGTCCTATCCTCATGACGACACCCCCACGACCACCAGGGCCCACGACCAGCCGCAAGGCCAACCACCGCCCGGTCGGCCCCCTTGGACGACTGCCTGGTTGACCACTATTGGTCGGGCCTCCCTCCGATCAATCCCCTCTCCTCTACTAGTCGATTTCGTCGCTATCTAATCACCCTCATGCGATCTCCACCATTTGTTATTCGGGTAACCATCCACATTCTTACCGGAATAACCACCAAATGTGGGTGGGTCCAAATATCGAAAATAATACCAGCCCACGCATGGTAAAATTATTAAAATAATGTGCGCGCTAAACTATATAAAACCGGTCTGCAAAGAGTAAATATGATTGTTACGGTCTGCGGATAGCCGCATAACTACTGTAACCACTCCGAGGCCCTATAAAATGAACCCCAGACTCTCCTTCATTCACACATTTTTCTTCTCCTAATCTTCTCCCCCTAGGTGCCAGAACTATCCTTCGCGATCTCCTCCGTCAACACCTTGCACGTGCGCGTTGCATTCAGCACTTGCAGCAAGTTCAGTATTCATCATTCGCCAATCATGCGCATGCACACACTTTGTCCCAACCACAGAGAGCAAGAGGAAATCCGCCCAGTCCCAGGAACACGAGCCCTCCATCGCGGTCAAAGGCAAGCAAAATGAATTAACTTAACGAGCGGTGGCCTGTCACCCTCCGAACACACCTCTCTCTTTCTCTCTCTCTCTCTCTCTCTCTCTCTCTCTCTCTCTCTCTCTCTCTCTCTCTTCAAGTTTTAACGAGGAGCAGCTCGTCGCTCTTGCTTTCTCTTTAAAGTCTTGTAACCGCCAATAAATAGTGAAGTTTGGCCGACACCGAATTAGGCACGTGATTTTCACTCTATTTGCGGGTTTTTCATGCTAAAAAAAATCTTGCTCGCTCTCTGTTATTTCTGTGAATGTTTACGTACTCGACCGCTCCATTGGTAAAAACTGTCAAATTTAGTTTGGTCTACCAGTAGCCACGAGTGACCCGCAACTAGTCGTGTTTAAAAAGCCCGACCAGGCCGGCCTGAATACAAAAGGCGGAATTTTAATCCCGCCTAATCATAGGCGGGATTTCTGGCTTAGCCCAGTGCCAGGCTCGGGCTAGCCCGGCCCGGCCCGGGCACCAGACCGGGCAACCATCTAAAATGAGAGCCCGATAAGGCCCCCAAGCCCGGCCTTGGCCCGGGCCGGGCTTTCCCAGGCTGAGCTTAGCCGGGCTTTTACCGGCCCGGGCCCAGGCAGGCTTTCCGTGCCCGGACAACAAATAGAAAATAGTTGGGTTTTAAATTTTAATCTTATGCAATTAAACAAATAATAGCTGAAAGTAAAGGGATTTAAAAACATGGAAAAACAAGGAATGGGTAAAAGTTAAATTTACTCGTACACATGAAAGAGATACAGGGCAATTTAAGCACCCTTTACCGGATCATAAAATACAATAAACACAACACCGGAAAAACAATCACCAAAACACCGCATTCCCTCACTCCATAACGCCATGTTATTATTAATAGTTCTGTTCATAAAAAACAGACCAGAGCACGCGATCACGGCAGACATTCTCATCAGTCATTGCAGCAGCGATAGAGCACGTACTTATCCATTGGACGCTTGCACTGAGCGCAGATCACCTTCTCCTTTATCTGCTGCGTGTCTCCAGGAAGAATGAGGCGCGTGCAGTGCTCGTGCGTGTGGTATGGCAGCAGCGCCTTGGCCAGCGCAGGGATGAACCCTTCATTCTCGACACTCCCCTTCCATGTTTCAAAGTCCATCAAACAGTCGTAAAGCTTTCTTCCATGGGATTTCAAAATGTCGAAAGATCCATGGCTGATGACTGCCCATCCCTCATCGCTTCCATCGAAGCTCAGCATCTGCATGATCTCCTCCATGATCAAATCATCCTCGATGCTTCTTCCATGCTGCATTTTAGAGTGCCACATGCTCTCCAGCCTCACCCAGAAGAACCACACCATTGCTGGATCTTCCCAGTAGTTGCTCAGCTTTTCAGCCTTTATGACCGCTGTCGTCTTCTTCACCCCCTTCGGGTTGCTCTTCCCGACATAGACCATCTCCAACGGAATCCTGGCTTCATGCGCCACTTGTTTCAGAAGTTTTGTGAATTTCCTAATCCATTCAATGTCGTCTCCTCCGTAGAGGCAAACAAACTGCCCTTCCCTTATCCATGTCAGTATGGCAGGGTCGATTTCATCCACTAAAAGTTCGAGTCGCCATGTTTCTTCCTTCCACAGAGCCTCTTCCCTGTTACTGGTGAACGGGTAGGCAAGGCTCCCCCAAATCCATATCATATGAATGGCGTTCGGGCAAACGACCCTCCCTTGGGGATCTAAAACCACCAAAATAGGCTTCTTGTCGAAGTGCCAGGCATCCCTTACGTATCTAACAACCGCGGGTTGAAGAAGGGTGGGATGGTGCAGTGTGTACCATGGCATATTGGCGGCCAAACGGTTGAAATCAGCCTCTCTGTTTTCTGTCCAGGGATGATATCTGTCGGTGATGGGCAACCAGACGACCTCGTAGTGCCTTTCAATCTTTCCGTGGTGGGTGTCGTTGTAAATCTGTACGAGAACGAATAGTTCCTCGTTGCTGATTTCGAGGTCACTGATAAAAAACATCACGATCTTCCTTCTCAGCACGTCTAGACTGACCCTCTTCTTTGTCATCCCGTCTAACAGGGGAAGATCGTCCTTGTAGTGGATGAGTGCGCGCAGGATCTTCATGTTGTCGATGTGGATGGTTTCGAAGAGTCGAACCAGTGTTTGGTAAGCTTCAACATGCCTCTTTTCATCTGTATGATTCAGTTTTTTTTTTATCATGGCGGTTCAAGAATTGAAAAACAGAGTTTCTTGAAGGTGACTTACCAATTTTTCTATGGCAAAGATCAAGTTGCTTGGTGAGGTGGCCTAGAATGTTTGCAAGTTTATGAGCTATTGTGGAGAGCTCCCATGCCTCTGTGGTGGAGTTGATGTACCTGAAAAGAAAGCCATCACTAGTTACGGAAGTGTAACAACATTAATAATAGGTGATGGGGATTGGTTTTCTGAAATTAACTTTTTCGAAACTAATATCTATTTGAATTGACTTTGCGTAGAATTCTTATTTTGATGCTGGGATGCATGATTAAATTCATTCAGTAGATTAGATATTGATTAGAAATTACATGATAAAATTCATTCACATGAACTAAAACTCTGAACTTTTGTAATGCTTAGAATATATTCATGGAATATGGCACTTTGTGAATAAAAACTTTTAATGGCTGGAATCTAAGTGGTTTAAATTTTTTGAATAACAAAGATAATTAAATTTTTTAATAAAAATTAACTACAATGTTCCACAAATTTTTTGGTAACAAAGTAGAATTGTATGCATTCAAAAGATCAAAGCCAATGAAATGCCAAGCTAAGTTTGATAAGCTCACGCGCCGTTCATGTAAAACCAAATTTACTTTTTACAAAGAAGAAATTTTTCAAACCTATAGAAATAATTTTATCCAAAACATCAGTGTTTAGAAGATTCACATCAAAACGACCCACACTCCAAAAAGAGATTTTTGTAAACATCACAAAAATCTCACCAAGAAACAAATGACTCAGGCTCCGTTTGAGGTACTTATTTCCACTGGTCAAGCGGTTACGATCGCATGTACCGGGACTTAATTAAAGTCTGGTACATGCGGTCGTAACCGCTTGACCGGTGAAAATAAGTCCCCCCAAACGGTGCCTCAGTTTGGCACGGTGGTGGCGGTCATGAACATGAGGGTTAAATTATTATTTATAATACCCACTTACGGAACTTTATCCACTTTTTTATTCAAATGAATGATACTTGTTAGGTGATCCTTAACAAATGTCGGTTTAACTCATGCGTATACGGTCGCCACCACCGTGCCAAACTGGAGCCAAAATATCAAAATCTTATGAAAATCAAACGGACCTCTTGTGAAGACCTCATAGCCTCTCTATGTTTGGATTCCATGACACAGAAGAACTCATAAATAATCGGGCGCATTACTTCTTAGAAGACCTCATGTTTCCACTAGGAAGACAAGAGAGTAAAGCCTAGAATTAGCGGTGAGTAAGAAACATGGTGACTCGCATGAACAGGAACTCCATACCGAGATCATTGAAGAAGGCGGCCATAACCATTAGAATCGATTTACCAAAAGGAGCCCGAGCCGAGCAACCATGAATATAGGATATTGTTTAAAGTTGTGGCAATGACGGCAGAATAAGTGAGGAAGACGGATTGGTATTTTTTGTTGAGATATATTTAATAAATGGTAATGAGTTCTTATTGGGTTTGCTGAGGATCCGGTAGGATTCCAATAACCCGTCGAAGGTTTAGGGTTACGCCTATAAATATCTCTGTTGGGGGCAACGTGAAGGTCATTCCAAACTTGACGGACACACGGGATGTTTCGAGCGCAATAACATTCTCAAAGTGTTTTAATTTTGCGCTCTAGCCCCCAAAACCCCGTGTGCTCCCGCCGCTCACGTTTTTGGGATTTTCTATTCTCACCAATTCGCAGCGCCGCTCCAGCGAATCAATCTTGTTTGCCGTCGCAGATTTGATTGGGAGGAAGAAGGAAAGGTCGCACTCCCGTTTTCCTGGTTTTCGCGAGCTTTCTGTCGTCACCTGCATCATTCGAACCCGCCGCGATTCTTCTTCTGGTGTATTGCTTGTCGCGTTTCATTCCGGAGTCGCAGTTCCCGATCGGGATTTCCTGCGTCGATCAACAAGAGAAACTGCCGCCTCTGGCGGATCAAGCTTTCTATTATCGCCGATCGTAGGTGGAAGTGCCTATCTCTGCTGCCGCTTCAAGCATTTTCCGATCCTATCACGTAAGGAGGAAGAAGAGCCTGCCGCGAGTTCCGACGTCGCTGCATTCGTGCAAGACAATTGACATCACCGGATCTTGGGCACGGGGTGGAGGTGTGGGCCGACGTTCTTTTTCTCGTTGTTGGTTGCTATCTGCAAAGGAGAAAGGGATCTTTCCTAGGGTCGAGGGTGCATACCGTTGTTGTACCCCTTCCTGTGCCGACACCCAATTCAGAGAAAATTTTTTTCTCTGTCAATAATTGTTGGGGCTATCTTTGACACGAGCTGGAAGAGAGAATTGCAAATCTTTGTTCTTGGTGATCTCTTGGATCTATAAGATTTGACAAGTACTGATCTATTGATCTCTAAATTTTGTGCTAAGCCAAAGAGGAGCAAATCATTTCTGGATTGGATCTGAAGACTTCTTCTTCTCTGTGACTCAGGTGACCTATTTCTAATTTTTTTTCTACTTATGATTTAGTTTCCTAGTGGAAATCAGAAATTTGGAAAGAGAGACAATGTTGAATGAAAACTCTCTCGTTCTGATGATCAAGTTAGAGAAATTCTCCAACTCAGAGTTTAATGTCTGGAAGCAGAACACGCAGTTCAGCATGAAATATTTGAATATCTTTTACACTGTGCAATCCGATTTTAAGTCTTTTAAAGGAGGTGAGGATGTGAATCACTCGATCAATGATAAAGATTTCTATCGTGATTATCTCCTCAATTATCTCTCCAATAGACTTATAGAGACGTACAACAAGATGAAAACTATAAAAGAGATCTGTGACGCTCTAGAGGAGCAGTTCAGAGAGAAAGAGAACATGTCCAAGACGCACCTGGTGGATAAGTTCATGGCCTTCACCTTCACTGAAGACAGGGAGATACTTCATCAGGTTGTAGAATTTGAGTATCTTGTTGACAAGTTGAACAGTGAGAACATCCCTCTGCCAAATGAGTTTATTGTAGGAGCCATCATTTTCAAGCATCCATCGGTATGGTACTCATTTAAGATGGAGATGTATCAAAAGAAAATGCAGGTCAGTCAGAAAAATCTCAAACGCTTCATCTGCATTGAGGATAAGAACCGGACTAGACACGCTATTGAGACGGTTAGCAAGCAGAACTCCGTTGTTAACATGGTCACGCACCCTAAGCATAATTCTAAGCTTGAGAAGACTAGACCGCCGACCTGTGCACCCGTAGTTGCTGACATTAGTAAAACATTAAAATGTTTAAAGATAAGTGCTACAATTCCAATAAATGAAGTCATTGTACTTCTGAGTGCAAGCTACACAAAAGGGGTGAATCCAGCACACCGAAGACTAATAACAAAGCAAATATGTTTTATCAGACTACGTCTGCAAACTTTGTTGCCATGGTTGGAAAAGTGAAGGTCAATACTGAGTGGTGTCTAGATTCAAGTGCTACTTGTCACGTCTGCAATAATTTTGTATTTTTGGAGGATATCACTATAGTAGAAGAGACCGTTATTGTTGCTAATGGTGGAGTAGCTGACGTGTTGATGGTGGGAAATGCAACTTTACTGCTCTCCTCAGGTAAAACTCTAATTTCGAAAAATGTTAAATTTATACCTTCATTAATTGATAATGAGTTGTAATTAGCCTATTATGTGATGCTGGTATATCTTTTAACATTAGTGGTGGTAGAGTAACTTTAATGGTTCACTCACATTATTTTGGTTGTGCTTATGTTATTAATGAGATGTATAGACTGAGTCTAGTAAAAGAAGTAGTAAATCAAGTTATCTCATATCTGATAGATCATAAGACTTTACATATAAAACTTGGATACGTGAATTATAGAAAACTACTGTTGCTAGCTAAAACTCATAATATTTCCCTAGACATAATAATCAAGTTATATAAATGTGAAATTTGTGCTCAGATAAAGATACTTAGAACAACTTTTAGTCAAGTTTCTAGGAGCACGTAATTGCTAGAGTTAATACATTCTGACATATGTGACTACAAAAGCTTTGTCACAAGAGGAGGTCGGAAGTATCTGATAACTTTTATCGACGACTACTCTAGATTCAGTCACATTTATCTCCTTTAATGCAAAGATGAAGTTTTTAAAAATTTTGTATATTCAAAAATAGGGTTGAAAATCAACTTGACATGAAAATAAAAAGACTAAGAAGTGATAGAGGAGAAGAATATGTTTTAGGGGGATTTTGAAATTTTCTTACCAGCAATGGCATATCCCTGAAACCACCGCCCCATACTCACTATAATCCAACGACATTGCTCAGAGGAAAATCAAAAATTTAACATAAATGTTGAATTATATGTTATTGACTGTTGACATGCCTGCGACCTATTGGGTAAGTTATCCTCATGTCAAATCACATTCTTAATTTGGTTCCTAGGGCTTTGGTTTAATAAATCATATTATTGGGGTGAAGCGGTTCATTCTTAATAAAGTTGAAACAAACACCCTATGAGTTTTTGTTTAAGAGACCTCCTATATTTGATAATCTTAAAACATGAGGCTATATCTCATATGTTAGGATACCTGACTCTAGGATAGCTAAGATTGAACCTAAGATAAACAATTACGTCTATCTAGGATGTGTAGAGGATAGTACTGCAGATAGATTTCTAGATCTCTCAACCAATACTGTAATAGAATCTAAAGATGTCGTTTTCTTGGAAGGTAAGTTCCTTAAAGATAAAAATCTGACACTTCTAGGTTTTCGAGTGACTAGTACTGAGACTACTATTGAGCCAGAACTAAGAATCTCTAACACTGAGCTCATAGACACTAGTGGTTTAACATCTAAAAGGTTATCTAATAGAGAACGATTGCGTAATAGCTACAGTACAAACTTTATGACTTGCCAAGTTGAAGCTAATCCATCTACATATGAGGAAGCAATGCAATATAGTGATTCTCTATTATGGAAAAAAGTCATAGATGATGAGATAAATTCTCTCCTATAAAACCACACTTGGACCTTAGTTGACTTGCCCAAATGGGCTTGAACTATTGGTAGTAATTGAGTCCTGAAAAAGAAGCTAAATCCTGATGGAAGTATCGATAAATACAAAATACATCTAGTTGCAAAAGTCTTCACTCAAGTGAGTGGTATAAACTACTTTGATATAGACTCACCTGTTTATCACATTGCGATAATTAGGATTCTTCTCCTGTTAGCATCTATTAAACATTTAACCGTTCATCAGAGGGATGTAAGAGACTGCATTTCTTAATGGAGATCTGTCTGAGGAGATCTATATGTATTAACCTGGAGAGTTTGTTGTAGAAGATCTAGAAAATAAGGTCTGTAAGTTGATTAAGTTATTCTACGGAGTGAAGCAAACACCGAAATTATGACACGAGAAATTTGACACTTGTGTTAAAGTCGTGGGTTTCAAATCCAGCTTATCAGATAAATGTATGTACGTACAAGTTCAAATAAAGTTGCAATTATATACTTGTATGTTGATGGTATACTAATTCTAGGTACGGATTAGTCTAATGTGGAAGACGCGAAAATTACTTTGACAAGACAATTTAACATGACAAACTTATGTGTGGTGAAAACTATCCTAGGAATAGAAGCAAACTACACTAAAAAATGATATCACCCTGAGTCAAAGTCACTATATAAAAAATCTACTAGATAAGTGGGGTTACGATAATAGCAAAAAGATTGAGACTCCATACGAGTATAACAATAGACTGAAACCGAATGAAGCTTCACCTATAAGATAATTGGATTACTCTAAACTCATAGGAACTCCCATGTATGTTACAACCCACACTAAACTTGATATAGCCTTTACGGTCGGCATGTTAAGTAGATTTATGAGAAACCTTGAGAAGGACTACTGGGATTCCTTAGAAAGGCTAATGCGATATTTAAAGTATACTGAGAAGTATGTTTTATGTTACAGTGGACATCCTCCTATGGTTGATGGGTATTCTGACGCCACATGGTGCTCAGAAATTGCTGATAGTAGATCCACTAGTAGTTTTGTGTTTACACTAGGAGGAGCAGCAGTAGCTTGGAAGTCAAAGAGATAGACGTGCATTGCACTATCCTCTATAGAATCAAAACTATATGCTCTCGCTTCAGTAGGAGAAGAAGTAGAGTGGATAAAAGATCTGATAATGAACATTCCTATGATAAGTCTGAAAATACACCATATTTCGATCTTTTGTGACAATCAAGCCACAAAGACTATTGCAACAAATACGTTGTTTAATGAAAAACGAAGACAACTAAGGATGAAATAGGCCTGGTTGACTTATCTCACTAGTCAGGGGATAATCTCCCTTTTGGATATGAGATCAAAAGATAATGTACCAGATGTTTTTACTAATGGCTTATGTAAGGTTCTAACAACTAAAACATTAAGGGAGATGAAATTAAAGTTCATTTATAATGATTTAATACCTTACTTATGTTTTAAATTTTAGAGTGAGTACACTGAAGTATCTCAGATGCTATCTGATGGAAGTCAAAGATGATTAGTTGTCAGTCATTCCAAACTTGATGACTTAAACAATTATTTTATCAAAGACTGATTTGGGTATCATTCCAAAAAGGAATACTGAAGTTGCTGATATGCGCTCTGATATTATGATTATTAGTTATATCATTCCAAACTTGATGATATAATAGTCACATCGTGTTGTATCATTCCAAACTTGCTGGTATAACACAATTGTGAAACTGTTAATAGTAATTTTAATAATCGAACGAATATGATTTGATTTATGAAATCAATTTTCTTTTTTTTGTAAATTAAATGAAGATGCTGATTTGTGATTCTCTCTTCCTAGTTAGAGTATTACGTTTTTACTGTTACAACTAATCACTTTATTTTTAATAACAAATATTTGAATTCATAGATATTTGTCACATGACATTTTTACTGTAAATATTTGCAGATCAAATTGATAATGAAAGAGAGACAGTTGATTTTCACCGGATGACGATGATCTGTTATTTGCATAGATCAGAGATCAGTCATTAGTTTGAGTTGCAGTCTTTATTTATTGTTTTGTTTGGAATAATTTGTGTGAGCTTAGATTTATCTGTATTCTAAAACTCATGTTTGTGTTTCTGAAAAATTCATGTTTTTTCATTATTAACTCTTGTTTTAAGTGACCTATTATGTGAAACCATTTATATACAATATATGAGGAGATTGTTGATGTATATTTAATAAATGGTAACGGGTCCTTATTGGGCTTGGTGATGATCTGATAGGATTCCAATAACCCATCGTGGATTTAGGGTTACGCTTATAAATGCCCCTACTGGGTGTGACGTGTAGGTCGTTCCAAACTTAACTGTCCCACGGGATGCTTCAAGCGCAGTAACATTTTCTAACGAGATCCTGGAAGCAAGTGGCCATGCGGGAGGAGATGCTAATCTGATAGAGTTTATACAGGTTGAGAGCGAGGATGTTGGCAGGAAAGTCAGAATTTTCTCTTCCACAGGGGAAGGAAGAAAATATAGATGGACGCGGCAGCCTTCGTAGCGATTAGTTGGTAGAGGATGCCGCGGGAAGGAAAAGGGAGAGGAAGGGGCGTCTTATGACACAATTGATTTATTAATTCCCAAAACCAATTCCTGATAGCCAACTTCGTTAATCCGAACAAACACTTATATATATTTCTCATTTTAATTCAAATCAAATCATCTACTGTAGTGCGTTTAAGACTTCATTTGGTTCAGCGTTTTCGGGTGGCGGTTGGAGCAAACGTCGCCGGATTGCGGGTAACCAAACGAAGCTCCGTCTCCGTTTGCATCGTTTGCACTCGCAGTAAGGAGAAAACGCCCCCCCCCCCCCCCCCCCCGTTTCGACCCCCGCCCCTCCACCCCTCCGGTTCGAAAGCTCCGTTTGGACCCGCCTGCTCCTCCCACCACCGCTCAATCAAACGAAGCCTAAGTGTCTAATTTCTAACACAGTTCCTTAACTACTTCTAAAAAGGCACATCTGTTTTTTTTAATCCAAATTATCACATAAACCTAATAACCTATGTTTTAGGCTCAATTTGTTTGGGCGTTTCGCTGCTCGGTTTTGGGCAAAAGCCGTCCGAAGGAGGGTAAACAAATGAACCTCCGACGGCGTTTGCTCCGTTTCCACCCGCCCGCCTTGAGAAGCGCTCCAAAAAACTCCGTTTGGAGTAGCCACCTCCCCCCTCCGATTCGAACACTCCGTTTCCACCCACCGGATCGACCCTCCACCGCCAAACCAAATGAAGCCTTAAATTCAATTTAAGATTCAATTCATTCCCGCATCCAATGACACTCATTGGATTTGGAGGTTTACAAATGAACCATTTTTAAAACAAATAAAAACGGGGTTACGATTGAACTTACTCATGGCCAATTCCTATTAATGCGATGGTTTGGGACATGCAGGCAACAACGCCTCTCACGACCCAATAGACGGCCGTCGGGATATGAGCCATGGCAGTTTCCATTTCCGGCGATTCCGAAGAAATGTACTCAGAAGGAAGGTCAGTAAACTCAATGATGCTCTTGGTGACATCCAGCATGACTGTGATGAGGTTATTAATGGCGTCGAATCTTGGCTTGAGGACATTGGCGTGCTCAATGATGTCAGGAATCTGCTTCAGGAGGACTAGTGATTTGGCTAAGGGGTTCACACCGTGGAGCTGCGCTGTCAGCGAAAACTCGCCGTAGTTCACCGCGAGAGCTGCTAAGGCCATCACTGCCTTGGCGTCCCAGGTGTAGGTTGACAAAATATGGAACACCGCCATGGTGGTTGTATGAGCATCTCCGCCGAAAGAGCACTTGTATGCCACCTGTAGAATGAAAACTGCATCAGTAAATCAAAAGATTGTTGGCATCTATATCATTTCTTATGATTATGATTATGATTATATGACATTCTTGTTTCAAATATTTATTAAAAATATTAAATATTTTTTATTTTCTTGAATTTTTGGAATTTTTTGAAATATAGAATATTCCCATCTTCCCTATAAATAGGGCTCCAAATCCCTCTCATTTCAACAGAACATCAGTTCAGGCAGAAGATTTTTGAGGTTTGTGGTTAGCAAGTTGCGGTGATAGCTTTGGTGATAAGTCCGCGGTTAGCAATTGGCGGACAGTGCGGCTTGCGAGTGACAATAAGGTTAACCGCCGGCGGTAACTACTGTTAAGCAGCTAGAAGTTGACAAGTCCACTTGGAGACCTCCAACAGGAGGGTAGGTAATCAAATGTGCAACCTTCACGGTTAAAAATGATTTGCGTGTGAAGTTGTAATACCCATTTCAAATAATTTGATGTGTTGAGTTGTATGTCTGGAATTTTTATTGAAATCTTTGTAACCTATTGAAAAATTATATAAGAAATTATTCGCTTCTCTTTAATTGTGTTTGTGCCACTTTTATCACTTCCAACAATTCTATCGTTGCAAATGGGCAGCGAGAAACTGACAGTAAAACATAAATGAAGCTGCTAAGATACAGAATCTTTATCAGTCGAAAACCTCATAGCAGATTCTGTGAACCGTATAAGATACGGTCTCGAGGGTCAGTATAAGCCCGGTCTGTTGCGCGCCATCATGAACCTCTGCCTCCAGTGGATGTTGGGGCGCCAGCACTGACGTCTACAGAAGAAGAAGAACAGCGACAATCAAACCATAATATCATAACACGGCTGCATTTATACAGTTATAGAAGCATCGATACCACGATGAAGGTTGGCGTGGCCCTGCGCAGGACCTCCTCCACCACATACAGAATGGGGCGCACGTCGATGTCGCGCCCCTCAGGTTTGTGTGTCTCATACATCTGCTTCATCACAATACTGTCATCCGACGACGAGAAGAGGTGGCGGTTTCCCTTCACCGACTGCATCTTCTGCGCTGCTGTTGCCGCCGCTATCTCCATGGCTGTCAAACGTTTCAATCTGTGGTAGTGAGGTTGGTGGCTGGGGAAGCTGGCACAAATAGGCAGGGAGAAGTCGGTGAATAGAATAAAGATCAGCTGGTTTGCTTGAGACTGACGGCTGCTTTTAGGAAGAAATACGCTGGCACGGCCTTTTGATGGTAATGTTTGCTTGTGAGCTGCTGTAGAATCAGAGGCTGATGACATTCATTGCTTGGTGTATATGGTTTGATTGATTCGCTTCCTGCTGCTTTTTTTTTAAGAATATAAACTTTGGATGTGATAGGTGCGATCGAACTTAAAAAAAAGTTAGGAGTGTAGAGAAATAAAGGAACAGTGGAGAACCGGTAATGTAGCTGTAGAGAGAAATGAAATCTGTGCCATCAGTCTTGAGAAATGTATCAGCCTCCCTACGAAATGCTTAGGCCGTCTTTATTTATTGTACCCCATAACAACTTTAATTTATTACTTACGGTTTTGTAACCCCTATATTGTTGGACAACAATCTCGACATGTCGCCACCATGGAACCTGCATAGCTTGGAAGATGAAGTGGGCAACAACCTCGACAGACCTTGTCTCGGGGACCTGCATATCATAGAAGAAGAAGCTGAGAAAAGCTGCAGGCTGCAGTCATAACTTTGGAAATGTTGCAGTTTCTAGGAAGTTTATTTTACCTATGGTTTCCTCTTTTGTGCTGCCCCCTGCTGTGTTGGGTGGTGTGTTTTTTGTCCTGTTTGTAAGGAGTGTGGGTGGCCTGGTGCAGTCCGTTGGAGTGAGTCTTTATATTCTCTCCCCGGCTACTCTGTTTGAGTCATGAAAAACAAGTGTTAAGGAATGTGATATGGGTGATGTTGCTGTTATAATTGGTATTGGTTTTGATCTATTCCTTTGCTTTCTCCTCCACTTGCATTTCAGTTTATTTTTCTACATGGTATCAGAGGGAGGTTGTCTCTTGCTCTCTGCCATCAGAGGTTGAGAGGATCTTGTTGTCTGTGTGTTGTTTTTCAGCTCTGTTTTCCTCATCATATGGCGTCCTCAAGCCTCTCCCACGCAAATTTTGTTTATTCCCCATCTGGTGTCCCCATCTTCGAAGGTGATGGATTTGATGTTTGGCAAATTCAAATGCGCACACTCTTCATTTCCCAGGGCCTCTGGGACCTCATTCTCTCAGGTTTTTCAAAACCTTCTGTGGAAAATCCTCTAGAAAGCTGGGACACAGCTCTGGCAGCCACCTATGCTGAAAATCTCAAGAGAGATGCTAAAGCCCTCTTATACATTCAGCAAGGAATTGGTAGGAGCGTGTTTCAAAAGATCATGGGGGCTACTTCTTCACAGGATGCGTGGGAAATCCTGAAAAATGAATACCAAGGCTCTGCAAAAGTTATCTCTATCAAACTCCAAAATGCCTGACAGGAATTCGACACATTAAAGATGCTAGATGGTGAGAATGCCCAAACCTATCTGTCCAGAATTTCCTTCCTCACTAATCAAATTAAGAACTATGGGGATGTGGTAGAAGAAAAGAAAATAGTATTGAAAGTCATGAAAACTCTATCGCAAAAATATGCTGTCATTGTCACTACCATAGAAGAAACCAAAGACCCTAGCAATCTCACTCTCACTGACCTGCTTGGATCCCTTCAAGCTCATGAAGAAAGAGTCAAAAGGTATGAATGTCAGTCCATGGAGCAAGCTTTCCAGACAAAAGTGAACATTCAACCCAATAAGACCCAAAGCAGTGCCAACTCAAAAGAAGAAAAAGGGAAGACACATACTAGCAGTGCTCTATACTGCGATTTGTGTAAGAGGTATAATCATGATGCAGAGCATTGTTACTATAGATGTAAAAAATGTAGAAGGCCAACACATTTAGCCAAAGACTGTTGGTCTAAACCAAAGCTTATCCCTAACACTCAAGAAGAAGCTCATTTTGGAAGCCAAGAGGAAGAAGATTATGTGTTTTATGTCGAAGATCAAAACTCAACTACAACTAATGACATGTGGTACCTTGACAGTGGGTGTTCAAACCATATGACCCACAACAAAGAATGCTTTGTTCATCTTAATGAGAATGAGTGCTCCCAAGTGATCTTAGGGGATGGGAAGTCAATGTGCATCAAAGGAAAAGGGACTATTGCCTTCCGTACTATCTCTGGTAAACTCAAGCATATTGCTGATGTGCAATATGTTCCTGGATTAGCTCAAAGTCTTCTCAGTGTGGGTCAGCTGGTCAGCAAAGGATTTAAGCTGGTGTTCGATGATCAAGCATGTTGCATCATAGAGAAAGCTACATCCCAGATTATGGCAAAAGTGCAAATGACAAGCAACAAAGTCTTTCCTCTGGAGTTATCTCTTATCGGCCAGAACATGAATGTCATAGAAGATGCAGCTAGTCAGAAATGGCATCTCAGGTATGGTCACCTTAATCTAAATGACCTTAGACAACTTTACTCACAGGAGTTAGTAGTTGGCTTACCTAAAATCCAACCACATCAACACATTTGTCACACATGTGCTAAAAATAAAATACACAAACTTCCGTTTCCATCACAAGCAACTAAAAAATCTTTGGCCCCCTTAAATATTATTCATGCCGACATTTGGGGGCCATCTCGCACTTCATCCCTCTCTGGAAATCGTTTTTTCTTGCTATTTGTTGATGACTTCACCAGGATGATGTGGGTATACCCCATAAATCAAAAGTCTGATGCCTTTGGGAAGTTTAAAAACTTTAAAGCCCTTGTTGAGAATGAAACAAACACAAAAATCAAAGTTCTTCGCACGGACAGGGGAGGAGAATTTGTGAATCACAAATTCGATGGCTTTTGTCAAGATCATGGGATTAAGAGAGAACTGACTGTAAGCTACTCGCCGGAGCAAAATGGGATCGCAGAAAGAAGAAATCGAACTATTGTTGAGATGGCAAGATGTATGCTCCAGCACAAATACATGCCCAAGGTGTTCTGGGCTGAAGCTGTGGTTGCTGCTACTCACTTACTCAATAGGGCACTCTGTCGTGCTCTTCACCATTCAACTCCTTTTGAGGCCTGGACGGGCCATAAGGCTCATGTCAGTCACTTTAGGACATTTGGTAGCCTGGCTTTTATTCTTGAACCTCAAACCAACCGAGATAAGTTTGATGAGAAGGGTGCTTCTGGTATCTTGTTGGGATATAGTGAAACTTCCAAGGGGTATCGTATTTACAACCCTGATAAGAAAAAACTATGTATAGCCAGGAATGTTATTATTGATGAAGAAAAGACCTGGCAATGGAACTCGGCTCAGGGTCAGACCAGTGGGCAGGTGGTTGCTCAGGATCAGCATATCTTGTCTACTGATGTTTCTGAGCCTTCCTCTCCTGACCCTACTCCTTTGCAGCCTGAAGTTGACATGCTTAATGATTCTATCATCCCTGAAGTGTCCTCACCCCCATCATTGCCGAGAGAAAAATTCAAGTCCCTTACAGAAATCTACCAAAATTGCAGCATTGCCTTGTTCGTTAAAGAACCTTCCTCATACTCAGAAGCTGCCATGGACAATGTCTGGGTCCAAGCTATGAATGAAGAATTAAGGGCAATTGAGAGTAATGAAACATGGGAGTTAGTTGATCTCCCACCTATGAAAAAACCCATTGGCTTGAAATGGCTATACAAGGTTAAATACAATGAAAATGGAGAAGTAAAGAAGTACAAGGCAAGGTTAGTTGCAAAGGGCTATGCCCAAAAACCAGGAATCGACTATGATGAAACGTTTGCCCCGGTGGCTCGCTTTGAATCCATACGCTTGATACTTGCCATCGCTACTCAATTTCAATACCCAGTGTTTCAAATGGATGTTCAATCGGCGTTTCTTAATGGGTGCATAGAAGAAGAATTATATGTTGTGCAGCCCATGGGATATGAAAGAAAAGGAGAAGAGAGAAAAGTGTTGAGATTAAAGAAGGCGTTATACGGTCTGAAACAGGCTCCCCGAGCTTGGAACTGCAAAATTGATTCACACTTGATTGAAAATGGATTCCAGAGAACTAATTGCGAGCCAGCTATATACATCAAGCATTTCCCAAATAAAGATGTTCTTATTGTATGTCTCTATGTTGACGATTTACTTATCTCCGGGTCCAGCATTTCTATCATTGATGACTTTCGAGCTCACATTAAGGATACCTTTCTCATGACTGATTTAGGGCTTACACGATACTTCCTTGGAATCCAGATTCATCAAACTCCTGACATTACTTACATTAATCAGAGCAAGTATGCTGAAGATCTCCTCACTCGATTTGAGATGTTGGACTCCAGGCCAACTCACACCCCCATGGTCACTGGAGAAAAGTTCTGCAGAGATGATGGAGAGGAAAAGGTTGATCCTGAATACTATCGAAGTATAATCGGCTCCCTAATATATCTAACTAACACCCGTCCTGATCTTGAGCTAGCAGTTAGTATTATGTCCAGATATATGCAGACACCTAGTACCAAACACTTGATGGGCGTTAAAAGAATTTTGCGATATGTCAACGGCACAAGGACTCTCGGTTTGAAATACACCAAAGGGAAGAAGACGCAGCTACATGGATACTCAGACAGTGACTGGGCTGGGTGCGCTGATGATAGGAGGAGTACCTCCGGCTATCTGTTCTTCTTGGGAGAAAACTTAATCTCATGGAATTCTAGAAAACAAAAAACGATTGCCCTATCCTCTACAGAAGCGGAATACACTGCTTTAAGTGAAGCAGCACGAGAGGCTGTGTGGTTAAAGAAGCTCCTACATGAGCTAATCGAAGAAGATGAAAATCCAACACTGATTCGTGTGGATAATACTTCTGCGATAGCACTTGCCAAGAACCCTGTTTTCCACAACAAGTCCAAGCATATTGAAATTAAGTACCATTACACATGAGATCTGATTATTCAGAAGGAAATCACCCTAGATTATTGTGAATCAAATAACCAACTTGCTGATATATTAACCAAACCACTCCCATCTATCCCTTTTTCAGATCTCAGGGCGAAGCTCAAAGTAATCGACTGTCGCGATTGCGGGAGGATGTTGGACAATAATCTCGACATGTCGCCACCATGGAACCTGCAGAGCTTGGAAGATGAAGTGGGCAACAACCTCGACAGACCTTATCTCGGGGACCTGCATATCATAGAAGAAGAAGCTGAGAAAAGCTGCAGGCTGCAGTCATAACTTTGGAAATGTTGCAGTTTCTAGGAAGTTTATTTTACCTATGGTTTCCTCTTTTGTGCTGCCCCCTGCTGTGTTGGGTGGTGTGTTTTTTGTCCTGTTTGTAAGGAGTGTGGGTGGCCTGGTGCAGTCCGTTGGAGTGAGTCTTTATATTCTCTCCCTGGCTACTCTGTTTGAGTCATGAAAAACAAGTGTTAAGGAATGTGATATGGGTGATGTTGCTGTTATAATTGGTATTGGTTTTGATCTATTCCTCTGCTTTCTCCTCCACTTGCATTTCAGTTTATTTTTCTACATATATAATGTAATTCCTTTTGTTTAATGAAGTATGCTTGATGCTGGTTGCCGACCCCCTCTTCTACATCCTGTGTATTCTTTGTAACATCCCATTTCCGGCTAGACCCCTAGGAGTCGGTTGGTCATGACAGAACCCCAGGAAGCACATAAAATTGAAATAAAGCGATCAATTTTTCGGGTCACGGGTTGGTCACGCCCGTGACTTGGGCGTGACTACTTCGACGATCGTCGATCTCCACGAGACGATCGTCGAACGTGCTGTCTGGGCATGTCACGCCCGTGACCAAGTTGTCACGCCCGTGACTAAGGGCGTGACCCCATCGACGATCGTCGATCGTCGTGAGACGATCGTCGACCTTGCGGCCCGGGCATGTCACGCCCGTGACATAAGTGTCACGCCCGTGACCTAGGGCATGACCAGCCTTCGGCGACCGTCGAGCTCAGTTCGACGCTCGTCGACCTCAGAATTAACTGTTCGGGCCTGTCACGCCCGTGACCCAAGGTGTCACGCCCGTGACCATCCATCGACGATCGTCGATCTCAGTTCGACGATCGTCGAACCCAGAATTGGCTATCCGGGCCTGTCACGCCCGTGACCTATGTGTCACGCCCGTGACATTGGCCGAAACGACGGTTCAGGGCCGAAATTATTCTAACACGCGTGAAAATAAATGCGGGTGTGGGAAGTTACACAAGGAGTAATTTCAGGCCGTTTTCTTTCTGTAATAATATAATAAATGAGGAAGATATGGTCCAATAGGAAGCCGCCAGCTGGACACACCTGTTCAGTTTCCACCGCTTCTTATCCCTTCACTGTAACCGAAACGTTAAGGGGAGAACCTTCATGGCCATAAAAGCTTTACCCATTCACCTTCCCACCTTCTGACTTATAAAAGCCCACTTGGGGCAAGAGGAGAAGGTTACACGCTCAAGCAAATGGATCAGACCTTTGTTCTTGCTGTAGGAGAAGTTCAGCAACGCCACCACCACGCCATGGCACCCCGTCGTTCTTCTCGCCTTCAAACCGCGAACAAGGTCCTCTTCTGCTCCTTCTCTTTCATGGGTAGATCTTAGGATTCTTAGAAAAGAAGTTCGCGCTCAACGGAGCCGGACCCGTCTCTCGTTTTCATGGGAAAATCATGAAAATGGTATTTTTGAGTTCGCCGGAAACCGCCACCTCCGGCGGCCAAACCACCGCCGACCGCTAGCCATCGCCTCAACGGAGGTGGTGGTGGTGGTGGCTGGCCAGGGAAGTGACCGGACTGCCGGCGACGGATCATGGAGTGCTTACAGGAAAAATGGTTTTCTGTCTGTTTTCGGGTTCATGAAGAAGATGAACAGTAGAACCAATATTATAATACCTAGATTATTATATATTACATAATGGAAAAATAGATTATTTGAATATATTTTGAGGCTGCAAAACGAGGCACCTAGAGGCCGAATTAGGAAAAATGACCAGTCACAAAAGTTGTAGCCCTCTGGGTCTACTTTAATTTAAAATTGATTTTATTCAATTTGGGTGAGTGGTTTGACCACAACACTCATTTTGGTGGGATCAAGACCTAGGCTAACCAGAAATTGAAATGGTTGCCCACGGTTCATGACATGTCCAAATGACTTGAAATTTGGGCTGGAGGTCTATAATATGTATGTAGAGAGGCTGTCCAAAAATGAGAATTTTTGGAGTACTTTTGCCTAAAGTTTTTGTAAAATTTTAATAAACATTATAAAATTAATTCGGAGATGAAATTAAGTCCAAACTCCCCCAAATTTTGGGTGGTGGTCCTTGGCATCAATATTAAGATCTGTACAAAATTTCAACTCAATTGGTCGAGTTTTAAATAGGGAAGTATCAAGTCCTAGATAGGTCTTGGTGAGGGGTACTTTGGGGAAAAGTACAATTGGAAATGGAGTGGATAAATCTCCTCAAAAGAGGCTGAAGTTGTGGCCACTGATTTGTTAAGTCTATGTCTACCCTCTTGGGTAACATGGTGTGGATTAGGGTGGATTTTACCCTAAGAGATTGGCTCAAACCCAGTGTGTGGTAGTTTGAGGTTTGTGAAGGACATAGGAGCAAAAGCTCTTGTATGCCCTTGAAATCTGGAGGAGAGTGGCAGGATATGCTAAAAACTCTCTGGTTGAAATGGTGAAGGCATTGGAGGTAATTAGGTATCTCGGAAGTTGAGATTTTGGTTTAGGATTAATATGTATTTTAGATATTTTAAGCACTAAATCTAATCCAAAAATTATGAAACTCGGGAAGAGGGAGTTTTAGGATGTTTTAGACTTATGATAATTTTCCTGGAATTTTATGATTGATAATTATTATACTTCATGTGTTAAAGGATTATTTGCCCGACTTGTTGTTTCAATTATTTGGAGGCTTTAAATTAATTATAATCAGTTAAAATTCTGGACTTAGATCTTGACTAGTAGAACATTGATCTATGGATTTTCATAGAATTTTATATTGAGTAAATCTGGTACTTTATTCACAGATGATAGAAAGGGCTCTTATGTTTAAAAATTAATTATGGATAAAATACTTGCTGGAAAATTATGAGACTTGGCCAGTGCTAATTTTAGGCCTTTATCTGCATGGCATAAATTATTTATAATTTTTGGAAGAATATTTTCTGTACTTGATTCATAAACAACAGAAGTTAGAGATTATTTCTAAAATAGTTTTCATGTCCTTTTAATGATAGAAAAATTATGTTACTTAGGATTTAACCTATTGAGATAACCTAGTATTTATCATAAATTTGCTGGACATCTTGCATGAGAACTTAGGGTAGTTCATGTTCAAACCGGTAGCCCTTGGGATTTTCGAGGAATTTAATTAAAGGCCAAATAAATTAGGAAAATTCCCATTTTCTGGACTTAGGTCATTTATATCATGGTAAGGCTCCAGTAAATAATTTAGGGCATTTGGATGAGTAATGGATCGTTGCATAACCGGTTCGACATGTAGCCTAGGTCGGTCTGCATATAGCAATTTGTGAAATACATTAGGACATGATCTGAGGAAGTCATTGGAGTTAAACATTTTGTCTGGGTGGAAATGTGGAGGGAAACACAATAGGAAGATATAAAGAATAGCGAGAAGCGGTGATAGCTAGAGTTAAGAGGTGCTCGGGTTCGGCGAAAGATCGCTTTTCCCGAAGAGAGAAAGGTTAAAAATTACCCTAGGATAGTCTATCGTAATATGAGAAGGGAATCGGGCTAAGGGAGATAAACCAATAATAATAAGTGCCTTGTGAAAGGGGGAACTAAAGGTCTGTGTGCACAGAGTCGGGTGTGTGAGTTGCACTTGCATGTTTCATCATACCCACTAGCATGTCATAGCATAATCGATTCATTTAACCCTGACACCTAAAGTATAAGTGGTATGGGACGCTTATACATTAGGACCTGCAAAACGACCCCTTGGTCTATAAGCTTGTGTGGGCAAGTTTATAAACCAAAGGTTAATTTCAATATATAACAACCATTGCTGTTTGATAACCGACACCCCAAGGTATAAGTGGTATGGGACACTTATACGATGGGAGCCTTGCAAAAGATCCCTTTTGCTTATGTGTTCTCGCATAAGTGAAGGTTTAAATTCATATAATTGCTTTTCTTACTGCTAGACCTATTATAACATTATATTAACTGCTCACCGAATACAACTTGTTAGATTAAGTCCACTGTCACCTGTTTACTTTTTGTAACGGTCCAGGCCCGCCAACCCGCGGGACCCAGCTGGCACCGCCGGCCCACCAGTAGTCCAGACCCGGGCCCACTACTGGCAGTAAGCCTATCACATTCAAGCCTGCAGGCCAATGCACCCCAACCCCTCTCCATCCAGGCAGGTTGTTGGTGGCCGTAGCCCCCCTTAGATGAGTCAAACTCGATAGTCAAGCCCACACTACGGGGACTTCCCAGGAGGTCACCCATCCCAATACTACTCCAGCCCGAGCACGCTTAACTATGAAGTTCTTTCAACTCTCATCACCAATTGAGCTACCTGCGATGACCTACTCCGGATTCCGAGGCTGCGCAAGGTCCAAAGCATATACCTGCTCTCTTCCTTATCTACGATCTCCCCCTGGTATCCTCGACTGCGGCCGCGTCCTCGGCCTCCGTAATACTGAGCTGGTGGGCCGCCCTGATGTGCTGGAGGTGGTGCCCCCCTCATGGGGCAGTTCCTCCGAATGTGCCCAATCTGATGACAAAGAAAACACTCTGGTGGGGGATACGCCATTCCCCCGGGTCTCGGCATCTCCTGCATCCGAAGAGGGGGAGGGTGCGACTACCGGATGGATCTGAGCTCCTTACCACGGATCACTGTAATATGGAGGCGGAAATTGGTGGAAAGGCATTCGAGGCTCCAGCGACGATTTTGAAGCTGACGGACTACGACCTGATCCTGGGCATGGTATGGCTGCACTGGAACCATGCCCAGATTGACTGCCAGGCGAAGAGGATCACCGTGAGACACGGGGACTCTTTCATTACCATCGAAGGTATAAGACCTGTCTCTCGTATACTCTTATCTTCGGTACAGGCCGTTAAGGCCCATCTGCAGGGAGAGGAGGTCTATCAGATTCTATTTGAGATGACGGAAGTTAAGGAGTCGGTGACAGACATCCCGGTGGTGCGAGATTTCGCTGACATCTTTCCAGAGAAACTGCCAGGACTACCTCCACACCAAGAGCAGGACTTTCGGATACAGCTTGTGCCGGGGGCCAAGCCGACGTCTAGGGCCCCTTATCGAATGGCCCCAAAGGAGTTGGCAGAGTTTCAGACTCAGTTGCAGGAATTGGTTGAGGCAGGATTTGTTAGATCGAGTTCCTCGCCATGGGGAGCACCGGTCCTATTCGTGAAGAAGAAGGATGGGACACTCCGCCTGTGCATCGATTATCGAGCACTAAACAGGCTGACCGTCCGGAATACCTATCCGCTCCCACGGATAGACGAATTGTTTGACCAACTGGAGGGAGCCCATTATTTCTCGAAGCTGGACTTGAGGTCAGGATACTACCAGCTACGGATCCAGGAGGAGGATATCCCGAAGACGGCCTTCAGTAGCAGATATGGCCTGTATGAGTTCACCGTGATGCCCTTCGGGCTCACGAATGCTCCGTCGGCGTTCATGAGTCTCATGAACCGGGTTTTCGAGGCCTACTTGGATGTGTTCGTCATAGTATTCATAGACGACATCCTGATCTACTCTAGGACGGAGGAGGAGCACACTCGGCATCTAGCACTGACCTTGGAGAGGTTGCGGGAGCATCGCCTTTATGCAAAATTCAGCAAGTGTCAGTTTTGGTTGAAGGAGGTGGCTTTTCTGGGCCATGTACATTATCAGCGGAGCCGGGTTGGCAGTAGATCCGGCAAAGATTCAGGCAGTTCGAGATTGGCCGCAGTTGAAGACAGCCATCGATGTGCGAAGTTTCTTGGGACTTGCCGGTTACTACCGGAAGTTCGTGGAGGGATTCTCTCGGATTGCCCTCCCCCTCACATCTTTGACGAAGAAGGAGGCACCTTTCGTTTGGATCCCGCGGTGCCAGGCGGCCTTCCAGGAGCTGAAGGACCGACTCATCTCAGCCCCTATTCTGGCCCTTCCATCTGGAAAGGAAGGATTCCAGGTGTATACCGACGCATCATACCAAGGGATGGGAGCGGTACTGATGCAGAACGGACACGTCATAGCATATGCCTCCCGCCAGCTGAAGACCCATGAGAAGAACTACCCAGTGCACGACCTTGAGATGGGAGCGGTCGTTTTTGCTCTGAAGGTCTGGCGTCATTATCTTTAAGGAGTCCACTGCGATATCTTCTCCGATCACAAGAACTTGAAATACGTGGACACGCAGAAGGAGCTGAATATCAGGCAGAGGCGCTGGGTGGAGTTCTTAGCAGATTACCAGTATGAGATGCATTACCATCCAGGGAAGGCAAACGTGGTGGCCGACGCGTTGAGTCGGAGAGCGGCCACTTCCGAAGCTGGGCCCCAAGTTATGTCCATGGAGCTAGTCCGATCATTCAGGGATATGCAGATATCCCTAGTGTCCGAGGATGATCCAGAGCTGTACAGGGAGTATCTGACATCGATGGTGGCCATAGACGATATTCGGGATCGCATTCGGGACGGACAGAGGACAGATGCATGGGCAGAGCCGATGTTCCAAGCCTTGGAGGAGGGTTCGACAGGAGATTATTCCCTGAGAGATGGTCTGCTACATTTCAGAGGCAGAGTATATATACCCGCAGGAGGCCAGATCTGAGAGGATATTATGACGGAGGCACACTACAACTGGTACTCTGTGCACCCGGGGATCACAGAGATGACCGCTGATCTGAAAAAGATGATGTTTTGGCCGGGCATGAAGAAGGACATTACGTACTTCGTGACCCATTGCGAAGCATGTCAGTTGGTGAAGGCGGAGTGCAGGAACCCCGCAGGATTGTTGCAGCCACTCCCGGTGCCGGAGTGGAAGTTTGACGATATAGCGATGGATTTTATACATGGTCTTCCCCGGTCTCGGACGGGGAACGACTCGATTTGGGTGATTGTCGATCGGTTGATGAAGGTGGCCCGCTTTGTACCGATCAGGAAGGATGACTCGGTGGGAGTGCTGGTACGGAAGTTTGTGGAGCAGTATGTCCGATATCATGGCGTGTCTCGGACGATAGTGTCGGACCGCGATGGACGGTTTACATCCAGAGAGTGGCGGTCAGTGCAGGCATATTTGGGCACCCGGTTGACTTTTAGCACGGCCTTCCACCCTCAGACGGACGGGCAGACCGAGCGCACCAACCGGACCTTGGAGGATTTACTACGGCTGTGTATACTGGACCGAGGGGAGCCGTGGGAGAAGATGTTACCGTTGGTCGAGTTCTCCTATAATAATAGCTACCAGTCCAGCATCAGGATGGCACCTTACGAAGCCTTGTATGGAAGAAAATGTAGAACCCCGCTTTCTTGGGTTCAAGACGAGGATCCGAAGGTGTTGGGATCGGATTTTGTTGAAGACATTGAGGCTCAGGTGAGACTGATCAGAGATAGGATGTTGGAGGCACAGAGCAGACAGGCAAAATGCTATGACGCCCGGCATCGTCAGGTGGAGTTTCGGGTAGGAGATCGAGTGTTCCTGAAGATCCGGCCCATGCATGGAGTCTCACGGGTGCGCGGTCGGAGGAAGAAGCTCAGCCCTAGGTATATGGGCCCTTACCGGATCTTGGAGCGGATCGGACCCCTAGCCTACAGGCTAGAGTTGCCGCCAGAGCTGGCAGCTCTACACGACGTCTTCCATATTTCTTCGCTGAGAAGGGCTCTACTACGCCCGGAGCAGCGGATTTCGACCACCGAAGGGCCGGTAGCTTCAGACCGATCTGTTCACTTGGAGCCGGTTCGGATCGACGACAAAGGAGTACGGATCTTGCGCCGCAAAAAGATCCCCTTAGTCAAGGTTCTGTGGAGAAACCACGATCAGGAGGAGCACACCTGGGAACCGCAGGATCTGATGAGGCAAAGATACCCGGAGTTGTTCAGTCAGGTACATCTCACCACCTCTCGGTATACTATAGATTGCCTTCTTGTTTTGGACTGTTAAGACTAGATAAGGAAAATCCAGGACCTAGGCATGCGCACTTAATCAGAAAGGTAGGGGCTAATCTTTGTTTATTAAGGAGATTGTCTTAATATTCAAACGAACAGTCGCCTGAACCCAATAGAAAGATCGCATGGGATGTTACAAGTTTAATTTATTCCGATAGAAATCCCCGTAGGTTCAACCTCAATTTCGGGGACGAAATTTTTGTTTTGTTTATTGGGATTTGTAACATCCCATTTCCGGCTAGACCCCTAGGAGTCGGTTGGTCGTGACAGAACCCCAGGAAGCACATAAAATTGAAATAAAGCGATCAATTTTTCGGGTCACGGGTTGGTCACGCCCGTGACCAACCCGTCACGCCCGTGACTTGGGCGTGACTACTTCGACGATCGTCGATCTCCACGAGACGATCGTCGAACGTGCTGTCTAGGCATGTCATGCCCGTGACCAAGTTGTCACGCCCGTGACTAAGGGCGTGACCCCATCGACGATCGTCGATCGCCGTGAGACGATCGTCGACCTTGCGGCCCGGGCATGTCACGCCCGTGACATAAGTGTTACGCCCGTGACCTAGGGCGTGACCAGCCTTCGGCGACCGTCGAGCTCAGTTCGACGCTCGTCGACCTCAGAATTAACTGTTCGGGCCTGTCACGCCCGTGACCCAAGGTGTCACGCCCGTGACCATCCATCGACGATCGTCGATCTCAGTTCGACGATTGTCGAACCCAGAATTGGCTATCCGGGCCTGTCACGCCCGTGACCTATGTATCACGCCCGTGACATTGGCCGAAACGACGGTTTAGGGCCGAAATTATTCTAACACGCGTGGAAATAAATGCGGGTGTAGGAAGTTACACCAGGAGTAATTTCAGGCCGTTTTCCTTCTGTAATAATATAATAAATGAGGAAGATATTGTCCAATAGGAAGCCGCCAGCTGGACACACCTGTTCAGTTTCCACCGCTTCTTATCCCTTCACTGTAACCGAAACGTTAAGGGGAGAACCTTCATGGCCATAAAAGCTTTACCCATTCACCTTCCCACCTTCTGACTTATAAAAGCCCACTTGGGGCAAGAGGAGAAGTTCAGCAACGCCACCACCGCGCCATGGCACCCCGTCGTTCTTCTCGCCTTCAAACCGCGAACAAGGTCCTCCTCTGCTCCTTCTCTTTCATGGGTAGATCTTAGGATTCTTAGAAAAGAAGTTCGTGCTCAACGGAGCCGGACCCCTCTCTCATTTTCATGGGAAAACCATGAAAATGGTATTTTTGAGTTCGCCGGAAACCGCCACCTCCGGCGGCCAAACCACCGCCGACCGCTAGCCATCGCCTCAACGGAGGTGGTGGTGGTGGTGGCTGGCCAGGGAAGTGACCGGACTGCCGGCGACGGATCACGGAGTGCTTACAGGAAAAATGGTTTTCTGTCTGTTTTCGGGTTCATGAAGAAGATGAACAGTAGAACCAATATTATAATACCTAGATTATTATATATTACATAATGGAAAAATAGATTATTTGAATATATTTTGAGGCTACAAAACGAGGCACCTAGAGGCCGAATTAGGAAAAATGACCAGTCACAAAAGTTGTAGCCCTCTGGGTCTACTTTAATTTAAAATTGATTTTATTCAATTTGGGTGAGTGGTTTGACCACAGCACTCATTTTGGTGGGATCAAGACCTAGGCTAACCAGAAATTGAAATGGTTGCCCACGGTTCATGACATGTCCAAATGACTTGAAATTTGGGCTGGAGGTCTATAATATGTATGTAGAGAGGCTGTCCAAAAATGAGAATTTTTGGAGAACTGTTGCCTAAAGTTTTTGTAAAATTTTAATAAACATTATAAAATTAATTCGGAGATGAAATTAAGTCCAAACTCCCCCAAATTTTGGGTGGTGGTCCCTGACATCAATATTAAGATCTGTACAAAATTTCAACTCAATTGGTCGAGTTTTAAATAGGGAAGTATCAAGTCCTAGATAGGTCTTGGTGAGGGGTACTTTGGGGAAAAGTACAATTGGAAATGGAGTGGACAAATCTCCTCAAAAGAGACTGAAGTTGTGGCCACTGATTTGTTAAGTCTATGTCTACCCTCTTGGGTAACATGGTGTGGATTAGGGTGGATTTTACCCTAAGAGATCGGCTCAAACCCAGTGTGTGGTAGTTTGAGGTTTGTGAAGGACATAGGAGCAAAAGCTCTTGTATGCCCTTGAAATTTGGAGGAGAGTGGCAGGATATGCTGAAAACTCTCTGGTTGAAATGGTGAAGGCATTGGAGGTAATTAGGTATCTCGGAAGTTGAGATTTTGGTTTAGGATTAATATGTATTTTAGATATTTTAAGCACTAAATCTAATCCAAAAATTATGAAACTCGGGAAGAGGGAGTTTTAGGATGTTTTAGACTTATGATAATTTTCCTGGAATTTTATGATTGATAATTATTATACTTCATGTGTTAAAGGATTATTTGCCCGACTTGTTGTTTCAATTATTTGGAGGCTTTAAATTAATTATAATCAGTTAAAATTCTGGACTTAGATCTTGACTAGTAGAACATTGATCTCTGGATTTTCATAGAATTTTATGTTGAGTAAATCTGATACTTTATTCACAGATGATAGAAAGGGCTCTTATGTTTAAAAATTAATTATGGATAAAATACTTGCTGAAAAATTATGAGACTTGGCCAGTGCTAATTTTAGGCCTTTATCTGCATAGCATAAATTATTTATAATTTTTGGAAGAATATTTTCTGTACTTGATTCATAAACAACAGAAGTTAGAGATTATTTCTAAAATAGTTTTCATGTCCTTTTAATGATAGAAAAATTATGTTACTTAGGATTTAACCTATTGAGATAACCTAGTATTTATCATAAATTTGCTGGACATCTTGCATGAGAACTTAGGGTAGTTCATGTTCAAACCGGTAGCCCTTGGGATTTTCGAGGAATTTAATTAAAGGCCAAATAAATTAGGAAAATTCCCATTTTCTGGACTTAGGTCATTTATATCATGGTAAGGCTCCAGTAAATAATTTAGGGCATTTGGATGAGTAATGGATCGTTGCATAACCGGTTCGACATGTAGCCTAGGTCGGTCTGCATATAGCAATTTGTGAAATACATTAGGACATGATCTGAGGAAGTCATTGGAGTTAAACATTTTGTCTGGGTGGAAATGTGGAGGTAAACACAATAGGAAGATATAAAGAATAGCGAGAAGCGGTGATAGCTAGAGTTAAGAGGTGCTCGGGTTCGGCGAAAGATCGCTTTTCCCGAAGAGAGGAAGGTTAAAAATTACCCTAGGATAGTCTATCGTAATATGAGAAGGGAATCGGGCTAAGGGAGATAAACCAATAATAATAAGTGCCTTGTGAAAGGGGGAACTAAAGGTCTGTGTGCACAGAGTCGGTGTGTGAGTTGCACTTGCATGTTTCATCATACCCACTAGCATGTCATAGCATAATCGATTCATTTAACCCTGACACCTAAAGTATAAGTGGTATGGGACGCTTATACATTAGGACCTGCGAAACGACCCCTTGGTCTATAAGCTTGTGTGGGAAAGTTTATAAACCAAAGGTTAATTTCAATATATAACAACCATTGCTGTTTGATAACCGACACCCCAAGGTATAAGTGGTATGGGACACTTATACGATGGGAGCCTTGCAAAAGATCCCTTTTGCTTATGTGTTCTCGCATAAGTGAAGGTTTAAATTCATATAATTGCTTTTCTTACTGCTAGACCTATTATAACATTATATTAACTGCTCACCGAATACAACTTGTTAGATTAAGTCCACTGTCACCTGTTTACTTTTTGTAACAGTCCAGGCCCGCCAACCCGCGGGACCCAGCTGGCACCGCCGGCCCACCAGTAGTCCAGACCCGGGCCCACTACTGGCAGTAAGCCTATCACATTCAAGCTTGCAGGCCAATGCACCCCAACCCCTCTCCATCCAGGCAGGTTGTTGGTGGCCGTAGCCCCCTTAGATGAGTCAAACTCGATAGTCAAGCCCGCACTACGGGGACTTCCCAGGAGGTCACCCATCCCAATACTACTCCAGCCCGAGCACGCTTAACTATGGAGTTCTTTCAACTCTCATCACCAATTGAGCTGCAGCTCAATTGGTGATGAGAGTTGAAAGAACTTCATAGTTAAGCGTGCTCGGGCTGGAGTAGTATTGGGATGGGTGACCTCCTGGGAAGTCCCCGTAGTGCGGGCTTGACTATCGAGTTTGACTCATCTAAGGGGGGCTACGGCCACCAACAACCCGCCTGGATGGAGAGGGGTTGGGGTGCATTGGCCTGCAGGCTTGAATGTGATAGGCTTACTGCCAGTAGTGGGCCCGGGTCTGGACTACTGGTGGGCCGGCGGTGCCAGCTGGGTCCCGCGGGTTGGCGGGCCTGGACCGTTACATTCTTCACCTAAAATCACAAAACAAGTACAACACAATATGTTAAGATTTGATAACAGTGATATCAGAGCCATTGTATCCATTCTGTTCTTTTCATGACCTCATCATCTACCAATAATGCTCCCCTTTACACCCATTCCACCATACCCATATTCCCAGGCGAGCTCTACGACTTTTGGAGTGATAAAATAGAAACATTTCTGAGATCCCAGGACTTATGGGATATTGTCATCGCTGGACCTCAATCCTCTAAAAAAACAAAACAAGGTGAATCTCCCAAGTACACAAAAGAAGAACTAAAGAGGGATGCCCTTGCCTTGCACCTCATTCAGCAAGGCATTGCCATGAAGCGTGGGAGCGGCTGACCAGTGAATACAAAGGCTCAAAGAAGGTAATAAAGATAAAACTTTACTCTTTGCGACATTCTTTTGATTCAATAATCATGCTAGAAGGTGAAACTGTGCAAGAGTTTTTTTTGCAAAAACTATTAGTCTTGTGAATCAAATTCGGAGTCTTGGTGGAACCATAAAAGAACAACAAATAGTGGAGAAAATATTAAGGTCACTTCCAAAATCACTTTAACACATTGTGTCTGCAATACTTGAGGCTCATGATCTAGAAAACTTAACTGTGATTGACCTCATGGCTTCTTTGCAAACACATGAAGACTTGCTCAATATCCATGAAGAGCCAACCTTAGAGAAAGCTTTTCAAACCAAAGTCTCATTTAACAACAAGGGTCAGGGAAAAAAGAAGAAAGCACAAGATTCAAAGTTTAATCGCAATATGATTAATCAAGGACCAAAGAAAAACTATAATATAAATCAAGCAAGTAACACCCACTGTATCATCTATAAAAAACAGAATCATGAGACCAAAGATTGCTTTTGGAGGTGCAGGAATTGTAAAAATCCTAATCATTCAGCTGGCAAATGCTGGCACAAACCCAAAAAAGAAGCCAAAACTGTTGAAACTGATGCTGACCAGTTTCTATTCACCTGCAACACCTCCAACATACCAGAAGAGATATCTACTTGGTTTGTAGATAGTGGTTGTTCAAACCACATGGTATATAACAGAAATTTCTTCAGAACTTGGATGAAAATTGGAAATCAGAAGTCACTCTTGGGGATGGAACTACAGAAAGAATTGAAGGCAGAGTAACAATAGCAGTAATAACACCTGATGACTCAATTAAGCTAATTGCTAATGTCCAACTAGTCCGCACTCTATCTCACAATCTACTCAGTGTTGGGCAATTACTAAAAGGAGGCTACAAAGTGTTATTTAAACATAAGACTTGTGATATAGTTGATCCCAAAGAAAACATAACCATTATCACTGCTTGTATGAACAACAACAATATCTTTACACTCCAGCTAAAGTCTGTAGGTCTAGTTGCTTTTACACGCTCCCAGGAAAAAGCTGTACCCACAGCCCAGTTATGGCACAACAGATTAGGGCATGTGAACCTCCAAACCATCCACAAAATGCAAAAGAATCACCTAACTAAATGCCTGCCATCCTTTCCATTCACAACCCAAACTTGTGATTCCTATGCACAAGCCAAATCACACAGACAACCCTTGCCTGCCACTGCCTACAGAAGGGCCACTGTTCCCCTTGAATTGCTCCACATGGACTTATGGGGCCCTGCAAGAGTGCCATCCCTAGGGGTAAAAACTTACTACCTTCTCATTGTTGATGACTTTAGTCGTTATATGTGGATATACCATCTAGCCAGCAAGTCTGAAGCCTACACTAAATTTTACACCTTCAAAAAGGAAACTGAAAATCAATTCGACAGAAAAATCAAAGCAGTGAGGAGTGATAGAGGAGGAGAGTTCTTATCCAACCAATTCAACACCCTATACAAAGAAGCTGAAATTAGACATGAACTCACAACAGCTTATTCACCCCAACAAAATGGGGTAGTAGAGAGACATAATAGAACTGTTGTAGAAATGGCAAAAATAATGTTGATTCACTCCTCTTGCCCAAAATCTCTCTGGGGTGAAGCTACAACACCTGTTGTATACATTCTAAACAGGATTCCCACCAAAGCTTTACTCAACTCCACCCCGTATGAGACAATCTACAAACAGAAATCAACAATTGCATATCTAAGAGTGTTTGGTAGCATTGCCTATGCTCACTCAAACAAACCTAGAAGAGATAAACTGGATAAGAGTGGAGAGAAATGCTTAATGATTGGATACATCAAGGAAAGTAAAACCTACAGACTTTTAGAACCTCTTTCAAACAAGATACTAATCTCAACAGACGTCGTATTTCATGAGAACAGTCACTGGGACTGGAGCTCAGATTCTACCAATAAAGAGTCACCTCCTACATTGCCGGTTGTGCTGAACTATGTCAGGCCCATCCACTACAATGAAGATTCTCCAATCCATGAGGAAAGTGCAACAAAATCATCATCGCACATGAAAATGAGAGCACTAAAAGATATCTACCAAAATACTGAAGCAGCCCTCCTAACCTACACTCCAACCTCATACCGTGAAGAAGCTAAAGAAGAAGCATGGATGATTGCAATGAGAGAAGAATTGAATGCAATAGAGAAGAATGATACCTGGTCTCTTGTTCCGAAACCCCCAAATCAAACAATAATAGGTCTCAAATGGGTCTTTAAGATCAAGCAAAATGAAGATGGGAGCCTTCTCAAGCACAAGGCAAGACTTGTAGCCTAGGGTTTCTCTCAGAAGTTAGGAACTGACTACAATGAAACCTTTGCTCCAGTAGCGTGGATGACAACCATAAGATTTCTTCTTGCTGTTGCCGCACAGAATCACCTTCCAGTTATCCATCTTAACGTAAAATCGACCTTCTTGAATGACAAACTTGCAGAAGAAGTTTATGTTTCCCAGCCACCTGGGTTCGAGATTAAAGACAGTGAACATAAGGTATACAAACTCCACAAGGCCCTCCATGGGTTAAAGAAGGCTCCACGTGCATGGAATCACAACATCGACTCATTCTTCCTCGCTGAAGGATTCTACCGCAGCCCTACTGAACCAACACTCTACATTAAGAAAATGAATTTTGGGAATATCTTTGTTAGCCTGTATGTAGATGATTTAATAATTGTTGGCAACAACTCCACAATCCTTGACGAATTCAAAGATCGAATGAAGCAAACCTATGAGATGACTAATCTGGGGACATTGAAGTTCTTTTTGGGATTCCAAATCAAACACCTTTGAAAGATTTGGTTTAAAGAGCCTAAACACCTAGAGGGGGGGGGTGAATAGGTTCTAATACTTTTTAATAACTTAGGCAATTAACAAAGTTATACACAACACAATTATCACAACACAAAGAATAACAATCACAGAAAATTCACAGCACAGACACAATGGTTTATAGTGGTTCCCCAATTTGTGGGTACGTCCACTCTCTCCCTTCACCTATCCAGTAGAGAACTGGATTCGTCCAAACTTCCTTCCACTATCTCAGATCCTCAGATCTTATAACTCAGAACTCAACTGGTTCCTACAGCTCAGACTTCTTCAAGTCCTACAACTCAGAATATTCCCAAGACTCCTACCTCAGGCAACAACCCTACCTCAGCCTTAACCACCAAGCCTACAACTCAGACTTCTTCAAGTCTTACACCTCAGATTCTTCCCAAGAATCTTATCTCAGGCAACAGCCCTACTCCGCCTTTATAAATTTAGGATTACAACTCAGATCTATATAAGATCTTATAAGGAAATTAATTGTTTAAAATAATAAAATCTTAATCCTGATAGAAAAAGAATAGGGTGAAAGCTTCTTGATCAGTTCTTGATTGAACTAATTACTTTAGATCCAACCTGCCTTAGCTTCTACAAAGCTACTTGAATTTATACCAAGTAAGGTTGATCTTCAATTGGAGTTGGAGTTGATCTTCAATCCAGCTTCCTTCTGGAATTCAGAATCAGATCAGAATTTTTCTTGCAGACTCTTCAAGATCTGCCTTCTTCTGGGTTTGTCACTTATTCCCCCTAACTTATTTTTTATTACCATGTTTCTGATTGTGATAGAATAGGTCTATATATAGAATCCATCCAAGGTTACCGGCAGATCCGGTTTATAACGGCCTTTTGACAGCTCTGATAGATGTGTCAGCTTTGTTACTTATGACAACTGTCAGGTCTTCAGTCTTGACAACTGACTGCTCCTTGAACTTCTATCATAACAGAGAACTGTCAGCATAACACTTCAGATGTGTCGACACAAATAGACCATGTGTCGACACAAATCTTGATAATGTCGACACAACTCTTAATTTGTCGATACAGTCATTCTTTAACTTCTCGACACAGCTTCTGTTGGATGTATCGACATAAGTCCCGTGTGTCGACACAACTGCTTCTAGTCTTGACACAGCTTCTGTTGACAGATTTCTTTTAGTGTGTGTTGACACAAGTCCTATGTGTCGACATAAGCCTTCCAGTCTCAGTATAGTTGTTGTTGACAGATTTCTTTGAGTGTGTGTCGACACAAGTCCTGTGTGTCGACACAACTATTTCTGGTCTTCAACTTTGCTGGTGTTGAGTGTGTGTCGACACAAGTCCTGTGTGTTGACACAACTACTGCTGACAGAATTTTTGTGTGTCGACACAAGTCCTGTGTGTCAACATAATCTTGCTTCTGGTGTCGACACATTTCCCTCACAAGTGTCGACACTTGTACTTAGAAAATTTTCCTGCATTTCTTTAACCTGCACATTGAAACTCAACATCCCATCAAATACACATTGATGTATATCATTGAGTTAAGTGAGGCTTCTCCAAATCTGATACATAGTTTCCAGTGTACCCAACAATCTCCCCTTTTTGGAGAAGTCATAACCCTCAGTCAATGATATACACCACTTATTATAAAATAAAGATTAAGATCTATTATATCATTTCACAGGCAGGGTAACTTATAAACACAAATAATATTTATTATCATCACAGAATATGATAACATTCATTAAGCAGGAATAAGTGTTTGATTTTACAAGATTGTTTAGAACAAAATTTACATAGTTCTAAGTCTAGCTTATCTATCCTTAAGATTGATCAGGCTCCTTGATAACTATTCCTTTATCAGGATGAATCTTAGCTTGTACTTTAGATTCTGTGTCATCAGCTGGCTTCTTACCTTTCAGATCTTTCTTTTTGAGCTCATTTGCCTTAATCTACTGCCTCTCAAAGTAATGATAAGGCTTTGGAAAGTACTTGCTAGGCTCCATAGAGTTAGTAGGTAACTTCCCAGCTTTGATATCCCGTCTGAACTGATGTATGTCATCTTTCCTTTTCTGATATTTACCCCACTCTTGTTCAGAATACCATTTGCCTTTATCATGCATATTATCTTTCACAACTTTCCAGGCAGTAAGAATGATATTTCTGGAGGTTGGACTCCATTGCTCAAAATCAGACTTTAATTCTGCCTGTTCTCTGAATCTTTTCTTAGAAAGTTGAGCCTCTTTCTGAACATCCTTAGCATCTTTAGACATTTCAACTTTTTCAATAATAACATTATGTGCCTCCTGTGGAAAACTATATATTTTATGTACTTCCTACTGTACTGCTTCAGAATCTGATGGAGGATAGATGACTTGTGCAACTTCCTACTGAACCCCTTCAATATGAGCAGGTTGAATACCAGATTCAGTAGTGTTATCATCATCACAAAGGGGTGGATATCCAAGAGTAGCTCTGATGGTATTAGATACCCATTTAGCATGATCAGAGCTAGCTTTGACTAACACTCTCTCCCCCTTTATGAATTCTCTGGCCACATGATCTCTTAGATCATCTTTATGAAACCTGACTTGATCAGCCAGATAATCTATTCTCTCTTTGTAGTACAGTCTGAATTTCTCCAGTTGATCAGAAATAGTCTTTTGAGATGCCTGAAGTGCTGTTTGAACAACAACTAAATCTTCTTGTATTTGCCTGGATACTTCAGTTTTCAAATCAGTGGCAATACCTCCCAGTTTTGTGAGAATTTCATTATGTGAGTCCTTGAGATTTTCATTCATTTTGAATTGATTTTCTAGAATATATCCTTGCTTGACTGCAATGTCCTCAACTTCAGTTTTTATCAGCTATTGTTGCTCAGCCAAGTATACTACAACATTACCTCCCATATAGAAGCAATCTGTCATCTCTTTTTTGTTCTGATTGACTTCAAATCTGATGGATTTGATATCCTAGGCCAGCTATAACTGTAATTCTTTATGAGAATCATCCACATACTTTTCCAAAGCAAGTCTTTGCTCATCCAATTTCACTTGCAGTTGCACCAATATTGAATTGAAGTCTATTCCTAGAGCAGATGTTTGAGGGATAGTTTGTAAGGCTTTCTTATAGCCTGTGCTCCTTTTCCTGAGAGCCACCAGCTTCCTTTTCTTAGCCTTGGAAGCTTCTTCATCATTAGAAGAATTTGATGAACTTTGTATATCCTCAGTTTCCTTAGTACTAGAGGCATGCAGTGACATCTCCCCCTTAGTCCTTGGCAGCTCCCCCTCAGGTTGAGCTCCTTGTAAATCAGGAAATAATTCTTCCAGAGTTACCTCCTGCTACATCTGAACAGGAGGGATAATATTCTCTTTTTTAACAGATGGTTCTCCTTGGATATCAAGGCCCCTTTCCAGGATTTTCTCCAAACAAGAGGAGTGGAGTTGCTCAGCTTGATCTTAGTCTGACACATGCACATCCTGTGCTACATTCTCAGTAATAATAGTTGCTGTATTGTTGATTTCTGATACTATTTCCATAATAGTATCAGTTGCATTCATACTCCCCAGTGTAACTTCTGCTATACCTCCCCCTTGGGCAGGCAATTGTGATTGTTCAGGTTCTTGAACATTTATAATCTCTGTGTTGTCTCCCCCTGGAGAGGAGACCATCTGGTTCTCTGGTAGTTTAATGCTCTCCCCTTGGGCTTGAGCTTCCTTATCTGGTTGTGGTGTAGGTGATTTTCTTTATAGTTCTTCATCTGAGCTGAAGACAACCTGTTCTTCAGAATCATTGGAAGATTCTGCTTCCTGGGTGGTAGGTTTCTTTTTCTTATCCTTCTTTACTGGTTTTTGTGGAGTAGAAACATCTTTGGTCAAAACTCTATCCCATCTGGATAGTATTCTCAAATCCATCATTCTCATGTGATTTATCTTGGTTCCTGAAGTTTGATTCATCACTTCTGGGATGGTGGAAGCCAGATACAAGCTCAATATCCTACCCAGATTAGGCTTCTTGGCACTCTCTTTGATTTTGTCAAAAATTATAGCTGACCAGTCTGTTTTTACTTTGAATATAACTCTGGTCATGAGGTTGAACATGTAGGCAGAGATCCTATCATGTCCTCCTATTTTGCAGAGAAAAACTTTGCCTATTATCTCAGATAGGAACTTACTCTGGGAATTCATCGCCTTCCTGGTCATTGAAGATCAAATCTTGGTATAGGGATCCAGCCCACACCATTGGAGTGCATCCCTTGTCATGGAGGATGCGATATCATCATCTTCTTTAATCTTGGGTAGTTGAAGTGACTTTCTTATAGTCTTCGGTGAGAGTTTCACTTTGGTACCATTAACAGAGGACTTTATCTTCTTTCCTTGAGAGTCCATTGTTGTGGAAGAGTAAAATTCAAGAACTTCTTTCTTCCATATCCTTGAAGGTTCAGAGACAAAGTATTCCAATCCACTTTCTGTGATTAGGGTTATCACGCCCTTGATTTCTGGCGAGGCAGTCTCGAACACCTTGCGTACCAGTTCATTATCCTTCATTAATCTCGTCTTCCTGTTGTGGTGCCATTGGTGAAAGAGAGAGAAGAGAGTCGACGGGAGAATTTCTCATCAACACAAAGTCTAGAGTCGAGAGTTCTGAAAGCACAATCGGCCAGATTTTGTCTTCTCCTATTTATAGTGTACTTGTAAAAGGTAGGTCAAAAGACGCGCCTAACTTAGGAATTTAGGAGTCGACAAAATTTTACATGTGTTAACATAGATGACCTAGGTCTCGACAAAACTTTGTTGAAATCGACATGTCTATGTATCGACATACTTTTTCCAGTGTCGACAAAGTCTACTTAAGTCTCGACAGAATTGTGTCGACAATGATTTTTGTGTGTCGACACAAAAAATCTTCTAAAACAAGGTCTCGACAAAGTTGTGTCGACAAAATTTTTTCCTGCCGACACAACTTACTGAGAGTGTCGACACAGTTAGCTTGTGTCGACATAAACTTTCTAACTTAGACAAAATTTCTTGAGAAATTGTGTGCTGACCTAACATCTTATTCTGGGTTCAACTTACCTAATTCAATTTTAAAATTATTGAATTTACTTTCATCAAGAGGTTTTGTAAATATATCAGCAATTTGTTTATTAGTGTTGACAAATTCCAGACTTATGTCTTCTTTTTAACCATGTTCTCTGATGAAATGAAATTTGATTTCTATATGCTTAGTTCTAATATATGAAACAAGATTTCTAGCAATAGATATAGCACTAGTAGAATCACAATATAATGGAATTCTACTTATTTTGATGTCATAGTCTCCAAGTTGATGTTGTATCCACAATAACTGAGCACAACAACTGCCTGCAACTATATTCTATGATTCAGCTATGGAAATAGCTACACTTGTCTGCTTTTTGCTGCTTAATGACACTAACCTTCCACCTAGGAATTGACATGTACCTGTGGTGCTTCTCCTGTATTCTTTGCAGCCTGCAAAGACTGCATCTGAAAAACCTGTTAGTAAGAAATCTCTATTCTTAGGGTACCAAAGACCTAGATTAGGTGTGCCCTTAAGATATCTTAGAATTCTCTTGACGGTAGAATAATGAGATTCCTTAGGGCAGGCTTAGTACCTAGCACAAACATATGTAGCATACATGATGTCAGGTCTACTAGCAGTCAAGTAAAGTTGGGAGCCAATTATCCCTCTATACAAAGACTCATCAGTAGGTTTTCCTGCTTCATCTTTGACTATAGGAATACTTGTCCCCATTGGAGTTTTCATGGTGGAGGCTGACTCCATACCATATTTTTTAATTAACTCCTTGGTGAACTTAGACTGAGATATGGACAATCCATCATCAGTATGTCTAACTTGGAGTCCCAATAAGAATTTCATCTCACCCATGCTGCTCATCTCAAACTTCCCTTGCACAAGTTTGGCAAACTTTCTACAAAGGTTGTTTTCAGTTGATCCAAAGATAATATCATCAACATATATCTGGACTAGGTTGATCTTCCCTTTTGATTCTCTAAAGAATAGAGTCTTGTCAATTTTCCCTCTTGAGAATTTATTCTCAATAAGGAAGGAAGACAAAGTTTCATACCAAGCCCTAGGGGCTTGTTTCAATCCATATAGAGATTTCTTAAGCCTATAAACATAGTTAGGATAAAGGGGATCTACAAAACTTGAAGGTTGATCAACATAAACTTCCTCTTTTAAGTCCCATTCAAAAATGCTGAATTTACATCCATTTGAAATACTTTGAACCCTTGATAAGCTACATAAGCCAGGAATAGTCTTATTGCTTCCAACCTTGCCACTGGGGCAAATGTTTGGTCATTGTCTATCCCTTCTTCCTGTCTGTAGCCCTCTGCAACCAGTCTGGCTTTGTTCTTGATTATGGTGGCATTTTCATCTAACTTGTTTCTATAGATCCACTTGGTTCCTATAATATTGTGATTCTTTGGTTTAGGAACCAACTCCAAGACTTTACATATTCTAAACTGATTAAGTTCTTCCAGCATGGCATTAATCCAATTTGTGTCTTGTATAACCTCTTCAAACTTCTTAGGTTCCATCTGGGACAATAAGCTTGAACATAGAACTGTGTTCATGCTCTTGCTTCTAGTCAGAACTCCATGACTTGCATTACCAATCATTTGTTGTGTTGGATGATCCTTCAAATATCTTCTTGCTGGAGGAAATCTGTCCATATCTTGGTCTTCTTCATTTTCTTCATATGGATGCACTTCATTGTCTTCATCTTCATCCAGTGAGTCTTATACTCCCCCTGGACAGCATCCATTATTTTCTTCATTCTGTCTTGAAGGTTGGTCTTCACTAATTGTTAGCTTGTCCATCCTTTCCTTCAAACCTGTTGGACTAACATAAGTGCTAGACAGTTCACTGTTAATTAGCTTAGACTCATCAAAGACTACATGGACAGATTCTTCTACAACTTGTGTAGTCAAGTTGTAGATTTTGTATGCCCTACTGTTATTGCTGTACCCAACAAATATCCCTTCTAGGGATTTGACAGCAAACTTAGTTTGGTAGTGCTTGCCAGTAATTAGGACATAACACTTCTACCAAAGATTCTAAAGTAGGATATGTTTGGTTTTCTGCCTTTCATAATCTCATAGGATGTCTTCTTGTGTCTTTTATTGATGGATGCTCTATTGAGAACATGACATGCAGTATTTACTGCCTCAGCCCAGAAATATTCTGGGAGAAAAGTGTCACTTAGTAGTGTTCTACTTGCCTCAATAAGAGTCCTATTCTTTCTTTCAGCAACCCTATTTTGCTAAGGAGTTCTAGGTGAGGAGAACTCCTGATGAATCCCAAGTTCTTCGCAGAACTTTGTCATGCATTCAGACTGAAATTTAGTTCCATGGTCACTTCTGATTTTGACCACTGAATTGTTAAGTTCATTTTGAATTTGTCTAATAAAATTCTAAAAGACAGTAGGGGTTTCAGATTTCTGGCTCAAGAAGAAAACCCATGTGAATCTAGAATAGTCATCCACAATTATAAATGTATAAGCTTTCCTACCTAGACAAATTCAGAAGATATAGACATCTTACAGAATCTTACAGAAGATATAGACATCTTACAGAATATTTGGTATCATGTCCATGAAAAGAGGTCCTGGTCTGTTTGCCCTTTTGGCAAGCTGAACATATACCCTTTTTAATGCACTTGACCTGAGGACCATTCCTCACTAACTCCATACTAAAGAGTTGGCCTATTGACTTATAGTTCAGGTGAGCAATCCTTTTGTGCCATTGGACATAATGAGATGCTTTCTCATCTACAACTAGACAGATAGGTGAGTACTTATTCTCACAATCAAAGTTAAGACAGTAGACATTTCCTTTCCTAGTGCTTGTCAAAATGATCTCTTGATAATTTGACCTTCTTATTTGGCACACATCCTTGTGGAAAGAAGTGTCATAACCAAGATCACTTAGTTGAATTATGCTAATTAGGTTATGCTTTAGACCTTTCACATAAGCCACTTGGGTGATGGTAATGGAGTTATTAGAAATATTACCAAACCCTTTGATGACTCCCTTTTCAGATCCACTAAAGATCACTTTGGGTTCATCTTCTATAGGGGAGTAGTCCTTCAGCATCCTTCTTATTCCAGTCATATGTCTGGAACATCCACTGTTCAAGTACCATATAGGGGTATGACCACTTGTACTCACCTTACTGGGACTAGGCTGATCTTGGCACTGATCTTCCTCAAATAGAGCCATCAACCCTCTATAATAATGATCTTCACTTCCAATTATGGAATCCATCATTTGCAAGAATTTTGTTTCCATAGAATCCTCTTCTATAGTGAACAATCCTATATAGGCTTTTGCTTCATCCTCTTCTCCTGATTCTGATGATGAAGAGTCAGTCCAACTCTTCTGCTTCTGGGCAACAAGGGACTTCTCATTCTTTCCCTTATTTTGATGCTTCTTCTTGTCCTTAAACTCTTTTCTCTTGTTAGGATAATCAGCTATGACATGTCCAAGCCTGTTGCAGCAATATCTAACAATTTTAGAAGTAGTTTGTTTATTAGGATTAGAGCCATACCTGTCATCCTTGGAAGGTTTCTTATTCTTATAATAGTCATCTTTGGAGAAGGATGTAGATGGCTTTGTTCTCCATTTCTTCTTCTTCATAAACCTCTGAAACTGCCTTGTAAAGACATCAAAATCTTCATCAGAGTTGTGGCTGTCTGAAGTGTTGATGTCAGGATTTTCTGATTCAGCCTCAGCAATTCTCCTGGGTGGAGAAGGAGACTTTTTCCTACCCTTTCTCATGGCTTCAGCCTTGAAGGCTACTGACTTTTCTTTATATTAAGACCTATTGCTTTTCTCCTCCTCCTTTCTGGCAGTGAGCTGTATCTCATAAGATAAAAGTTTTCCAAACAAGGTTGGTGGAGGTGTATCAGCAAGCCTGGCCACCTCTCTAATGACACATATTTTTGTATCCCAATCCTTGGTCAGTGATCTTAGAAACTTGTCATTCAGTTCATATGTGCTAAAGACTCTTCCATAGGTCATTAGCTCATTTATAATTCTAAAGAATTTCTTGTAACATTCAGCTATGCTGTCTGTCTTGGCTTGTCTAAAACTCTCATATTCATGATTTAACATGGACTTTCTATCCTCTCTTACTTCTTCAGTTCCCTCCAAATAGATAATCAAAGTGTCCCATATCTCCTTGGAGGTTTTGCAATATACCAGATTATGGAATGTAGAATTATCTATAGCACTCACAATTATATTTTGTGCTCTCTTGTCTAAGGTTGCTAGGATGATCTCTTCCTTAGTCATTTCAGAATAGCTCTTTGGAGTTTTGAGATTTGCATCAAGAACTGATATGTTTATTGGAATGAAAGGACCTTCTTGAACTGTGATGTAAATTCTTGGATCAGATGCCTTCATGAACAATTTGACCCTCTCTTTACATATGCCAAAGTTTTCTTTCCTATAGATAGGAAGTTTCATGGATCCAAGTTCCTTCTGATTCTCACTTGAACCCATTCTGGCTAATAGTTAATTGCCTTGGAGATCTACTCGACTGTTAGGTCTATATTTGAGTAACCTCCCTCTGATACCACTTGAAAGATTTGGTTTAAAGAGCCTAAACACCTAGAGGGGGGGGGGGGTTAATAGGTTCTAATCCTTTTTAACAACTTAGGCAATTAACAAAGTTATACACAACACAATTATCATAGCACAAAGAATAACAATCACAGAAAATTCACAGCACAGACACAATGGTTTATAGTGGTTCCATAATTTGTGGGTACGTCTACTCTCCCCCTTCACCTATCCAGTAGAGAACTGGATTCGACCAAACTTCCTTCCACTATCTCAGATCCTCAGATCTTACAAATATGAACCCAACTGGTTCCTATAGCTCAGACTTCTTCAAGTCCTACAACTCAGAATCTTCCCAAGACTCCTACCTCAGGCAACAGCCCTACCTCAGCCTTAACCACTAGGCCTACAACTCAGACTTCTTCAATTCCTACACCTCAGATTCTTCCCAAGAATCCTACCTCAGGAAAGTACCCTACCTCAGCCTTTATAAATTTAGGCTTACAACTCAGATCTATATAAGATCTTATAAGGAAATTAATTGTTTAAAACAATAAAATATTCACCATGATAGAAAGAGAATATGGTGAAAGTTTCTTGATCAGTTCTTGATTGAACTGATTTCTTTAGATCCAACCTGTCTTAGCTTCTCCAAAGATTTTTGAATTTGTATTAAGTAAGGTTGATATTCAATTGGAGTTGGAGTTTATCTTCAATCCAGCTTTCTTCTGGAATTCAGAATAAGATATGAATTTTTCTTGCAGACTCTTCAGGATCTGCCTTCTTCTGGGTTTGTCTCTTGTTCCCCCTCACTTGTTTTTTATTACCGTGCTTCTGATTGTGATAGAATAGGTCTATATATAGAATCCATCCAAGGTTACCGGCTGATCCAGTTTATAACGGCCTTCTGATAACTCTGACAGATGTGTCAACTTTGTTAATTATGAAAGCCGTCAGGTGTTTAGTCTTGACAACTGACTCCTCCTTGAACTTCTATCATAGCAGAGAACTGTCAGCATAACACTTCAGATGTGTCAACACAAATAGACCATGTGTCGACACAAATCTTGATTATGTCGACACAGCTCCTAATATGTCGACACAGTCATTATTTAACTTCTCGACACAGCTTCTGTTGGATGTGTCGACACAAGTCCTGTGTGTCGACACAACTGCTTCTAGTCTTGACACAGCTTTTGTTGACAGATTTCTTTGAGTGTGTGTTGACACAAGTCCTGTGTGTCGATACAAGCCTTCCAGTCTCAGTATAACTATTGTTGACAGATTTCTTTGAGTGTGTGTCGACACAACTACTTATGGTCTTCAACATAGATGGTGTTGAGTGTTTGTCGACACAAGTCCTGTGTGTCGACACAACTGCTACTGATAGAATTTCTGTGTGTTGACACAAGTCCTATATGTCGACATAACCTTGCTTCTGGTGTCGACACATTTCCCTCACAAGTGTCGACACTTGTACTTAGAAAATTTTCCTGCATTGCTTTAACCTGCACATTGAAACTCAACATCCCATCAAATTCACATTGATGTATATCATTGAGTTATGTCCCCAACAACCTTGCCTGCAGTATTTTCATCTCACAGGAAGCATATACTCGCACTCTGTTGAAAACCTATCAGATGGATGACTGCAATCCCACAATAACTCCAATGTCCACCTCAGATAAGTACTCAACAAAGAAGGAAGAAGAAGATCCAGCAGATCAAGAAGAATATAGAAGACTTATCGGGTCCCTTATATACCTCACAAACTCTCGCCCTGATATAGAAAACGCAGTCAACTTTCTCTCAAGGTACGTAAGCAATCCATCTAAAACACACTATGGTGCTGCAAAACGGATTCTACAATACTTGCAGGCAACAAATACCTATGGAATTTTATTCAGAAGAGAAGAAAACACCAGCCTGGTCAGCTACCCTGACTCTGATTGGGCTGGATGTCTCGATGATCGGAAGAGCACAAGCGAGTATGTCTTTTTACTAGGTACGAGCCCCATATCTTGGAGCTCCAGGAAGTAGCATACCATTGACCTCTCCATAATCGAAGCAGAATTCATGGAGCTTAACTTCGCAGCTTGCGAAGCTATCTGGGTCCAGAAAATAAAAGAAGAATTAAACAAGAAAGATGAAGACGAAGTTCAGAAGGGAGTCTGATTGCTGTATGACAATTCGTCTACTCGGGCCCTAGCAAAAAACCCCGTCTTTCATTCCAGGAGCAAACATATTGACATTTGATTTCACTTCATAAGAGAAGCCATGGAAAAGAACCAGATCCAGCTAGAACATTGTCCTAGTGAAATACAGATAGCAGACATTTTGACGAAGACCTTCATCGGGATCGCTTCGCCACCCTGAGGATGAAGCTCGGGGTTGTTGATGGTACTGATTTAGGGGAGGTGTACAGAGAAATGAAATCCGCACTATCAGTCTTGAAAAATGTATCAGCCTCCCTAGGTAATGTTTATGCCTCCTTTATTTATTGTACCCCATAATAACTTTAATTTATTGCTTACTGTTTTGTAACCCCTATAGAATGTAATTCCTTTTGCTTAAAGAAGTATGCTTAATGCTGGTGGCCGACCCCCCCTTCTACATCTTGTGTATTCTTCACCTAAAACCACAAAACAAGAACAACACAAGCTGTTAAGATTTGATAACAGAAGCAAATAGAGGGAAAAGACTTTTTTTTCATTCATTTCTTTTGATTTCCAATATATGTATTTATAAGCAAAAATAGATACTTATAGAAACGTACAGAAAATACATTAAACTGAATACAAAAAAAGTAGAAGTCTCATGATTAGAAAAAATATCTTTATTTATGTAATTGCATTTTCCTAACATATTCCCCCTTAATCTAGGGCTTCGTTTATAATGCCGATCTTCTCCCAGAAGGTGAGAAATTTATCTACGGGAAATGACTTTGTGAAGCCAACAACGAGTTGCTCCTTCATATTGCAATAACTGGGATGAATTTGTTATTCTTCAGTGAGATCTCTAATAAAATGATACTTGGGCTGCATGTGCTTCGTTCTATTGTGGAAAATAGAATTACATATTGCAATTGCAGAGGTGCTATCCACCTTGATTTCGGTTGATCTTTCTTCTTCCTTGCTAATTTCTTTTAAGAATCTCTTTTACCACAAAGCTTCTTTAGTAGCTTCCCCAATGGCTACATATTTTGCTTTGACGGAAGATAACGTCGTGCACATCTGCTTGCGTGATCTCCAGGAAATGGTGTTTGCCCCTAATTGGAAAAATAAACCACTGGCGATTTTTCAACCGTTATTGATGCAACCCAGTCTCTGTCAAAATACCCATTTAACTGCTTCCCTTCTTCTCCATCTCTTCTGTAATAACATAGGCCGAAATGTTTGGTTCCTTGGAGGTATCTCAACACCGATTTTACAGCCTTCATATAGTGAGGTTTGGGAATTTTCATAAACCTCGAGGCCAGGATTACGACGTATTCAATGTCTGGACGGGTGCTCGTGAGGAACAACATGGAACTTGTTGGGGATAAGCCCAATTTTATAGGAATCAGGTGTGCACATAGCCACACCCCCATGCGCTCCACCCAAAAGGAGTTGGATCATGGGTTTGACCGCACACACGATCACCGTGCCTGATCCTCCCATATGCTGATCTCATTACACACACCAAGGGAATCGCCACCGGCGTCGCCTCGCTGGCTGCCGACAGCCGCCCTGTCCCGGCTGCTGCCTTGCGACCAAGGGACGACCGCCGCCTTGCAGCCAAGGGGAGGCAAAGACGGCCTCCCCTCCTTGTCCGCCGCCTTGCGACCAAGGGGCTGCCAAGCCAGTCGCCCCTTCCGCAGCAGCTGCCTTGCGTCCAAGGGGCGGCCAAGCCGGCCGCTCCTCCTTGGCAGCCGTATTGCGGCCAAAGGGCGGCCAAGCCTGCCGCCCCTTCCGCAGTCGCCACCTTGCGACCAAGGGGAAGACAAGTCGACCTTCCCTCCTTGTCCGCCGCCTTGCGGCCAAGGGGCGGCCGGGGCGGCCAAGACGGCCGCCCCTTACCGGCCATCGCCTTGCGGCCAAGGGGTGGCCAAGACGGCAGCCCATTCCTCGACCGCTGCCTTGCGGTCAAGGGGCGGCCAAGACGACCGTCCCTTCCTCGGCCGCCGCCTTGCGACTAAGGGGAGGCAAGGCAGACCGCCCCTCCTCGGCCGCCGGCGACCTCCCCCGCCTATGGCAAGGGCGGCGACACGATCGCCGACCGCCCATAGCGAGTCTCCTTCATCGTCCGATTATCTCAGGTCGTCGCAAGCAGTTCGATTCGTACGTAACCACCCACCAACTGTCAGGTTAGTGGGGGGAATTTAATTAATATTTTATTATTTATTTATGATGGTATCCAAATAGCAGGATACACACATTTAAACTATAGTAAAAACATTTATGATGGTGGTTACGGTGTGTGGATAATCGCGTAACCACTATAACCACCTCCCGAAGCCTATAAAAGGAGCCCCAGGCCTCCTCATTTCTCATCTTTCTTTTCGGAGTCTTCTTATTCCTCAGGTCGAAGCTCTGTCAATTTCCTCCTACGAGCCACCCACGAGCCACCTTTGAGCCACCTTCGAGCCACACCTGAGCCACAAGTGAGTCAAGTCACAACCACCTGGTAAAGCCAAATCGTCCAAGTTCCAAGTAGCTCCAGCAACAACAAGACCAAGTGTTCCGCCTCCCATCCAGAATCAACAAGTTACTATCCAAAGACCACCAACGCGAAGCGCAATCTGTAACAACTCCCGGCGCGACGGCCTGTCATCCTCCACATGCAAAGTGTTCTCTCACCCCAAAATTGTAACGAGATGTGGCATATCACACTCAACTTCACCAACTAGCGGTAACCTCCAGCCAATAGTGGATTTTGACCGGCACCGATCCGGTCACGTGGTTTTTTACCCAGTTGAGGGGGTTTTCTACATTAAAACTGCTTGTGTACAATCTGCCTATTCTTTTTACAGTGTGCACGCTCGACCGTTCCGAGAGCTAAGACGGTCCAAGAATTCCAGCCCGATCGGGACGTCGAGTTAGACCGTAACAGAACTAACTATACTTCGGTAGATTTCTCCTTATGTTTCCTCATTTTATTTATTTTCTAAAAATTTATCACTCGTAGATAAGGGTGTGATACATGGCTTTCTATCTGCCATCCCAAATCTGTCTAGCAATTCATTGATATATTTTTGTTGGTATATAAATATTTTGCCAGGTTGCTGTTGAATTTATAATCCTATGAAATATTTCATAATACCTAAGTTGTTCGTTTTAAAGCCTCTCATCATCATTTTCTTGAATTCTAGTATAAGATCTGCAGATGACCCAATGACTAGTATGACGTCTACATAAATGCATACAAATAGATAAATGTTTTCAGTTCTTTGAATGTAGAGGGGTGGATCATTTGGACTTTTGGTGAATTGTTTGTTGTACAAGTACTGATTGATTTTTGCATACCATGCTCGGGGGGACTTATTTGAGGCCATAAAGGACCTTTTTAAGTTTGCAAACTTTCTCCTCTTGCCCCTTTTCTTGTAACCCTCTTGCTGATAGACAACAATTTCTTCTTGCAAGTCTCCATTCAAAAAAGTAGATTTAACATCTAATTGATGAATTTGAAGGAAATTTTGTGCAACAAAAGCAAAGAGAATTCAGATGGTCTCCATTCTTACCACTAGGGAGAAAGTTCCTGTAAAGTCATTGCCAGTCTTCTGCGAGTATCCTTTGGCAACTAAACGTGCCTTGTATTTTGTAATTTGTCTTTTTTCATCTAGTTTAACTTTTTAGACCCATTTCAATCTTATTATTTCTCTATTTAGAGATTTTGAGGTTAATTCTCTGGTTTTGTTTTTGTGGATCATCTCCATTTCAACATTCATTGCACCAATCCATTTGGGGTGTTTTCTAGCATCTTTATAGCAGACTGATTATATACACAAAAGTGATACAGAATCTAAATTATGGATATCAGATATTGAGCGGTACCATTTTTGTGATGATGAGTCACTGTTGTAATCAGAGATTTGAGAAAAATAAGATGATCCTATAGGTCTGGAAGGTGGTGAGGCAACATCTTCAGGTGTGACTTCATCTACAACCTCCTCGGGTTCAACTTGAGAATGACTCTGATCCTTGGATTCATCCTAACACTGAGTGTCTTCTTCATTGAAGATAACATTATGATTGATTACAAGATTTTTTGTTGCCAGTTAAAGTATTTGTTCAAGGGTAGCTAAACACCAAGAGGTGATGGGGTGGGGGGTGGGGTGAATAGGTTTATTTTGGCTCTTTTGAATCTTTTAGAGTTATGAGCTTGGTGTGTGTTAGAGTTAGTTATTTGCTTTCAAGAATCACAACAACACACACGATTTTATAGTGGTTCTCCTATTTAGTATACATCCACTTCCCCCCTTCAGCTATCTAGAAGTGTCCTAGATTCGGTTAACTTCTCCTATATCCTCGACTCCTTAAGCTTACACCTCAGACCTCAGATCCCTCAGGATCTTACAACTTAGAGTGAATCTCACTCCTATAACTCAGACTGATTACAGTCCTACCTCAGGCACAGCAGCCCTACACTCAAAGTTAAGTAACTCCCGCCTCAGGCACAATAAACCTACACTCAGAGTTAAGTAACTCCTACCTCAAGAATAATAGCCTTACCTCTCAGAGATACACCAAATCTCCTACCTCAGATATTGACCAAGATCCTACCCACTCAGAGATAATAGCTCTACCACTAAGACTTTATAATACAGGCTTACAAATCAGATTAGTTTTTGTAGTAACTAAATCCAGAGAAATAAACCTCTGAGTCTTCTTCCTGGACTGTGTAGAAATAGTCCTAACTCTTCACAACAACAAGAATTTAAATTTTTAAAGTTGTTCTGCTTGTGCTGAGAATATTTATTGAACAACTCTGTTCCTTCAAGCTTGAGTAAATTTGGAGTTTAATGCAGCAACGTTGAAGAACAACAACAATAATAATGTGAGATCTACTAGCTAACTGAAAGTCTTTAAGTTCAAGATAGCTTACAACCTTGGGGGGGGGGGTGAGTAGGTTGTCTCACTGTTATTATTATCTTCTTTTTTAATTTCCTTTAGTACTTAGTGTGTTGGCAGTAATTAGCTTTCAAGTACCTGCACAAAGAAAACAACACAGAAAAGCAAACACAGATTTATAGTGGTTCCCCAACTTGTGGGTACATCCACTCTCCTTCCACCTTGCCAACTTCCTGTTAGTCAAGGCACTTTTCCAAACCACTGCTCCAAAGAGCTTACACCTCAGATACCTCAGGACCTATCAGTCTCCTCCAAGACTTACAACTCAGCCACAAGGGCCTACAACTCAGTGATAAGTAGATCACCTACCTCAAGCAAAAGGCCCTACACTCAGGCTGGGAGGACATCCCTACCTCAGATCCACTAGGGATCTTACCTTAGAGAGAATGATTTTCCTACTCCTCAGGATGTTAAGCCCAACCTTAGATCCACTATGGATCCTACAGCTCAGGCACAAGTGTCCTACAACTAAGTGAGATTGACTCACCTACCAAAGACTTTATCCCAAGTCCTACAACTCAGGTCCAGCCGGATCCTACAACTCAGAGAGTTTAACTCTCCAATAGCTCAGGCAAGATTCCCCTACCTCAAGCTTGACTAGCCCTAAACTCAGATCCAATTGGATCCTACAAGGAGAAAGGTGATTTAATTTATTTGACACAGAAATGTTTTTCTGTGTCAACAACTAGGGATGAGATGTCTCAACACTATCTTACTTCACAGCAGAAGGAAAAAGTTTTGCCTCTACTAGAAGAGTTTCAGAATGAAGATTCTGATCTTGTTGAAGAAGAAGATGAAAAACTCGATCTTGAGTTCTTCAGTCCGCCAACTGAGCCCACTGGAGAATGATGGCTCTACTCTCTTTCTCTATAAAAAATCTTTCTGATTATGCTGTAGCAGATGAAGATGCAGCAACTCACTGAACTTTTGGTTCTTGTAGGAAGACTTCAAGCTTTTTCTCGACAGCAATGACGAGAAAGATGAAGTCCAGCCGCAACTTTTGAAATCAATAAAGCCTTAAAAGTTGTTTTCATCTTGGCCAATCTATTCCTTTTGTAGTTTGCCGATAAACGACTCTAGGAATTAGTGGGGCCCACCTACAGCTTCCAGCCGTACCTTGCTTTAACGGAAGAAGACGTATAGTAGCTCCTCGACAGAGTTTGTCGTGTTATGTAGCTTCTCCGTACTTGATTTGAAATTAGTTGACTTTGTTAATTTTAAGGACTTTGCTGATGTCAGCCCCTGTCAACTTAGCCAAAATCGAGCATCAATAGAATAGGCATTGAGTGAGTAAGCATCACTCAATGCCAGAGAACTTAGATAAAAATCTCTTTCTAGGCATCGAGTGATCCAACTTCACTCAACGCCAAACTGCTTTACCAGCTTTCTGCTGCTTGGAGTTGAGTGAGTAAGCATCACTCCATGCCAAACTACTTAGATAGAATTCTATCTTATCAAGGCGTTGAGAGCATTGAGTGAGCACTCCTCACTCAACACTTTCTGCCTTAAACAATTCTTGCTTCTTCAGCATCTTAAGCGTTGAGAGCATTGAGTGAGCACGCCTCACTCAATGCTTTTTTTGCTTTAGCTAGATTTTCTGAATTATGGCGTTGAGAGTGTTGAGTGAGCATGTCTCTCTCAATGCTTTTTGCCTTATCCAGATTTTCCTAATCGTTAGCGTTGAGTGAGTAAGCTCCACTCAACGCATTTGGACTCAGCCAAATTTCTGTGTTTGAAAACACATGCTCTGACTAAATGACGGTCAGTCAACGCTTTATTATATAACATTGAGCGAGCTTGCCTCACTCAATGCCTGTGGACTTAGTAAAATATCAGCACAGATTTTCTGTGGCTTTGACTTACAAGGAAATACTCAACAAATATAGAGTATGGTGTTGAGTGAGTGATACTCACCCAACGCCTGTGGATTTAGCCACTTTTCTGCCCATTTCTTCTTAGGCTTTTACTGCATTAGCCTGTCTCACAGCCTTTTGCTATATGACATTGAGTGAGTTGACTTCACTCAATGCCTGTGGACTTGTCCACTTTCTCAGCTTGCCACTACTTTGTCTTTGACTGTATAGGATCCACTCAGTGCTATATGTCATCTGGCATTGAGTGAGTAATTCTCACTCAATGCCTGTGGACATAGACAGATTTTTATCTATCCACATCTTAGGTTAGTGTTTACCTAACCTAGCCACTTAGGCTACTTGTCCCATATTGTTGCTAGGACATCCTTGCATGCATGAACTCAGACACTCATCAAATACAACTTTATGTATATCATTGACCAGATTGACTTCCTCAAATCTAGGATATTTTGGGCAATGGACTCAATAGTATTCCCCTATTTGAGGAAGTCAAAACCCTTGATCAAATGAGTCAATAATGAGTCAATGACATACACAATAATATGCAGCAATAAGAATTTAAAAAGCATATGACTGGAGAATGATCTATCTCAATATGCTGCAATAAGAATTTAAAAAACATATAACTGGAGAATGATCTATAGTTACAACACCTCCTTGCCTGCAGGGTGAACATTACCACACCTGCTCCCCCTAAATTGTTGTTACCATTCTTGATCATATACCTGATCATCTTTTCCTCCCCCTTTTGACTTAAGCAAATAGCCATCAAGGTTATGATCACCTGATCCCCCTTTTTGATTATAAATAGGAAGTAGTTGATCCTCATGAGAGTGTTGGAGCAGTGCTAAACATGCTCCCCCTCAACTGATGCATCATCTGTCATATTTCTTGGTAGACAATCTAGTCTATACTAGTCTGGAAAACAGTTTGACCATGATGCCACTGAAGGTATATCACTTGAAGAGTCTTTATTTTACTGAAGAACAATTCCATCTGCAAAAGATAAGATAACCTACAACTAAATGAGGAGAAATTGAAGCTATACCAGGTTTAACATACCCAACTCAAACTTGAAGGTGTTAAACTTTGCTTCATCTAGTGGCTTAGTGAAGATGTCATCCACTTTCTTGTCAGTTGGGACAAACTCAAGGTTGATATCTTCACATTCCACATGCTCCCTAATGAAATGTTATCTGATCTCAATGTGCTTAGTCCTATTATGGGAGACATGATTCCTAGCAATTGAAATAGCACTAGTAGAATCACAAAATAACGGACTTCTACTTATTTGAAGGTTGTAGTCCTGGAGCTGATGCTGGATCCACAGCAACTGAGCACAGCAGATACTTGCTGAGATGTACTCAGACTCTGTAGTTGAAATTGCAATACTAGTTTGCTTCTTGCTACTCCATGAAACTAGTCTTCCACCTAGGAATTGACAGGTGCCATAAATGCTCTTCTAGTCTTCTTTACAGCCAACAAGTCCGCATCTGAATAGCCAGTTAGTTCAAACTCCTCATTCCTAGGGTTCCACATGCCAAGATCTGGTGTGCCCTTAAGATACCTCAGAATTCTCTTTGTAGCAGAGTAATGAGATTCTTTGAGGGCAAGCTTGATACCAAGCACAAACACATGTAACATACATGATGTCTGGCTTACTTGTATTTAGATAGAGAAGGGAACCAATTATCCCCCTATACAAAGTTTCATCAATAGGTTTCCCTGCCTTATCTTTGCATATGGTCATACTTGACCCCATGGGAGTTCTCATGATGGAGGAATTCTCCATACCAAATTTCTTTATTAACTCCCTAGTGAACTTAGACTTGGATATGAACAATGCCATCATCAGTCTGTCTTACTTGGAGACCCAAGAAGAACTTAAGTTCACCAATACTGCTCATCTCAAACTTTCCCTGCATAAGTTTGGCAAACTTCCTACAGAGGTTGTCATCAATAGATCCAAAGATGATGTCATCTACATAAATTTGAACTAAGATGATCTTACCCTTAGAATCCCTTAGGAATAGGGTCTTGTCTATCTTCCCTCTTGAGAATTTGTTCTTAATGAGGAAACTAGATAAAGTCTCATACCATGCTCTAGGGGCTTGCTTTAGCCCATATAGAGCTTTCCTAAGTCAATAAATAGAATCAGGTGAGTTAGAAACTACAAAACCTAGAGGCTGCTCAACATAGACTTCCACTTTTAAGTCGCCATTCAGGAAGGCTGATTTCATATCCATCTAGCAGACCTTGAATCCATTGTGTGCAGTATATGCAAGGAACAATCTTATGGCCTCTAACCTTGCTACATGGGCAAATGTTTGATCAAAATTAATGCCTTCTTCCTGCCTGTACCCCTTAGCTACTAATCTTGCTTTGTTCTTAATTATAATGCCATTTTCATCAAGTTTGTTTCTGTAAATCCACTTGACTCCAATGACATTATGTCCATAAGGTCTGGAAACCAGCTTCCATACTTAGCATCTTTTGAGCTGGTTCAGTTCCTCTTGCATAACCACTATCCAGAATTGATCTATGTTGGCCTCTTCAAAATTCTTTGGCTCCACTGGTGACAGGAAGTTGACATACATAGCTGTTTTCAGATTTCTGCTTCTTATCACTACTCCATGGCTTGGTTCACCAATGATTTGGTGAACAGGATGGTCTCTTAAATTCCTAATTGCTGGAGGAAATCTTCTTTCAGCAATAGCTTCAAGAATAACCTCTTGCTGATCATCCTCTGCTCTAAGTGTATCTGGTAGACCTTCTGGAGTATCTACTTCATCTTGGATAACTGGTGCAGCTTCGTTGATGGTCAGATTGTCCATCATCTATTCTTTACCTGTAGTACTGGAAGAGGAGCTTGACAGCTCCTTGTTAATCATGCTAGACTCATCAAAGAATACATATATAGACACTTCTACAACTTGGCTTTTCAAGTTATATATCTTATAGGCTTTACTATGATTGCTGTACCCAACAAAAATCCCATCAAAAGAATTGGCAGCAAACTTAGTCACATAGGACTTTCCATTATGGAGCACATATCACTTACTACTAAAGATTCTGAGATAGCCAAGATTTGGATTTCTGCCCTTCAAGATCTCATAGGGAGTCATCTTGTGGCTTTTGGTGATAGAGGCCCTATTGAGGACATGACATGCAGTATTTACTACCTCAGCCCAGAAATATTCTGGGAGAGATGTGTTACATAACAAGGTTCTTCCAACCTATATGAGAGTTTTATTTTTCCTCTCAATAATCCCATTTTGTTGGGGAGTTCTAGGAGAGGAAAATTCTTGATGAATCCCTTACTCATCACATAACTCTGTCATGCCTTCAGACTGGAATTCAGTTTCATGGTCACTTCTGATTTTGACCACAGAACTGTTAAACTCATTCTGAACTTGCTTGAAAAACTTGATGAAGATATCAAGGGTCTCATTCTTTTTCTTGAGAAAGAATACCCAAGTAAACTTAGAATAGTCATCAACCACCACCAGGGTATAGAATTTCCAAACAAGACTATGAACATGCATAGGACCAAATAGGTCTATATGCAAGAGGTATAAGCACCTCACAGAGTCTTTGGAACTAGTGCCCTTGAAGGAAGCTTTGGTCTGCTTACCCTTTTAGCAAGTTAAATGATGTCCTTGGTGTATTTCACATTTGGACCATTCCTAACTAGCTCTTGACAAAAGAGCTTGCCAATAGTCTTGTAATTCAAGTGAGATAGTCTCTCGTGCCACTGGACATAATATGAGACCTTTTCATTTGCTACAAGTCAAATAGGAGAATCTGAGTCCAGACATAGAAAGTTTAAACAGTAAACATATCCACTCCTAGTGCCTATCAATATGACCTATTGGTCATTTGACCTCCTAATCAGGCACTCATCCTTGTAGAAGACAATAACATACCCAAGATCAGAGAGTTGGGTTATGCTTATAAGGTTTTGTTGTAACCCTTCAACATAAGCCACTTTTATGATAGTGACTATGCCATTGGTAATCTTACCATAGACTCTAGTTACCCCTCTATCAGAACCACCAAAGATAACCTTGGGTCCATTTTTCACTGGGGTTAACTCCTTCAAGTTGCTCCTTGTCCAGGTCATGTTCCTAGAACAACCACTGTCCACGTACCATATTGGGGTATGAACACTTGAAATAACCTGCATTAAGAAGTTTACTTTACCTTAGGACACAAATTTCTATTGGGTCCTAGGTGCACATTAGTTTGAAACTGAACATGTCCACCAGCAAGGTTTCTGATTGGTGGACTGACTCTAGCTCTAACCACATTAGGATTATGCCAACAGTCAATGGAATAGTTGCCTATCTTGCCACATCACCAACAATCATGTATATTATATCTTCTTTTCTGTGTAGGCCCTGTAGTTGGTTTGACTGTAGTCTTGATAGAAGGAAGAGGTGCATAAGCCATTTTCTAATTCCTTTCAGCATGGATTTGACTGAAGGTTAGTCTACTTGCTGGCTTGTGTGGCCTGTTCTGAATCCCATCAGCAGCACATTTCTTTTCAGACAACATGCTCTTGATAACATTAGAAACAACCATATCAGGCAAGCTAAAAGACTGACCCTTAGTCATATTCTGTGCTGACAGGTTTTGAAAATTGGCTGCAGCCACATTTTTGAGAGATGGGGCTGTAGTACCAAAAACAAATGGTCCATGAAGGGCTATTTGAATTTCTTCATGGGCAGCCTTAAAGGAACTTACCCGGCTATACCTTCCATAATGCCTGAGAACATCTTTTGTTCCAATTGTGCAAGCGCCATTCATATAGTGACTATATATACTTTCCTGATCATACCTGTTTGAAGGGAATATCACCTTCTTGAATGGGATAGGTGGCCTGGATGCAATAAGCACAACTGAAACTTTCCCTTTCCCTTTGGGATGGGCAGGTCTTATGTTACCCTTGAAGCCCAACCCCTTCTTACCCTTCTGTTAGGAGGAGTCTATCAAGGGTAACACTGTATTGGGCTGAGAGAAACTGGCCACAATACCTTTCTCCCTCTGGATATTTTCTTCAAGATCTCTAATGAGACTATTTTTGCTCTTGATAGTCTCCATCTGGATGCCTGATAGGGTTTTCAGTTGACTAAGTTCCCTCATTGTCTGATTCAACATAGAAGCTGCTTCAGCAAGCTGAGAAGCAGCAGGCTAAAGAGACAAAATCTCTTTAGCCTGCTTCTTAGTCAACTTCTTTCATTTCTTAAAGGCATCCAGAAGTTCACTATATCTGTCAATCAGTTGATTGACATCACCTTCTAAGCAGTAATCATCTTCACAATTAGATGAAGAGGCATCGACATAGGGAATTGTCTCATACCTAGACATTGAACTGGATAGAGAATGTACCTTACTTCGGCCAGGATGATCCTTACTTCCCTCTTCATCAGTCATTTCCATCAACCCATGGCAACTGTAGGCATCTTCATCATCATCATCCACCTCTGCGTCACTGTCCAATAGTGTCAGAGGGGCCCTGACTCCTATCCTTTCAACAGGATAGTCTTCATCTGCTGAAATAGTTTCCTATTCAGTAGCAACAATAACTAGCCCAATATAGACTTCCTCTTCTTCAGACTCTGTTGATGATGAGTCTGTACAGCTCTTCTCTTTCCTATCCAAAAGGGACTTTTCTTTATTTCCCTTATGCTTTTGGTGAGATTTATTCTCACCATCCTCCCTTCTCTTCATAGGGCAATTAACAATGACATGCCCTGGCTTGCTGCAATAGTAACAAAAAATATTAGAAGAATTTTGTTTATTGGGTTTAGAGTCATACCTGTCCTCCGTGGAGGTTTTCTTCTAGTGATGAGCTGAGGTGGAGGGCCTTCTCTTCTAGTGCTTTTTATTCATCAGCCTATGGAGCTGGCTGGAGAAAATAACAAAGTCCTCATCAGACATGCTGCTGTCCGATGCCTCTAATTTAGAGCAGTCTGAATTTTATAGTCTTCTTGGAGGAGAAGGGGTCTTTCTCTTACTTTTACTTGTGGCTTCAGCTTTGAAAGCCACTGACTTCTCTTTGGCTTGAGATTTGCAGTTATTCTCTTCCACTTTCCTGACTGTTAGCTGCATCTAATAAGAGAGCAGTTTTCTAAATATGGTGTGAGGTGGAGTGTCACCCAGCTTAGCCATTTATTTGATGACACATATCTTTGTGTCCCCGTCTCTGGTGAGAGACCTGAGGAGCTTATCATTTCGCTCATGATACTAAAGACCCTTCCATAGGTACTTAGCTCGTTTACTATCCTGGAGAATCTTTCATAGTAGGTGGCTATGTTCTCTCCCTTGGAATGTCTTAAGGCCTCATACTCCTGGTTGATCATATACTTTCTATCATCCCTGACCTCCTTTATTTGTTCCATGTAGATCACCAGAGTTTCCAATATCTCCAATACAGTTGTGCAGTGAATAAAATTCTGAAGGGTAGAATCATCAATTACACTTACAATGACATTTTGAGCCCGCTTGTCCATGGTGGTAAGTATGACTTTATCCTTTGTCATCTCATCATAAGTCTTAGGTGTCTGGATTTTTGCATCCAGGACAGACACTTTCATAGGGATGAAAGGTCCTTCTTTAACAGTTATAAAGATTCTAGGGTCAGCTGCTTCCATGAATAGCCCGAACCTCTCCTTCCAGATGCCAAATCCCTCCTTCCTATAGATAGGAAGCTTCATGGAACCCAGCTCTTTATAGTTTACTCCAGAACTCATAAGGAGAGTCTATAGCTACCTTGGAAGATCACTCAGATGGTATGATCCTTTTTGAGTAACCTCTCTCTGATACCACTTGAAAGTCTTTAAGTTCAAGATAGCTTACAACCTAGGGGGGGGGTGAGTAGGTTGTCTCACTGTTATTATTATCTTCTTTTTTAATTTCCTTTAGTATATAGTGTGTTGGCACTAATTAGCTTTCAAGTACCTGGACAAATAAAACAACATAGAAAAGCACACACATATTTTTAGTGGTTCCCTAACTTATGTGTACATACACTCTCCTCCGACCTTGCCAACTTACTGTTAGTTAAGACACTTCTCCAAACCACTGCTCCAAAGTGCTTACACATCAGATCCCTTAGGACCTCTCAGTCTCCTCCAAGACTTACAAATCAGCCACAAGGTCCTACAACTCAATGATTAGCAGATCACCTACCTCAAGCAAAAAGCCCTACACTCAGGCTGGGAGGACATCCCTACCTCAGATCCACTAGGGATCTTACCTCAGAGAGAATGACTCTCCTACTCCTCAGGCTGTGAAGCCCTACCTTAGATCCACTAGGGATCCTACAACTCAGGTACAAGTGCCCTACAACTCAGTGAGAATGACTCACCTACCTTAGACTTGATCCCAAGTCCTACAACTAGATCAAGCAGGATCCTACAACTCAGAGAGTTTAACTCTCCTACAGCTCAGGCAAGATTGCCCTACCTCAGGCTTGACAAGCCCTACACTCAGATCCAATTGGATCCTACAAGTAGAAAGGTGATTTAATTTATTTGACACAAAAATGTTTTACTGTGTCAATAACTAGGGCTGAGATGTCTCAGCACTATCTTACTTCATAGCAGCAGGAAGAAGTTTTGCCTCTGCTGGAAGAGTTTCAGAATGAAGATTCTGATCTTGCTGAAGAAGAAGATGAAACACTCGATCAATCAGCCAACTGATCCCATTGGAGAATGATGGCTCTACTCTTTCTTTATTAGTAATCTTTCTGATTATGCTATAGCAGATAAAGATACAACATCTCACTGAACTTTTGGTTGTTGCAGGAAGACTTCAAGCTTTTTATCGGTAGCAATGGCGAGGAAGATGAAGTCCAGCCGGAACTTTTGAAATCAATAAAGCCCTAAAAGTTGTTTTTGTCTTGGCAAATCTCTTCCTTTTGTAGTTCGCCGATCAACATCTTTAGGAATCAGTGGGGCCCACCTGCAGCTTTCAGCTGCACCTTGATTTAATGGAAGAAGATGTACAGTAGCTCCTCGGCAGAGTTTGTCATGTTCTGTAGCTTTTCCGTACTTGATTTGAAATTAGTTGACTCTGTCGATTTTGCTAATATCAGCCCCTATGGACTTAGCAAAAATCGAGCATCAGTAGAATAGGTGTTGAGTGAGTAAGCATTACTCAACGCTAGAGCACTTAGATAAAAATCTATTTCTAGGCGCCGAGTGATCCAACTTCACTCAACGCAAAACTGCTTTACCAACTTTCTGGTACTTGTCGTTGAGTAACTAAGCATCACTCCACGCCAAACTACTTAGACAAAATTCTGTCTTATCAAGGTATTAAGAGCGTTGAGTGAGCACTCCTCACTCAATGCTTTCTGCCTTAAACAATTCCTGCTTCTTTAGCATCTTAAGCGTTGAGAGTGTTGAATAAGCATGCCTCACTCAACGCTTTTTTTCTTTAGCCAGATTTTCTAAATTATGGCATTGAGAGCGTTGAGTGAGCATGTCGCTCTCAACACTTTCTGCCTTAGCCAGATTTTTTGCTCCTTGGCATTGAGTGAGTAAGATCCACTCAATGAATTTGGACTTAGCCAAATTTCTGTGTCTGAAAACACACGTTTTGATTGAATGATGGTCAGTCAACGCTTTATCATATGGCGTTGAGTGAGCTTTCCCCACTCAACGCCTGTGGACTTAGTCAAATATCAACACATATTTTATGTGGCTTTGACTTACAAGGCAATACTCAATGAATATAGGGCATGACATTGAGTGAGTGATACTCACCCAAAACCTGTGGACTTAGCCACTTTTCTGCCTATTTCTTCTTAGTCTTTTACTGCATTAGCCTATCTCACAACCTATTGCTATGTGGCGTTGAGTGAGTTGACTTCACTCAATGCTTGTGGACTTAGCCACTTTCTCAGCTTGCTACTACTTTGGATTTGAATGTATAGGCTCCACTCAGCGCTATAAGTCATCTGGGGTTAAGTGAGTAATTCTCACTCAATGCCTGTGGACATAGACAGATTTTTGTCTATCCACATCTTAGGTTAGTGTTTACCTGACCTAGCCACTTAGGCTACCTATCCCATCATTTTTTCTAGGACATCCCTGCATGCATGAACTCATGCACTCATCAAATACAACTTTATGTATATCATTGAAAAGATTGACTTCCTCAAATATTGGACATTGTGGGCAATGGACCCAACACTAACCCTTATAGAAAATTAGGGTTTGAGTTCTTGCTAAAGTCTCTCAAGATTTCTGCTTCAACCACTTTAACAAGCAATGTTCGCTTCCTCTATTTTTCTCATTTTGTTGTTTAAGAAGATTATCTCTTTTAACTTTATATCCCTAACTACAATGGCTCTTTGATCCGTATGGATAATTGGTATGGGCAACTGTAAAGTAGCTTTACCAATAACTACACTGCAAAAAGCATGCAGCACCATTTGTCCTTCAACACGCAAAATCCGTTTCATTTGAATTTAGGATGATGTCAGCATGACTTAGTGCATGTGGATTTAGCAAATTTCACTATATAGCCTGTATAGACATTGAGTAAAGTCTTATGACTCAATGCATATAAGCGTTTAGTGTTATCTTGAGACTCATCGCATCTGAACTTTAAGTGTTAACTATTGAAGCGTTGAGTGGTAAGTCTTCACTCAACGCAAAAACACTTAGCTGAATAACTATCTAACTTCTGAGTCGTTGAGTGAGCCTTCATCACTCAGAGTTGTTGCCTTTGATAGCTTAACAGATAAGACATTGAGTGAACCTTCATGACTCAATGCTTTTTCACTTAACAGAATCCTTCTAATTGAAGGAGTTGAGTGAAACTTCTTCACTCTTTGGTTCTAGACTTGGCAGTTATCCTGACTGAAGGCATTGAGTGAACCTTCTAAGCTCAATGCTTCTGGACTTGTATAGTTTTTTTGACTTAAGGTGTTGATTGAACCTTCTACACTCATTGCTTATGGACTTTTCTGCTTTCTTTGATAGGGTGTTGAGTGTTCCTTCTTCACTCAATGCTTCTATTCTTGGATATATTCCTTTGAGTAGGCATTGAGTGAATGACTATCACTCAACATTTTTAGACTTATCCAGATTTTAGTCCAGCTCCTCTGAGGTTTTGAGTGACTAAACTTCTATCAATGCTTTTAGGTCTCATGCATTGAGTTATGTGTACTCACTCATCTCTTCTAGACTTATGCAAATTTTCTGCCCCTCTATAGTATCATGTCATGAGTCTTACCAAACTTTTGACACAATCAACATGTCTAATCAATGAATGATGGGTATTGTATCCACAATAACCTAGATTTGTGTAAATTCACTCTTGAACTAAGTTGAATTAATTATGTATTTGATGTTATTCTTTAGTTGAGTGTTGTAGGTCATTATTGCTAAGTGTAGACCAATGTTAGTTTACAATGAATCACTAAACAAAGGACCATGCAATGTAATCCCTCATTGTGTGACTCATGGTGTTTACTTATGTGAAACCTCTCTATTTGGATGCACTTCATTTTCAAGTACTAAGGCAATGGAATAAAGGAAGGGTTGCTGGTTTTCAACAAAGAAGAATTACTTTTTCAAAGAATAATTTTCTAAGTATCTTTCTCGAGAAGGTGAAGTGAATTTCTCGAGAAGTCTAAGTATAGTTCTCAAGAAAGCAAAGCTGTTCTCGAGAAACCTTAAGACTTCTCGAAAAATTCTCAGAAGCAATCTTCAAGTCCTTTTCTAGAGAAAGCCCTAAAGAATTCTCGAGAAGCCAAGTTTAGTTCTCGAGAAAGCAAAGCAGTTCTCGAGAAGTCAAAATTGTTTCTCGAGAAGCTAAGTACTTTTTCTCGATACGTCAAGTTCCTTCTCGAGAAATCAGTCTGCCAGTTCAAAGAATTTGCGTTAAGTATTTTCTCGAGAAGGCTATGCCATTTCTCAAGTAAGCAATTCCTTCTCGAGAAATTATATGTCTTCTCGAGAAATAGGGTTGTAGAAAAATTCTTTTTAAACTATCTAACGGGATTTCGATATAACCTAAGTTCCTCATGATTGGTCCACGTGGATCCTTTCTTAATGATTTCAGACCATTATACGAGGTTCTATAAGAAGTCCTTTTAGAAGAATCACTAACCCTAATAACAACATTATTCAGAATCACATACGAAATTTCCAGATCGGGAGAAGCCGCGCCATCATCGTTTTTCTTCATTGCCGCTCCTCTCTCGATCCAGCGATTCAAAGAAGAAAAGATTTCACAAATCATAGATTCAAGTTCTTCAAATATCTACTTGATCGTGTCGGGTCCTAAGCATTTCAGATCAAAGTTTTCTCGGGATTTCTTCCTCAACTTCTTCACAGAGTTTTTCAGTTTTCAAGAAGGAAGAACCTTGAAGATTTCAGATCTGAAAGTATAAAGTTTTTATTGTTGTTGTAATAATTATTTTAACACTTATAGGAGCTTTGTCTTTGAGTTTGTAGGAGATTTGCTCTCCAAGTTTGTAGGAGTGTGTTATCTCCGAGTTGTAGGAGCATTGCTCCGAGTTGTAGGATTGTTGCAATCAAAGATTTAGTGAAGTAGCTGACGCTAGCCATGGTGCTAGATAAGCAAGGTGGAAAGTGGACGTACCTAAGATTAGGGAACCATTATAAATTCCTTGTGTTGTCTGGGTTATGCTTGGTTATTTTCTATGTAGATTACTCTCAAGTTTTTATTACGCAAAAGACGCAGAACTCAACTATTCACACCCCTCTAGGTGATTTAGGTAGACAACAAGATACTTCAATTAATATCAAAGGGAGGTTGTTCACAAAAAGGTTCATACCTTGAACAGATCTACTTCTAGTTATCGTAGAGATTATCAAGCATGGACAGATCCAAGGACGTTGTAAAGCTTCCGGTTGCACCTAAGCTATCTTTTCCATGTGGAAAGAGAGAGTTAGATTCTTAATGGAAGCTATTGATCCCCGCATATTCATGATAGTGGAAGAAGGCCCTCACTAATGGATCTCGACAAAGATGCGATTGCCCTTGTCTCTCTAGACAAGAAAGCAAAGAATATCATCGCAAGTGCAGTCGATGATTCCATGGTATAGAACCTGATACACTACCAATCTGCCAAGGAAATATGGCAGTCTCTGATCGTCTTGATGGAAGGCACAAAAGAAGTAAGGGATGAAAGAAGATCCCTTCTGAAATAGAAGTATGAGGCCTTCAAGCAAGGCCCTAAGGGCACAATAGATGATACATATGAAAAATTCTTCAAGATCATCAATGGCCTGAAGAACTACTGTTGGGTTTTCACAAATGGATAACTAAATGACAAGTTCCTAAGATCCTTAACTAAGGAATGTGACAATAAAATTTGTGTTATCAGGGAGTTTGGGAGACAGGCTGATACTGACCCCCAGAACCTCTTCGGGAAGCTTATGTCCCATGAACTTCAAATCAACTCCAGAAAAGTTGAAGAAGAGGGAAACAAATCTTCATCAAAGGAGAAGTCTGTTGCACTGAGGGTAGATAGCTCAAGAAAGACTAAAGTAGCATCTCCTGCTCTCACTCAAGAAGAAAGTGAAGAAGAAAACTCAAAGCCAAGTACTTCGTGCTCAGAGTTATCTGATGGAGAGTTCTCTCTTCTCTCCTGACAGTTTAAGAAGTTTCTCAATAAGAAGAAACAGATGAGAGGAAAAGACTCATCATATTAAAGATCACGTCACGATGGTGATCATCAAAAGAAACGCTACACAAATGACAGGTATAAATCTAAACAGAACAAACATAATTCTACTGACATTGTGTGCTATTGCTGTAATAAGCCAGGTCACGTGATCGCCGACTGCCCTCATAAGAAGAAGGAGGGTGAAAGAAGAGAAGAGCATAAGTCCTCCCACAACAAAAAGAAGGAGAAGTGCTTCATGGCAAAGAAGTAGAAGATCTTAGTAACACTAACTCATCCAAGTCAAGTGAGGATGAAGAAGCCTACTTCGGGCTCAAGGCTCACTCTGACGGAGAAGAAGCTGACCCCCAATTTCATGGGGAGGTAAATTCTCACACCATTCTTTCAGAGTCTGATGCTCCAAATGATGTTCATGAGGACTATTACTTTGATGATGAATCAGAACTCATGGCTCAGTATAAAAAGCTGATCAAGGTCTATGACCGGTGTAGAAAAGTTGTTAGAACTCAGGCCAAGGAGATCAATTCCCTTAAGGCTGAGGAGATCACTCTGAGGGAGGAAGTCGCAAGAATGAACTCACTCAGATAGGAACTCCATGCCCTAGCCAATGAAAATAACAATTCACATGAGATCCTTAACCTAAAAGTGAAAATCATCGAGAAGTTGGAAGGATAACTTGCCGCTGAAAAGATACTTGTTGAAAGTTTCTCCAAGCCCAAGACAATTCTTCCACTTGTTGCTGAATTATCTACTCAGGCTAAAGGAGCTGGCTTAGGTCATGTGGCTGCTCCTAGTAAATCTTCTAGAAGGGCCAAGGCTAAAAGGAAAAATATATAAGACTGCTACAAAAGCAACTGTCGAAGAGAAAGTGAAGGGGCCTCTCATTCAGACTACATTTAAGAAGGTTATTTTTCCTTCTAACGAATTTGATTTTGATAGCTCCTATGTTAACTTGACAAGATCAATTCAGTTTAAACCTGTCAAGGACTATAAGGGGTGGAATCGTCCCCAAAACTTCGGTGCAAGTGTCTTCAAGGCACCTTATAAAGAGATCACTCTACAGAGTTATGGTCCCTATGTTCATGGTCCTAATAATAAGAAAGCTCCAATAGTGAAACCCATTGTTCAAAAGCCACTTGAGAAGAAGAAGCCATGTAAGTGCTATCATCATGAGCCTTCTACCTCCAAGTCAGTCGCTCCTGCTAGACCACACGTTCAAAAGGTCAAGCAGGAGACTCATAAAAGATACAATAAGTTTGACTGTTGGTGCTGCGGTAAAGTTTGTCAATTTACTGTGGATTGCTGGTTTAATCCCAAAAACATTGAAACTCCTCAAGTTAATCATACGAGACAGACCACTTCTAGTGTTAACACTCGTAGGGGGAGTATGCTAACAAGGAACCAAGGACCCAAATCTTATTGGGTTCCTAAGGTAAAATGATCTATGATTCCAGGTATGTCCAAAGGACAACAAAATGCCTATCTGGTATTTGGACAGTGAATGCTCTCGGCATATGACCGGGACAAGAAGTCTACTTCAAAATTATACTCCAGTCAAATACGGTCCAAAGGTTATCTTTGGTGGCTCTGACCGGGAAATTACAAAAGGCTACAATATGATTTCTAATGGTGTAGTATCATTTACTGATGTGGCTTATGTGAAAGGATTAGAACATAATCTGATTAGCATAAGTCATGATAAAGGCTTCATTGTTATTTTCTCTAAGGATTAGTGCCTGATAAAATCTGCCTCTACTACGGAGACAGTTTTAACAGGCACTAGGAGTTGAAATAATTTTTGTCTTAATTTTATATGTTTAGACACTTCTACCCCAGTGTGTTTTGTTGCAAAAGGTAGTGCATCTCTTTGTGACCAATGACACAAGAGACTATCACACATTAATTTCAAAACTATCAATATGTTATTTTCTCAAGATCTAGTACATGCTGCACTGACTATTAAGTGCATTAAAGAGATTCCATGTCACGCATGCCAAATGGGCAAGAAGACAAGGGCTACTTTTAAGGGTATTACTGGTAAAGATTTCTCAAGGTGCTTGTATTTACTGCACATGGACTTATTTGGTCCAATGCAAGTTCGTAGCTTAGTAGGTATGTCATACATGCTGGTAATTGTTGATGATCATTCACGTTTTACTTGGGTGTTATTTCTGAAACGAAAGTCAGATACCTTTGATGTGTTCATGATTTTTGTCAGGCAAATTCAGAACAAATTAAACCGTTCAGTGGTTAAAATCAAAAGTGACCATGGAACAGAATTCATATTTGGTGCCATGACAGAATTCTGTGGAAGTCTAGGTATCTTTCATGAGTTTTCCTCCCCGTGTACTCCACAACAAAATGAAGTTGCAGAGAGAAGGAATAGAACACTCATTGAGGCATGTACTATAATACTGACGGACTCCTCTCTACCAGAGTACTTTTGGGCTGAGGCCGTCAATACAGCTTATCACGTGCAAAACAGAGCATTGATCAACAAGAGACATCGTAAGACTCCCTATGAGCTACTGAAAGGTAGGAGACCGACTGTGTTCTACTTCAGGATTTTTGGCAGAAAATGCTATGTACTTAATAATGGGAAATATCATTGTAGAAAGTTTTGAGAAAAATGTTTTGAAGGTATTTTAGTAGGCTATTATAGCCATAATAAGGCTTATAGAATTTTTAATAAGAAAATCCTGGTGATAGAAGAATCTATTAACGTTGTATTTGATGAGACGAGCATGCTACAAAGCAGCACTTTCAGTGTTTTTGTTGAAGATGCAGGTTCAAGGCTGAAATATTTAAGCTTGGATGAGACAGTTGAAGAAAATGCTCAAAAGTTTATCAAGATCACTCCTCCAACCTCAATTGGAGAGGGAGATGGCCAAGATGAAGAAGTTATCCAAGTTGAGGAAGACACTCCAGAAATAGAAGAAGCTTCCGATGCAAGGAACCTAGAGCTCAGACACTTGAGGGATCACCTGGTTGATCAAATCATAGGAGATCCTCGTGATGGTGTAAGAACTCGAAGTGGTACTACTAATAAAAATATGCATTTGAGTTTTCTCTCGCAGGTTGAACCAAAGAAATTTGAAGAAGCAAATGAATACGCAACTTGGATAGTTGCAATGGAAGAAGAACTCAATCAGTTCAAGTGCTGCCAAGTCTGGAAGCTTATTCCAAGACCCAAAGGCAAAAATGTAATTGGAACAAAGTGGGTATACAAGAACAAGTTGGATGAAGATGGAACCATCATCAAAAATAAAGACAGACTTGTAGCTAAGGGATATAGAAAAGAAGAAGGGATCGATTTTGATCAGACGTATGCCCCAGTGGCAAGACTCGAAGCCATTAGGTTGTTCCTTGCATTTGCTGTTCTCATGGGTTTCATTGCCTATCAAATGGACGTGAAGTCAGCCTTCCTTAATGGTAAAATAAAGGAAGAAAGGGTATGCGGAATAACCCCCAGGTTTTCTTGACCCTAACCATCCTGATTATATTTATTTATTATTTAAAGCATTATATGGCTTAAAACAAGCTCCACGAGCTTGGTATGAAACACTGTCTAACTTTCTTCTTGAGAACAAGTTCACGAGGGAAAAGATAGATAAGACATTATTTCTTAGGGAAGTAAAATGCAAGATTTTGCTAGTGCAATTCTATGTCGACGATATTATCTTTGGCTCTACTGATGATAACCTTTGCAAGAAGTTTTCCAAACTTATGCAAGGGAATTTTGAAATGAGCTGTATGGATGAGCTGAAGTATTTCTTAGGACTTCAGGTGAAGTAATCTGAAAATGGAATTTTCATCTCTCAAACGAAGTTCACCAAGGAGTTGCTAAAAAAATTTGGAATAGAGAATGCAACCTCTATGAGAACTCCAATGGGTTCAACTATGTCTTTGGACAAGGATGAGAAAGGGAAACCTTTTGATGAAATTAAGTACAGAAGCATAATTGGATCCCTGCTCTATCTTACTACTAGCAGGTCTGACATAATTTTCTCAACATGTGTGTGTGCTAGATATTAGGTGAAATCTAAGGAATCTCACTACACAGATGCGAACCGGATTTTGAGATACCTTAAGGGAACACCAAATCTATGCTTGTGGTACCCAAGAAGTAATGGTAGTGAACTAATTGGATTTTCAGATGCAAACTTTGTAGGTAGTTAAGATGACAGAAAGAGCACTTCCGGGACTTGACAATTCCTAGGAAGAAGGCTCATATCTTATAGCAGCAAGAAACAGAATTGTGTTGCAATCTCAACCGCCGAGTCAGAATATATTTCTGTAGGTAGTTGTTGTGCACAACTTCTCTGGATAAAGAATAAATTTGAAGACTACAACTTGAAGTTCAGGGACATCCCCATGTTTTGTGACTCCTCTAGTGCTATAGCAATTGCCAACAATCCAGTTTCTCACAGCCGGACAAAGCACATCGAATTGAGAAGCATTTGGACTTCTCGACTTCTCGAGAAATCAGCTAACACAACTTTTCGAGAAAAATTCCAACCGACATTCCTCAAGTACACTTTTCCTCATTCTTCAAGATTTTCAATCTTATATAAATAGAGAATTCCATAAAATGTCCAAATCCACACTTTCGTAAAAGACTCTTCCCGAGAAAAACCCCTGAGTTTTGCCGAAAGCCTCCGCCGCTTTTCTCGCAATCTCCATCGTCTATTCTCAGAAAAGTTTGAAATCTCTCATCTTGCTCAATCGATGGATCCGACTGCAAAGATTGACGTCGACAGTGAGTTTGTTCGCACAAGTATTGAAGAAATCTCCGAAATTTTCCGCAATGTCCTTCTACTTCTTGAAATCGTCGACCTCTCTTTCATTCTTGAGCATCCTTGCAAAGTTTTGGTTTCAGAAGTTGAAGAGTTCTTTAGAAATGCAAAGCTTAAAAGGTGTGTGAAATTGTTGAAAAGCTATGTCAAAGATGTGAAGATCAAAATGAAGCCGTCCATTTTAACAAAATTTCTGAGGTTAACCACCATTGATGAGGAAGATTACTTGGAAGAACCCAATTACTCCAGGGCTCTTTTATTTTGTGGCCTCTCTCAATCCACTACCTTTATTCGGAGGCAACACATGAATGATGAAAACAAGCTTTTGGCCGACATTCATGGAAAAGTTCTCCCCTGCAAGACAGGTTCAATTGGATATATCTCCTCAAACTTCTTTTGCATGATGACTATAATGGTGTGTCACAAGAAGTTCCAATGGGGACACATGTTATTTGAAAAGATTAAGGAAAGCATGAAAACACCCAATTTTGCAAGGATCAACTCTCTATATCTGAATCAAGTGCACCATGAAGTTTTTGACTTGTCCAAAGGTATGTCCATTCACCACCGGAAGAAAATCTCACTCTCATACATCAACAGATGGGAAATCAGAATTCAAAAGCTAGGCCAAGCTCTAGTAGTTCCAAGAGCTGTAGTTTATGAGGACAGGACCCCATATCCCCTTCATATTGATACAGTTGGCACATCTGTTGCAGCTGTAGAGGGGGAACCTGCTCCTTTAGTTCATGAGGAAGATCAACAAGCAAAGGTACCAGACACAGAGTTTCATTAAGATGTTCTTATAGATCAGGCTATATAAAAATTTCTTACTGATGATGTGGTGGTGGAAAAGGAAAACAAAGCTCAGTGTGATGATAAAAAGAGCACCTCTGTGTGTGATGGTGGCTCAGGTATATATATTGACTATTCCATTGATCACGAAAATCTTCATGATCATCAAGTGGATGCCCAAGAAACCTCTACTGTAGTTGATATTGACAAAATGATAGAAACTCTAACTTCAAATGAACCCAATTTCTTCTCTCCTGAAGAGATTCTAGAAGATTCTCAGCCCATGACACAAATTGAGGGGGAGAATGTAGTTATGCTCTCTAAAGAGGATAGAGTTACCCCAAAACCTGTAGAACCTCCTCTCAGGAATTTAGAATTCTCTCTACCTATCATTCTTGGTGAGGAAGGGGATGTGATAAGATCTGCCCAAAGAGGCAAAAGCTCAATTTTTATTGAAGAACTACCAGTCTGGATAGCTCCAGCACTACCTCCTCCAATTCCTCCTGCAGTCATTCCTTATGATACCCTTTTGGGTAAGATTGATTCTATGTTGAAAAAGCAGAGAGAGTACTTTGACAGGTCTCTCCAAGATATAACTGAGAGAGTAACTGCTCTTGAGAAAGAAATGAGCAGAGGATTTGCTGAGATTTAGAGTAATACAAATGAATTCAAAAGACTGCTCAATATTGGTGGCAAGGATTTGGACCACACTATCACTAGTGTTGGTGAAGCCATGAATCAGGCAGTTAATGCAGCTAACAATTAGATACTCTTGCTGAAGAAAATGTAAGAACAAAACTTCAAAACCTGTGAAGAGGTCGGGAAATTCAAGTAAGATGCCATACATGATCTAACCCTATAAGTCAGAAAGGGGGAGGATAAGGTGAAAGAAAATCTAGAACGCAAAGTTCAAGAAATGAAGACTTAGTTGGCTAATCAACTGAAAGAGATCAGTACAAATGTAGAAACACAGATTAAGGGTGTAAACATTTATGCTTATGATACTGCTGTGTGGATGCACAATCATATTTTTTCGTAGTTTCAAGTTGATTAAAATGAGGCTCCACCTCCTCATCTTGATCCAAATGTCTGTAAGCCTATATTTTCTCCCAGACCTAAGCAATATAGAGTTCCTCCTGTGAATTATTCTCAAGTTTGGACTTTTGATTAGCCAGAGATACCTCAGGACCTACCTCCTGAGGTACCAGTGCTTAAGAAAATAAAATATGGTGATGGTGCTTCAACCAACTGATCTTTCCCAAGTCAAGAAGCTGCCAAAAGGATATAAAAGGAATTTGCTAAAATTTGGAGTCCAACCTCCAAGCCTTTAATTCTAGATACTCTGAAGTTTGTTGTGGATTCATGATAATAAGGATGATCATTACTGTCATAAGGAGTGGGAGCTATATGAGAAATCTATGACAAAAAGAAGGATTCATGATCGTGAATATAACCGGAATAATCCCAATACTCCTCCTCGTCCTCCAAAATACTATCCCAAGCCCTTCAACTACTAGAAAAGGCAATAAGAGAAGAAGGAACGACAACACAAGCAACAATACAAGTGATTTATGATTTTTAGTGTTATGGAATTTTGTGGACCTGGATATTTCTATGGGCAAATTCTATATATATAAAATTTTGAATTTCAATGATCTAATTATCTCTTAACTGTCATTGCATATATTGTTTTATTTGTTAGTTAATTCTTTGATTATCTTGATATAATTCACTTTAGTGTAGAGGGTTTTGACTTCTACAAATAGGGGGAGATTGCTGGGTATTGTATCCACAATAACCTAGATTTGTGTGAAGTCACTCTTGAACTAAGTTTAATTAATTATGTATTTGATGTTATTCTTTAGTTTAGTGCTTGCAGGTCATTATTGCTAAGTGTATATCAATGTCAGTTTACATGAGTCACTAAACACAGGACCATGCAATATAATCCCTCATTGTGTGACCCATGGTGTTGACTCATGTGTAACCTCTCTATTGAGATGCACTTCATATTCAAGTACTAAGGCAATGGAAGAAAGGAAGGGTTGCTAGTTTTCAACAAAGAAGAATTAGTTTTTCAAAGAAAAATTTTCTAAGTACCTTTCTCGTGAAGGTGAAGTGAATTTCTCGAGAAGTCTAAGTATAGTTCTCAAGAAACCTTAAGGCTTCTAAGAAAATTCTTAGAAACAATCTTCAAGTCCTTTTCTCGAGAAAGCCCTGAAGAATTCTCGAGAAACCAAGTTTAGTTCTCGAGAAAGCAAAACAGTTCTCGAGAAGTCAAAATTATTTCTCGAGAAGCTAAGTACTTTTTCTCGAGACGTCCAGTTCCTTCTCGAGAAATCAGTCCGTCAGTTCAAAGAATTTGCATTAAGTATTTTCTCGAGAAGGCTATGCCATTTATCAAGAAAACAAATCCTTCTCGTGAAATCATATGTCTTCTCGAGAAATAGGTTTGTAGAAAACTTCTTTTTAAATTATCTGACGGGATTTTAATATAACCTAAGTTCCTCATGATTGGTCTACGTGGATCCTTCCTTAATGATTTCAGACCATTAGACGAGGTTCTATAAGAAGTCCTTTTAGAAGAATCGCTCGCCCTAATAACAACATTATTCAGAATCACATATGAAATATCTAGATCGGGAGAAGCCGTGCCGTCATCGTTGATATTTATTGTCGCTCCTCTCTCGATCCAGTTATTCCAAGAAGAAAAGATTCGACATATCATAGATTCAAGTTCTTCAAACATCTACTTGATCGTGTCAGATCCTAAGCATTTTAGATCAAATTTTTCTTGGGATTTCTTCCACAACTTCTTCACAAAGTTTTTCAGTTTTCAAGAAGGAAGAACCTTGAAGATTTCAGATCTGAAAGTATAAAGTTTTTATTGTTGTTGTAACAATTATTTTAATTCTTGTAGGAGCTTTGTCTCCGAGTTTGTAGGAGCTTTGCTCTCCGAGTTTGTAGGAGTGTGTTATCTCCGAGTTGTAGGAGCGTTGCTCTGAGTTGTAGGATTGTTGCAATCCGAGATTTAGTGAAGTAGCTGAGGCTAGCCGTGGTGCTAGATATGCGAGGTGGAAAGTGGGTGTACCCAAGATTGGGGAACTACTATAAATTCTTTGTGCCGTCTAGGTTATGCTTGATTATTTTCTGTGTAGATTACTCTCAAGTTTTTATTCCGCAAAAGACGCAGAACTCACCTATTCACCCCCTCTAGGTGATTTAGGTAGACAAATAGATACTTCAATTAATAGTGTACAACCTGCATACATTGAATTAGAACACATATCAAATACAAACATGTGTATACTATTGACTTGTGGACCTCCTTCAAATCTTGGACATTGTGATCAATGGACCCAAGAATCTCTCCCTATTTGAAGATGTCAGAACCTTAGTCAATGATTTACACTAACTCACAAAAAAGATAAATTCATAGAATTGAAGAGCAAGAAATAACACACAACCAAAATTTGATTAACATCAAATTGGATAATTATAAACAAAAGTGTGTGCCAAAAATAATGTTTCATATCCCTAAGGCCCAAAGGCCCTAAGGAACTGATTACAAATGTCATTGTTAGGCATCAAGTTTCTTAATGACTATGCCCTTGCTAGACCTTTTTGCAGCCTTCTCCTCAGCTTCTATCATCTTTTTCCTCTGCCTCTCAAAGTAGCTGTATGACTTTGGTAAATATTTGCTAGGCTCTGGAGAATCTGACTGCATAGTACCAACCTTCTTATCATTTTTGAACTTTCTCATGATCTCTTCATTTCTTTCATGTTTGGCACATTCCATGAAGTTGTAGAGTTTACTTCTGTCAGTTTTTTTCTCTAATCTGATCCCAGGCAGCCAAGATAATCTTCCTAAATTGAGGACTCCATAGTTCAAAATTAGGCATGGACTCTATCTCTTCTTTGTATCTCTTCTTGCTCTCCCTAATCTCAGCATATTCCTCAGCAACAGTCATACCATTGGTGTGCTTAGAAAAACCATACCATTTCAGAGCTGACTTAACATCCTTAAGAAACATTTCATCTTCCTCATCAAAAGGGCTAAACTTGGTCAGTTTCAAGGGTTTATTTAACTTTATAGAAGTAAGCTTAATATTATTTCCACTTATATAGGTTTTTATGTTGGAGAAGGAGGAATCAACTTTAGCACTAGTGTATAGTTCTAGCATTTCTCTTTTCCAAATAAAGTATGGCTATAACAGTATATGTTCTAGGTCTATGTCATTTAAGAGATGAAGAACAAACCGAACTTCCTCAGGTGCATCCTTAAAACCATTACGGACAAGTTCTAAACCCTTGAACAGGAAATCAACTCCTTTCAAAGCCATTGAATTAGTTAATTGATTCAGAGGAGAAGAATAAAACTTCGAGAAAATGAGGTCAGGAACGCAGAGAGATGCAAAGGGCTAAGGAAATATGTGTATTATCCTAGGCACACATTTCTATTTGTAGTTACCCTATTTGAGAATGTGGAAGGACGCGTACCTGTCATGATTTACACGATATAATTAATGGATGTGATTAATCCCATAAAATTGACATATTCCGACTTGTCGGGTTATATGCATTGAGTGCACTTGACATACTCGATGCTCTCGTTGCCTGGAGTTAACTCAGTGTACTTAATGCCTAGTTAGATAACTCAGCGTACTCAATGTCTCGTTAGTTAAACTTTTTCTTTCTTATTTTCTTGCAAAAAAAGCAAATCTCCAAACGCACATATACATATAATAGAAATACATTACTATAATAATGCTAGTTCAAGTTCAACATACCCAATTAAAATTTGAAGGTGTTCAACATGGCTTCATTAAGAGACTTAATAAATATGTCAGCCACTTGTTTGTCAGTAGGGACAAACTCAAGGATAATATATTTATTTTCAACATGCTCTCTTATGAAATTATACATTATTTCAATAGGTTTGGTACAGTTATGTGAAACAGGATTCTTAATAATTGAAATTGCACTTGAAAAATCATAAAACATAGTATTCTTGGAGTTGATGTGGATCCATAGTAGCTTTACACAACAATTCCCAGCTGATATGTACTCTGATTCTATAATGGAGATAGTAACACTGGTATGCTTCTTGCTGCTCCAACACACTAGCCTTCTTCCTAGAAATTGACAGGTACTTTATATATTTTTCCTTTCTTCTTTGCAACTTATTAAATATGCATCTAAATACCCTATTAGTTGAAAAGAATTATTCCTAGGATACCACAAACCAAGATCAGATGTGCCCTTGAGATATCTTCGAATTCTTTTATTAGCATAGTAGTGAGACACTTTAGGGCATGCCTGATACCTAACATAAACATATATAACAAACATAATGTCTAGCCTACTAGAAGTCAAATAAAGAAGGGGGCCAATTATGCCTCTATACATGGTTTCATCATTAGGTTTCCCAGTCTCATCCTTGTTTATTGGCATATTTGACCCCATTGGTGTTTTCATGGTTGAGGGACTCTCCATTCCAAACTTTTTGATTAACTCATTGCTGAACTTATATCGAGAGATGAATATTACATCTTCTGACTGTCTAACTTGTAGGCCCATGAAATACTTGAGTTCACCCATACTACTCATTTCAAATTGCCCTTGCATAAGTTTAGCAAACTTTTTAAATAAGCCATCATCAGTAAACCCATAAAATATATCATCTACATAAATTTGGACTAGGATTATCTTACCCTTGACTTCCCTTAAAAAAATGTCTTATCTATCTTTCCCATTGAGAATTTGTTATATATTATTTCTGGAGCAGGGAGTTCAGAGTGAATCTCCCCCTTAACCTCAGCATTGTCCTTAGGGACATTCTAGTCTTCTACAGTAATGTTATGAACATATTCTTCCACTATTACAGGAGCTTGTTAATCCTCAACAGGAGAATTGGAAACCAGAATGAACTTGCTCCCCCTCAACAAGAGCATTTATCTTATCAGTCTCCCTCTCAATATTTGCACAGATGTTTTCCATTACCTGCCTAGTCATAATTTCTAGAGCTTCAGCTGGAATCTCTTCAGACTGAGATCCACCCAATTGATTTCTTATTATAGGTTCAGAGGAAATTGACACCCGAGGACTCATATCCCTTCTTATCTCCTCAATAGACTTAGATAGCTAGGGATCATATGGTTATTTCTCACTTTTCTCTAAAGAATTGCTTTCTGTGCTTTCTTTAGGGATTGGTATAGCTTTCTTTTTCTTCTTCTCAACACTCTGTTGATGTGGCAGCAGAACTCTGTCCCACCTTTCAAACATCTTGGAGTCCATTCTCCTCATGTGATGGATCTTTATTCCTAGCCTCATATTGAGGATCCCTGGAACAGTACTATGCAGATACAGAGATAATATCCTTCCCAGGTTAGGTTCTGGGATGCATTCCACTATTCTATCAAACAACACCTTTCCCCAGTCTATTTCTTAGATAGAATTATCTTGGTCATGAGTTCAAATATCTTTATAAATATCTTATAATGAGAACCTATCTTGCAAAGCAGAGCTTTTCCAACTGTATCTGCTAGAAACTTTCCTCTTTGATTCAGCTCCTTCCTTAACACTGATCTAGTGGTATGCTTTGAGAGCCCACGCCACTTTAGTGCTGACTTCACATCATCCTGATATAAGTCTGTACCTTCATCAGACTGCTTAACCTTGGACAATTGCAGTGCTTTGCACAATCTCTTGGGAGTGATTTTTATCTTTTGCCCACTGATGGAGGATTTGATTTTGTTTGAGCATGAGTCCACAGTGGCATTGGAGTATAGTTTTAGAACTTCTCTTCCATATCAAGACAGGCTCGGACAATACGAAACTTAGGTCAGCGACCTACAGTAAGTGTAGAACTAGCAAAACTTCCTTTGGAGCATCCTTAAAACTGTTTTACACGAGTTTTGAGCCCTCAAACAGGAAATCCATTCCTTTCCGTACCATGAATTTTCTGAGTATCTGAAGGTTTATCGAGCTTTTGTCTTAGGGAGACAGTAGGTCGCTAGGGCTAAGAATATTTTTTTATTCTAAGCACACACACTTCTATTTATACGTGCCTCTAATTTGAGAATGTGGAGAGGCGCATACCTGTTGTGATAAGCACAAAGAGATCAACAATTGAGATTAACCCCGTGAGATAGCTGCAATCAGAAGTCCCTAGCAGTATGTGTTAAGTGAACTGGACGCACTCGACACATTCAATGTCTGAAGTTGTCTTAAAGCACTCAACACCTGAACCCTTAGACTCAGTACATTCAATGCTTGGACACTTAATCTATACCTCCTTTATTATCCTGCAGGGAATAATACTACCTGCAATAAAAAATGCATGAAGAGACACTAAAGCTTTATCAAGTTCATCATACCTAATTCAAATTTGAAGGTGTTGAACTTTGCTTCATCTAGTGTCTTAGTGAAGATATCAGCCACATGTTTGTCTATAAACTCAAGACTGATGTCCTCACTTTCCACATGTTCTCTAATTAAATAATACCTAATCTCTATGTACTTAATCTTGCTATGAGATACAATATTCCTAGCAATAGAAATTGCACTAGTAGAATGTTGGGTATTGTATCCACAATAACCCTAATTTGAAGAAGGGTACAGTTATGCTAAGATAAATTATGACTGTATTTAATAGCGTATTTTTAGTTATGTACTTGCAGGTTTACAATGCTAAGTACACACCAGTGTTAAGTTATAATGGGTTAGTAAACATGGGACTGTACAATGTAATCCTTCATTGTATATGCCATTGTGTTGACTCATGTGTAATCTCTCTATTGGTGTTTACTTCTATTCCAAGTACAAGAGAAGGTTGAAGGAAGAATAATATCACAAAATCTAACAGAACATAATTTTACCCAAGTAAAATTCGTCGAGTATCATAAGGGATATTCATCGAATTCGTTGAGTATCATTGATATTCGTCGAATTCATCGTATATACTTATTATCACTCGTTGAATTTGTCTTATATACTTGTGGTGAAATTCTGGAAATATTTAGAAAAAAAGTTAAGTAAAATTCATCGAGTATCATCAAGTATACTCGTCGAATTCGTCGAATGTATCTAACGATACTCGCCAAATTCATCGAATATACTTATCGATACACGCCGAATTCGTCGAATCATCTCGACGCTACTTCTCTTATTTTTCTTAAGGCAAATTCGTCGCATATCTTGGCGTCGAGTGCGTCGACTGCTTAAATGGTGTCGAGTGTGTTGAGTGCATGGATGGCTTCGAGAGCGTTGATTCGACAGCGTCGAGAGCATTGAGTCTATTAGCATATACTCGACGAATTCATCGAGTATACTAGTTGATACTTGACGAATTCGTCAAGTATGACTTTAGCCTTGGCGTTGAGTGGCTAGCCAGCTTGAGCTGAGTTTGTCTAAGTCAAATTCGTAGTATATCAATGACTATTCGGCGAGTATACTAGTGATACTCGACGAATATGACTTAGGTCATTTTTCTGACAATTTTTTTCTCAAGACTTGGGTTGCGGCGGCCATGCACAGTAACTTTTGCAAGTTATTTTTGGAAGTTCTTTTATAACCATTGTATTTGAGGTTCCCTATAAATACATAGGGTGGATTCTCCTTCAACCCTAATCTTGCAAATCGTTCCAATTTCAAATCGAGAAACATTCCAAAAAGAACCCGTCGGTCACCTGTACAATACGCGACATCTCTAGTCAGCCGACAATAACGACTTTGTACGATTCCATCTTCATTGATTTATTTGACTAGATTACTACTCTCAGAAGATCTCTATTACTCTAGGTCTAGTCGATTGAAGATTCAAAATTCAAGGTCCTTGAAAGATTTCAGATTTTTTCGTGTTCTCCAAGCATATTCAAGTTCAACTATTTTCGTAGAATGACAGATTGAAGATTTCAAACGTTGTCAAGGATTGTGGGTAATATTATTGTAAAATATTCCTTTACTTTTGTAGGAGATTTTCTCTGAGTGTTAGATCGGTTGGTAGATCTATTTGTGGATCGAGTGGTAGATCTGTTTGTGAATCGAGTGGTAGATCCGTTTGTGGATCGAGTTGTAGATTCGGTTGTGGATCAAGTGGTAGTAGCGTCACACCCAATTTGTAGGAGTTACGACTCTGAGTTGTAAGATTTATGGAAATCTGAGTTTGGTGAAGCAGCCAAATCTAGTCCTTTGTGGTTGATAGGCGAGGCGGGAAAGTGGACGTACCCAACTCGGGAAACCACTATAAATCTCGGTGTTTGTGTGCTTAAATTTTTAAGTATTTTTATTCTGCTAAAAGACTCAAACATCACCTATTCACCCCCCCTATAGGTGATTTAGGTAGACGTTAGATACTTTCAATTAATCACAAAGCATATGAGTTTTACTTAGCTTGGGATTATAGCCCTAGAGCTAATACTGGATTCATAGTAGTTGTGCACATCAACTACCAGCTAAGATGTACTCTGATTTAGCTATAGAGATGACAACACTTATTTGCTTCTGGCTGCTACAAGAGACCAATCCTCATCCTAAAAATTGATAGGTGCCAAAGGAGATTTTCTTTTCTTCTCAGCAATCATGCCCTAGGGGATTGTTTCAACCCATATAAAGCCTTAAGATGGCTCCTTGTTGTAGACATATGTCTGGAACATCCACTGTCAAAGTACGATATTGGCATTATATTGGTACTTAGAATACCCTGTAAACACAAATTAGTTTACCTTAGGAACCCAAAAGGTATTGGGTCCTAGGTTTTTATTAGCTTGAAAATGCACATGTCTACCTACAACAATCCTATCAGGAAGACCCACCCTTGCCCTAGGTATACTAGGGTTGTGGCAACAATCTATGACAAAGTGACCAACTTTACCACAACACTAACACTGATGAATGTTGTATCTCCTCTTCTAAACAACCTTTGAAGAGTGTAAGCTTTCAATAACTATCTATTCAGAGGGGAGAGCAACACCCTTCTTCTTATTTCTGTCAGCAAGATTCTGACTGAAAGTTAGTTTGCTAGTGGATGCACATGGAATATTCTGAGTAACACTAATAGATATCATCTTTGCAGCTGACATGGAGTTGATGGCTATAAAAAATGGCAGGTGAGGTCTACTGTCTGACTTACCCTTAGACTAGGTGTTTGCTAGAGGAACCTGAGAATATATCACTGCCTTATCCTTGATTGTGGGGGGTTGGAGCACCAAATACAAATAGTCCATGATGGGACATCTGAATTTCCTCATGAGGAGCCTTTAGTGTACTCAAAACCATGCCCTTTCTCCTTCCATTGTAAGATTCCCTTGTTTTCTTATAAGAAGAATTCCCATTCTTCTAGTGACCATACATGATGTCCTAGTCATTCATATTGGAAGGGAGGATTACCTTGTGAAAGGTGGTATGAGGCTCCACAGGGGCTTTGAATTTCCATTTGGAATGGGAAGCTTCAGAGTTCCACTTAAACCCTAAAAAAATCTTATCCTTTTGAGAGGTAAAGGTGTCAATCAGTGGCAGCACTATTTTGGGCTTTGAGAATTCAGCCATAATCTTTCTCTCCTTGAGGAGCTTCTCTTTAAGATCCAAGATGATCTTATTCTTCTTGTTAATGGTCCTAATTTGGATAATTGAGATTGTCTTCAGTTGGCTAACTTCCTTGCTCATCTGAGCTAGCAAGGATGCTGACTCATACTGTAGGGAAGCAACTTATTGTAGGGAGACAATCTCCTCAGCTTGTCACTTGACAAGCTGTTTGCTCTTTTTCAGAGCATCCAGAATTGCACCATAACTGTCAATTAATTTATTGACATCTTCTTCAGAATCTGATCCCTCATCCTCACTGGAGGAATTGGATGCATCAGAGTTTGAGCATGACTCATAGGTAGAAGAATAGCTAGAGATAGAGTGTACCTCATTAGGGATAACATTATCCTGATTATCTTCTGATAGTGCTATAAGACCGAATTACTCATCCTCTTCACAGTCACTGTCAACAGAGGATAGTGAAGCCCTTATGTATAATGGGGAAGCTGGGTGATTAGCCTCTTCTTCAATGGACATGAAACCAATGTAGGTCTCTGAGAGTGCTAAGTTGTTAGCCTAAATCACCTAGAGGGGGGGGGGGGTGAATAGGTGAAATGCATGTCAAATGCGGAATTAAAAAACTGAACACAACACACATCAAGCAATCACAGACGACAAGAGATTTATAGTGGTTACCCAATCTTGGGTACGTCCACTTTCCTCACCGATCTAGCAAATCACTAGACTCGGCTACTCTACTATCTCGGATTGAGAACAATCCTACACCTCGGAACCACGTTCCTACAAACTCGATCCAACTGGATCTACAAAACTCGGAAGAAAAAGCCTTCCTACAAATCTCGGAGAACAAAGCTCCTACAAAGTAAATTGTTTGAAAGAAAAAATACAAACAACAATATTCTCAGATCTGGATCTTGACAGTCTTCTTCCTTAAGAACTTTGGCTTGATCAGAGTATGTTGAAGATGACTTGAGAGAGATCCACAAATCTGAAAAATGGAATCACCTCGATCGAGAAAATAGATCTGAAATCTTTGAGGCTCGGCGAGATCGAGTGATTAACTTTCGTCTGGATCGTTGGAGAATAAAAGTTGAAGGCAGCGATCGAAGATCGGCGATCTAGAGCTTCTTCCGTGAACGTCAATGGCGGCGGCGGCGGCGTGAGGAATTAGGGTTCACGGGATTTCCTTTTTCTCTTACTTAAAATAATAATCTTTCAAAGACTTATTTTTAGTCAAATCTGAGAGGACCTATTTATAGGTGGACTCCAACGGTCAGAAAATTAATTCGGGATGACACGTGGACCAATAAAAAATGATTGATTTGAAATACATAGAGGAATTGACTTAGAGAAATTTCAGGAAAAGTTTAAACAGATATACTCGAGTCATAAGAGAAACATACTCGAGTATTAGATGGTATATACTCGAGTGAATAAGAAGGAGCATACTCGAGTATATGAAGAGAAACTACTCGAGTGATTCAAAGATCAGCACTCGAGTGAATTTAGAACTACTCGAGTATGAGAGTATATACTCGAGTAATAATACTTAGAAAAATTTCTCAGATAAGAGGAGGAACTACTCGAGTAGAAGAGTTGGAGATACTCAAGTAAGATAAGAATGAAGTACTCGAGTATCTTGGAAAAGCTACTCGGGTAATCATTGAACTACTCGAGTATAAAAAACATCTACTCGAGTTCAGCGTCACTTACTCGAGTATATAGGGAACTACTCGAGTATGTAGACTTAGAATTATTCTGAGAAGAGAAGCACAGATCTACTCGAGTATGAACAGACCACTTACTCGAGTAACTAACCAACTACTCGAGTACAAGTTATCATCTACTCGAGTAAAATAGTCTACTCGAGTATGTAATCCAACTTACTCGAGTGCAGACCCACTTACTCGAGTATACAAGAGATGTACTCGAGTATGTGGACTTAGAGAAAATTCTGGATCTAAAAGCAGAAGGATTTACTCGAGTATAAGATATGACCTACTCGAGTGACTGACTATCTACTCGAGTATAAACTTATCTACACGAGTACACAGAGTCTACACGAGTATGTCTAATGATCTACTCGAGTACTAAGTCACTTACTCGAGTATATGAAGAAACATACTCGAGTATGTGGACTTAGAAATATTTCTTCTGAAAAGATAAACTTCAAAACTTCAGTCCACCAATCCAAGTGCTTGTATAGGAAGTGTATCCCAATAGAGAGGCTATACATGGGCCAACACTTTGGATCACACAATGAGGGATTAAATTGTATGGTCCTGTGTTTGGTGACCCATTATAGACTGACATTGGTCTACACTTGGCAATGAGAACCTGCACACATACAACTTAAACACAATATCAAACACACCTTAATTCATCTTAGTTCAAGGTCTGACCTCCTACAAATCTGAGGTATTGTGGAGACAAATCCCAACAATCTCCCCCTATTTATAGATGTCAGCACCCTCTTCACTAAGGTGAATTACTTAAGAGTAAAAAGAACAATACACATATAAAAAAAAAATAAAGTAAGCTAAAGCAGGGTAAATAACAAGATAGCCAAAACCAGAATCAAATATATATATAGAAATGTTTTTAACAGATTAAGAATATCCATTTCCACATTCTCATAGACTCAAGCAGGGGCTTCTTTATGCATCCTTTCTCTCTTCAGCTCTTGCCTCTCTAGTAACTGAATGGCTTAGGAAAATAAGTTTTGGGCCTAGGAGGAGCAGCTGGGTTGTTGTGTCCCCAATTCCTATCATGAAGTCTGATTTTGATTTGGGACACTTCATAGGCTTTCCATTCTGAAAAACTGTAAAACTGATCTCTATTCTAACCAAGATCTGTCACTAACTTCAAGGTATCATAGATTAGGGATTTGGAGGTTGGACTCCAAACCTCAGAATGAACAATTGGTGGTCTACCTTCAGAAGCTAGGGCAGGATCTTTTCTGGGTGCAGAACGACTAGTAGAAGCACCTTCACCATATTTTCTCTTGTTCCTTGGGGCTGGAATTTCATCTTGCCACATATCAGCATAGGAGAGAGGGGGCTCAGTCACATCACCATCAGGTCTAGGTGAGAAGACTGGCACATCTTCTGGAATGGTTGCCTGGGCTGGAGCATCTGCTGGAGGTTGTTCTACAAGAGGATTTAAGAAGTGTGGAATGATGGTAGGGTTGAGCTGGGCATTAGGGAAATTCAGGTTATGCAGCCAAATAGCAGTGTCATAGGTATAGAACTTCACAGACTGGAGCTGGGATAGAATATCTGCTTTCATGTCTTTTACAAGACCATCCATAGCTGCTTGAGCTTGTTTAGATAGGATTTCAACTTGTTCTTTTACAGCTGCTTGAGCTTGTTCAGATAGTTTGTTCACTTGTTCTTTTACTACCTTCTCCCCCTTGGTGATATCTACAGATAGCTGAGAAATAGCTTCATCTCTGAATGTGCCAACTTCTTCACATATTTTCATAAGATTGGCATCAGCATTCTTGTCCAACTGTATCTGATTATTGGCAACAGTTTCTTGTTGATTTCTCAGTTCACCTATGCTTGTGATAGTGTGGTCTATTGCTTTTCCACCTATCTGGAACAGTTTATTTAGCTCATCAGTATTGGCTTGGATTTCAGCAAAGCCTCTACTCATCTCTTGTTCAAGAGTAGTGACCTTGTTATTGACTGATGCTAGAGATTCATCAAAGTGCTTTCTCTGTTCAATGAGCATCTGTTCAATCTTACTCACCAGATCTGAAGAAGAAGAAGGGGCTGAGGTTGGTGCAGGAACTGAAGGAGCAGGAGCAGGAGCAGGAGCAATCCATGGAGGGATTTCTGTAATGACTACTGAGCTGACAGCTCTTTTGAAGGGTTCTATCTCAACAGATTCTTCTGTGTTGATGAAGGAAGGAAGGGTGAAGTCCAGTGTCCTCAGAGGAGCATCCACTGGTTCTGGAGATACTTCCTCATCATCAGACAACAGAATCTGATTTGATTTGCTGGGCTCACTATCAGGAGACTGGGCAGGAGACTGTGCTGGAGTCTGAACTGTAGTCTGAGCTGGAATCTGTACAGGAGATTGAACTGGAGTCTGATCTGGAATCTGAACTGGAGACTGAATTGGAGACTTGGCAGGAGACTTTACAGCTGATTCATTTTGAAATAGAGGAGCATCTGATTTTAGCTCATCAATGAATTTATTTATATCTTCTGCTGTAGACAGTAGGTCTGCTGTATCTGGAATCTCTGATTCAGGAATTTCTGATTCAGGAATTTCTGATTGAAGATCTGCTGGAGGAGGAGAAACTGGAGGAGTAGAAACTCTTACTTCTGCTAGGTCTGAAGGTTCTGAGGAAGCTGGGTACTTTGGATGAGAAGAGGCAGGCTCCCCCTCAACTGGTCCACAAGAGGTAGCAACAGTATGATGTGGAGGAGGAGATGGAATCCTGTCTTCAGATAAACTGGGTTCTTGGGATTTTTCTGATAGAACAGCAACCTTGGAAGCTTGGGCAGAATTCAGAATTTTAACATCATATCTCTGGATGGAGGAGATGGAAACTTTCTTCATGTGATGTAGGGGAGTCCCTTTGGATAGGTTAAAAACTGATGGGTTAACTTCATGAAGCAGGAGGGAGATAATTCTAGCAAAGCTGGGATGCTTAATACTATCTCTGATTTTGTCTAGGAGCAACAGTCCAAACTGGAACTGTTTGCGGCATATAATAGCTTGAATTATGTCAAACATTTCCATTGAAATGTATCGAATAGAATACGTCTTGCACAACAGAACTTTTGCAATAACATCGACTAGGAACTTTCCTTCTGAATTGAAGTCAGCTCTGCTGAAAGAATGAGCTTGAGGGTTAGCTCCACAGAACAAGCTAGTTCTTATGGAATCTTCTGCAGTCATATCAGCATCTTCATCAACCACTGGGAGCTTCAATAGAGTTGTAAGAGAAACTTTATCTAGTCGAATTTTTATTCCTCTGACCTTGGATTTCAGGAGCTTGCCATTACGCTTGATCTTCAGATTCTGATAGAACTCTTCAACTGCTGGAAAAATAACTCTGCACGGCGACTCGAGAACGAAAGATAATCCGGCGGTGTCGAACAAAATCAGAAGATTTCTGAAATCATCTGAGAGATCGGCGATACCCGCGGGGGCGAGTTCAGAGCCGATTCCGATTTTAGAGGAAGGGGCCATCTGCGATTCTGGAATCTGAGAGAAGCGAAGAAGACGATGCTCTGCGATTTCTGGAAGATGAGGAGTCGGCGGCTACTCGAGTAAATGAGAAGTGGAAAGGGTTTTCCCGATTTTTCTATATATATATATAGTACTAATTAGGTTTTAGGAAAAATAAACATAATTTCATACCTGAATGAAGCGGCAAATAGCTCGGTGCGAATAGAAAATGTAGAATTTCAAAGTAGAGAAGTCCGTATACTCGAGTAGGTCAAGTTCATACTCGAGTAGAGACGGAGCATACTCGAGTATGTGAAGTTCATACACGAGTAGTAACGAAGCATACTCGAGTGTGTAAAATTCATACACGAGTATGTAGTCAACTACTCGAGTGTGTGAAACTCTTTACTCGAGTATTTCCCGTTTACTCGAGTATGTCTTTGATAAACTCGAGTATCTTACTCTGAAGGACAATTTTCCTTGAAGATATTTGCTGACATAGATCTCTTCAACTTTGAGAGTCCATTACTAGTCTTCTTTGTTGAGCAGCCCGAGTTCCGTTTTGAAGAACGAAAACTTGGACTCGTCCAGCGGCTTGGTGAATATATCTGCAACTTGCCTGTCTGTGGAGACATATTGTAGATCAATGTTTCCATTTTCCACATGCTCCCGGATGAAATGATAGCGAAGCTCTATATGTTTGGTCCGACTGTGGGAGACTGGATTGTTGGCAATTGCTATGGCACTGGATGAGTCACAAAACAAAGGAATGTTCTGGAACTTCATGTTGTAGTCTTCAAATTGATTCTTGATCCATAAAAGCTGTGCACAACAGCTGCCTGCAGAGATGTACTCTGATTCAGCCGTTGAGATGGCTACACAGTTCTGCTTCTTACTGCTCTAGGAAATAAGTCTCCTTCCGAGAAATTGGCAAGTCCCGGAGGTGCTTTTCCTATCATCTTTGCTACCTGCAAAATCTGCATCTGAAAATCCAATTAGTTCACTATCATTACTTCTTGGGTACCATAAGCCAAGATTTGGTGTGCCTTTGAGGTATCTCAAGATTCGCTTTGCAGCGATGTAGTGAGATTCCTTAGAGTTCACCTGAAATCTAGCACATACACATGTTGAGAACATTATGTCTGGTCTACTTGCAGTAAGGTAGAGCAAGGACCCAATTATGCTTCTGTACTTGGTTTCATCAAAAGGTTGCCCTTTCTCATCCTTGTCCAGAGACATAGCTGAGGCCACAGGAGTCCTCATAGAGGTTGCATTCTCCATTCCGAATTTCTTAAGTAGCTCTTTGGTGAACTTGGTCTGTGAGATGAAAATTCCATCCTCAGATTGTTTCACTTGAAGCCCTAAGAAATACTTCAGCTCTCCCATACTGCTCATTTCAAACTTCCCTTGCATAAGTTTGGAAAACTTCTTGCAGAGGTTGTTATCCGTAGAGCCAAAAATGATGTCGTCGACATAGATTTGCACTAGCAAAATCTTGCCTTTTATTTCCCTAAGAAATAATGTCTTGTCTATCTTTCCTCTTGTGAACTTGTTCTCAAGAAGAAAGGTAGACAACGTCTCATACCAAGCTCGAGGAGCTTGCTTAAGACCATATAAAGCTTTTTGCAGTAAATAAACATAATTAGGAAAGGTTGAATCAACAAAACCTGGCGGTTGCTCTACATACACTTCTTCCTTTATGTCACCATTTAGGAAGGCGGACTTAACGTCCATTTGATAGACGGTAAAGCCCTTAAGTGCAGCGTAGGCAAGAAATAACCTGATCGCCTCCAGTCTTGCCACTGGAGCATATGTCTGGTCAAAGTCGATTCCTTCTTCTTGACGATATCCCTTGGCGACAAGTCTGGCTTTATTCTTTATAATTGTTCCATCTTCGTCCATCTTGTTCCGGTAGACCCATTTTGTCCCGATGACGTTCTTACCCTTGGGTCTAGGAACAAGTGTCCAGACTTTGCATCGTTTGAACTGATTCAGTTCTTCTTCCATGGCTAGAATCCAGGATGCGTCGGAGTTGGCTTCCTCAAACTTCTTTGGTTCAACCTGTGACAGAAAACTTAAGTATAAATTCTCGTTAGTTGTACCTCGACGAGTTCTGACGCCATCCCGAGGATCTCCTATGATTTGGTCTACGGGATGATCCTTCAAGTGTCTGAACTCTAAGGTCCTTGCATATGGGATCTCTTCAGCCACTAGAGTTGCATCTTCAGCTGAGATGTGTTCCTCATCTTGATCATCTACCTCTTCAATAGGGGTTGTAGAGGTGATCTTGATGAACGTCTCATCTCTATCTTTGGTAGTTTCATCCAAGCTAAATTCTTTCAACTTTGTACCTGCATCTACAATCGGCACACTAGAGGAGTTGCCTTGCAGCAGACTCGTCTCATCAAATACAAGATGTATCGACTCTTCTACCACCAGAGTTTTTCTATTGAATACTCTATAGGCCTTACTGTGGCTACTATAACCTACAAAAATACCTTCAAAGCTTTTCTCGCTAAACTTGGTAGTGTGATACTTGCCATTGTTAAGTACGAAGCACTTACAACCAAAGATTCTAAAGTATGAAATGGTTGGTTGCCTGCCTTTTAGAAGTTCGTAAGGGGTCTTATCATGATTTTTGTTGATGAGTGCTCGATTTTGCACGTGACAAGCGGTGTTGACGGCTTCAGCCCAGAAATACTCTGGAAGTGAGGCATCACTCAACATGGTCCGGCAAGCCTCTATGAGTGTTCTGTTCCTTCTTTCAGCTACTCCATTTTGCTGTGGGGTACGAGGAGAGGAAAACTCATGAAAGATACCTTGACTTTCACAGAATTCTGTCATGGCTCCAGACTTGAATTCCGTTCCATTGTCACTTCTGATTTTGACTACGGAACAGTTGTATTCATTCTGGATCTGCCTAACAAAACTAGTGAAAATATCGAAAGTATCTGACTTGTGTTTCAGAAAGAACACCCACGCAAAGCGCGAGTAATCATCCACAATAACCAATGTATATTCCTTACCTCCCAAACTTCTAACTTGCAGTGGACCAAACAAGTCCATATGGAGAAGCTGTAAGCTTCTATTTGAATCCTTGCCTATTATGCTTTTAAACGAACTTCTTGTTTGCTTGCCTTTGATACAAGCGTGACAAGGACTGTCCGTAACGCACTTGACGTTAGGTGCATCACGTACTAAGTTTTGAGAGAATAATTTATTAATAGTTTTGTAATTAATATGTTCTAGTCTCTTGTGCCATTGGTCAGCAAGAGATGCACTACTTTTTGCCAAAAGACACACTGGTGTCGAAGAGTCTATACAAATGAAATTTAAACAGAAAATATTTCAGCTTCGAGTGCCTGATAAAATAGTTTCCATGTTGTAAACCGATTTTATCAAACACTTGTCAGCATGAAATTCAACTATGTATCCTTTGTCGCATAGTTGGCTTATGCTGATGAGATTGTGTTCCAATCCTTCGACATAGGCTACATCCGAAAAGGATACGCTACCGTTAGAGATCATACCATAGCCTTTAGTTATTCCTCGATCTGAACCTCCAAAGATGACCTTTGGTCCGTTGCAGACTGAGGTGTAATTCTGGAGTAGGCTCCTTGTCCCGGTCATATGCCAAGAACATCCACTGTCCAAATACCAGATTGGCATTTTGGTGGCCTTTGGACATACCTGCAATTACAATCACTTAGCCTTAGGAACCCAAACATGTTTGGGTCCTTGGTCTCGAGTTAGAAAACTCCCCCTACGAGTTTTAGCCTCATGAGTGGTCATTCTCACGTTGCTAACTTGAGGGGTTGCAGCATTACTAGGATTGAACCAACAATCGACGGCAAAGTGACCAATTCTGCCACAACACCAATAGTCAAACCTGTTGTATCTTTGCCTTGTATAGTCCTGCTTGACTTTCTGGAATGAAGGTCTAGCAGGAGCTTTACTCTTGGAGGAAGAGGCTTCATGATGATGGCAATTACATGAAGTCTTCTCCTTCATAGGCTTTTCTACAATGGGTTTTTACTTTTGATGTCTTTTTGATATTGTGACCATGAGCATAAGGTCCATAGCTTTGAAGTTGAATCTCTTCATAAGGTGCTTTGAAGGCACTCTCACCGAAGTTACGAGGACGAGTCCAACCTTGGTATCTTGACTTAGGCTTCTCAGGGATCGGCCTAGAAAAGTGTCCATAGGTAGACTCATAGTCGAGCTCGTTCGTAAGAAAGATAACTTTCTTGAACAGAACAGGTTCCAAGGGATCTTTCCCTTTTTCTTCAGCTAGAGCCTTCCGGGCAGCCTTATTCTTTCTCTTGGCCTTGTTTCTCCTAGAGGATTTGCTAGAAGAGCCAATGTGGCCTAAACCAGCACCCTTGGCCTTAGCAGAGAACTCAGCAATGATTGGAAGAACTGTCTTAGGCTTAGAGAAACTCTCAACAAGTTTCTTTTCAGCCTCGAGTTGTTGTTCCAATTCTTTGATGATTTCCTCTTTAAGGTCGAGGTGCTTGAGAGCTTGATTGTATTCATCCATAGCACTATTGAAGTTCTCTTGAAGAGAGTTAGTCTTAGCGACTTCTTCTCTCAAGCTGCTCTCACTAGCCTGTAGAGATTTTATCTCTTTGGCTTGAGTTTTCACTACTCTACGACATTTCTCGTAGGTCATGAGCAACTCTTTGTACTGGGCCATGAGTTCAGATTCATCTTCAGAGGAATAGCCCTCTTGCTCATTATCATCATCAGACTCAGAGAGAGGAGTGTGAGATTTTACCTCCCCAGTGAACTGGGGGACTTGTTCATCATCTGAGTGAGCCATGATCCCAAAGTAAGCTTCCTCTTCTTCACTCGACTCAGATGAGTCGGAGTCGCTGAGAGTTTTGCTCTTCTTGGCTACTAGACTCTTCTCTGTCCTCTTCTTATGGTGTGAGGATTTCTTTTCCTCTCTTCTTCCACCTTCTTTCTTTTTGTGAGGGCAGTCGGCGATGACGTGACCTGGCTTATTGCAACAATAACAAATGATGTCAGTCGAAATCTGTTTGTTCTGTTTAGAGTTATACCTGTCATGGCTACTTGACCCTTTCTTTCTCTGATCACCATCACGTCGTGATCTTCTGAATGAGGCATCTTTGCCTCTCTATTGCTTCTTCTTATTTAAGAATTTCTTGAATTGCCGGGAGAGCAATGAGAACTCTCCTTCAGATAGTTCTGAGCCAGATGAGCTTGGATCAGATGATTCTTCTTCATCAGCTTCAGGAACTGGGGCAGGAGAGCTAGCCTTTGTCTTCCTTGAGCTATCTGCCTTTAGAGCGACAGACTTCTCCTTGGATGCAGACCTGCTGATCTCTTCTTCAGCTTTTCTTGAGTTGATTTGCAGCTCGTAAGACATAAGCTTTCCGAACAGATTCTGCGGGTCTGTCTCAGCTAACCTTCCAAACTCCCGAATGGCACATACCTTATTGTCCCATTCCTTGGTTAGGGATCTTAAGAATTTGTCATTGAGTTCCCCATTGGTGAAGATACGTCCATAAACTCTGAGGCCATTTACTATCTTGAAGAAGTTCTCAAAAGTGTCAGCTATGGCTTCCTTATGACCCTGCCTGAAGGCTTCATATTTTTGGTTCAGTAGGGACCTTCGATCATCCCTTACTTCTTCTGTACCTTCCATTAGAGTCACTAGGGATTGCCACATCTCCTTGGCAGATTGGCAATGAATCAGATTCTGCAGCATTGAGTCATCGACTGCACTTGCAATAATATTTTTGGCTTTCTTGTCCAACGAGACAAGTGCAATCTCGTCCTTATCGAGATCCATCAATTTCTTTGGAACTTGCTTAGATGGATCTATGGTGGAGGTGGTCATAGGAATGTGGGGACCTTCTTCAACAATCATGAAGATCCGGGGATCTACTGCTTCCATGAAGAACTTTACTCTTTCCTTCCACATAGGAAAATTGTTCTTGGTGTAGATAGGGAGTTTAGCAAAATCCTTGGTCTTACTCATGCTTGATACTATTCAAGAAACAACTTAGAAGGATAAGATCAAGGTGTTAACCTTTTAACGATCAACCTTCCTCTGATACCAATTGAGAGTGCTAAGTTGTTAGCCTAAATCACCTAGAGGGGGGGGGGGTGAATAGGTGAAATGCGTGTCAAATGCGGAATTAAAAAACTGAACACAACAAACATCAAGCAATCACAGACGACAAGAGATTTATAGTGGTTCCCCAATCTTGGGTACGTCCACTTTCCTCACCGATCTAGCAAATCACTAGACTCGGCTACTCCACTATCTCGGATTGAGAACAATCCTACACCTCGGAACCACGTTCCTACAAACTCGATCCAACTGGATCTACAAAACTCGGAAGAAAAAGCCTTCCTACAAATCTCGGAGAACAAAGCTCCTACAAAGTAAATTGTTTGAAAGGAAAAATACAAACAACAATATTCTCAGATCTGGATCTTGACAGTCTTCTTCCTTAAGAACTTTGGCTTGATCAGAGTATGTTGAAGATGACTTGAGAGAGATCCACAAATCTGAAAAATGGAATCACCTCGATCGAGAAAATAGATCTGAAATCTTTAAGGCTTGGCGAGATCGAGTGATTAACTTTCGTCTGGATCGTTGGAGAATAAAAGTTGAAGGCAGCGATTGAAGATCGGCGATCCAGAGCTTCTTCCGTGAACGTCAATGGCGGCGGCGGCGTGAGGAATTAGGGTTCACGGGATTTCCTTTTTCTCTTACTTAAAATAATAATCTTTCAAAGACTTGTTTTTAGTCAAATCTGAGAGGACCTATTTATAGGTGGACTCCAACGGTCAGAAAATTAATTCGGGATGACACGTGGACCAATCAGAAATGATTGATTTGAAATACACAGAGGAATTGACTTAGAGAAATTTCAAGAAAAGTTTAAACAGATATACTCGAGTCATAAGAGAAACATACTCGAGTATTAGATGGTATATACTCGAGTGGATAAGAAGGAGCATACTCGAGTATATGAAGAGAAACTACTCGAGTGATTCAAAGATCAGCACTCGAGTGAATTTAGAACTACTCGAGTATGAGAGTATATACTCGAGTAAGAATACTTAGAAAAATTTCTCAGATAAGAGGAGGAACTACTCGAGTAGAAGAGTTGGAGATACTCGAGTAAGATAAGAATGAAGTACTCGAGTATCTTGGAAAAGCTACTCGGGTAATCATTGAACTACTCGAGTATGAAAAACATCTACTCGAGTTCAGCGTCACTTACTCGAGTATATAGGGAACTACTCGAGTATGTAGACTTAGAATTATTCTGAGAAGAGAAGCACAGATCTACTCGAGTATGAACAGACCACTTACTCGAGTAACTAACCAACTACTCGAGTACAAGTTATCATCTACTCGAGTAAAATAGTCTACTCGAGTATGTAATCCAACTTACTCGAGTGCAGACCCACTTACTCGAGTATACAAGAGATGTACTCGAGTATGTGGACTTAGAGAAAATTCTGGATCTAAAAGCAGAAGGATTTACTCGAGTATAAGATATGACCTACTCGAGTGACTGACTATCTACTCGAGTATAAACTTATCTACACGAGTACACAGAGTCTACACGAGTATGTCTAATTATCTACTCGAGTACTAAGTCACTTACTCGAGTATATGAAGAAACATACTCGAGTATGTGGACTTAGAAATATTTCTTCTAAAAAGATAAACTTCAAAACTTCAGTCCACCAATCCAAGTGCATGTATAGGAAGTGTATCCCAATAGAGAGGCTATACATGGGCCAACACTTTGGATCACACAATGAGGGATTACATTATATGGTCCTGTGTTTGGTGACCCATTATAGACTGACATTGGTCTACACTTGGCAATGAGAACCTGCACACATACAACTTAAACACAATATCAAACACACCTTAATTCATCTTAGTTCAAGGTCTGACCTCCTACAAATCTGAGGTATTGTGGAGACAAATCCCAGCAGTCTCCTCTTCATCTGATTCTGAAGACTCAAAATCACTGTCTAATAAGCTTACTTTCTTCTTGGCCAAGAAGATCTTTTCAGTCTTCTTGTCCCTTGTTTGTTTTTTACCTTCAGACTTCATATACTCCTTCTTAACTGGACAGTCAAAAATGTCATGTCCACTAGTAGCAAACAACATTTGTCTTAACATGTTTGCTCTATTTGGACTCATACCATTTCATAGATGGGTCATTTCTGGATTTGTCCTTACAAGAGTAAGGTTATTTTGAGGTGGAGCTAGAAGATATAATTTTTCCATTGTCTCCTCCTACTCATCAACTTCTTGAACTACTTGGAGAACAGTATCAGTTCTCCATCTGACAGCTCATATTCAGAGGAGTTATGATTTGAGCTTTCTAACTCTATAATTCTCCTTGGTGGAGGAGTCCTTCCCCTGCTTCTTTTTCTGGCTTCAGCTCTAAAGGCCACAATCTTCTCTTTGTCAAGAGATCTGGTAGCATCCTCTTCATCTTTCCTAGAGTTTAGCTGCATCTCATTGGATAGCAGCTTCCCAAATAGATTTTAGGGCAGACTGCTGGCCATGCTGCCCACTTCAATGATGGCACGAATCTTGATATCTCATTCCTTATTTAGGGATCTCAAGAACTTATCATTCAACTCATAGTTAGTGAAATGTCTACCATAGGTAATCAGACCATTCACTATCATGAAGAACTTCTCATAGCATTTAACTATCAAATCCTTCTTCCCTTGCTTGAATGCTTCATATTGCTGATTTAGGAGAGATTTTATATCAACCCTCACTTCTTTAGTTCCTTCCATATAGACAATAAGAGAATCCCACATCTCTTTAGCATTCTTGCAGTGAACTATGTTCTGGAAGGTGGAGTCATTTATGACACTAACAATGATATTTTGTGCCCTCTTATCTATAGTGGCCAAGATTACTTCATCCTTAGTCATTTCAGTGCATTTCTTTGGGGTTTGGACATTGGCATCTAGGACAGAGATGTTCATGAGAATGAAGGTTTCTTCCTAAACTGTAATGAAGATCCTAGGGTCTGAGGCTTTCATGAATATCCTGACCCTCTCTTTCCAAATCCCAAAGTTCTCCTTTCTGCAAACTGGAAGCTTCATTGAGCTCAATTCCTTGTAGTTCTCACCTGAACCCTTGGAGATAATCTTTAGCTACTCTTGGAGATCTGTTTAGACTGTTAAGTCCTTTTTGAATAACCACTATCTGATACCAATTGAAATTCATTGTTTTAAGAGTAGCTATACCCCTAGTGGGGTGGGTGAATAGGTTTCTTAGTCATTAAGACTATCTTTTTGTTTTGGTGTGTTGAGTGTTCGTTATTTTAGTGAGCTTTCAAGAAAGAGACACATCACACCAGTATTTATAGTGGTTCTCCAAGGTATGGGTACCTCATCTGTCCCTCCCACCTTTCTAACAGTGTGTTAGATAAGGAAATCTTCTCCAATCTCAGCTCAAAGAGCTTACATCACAGATCCCTCAGGATATCTCAGACTTCCTCTAAGTCCTACCTCAGGCCAAAGCCCTAAAAATTAGAGTAAATATTACTCCTACAGTTCAGTGATCCAAAAATCACCTACCGCAGACTTAATCAAAAGTCATACACCTCAGGCTAGGAGGATAGCCCTATACTTAGAGAGAATAACTCTCCTATAGCTCAGATCAAGAATGATTCTACCTCAGGCCAAAGACCATACCTCGGATTCTCAATAGAATCCTACCTTAGAGAATAAATTCCTACCTCAGGCACACATGCCCTACCTTAGATCCACCATAGGATCCTACAACTTAGCCTTTATATTTCAGGCTTACAACTCAAATTAATTAAGATCTTACAGAGTGAGAAAGTTTGATGTAATATGACTCTAGTGAAATGATTCTCTGAGTCCGCCTTTCTGGACTAAGAGAGCTCAGTACTATCTTCTTCACAACAACAAGGAATTAGATCTTTAGGATGGTTCATCTTATGCTAGGAAGATACTTGTAGAGCACTGCTTCTTCAAGCCAGATTGTAGTAGATTTTAGAGTGCAATGGCCTTGAAGATGAACAACAACTTAGGCTTTCTTTGCTTCTCCTTCTAACTCAGAAAAGGAGCTTTCTTATCTTGCTATCGAGAAATAATTCTTCAATTCTTTGTATCGTCAACAACCAACTTATTCTGTGATTCACAGACTAATTGTAGAGCAAGTTTTTGAAAACTTCTCCTTCGCCGAGAGGAAGAAGATGAACTGAAAAAGCTCTATCTCGAAAAAGCTCTGTGTTATTTTTCTCTCTCCTCTTTTCCATAATTTCTTTTATCACGGAACTTTGCTTTTGTATCTCGCCGATCAACGACTCTTTGTGCAGTGCGGACCACCAGCGTTTGTAACTACAACACTTCTTTTGCATCAAATGCAGTACTAAAGGCAAGTGGAGCCTTTTATCATCTAGCGTGCAAAACCCACGACATATGAATTTTTGCTAACGTCAGTATGACTTAGCGCTTCTGGACTTAGTAATTTCTAAATAATCTACATAGGCATTAAGTGAAGCCTTATTACCCAATGCAAAATTACCTAGCAGAATTCTGCATCTTCAGGCATTGAGTGAGCCTTTATCACTCAACGCTTTGACTTGACTTTTATAGTCTAACTATTAAGGTGTTGTGTGGCCCTTCATCACTCAACGCTTTTGGACTTAGTTAAAATTTTTCTGCATGAAGACATTTAGTGCAGCTTCAACACTCAACACTTCTGGTCTTAGACACATTTCTTGATGAGGCGTTGCGTGGCCCGTCTTCACCAACGCTTCTGTACTTGGATAGAAATCCTGTTGAATAGGAGTTGAGCAAACTGTCTTCACTCAATGCTTTTGTCCTTAGATAGATTTATTGTCAGCAACACTAAGGCTTTGACTGCTTGAGGTTCTGTCAATTCTTTTAGCATCTTGGCATTGAGTGAACTGTCTTCACTCAATGCTTTTGGACTTAGCCAATTTTCTGCTGTGCCAACATCATGTCTTGGGTATAATAGTCATTATGACCCTAACAACCTATCTAATCAATGTAACATAGTACAACCTGCATACAATGAACTTGAACATATATTAAATACATTCATGTGTATACCAATGACTTATGGGGCTTCTTCAAATCTAGGGCATTGTGATCAATGGACCAAACATAGCCATCATGGAAGAACCTAGAAGTAAAATGAAGAGTCACATGGGGGCCGACCACATAAAGAGGGAATTAAAGAGTGGAAGTGGAAGAGAGGGGAGAGGAGATGAAGGGTGGCCAAGTGGAATGAATAGAAGGGGAATAGGAAGGGTTGGCCACATGAATTAAATGATGAATATTTTCATGCATGTGGACAAATTAATTATGGGATATGAGAAGGTGGAGGAGGAGAGAGAATGGCTAAATGCTATGAATTAAAATGGAGGGAGAGGAGATGAAGGTTGTCCTGTCACTTTAAATGAAATGAAAAAAAAAAGAAAATGAAGAGGAGGAGAGAGGGCCAACCACATGTATAGTTCATGGCCGCCCATGCATGGATTAAATTGAGAAAATGAAGAAGGGAAGAGGGAAGGTCAGCCACCATGGTTAAATTTGAAGAAATAAAGTGGAGAGAGAAAGAGAGGGGCCAGTCATTTTAAAATGCATGCATGAAATAAATGAGAAACCATGGATTTAAATATGCAATATTTCATGCATTAGAATAATATTTGGAAGCATGGTGAGGTGGCAACATGTATTAAAATGATAAAATATTCCATGTATGAGACAGGTGGTCATGTATGAAGATATTTGCATGGGATTATTTTTACGTACAAAGGTTGACAAGCAGGCCTTTACATCGAGTTGTGCCGAAATCCCACCAGGTCAGTCATAAAATAAAATTATATAATATTAGTGTGAATTATATAAAAATAATAATAATAAGCTATTTAATATATTTTTTTGAGAAAATAAAGATAATTTATATTAAAATTTAGTATTTATAATATGCATATTTTAGTCAAAATATAGCATCATCAAATTCTCCCAGACTAAGCATTTTGCTTGTCCCCAAGCAAGACAGACATTAATATAGAGTTTAAACTAACAAAGATTTTTTTAAGGACCCAAAGCAAAAAATTAAACTATCATAATTAATATGCTACCAATGTGTGTGGCGAGAAATCAATGTAGTGGAGAATGAAAAGAGCTTAAAAATATTACTAGAGCATAAAACCTAGATTACACATTTTCACTAACATAAAAATAAGGCATCAAAATTTTAAACTAACAAATATAACAAAAATAGTGATTCATCCAAATCAAATGTATCGAACAAACAACATGAATCCTAAGACTATGATTATTCTACAAAATACCCCAAAGTAATCTCCAAAGAAATCCATCAATGATGGCACCATAGGCTTGCTCGGTCATACTTTCTCCACTCTAAAGATCAAAAGGGCTTTCATTAGGGATAAAACTTGGCTTAGGTAAATGATTAGGATTTGGAAATAAAAAGATAAAAATAATGGTCAAGGATCACACTAAACCAAGACAAGAGTTTTATAAAAATATCAATAAAAGAAAATGAAACATAACATAATCAAAACATTTCCAATCAAACTCTTTACATCCTTTTTTTCAGATGGCTTTTCCCTTTAAATTCTCCACAACGAACCTTACACACAATGAAATTTTAAAATAAAAACAAAAGATTTAGTGTGATGAAAGGTTGGAAATTTGGCTTTGGTGAAAAATGAAAGGTGGAGGTAGCAAAGAAAACATGGAAAAGGCCCAAATATGGTTAAACTTGGTAATAATTTTAAAGGTAGACAAGAAGGCACAAACGATCAAAAGATGGCCTAAATCACTTCTAAAAACCATGACAACCTATTCAAATGCTTTGAGAATCGGTATAGGCAAGTTTTAGCTACAAAAAAGATTACCTGACCGTGAGTGATCAAATAATATCATCCAGCAATCATATGCATGTTACCACACTTAGATTAGAAGAAAAGACTACAAAATTACTACGCGAATAAATAAAATATGATGCCTAGATTTATGAAAAATAAAACAACAATACTAACGTATGCAAAAATAATATAATTAAAACTAAACTTCAACCCTATCATACTACCAATGATTAAGAGTACTTCACTAGCCTACACAACACTCAAAGAAACATACAAAACGATGATAAAAAATAATTTTTGTTTGATTTTCAAATTATAAGTTTTCTATTTTTTTGGAATATTATATTTTTTTGTGTTTTTGTTTTGTATAACATAATAAAATTGCATAGAGCCTAAGTTTCTTATCTTCTTGGACTTCACGAGGACTACCCAATGAAGGATTCACAAGGTACTAGGAGATGCGATGAGATGAAAGCTCAAAACTCCCTTTCCAAGAAATTAGATTTCACTTTTCTCAATTTTTATTTAAATAATTTTTAATAAAAGAGAGAAGAAGCAAATAAGACTGTTTTGAAAAATTTTCTAATAAAGAAAAAAGAACAAAATCTAATTCCCCCCAAACTAGTGGGAAAAATTGTCCTGGGTGTTTAAAAAAGGAAAAAAGGAAAAAGAAAAAAAGAAAGACATGAATTGTAAATAAAAAATAGGTACTTCCCTGATTTAGTGAGTCCGAAGGTCGATACTGCTCTCCCATGCTTAAGCTTGAAACCTAGTGGAATCGAGCTATGCACAAAGGAACACCGAAAACCTAAGTTTTTATTCGTGCAAAACAAACAAACAAACAAAACATAGAATATAAAGATAAGCAAGGGGTGCCTCCCAAGAGCGCTCTTTGTTTAACGCCGTTCGAGCTCGACCCCTGTGTTAGCTAAATGGAAAATAATAATTAAAGTGATTCGACAACTCCCTTAATCTGTGCTTAGGGGAAAGCAGAAGATGAAGTTGTCAATATATATTTTGAATATTTTTTTCTTTTGGAAAAAGAAATAAAAGAGGGAAAAAAAGAGAAGGTGAAGGAAAAGGAAATAAAAAATAAAATTATCTAACGAAAAAGATTTTTCAATTGAAAAAGAAATAGAAACAAGAGAAGAAGAAGAAAGAGGGGAAAAGAGAATGAGAGTAGGCGCCGGCTGTTCACAAAGAACAATTTCCTCTAAAGTTGCATTAAGAATAAAAATCTCTTCCAAGGGAGAATCAACAACTATTGTGCTAGCACTCGGAGAATCCAGAATAAAACAAGCAGGGTTGGAAAAATCCAAGACAACATCATGCTCGATCGGAAGATCGAAGATAATATGGTCCACCCGTGTGAATTGCAAACATAAATCTTCATTGAGATCGTAACAAGTGGGAAGAGAAAAATCAAGATCGTATGGAAAAATCAGCGGATTGTTGAAAAGGAGAGGAAGGCTGATTAATGGGACTCCCACAAGTGGGGACATCCTTCCACCACACATTAACACTATTTGAGCAAGTATTGATGTGGCCAACATGATCCGCTCAGAAATTTAAAAAATTTGGGGAAGGTGAAGAGTATCCAAACCAAGAATCCTTAGAAAAATGATCAAAGCCGCCACAAAATTCAAAAGAAAAATTAGAGGAAAATTTCGCCATAAAAACCAAAACCAAAAGAAAGAAAAAGATTAAGAAATAAAAGAGATAAAAACTAAAAAGTATATTACTAATAATTTTTTTGGTAAATTAAGCAGTCTTGGACTTCCCAAGGTCTATCCAGTGATGAGCTCACACTGGTACTAAAAAATAAGATGGGGTGACATCCCAAGTTTCCCTTTCCATGAATTTAAGTCACGATCTTAAAGATTCTTTTTTAGAGATAAATGATAAATATACTTGTTTTGTGCTTTCAAAATATCGATAAAAAAGTCCCCGACATTGCCCCTAAAAACTTGTTGAAGATTTTATGAGTTAAAAATATTTCTCGCAACTAATATCTCGATGTACGCAAGTATACCTATCAAAATATAGTATAGAAAATATGTCGTATTTGTCTGGGGCTTGTCACGCAATCTTACGCAAAATTTCTATTAAGTTATCGAATGAAAATTTGGTTTTGTTTTTGGAAAACTTAAAGGGTGCAATTTGAAAGTAGAAAGAGAAAAATTCAAGATTAAAAAGCCTTAGCACTTGATTGAGTGTTCTTGAGAATCTGATTATAAAATATGCAATCTAATTCTTAAAAATTATGTTTTGATTGGAGATTGGAAAATATGATAGAAGCTCGCTAGAGTCGGTTGTCACATAATTTTAATAATAGTATAAATATAATCTCTTAAAATTTGAAATAAATTAAAATTGCAATAAAATTAATTCGCAAACAAAAAAACTTGATATTTCCAATTCTCAAAGAAAATATCCAAATCTCTTTATTTCTGAGCGATCTATTGTATCCACGAGCATCTCGGCCACTAAGACATCAATAAGATAACAAAATTTTTATACTAGCAATATAAACTCACCACCAAAAATTAATTTGATATAAATCGAAATGAAAACTTCTAAAAACTAAAGATGATAGATTATGATTTAATCTTCATCCAAATATTAACCAATCAAGTACTAAGAAAAAGATTAGTTACTCATAATAATAAAAGAAAAAAAATAAGAGGAGAAGAAAGATTTATTTTCATTTACATAAAAAAAGTGTACAAAATTAAAATAAGATAAACTAAAACATTAGAGAAATAAGACAAAACAAATATGAAATAACTTCTAAAAATAAACCTCTCAACATGTAGTACTCATACAAGAATAAAAAACTTTTTAACTCTCTCTTGAACCTGAACTAGATGCCCTATTTTTCCAACTTCCTAAAGACTTGAATCCTTGCTCCTTTTATAGTCATCATTGAAGAAACTAGAAGAAAAGTAAAATAAAGAGACATATGGGGGTCGACCACATAAAGAGGGAATTAAAGAGTGGAAGTGGAAGAGAGGGAAGAGGAGATGAAGAGTGGCCAAGTGCAATGAATAGAAGGGGAATAGGAAGGGTCAACCACATGAATTAAATGATGAAATATTTTCATGCATGTGGAGGAATTAATTGGGGGATATGAGGAGGCAGAGGAGAAGAGAGAATGTCTAAATGATATGAATTAAAATGGAGGATGAAGGGTGGCCGACCACTTTAAATGAAATGAAAAAAAAGAAAATAAAGAGGAGGAGAGAGAGGACCGACCACATGAAATGGATGGGAATATAGTTCATGACTGTCCATCATGGATTAACTTGATAAAATGAAGAAGGGAAGAGAGAAGGTCGGCCACCATGGTTTAATTTGAATAAATAAAGTGGGCAGATAAAGAGTGGGGCAGGTCACATATAAATGCACGTATGAAATAAATGAGAAACCAGGGATTTAAATATGCAATATTTCATGCATGAGAATAATATTTGGAAGCATGGTGAGGTGGCAACATGTATTTAAATGATAAAATATTTCATGCGAGAGAAAAGTAGTCATGTATGAAGATATTTGTATGGGAATATTTTTACGTACAAAGGTTGACAACGAGCTTTTATGTCGAGTCGTGTCGAAATCCCCTCAGGCATGTCATAAAATAAAATAAAATAATATTCGGGTGAATTATAAAATAATAATAATAACAAGCTATTTAATATTTTTTTAGAAAAAAAGGATAATTTATATTAAAATTTAATATTTATGATAGGCATAGTTTAGTCAAAATATAACATCATCACTTCCCTTTAAAAACCCTTATGATCTTGCACTTCTAGCATATGGTGCTTATTTGGATTATAGTCATAGACCTCAGCTGACTAATTTCTCTGCTCATCTGTATTAGCAATGAAGATGACTCAGATTGCATTGATTTAGTCTGTTGTACAGAGACAATCTCTTCAGCGTAGGTTTTGACAAGTTTTTTGCTCTTCTTTAGAGCCTCCAGGATAACACCATATTTGTCAATCAATTGATTGACATCCTCATTAGATTCTGATCCATCCTCCTCACTAGATGAAGTGGATGCCTCAGAATCTGTGCTAGTCTTATAAATAGAAGGAGAGTTAGAAAGAGTGTGTGCCTCTTCATGATTAGATTTGTCCTAAGTTTCTTCAGTCATGTCAATGAGGCTGAACTCTTCATCATATTCAAAGTCACTGTCAATAGAGGATAGTGGTGCCTGTATGCCCATTATGGCAACAGGAAGATCAGCCTCCTCTTCTATAGAGACAAGACCAATATAGGCCTCTTCTTTTAATTTTGAAGACTCAGAATCACTCTCTGACAAGCAAGACTTCTTCTTAGACAATAAGCTCTTGTCTACCTTCTTGTTCTTATGATAATTTTATCATTAGATTTTTTTTTTCTTTCCTCTTGATAGGAAAGCCAACAATGACATGTTTAGACCTATTGCAGCAGTAACAAACCATATTAGTCTTAAGGTATTTATTTTGTTTAGAATCATGTCTATCCTTAGAGGGTCTTTTCTGGACTTCTACAGGTTAGCTTGTGGATTTTTGGAGCTAGAGCTAGATGAGCCCTTGTTCTTCCACTGCCTCCTCCTGCTCAACATCTTCTTGAACTGCTTGTAGAACAAGGTAAGTTCTCCATTTGACAACTCATCTCCTAAAGTGCTGGGATTTGAGCTTTCTAACTCAGTAGCCCTTCTTTGTGGAGAAGGAGTCTTCTCTTAGTTCCTTCTTGAGGCTTCAACTTTGAAGACCACTGACTTCTCTCTATTGAGGGACTTGGTAGCTTCTTCTTCTCCAGCTTTCCAAAAATTATACAGAAGCTCATGTGACATCAACCTAAACACAAATTCTAGGGTAATGTGTTGGCCATGTTTCCCACTTCCCTGATGGCACAGATCTTGATATCCCATTATTTATTGAGAGATCTCAAAAACTTGTCATTCAGCTCATACTTGGTGAACTGTCTACCATCAGTGATCAGACTGTTCACAATCTTGAAGAATTTCTCATAGTAATCAACTATAGAATCCTTCTTACCTTATTTGAAAGCCTCATACAGCTGGTTGAGGAGGGATTTTCTGTCATCCCTCACATCCTCTATTCCCTCCATATAGACTATCAGTGAGTCCCATATCTCCTTAGCTATTTTGTAGTGGGTCAAATTCTGAAATGTTGAGTCATTTATGGCACTGACAATTATATTTTGTGCCCTCTTATCCATAGTGGCAAGGGCCACCTCATCCTTAGTAGTCTCTAAATATCTCTTGGGAGTCTGTATGTTGGCATCAATAATAGAGACCTTCATGGGAATGAAAGGTCCCTCTTGTACTATAATATATATCATAGGGTTTAAAGCTTCCATGAATAGCCTCACCCTTTCTTTCCAAATCCTAAAGTTCTCCTTCTTATAGATAAGAAGTTTTATAGAACCTAAATCCTTATGGTTCTTACCAGAAGCCATGAAGATATGCTTCTGCTACCCTTGGAGTTCTAATTCAGACTGGTAAGTCCTTTTTGAACATCCTCACTTTGATACCACTTGAAAGTGTTTTCTAAGGGCAGTTAAAAACCTAGAGGGGGTGAATATGTTGTTTTAAATCTTTAGGATCTTTTCAAGTTAGAGAATGATATGTGTTTATGTTAGATATTAGCATTCAATATCACAGCAAACACATAAGATTTATAGTAGTTCCCCTATCTAGGGTACATCAACTTTCCCCCTTCACATATCTAGCAGTGTGCTAGATTCGGCTGACTCCACCTTTACACTCAGCTCCTTGAGCTTAGACCTCAGACCATCAGGATCTTACAACTCAGAGAGCACACCACTCCTTTAGCTCAGACTACTTCCAGTCCTACCTCAGATCCACTCCAAGACCCTACCTCAGATCCACTACATGACCCTACATCTCAGAGTTCACCAACTCCTACAACTCAGCAATCCAACTGATCTCCTACCTCAGATTTTCACCAAGATCCTACCTCAAATCTACTTAAGGACCCTACATCTCATAGTTCACCAACTCCTATAACTAAGCCTTTATATATTAGGATTACAACTCAGATCGCAGAGAGATCCTATAGATTGAATAATGGTTTGAGTGAAATGACTCCAGAGATAAATCCCCGAGTCCTCTTCATTGACTGTTTTGTAAACAACCCTTCTTATTCACAACAACAAGAAAATATATCTTCATAGTTAAATCAGCTTATATTATGTAGAACTTTTGCAAAGCTCTGCTTCTTCTTCAAGCTTGAGAAAGTTTGTTGTTCTGTGTTGCAGGATTGAAGATGAACAAAAAATGGCTTGAGCTCTGCTAGCCGACTTTTTCAAAACATAGGGTTTGTATGAATGGCAAAAAGTTCCTGTAAAAGATAATATCCATCCATATTTGTACCCCCCGCAACTACAACGCCCCTATCTTTCTTTTTGGAAAGCGGCACAGTCAGCTTTAATGGTTGTTTTACAATTACTACACCGTAGAAGAAGTTCGATGACATATGTCCTCTAGCACAACTGCATTGAATTCTAATGTTATGACAACATCAGCAGTCATGTCTCAATGTTTGTGTACTTAGAGACTTCTTCCATATTGTCTGCATAGGTGTTGAGTGAATCCTTGTGACTCAACAACTTGAAGAGTTGAGTGTTGACTTGTATCTCAACATATTTGTACTTTAACTGTTATCTTTAGAAGCATTGAGTGATAAGCCTTCACTCAACACAAAAACACTTAGCTTAATTATGACTATTTTTAGAGGTGTTGAGTGAGCCTTCTTCACTCAACACTTTTATCCTTTGATAGCTTATCTGAGTAGGCATTAAGTGAGCATCCATCACTCAATGCTTTTGTACTTGGCTGGTTTTCCTGATTGATGGTTGTTGAAATCGGGAATCGGTCTCTGTAGAGTTCGGGGTCCCAGAAAGGGGTGTGGCCTCATACTTACTTCTCTCGAGCTAGCGAACTAGACTGAAGACTTAAAAATATGGGAATAGAACTAAGGTCTCAGTGGGGAGGTCCCACTACACACTCGGAAGATCTAAGAGCTCTTCCCCTCCCAAGCCAAAGCTAAGCTTGGGCACCCTGGAGAACACTCTAGGCACGCCTAAAGAATCCTGAGGACTAAGTGCAAAAGAGAATTTGTCCCTCCAAAGGTTCTCTCGTGTCTATTTACAGATTTTTAAGCTTAGTCTGCCAACAACGTAACTCCGCTGTGACATTTCCCCATACAGAGCCAAATTGGGTCTGCCAATAGCATAACTCCACTATAAAAAAAGGTTATCTGCAGACCTCTAGGGGCATCCAGGTAATTTCACCTCAGAACCAAACCAGGCGAGTGGCCCATGAAAACAACTTTCACCAGAAATGACGGATTTTGGATGAGACAAGCATTTGCCTCCTAGCCTTGCCAAAGGACGAGAGCAAGCTTTGACCTCCACTTGCCCGAGGCGGCGAGAACCCTCCCACGTGCGCACTAAGGCACGAGCCTTGAGTGATTGTCTGATGATGACCGCACTAGCCCGAGGGAATGCCTGTCCCTCTTGCCTTAGGATAATGCTACTCAATGTACTGGGCGAGTGTGGGCCAGCCTACCCCACTCGCCACTCTGACTAATACTGAATTGAAAAGTTGTGCTACTTTGTCTTGAACTTATCGGAGGGTCCCGCTCAATGAATATAAGGTTGTACACAATCCCCGCTCCTTGAGAACTAGTCTTACGTTTGAAAAGAGAAGTCTAACTGTTGAAACTGAAAATCAGTCTCTTGTGAAGTTCACCCTTGGGGAAGGGGTGGTCGCGTACCTACTTCGCTCCTGCAAGAAAAACAACAAGGAAAAAGAGCAAAGGAATAGACTAAGGGCCCGACGCGAAGGTCCCACCACACACCCGGAAGATTACTGAGCGCTTGCCCTCCTTAGCCAAATACCGAGCTAAGGTGCCTCAGAAGGCGCTAGAAGGTTGGGAGACAAGTAAGCATGCCCTCTGAGGTACCCCTTGGGTCCTATTTATAGATTTCTGAAGATGATCTACAAATAACTAACCTCTGTTGGTCTGAAATTACTGAAAGCCCCTTAGGATGGCCTGCCAACAACCAAACTCCACTGTTTTACACAGCTATATGCAGCCCAACTGGGTCTACTAACAACGTAACACACCTCTCACAGGGTCACCCTGATAATTTGGCCTATGGGCCCCACTGGGGAAGGATCTCTTGGCCTCTGATTCGGCTCGTAACCCTACTGGGCGGGAGAGAGCAAGGCTGGACTGCCTAAGAGGGGCGCGGATCGGAGGGCGACCGAGGGCCGACTCGCTTAGGAGAGGCGGGCAGGGATGACCCGCCTAGGAGACGTGGGTCGGAGGGCGACCCGCCTGGGAAAACTCGGGCCGAAACCGACCCTCCTGGGAAGGCGCGGGCCAGGCTGACCCGCCTTGGTGACCTGCCTAGGAGGCACGAGCCTGGGTCGACTCGCCTGCTTGCCTGAGTCCCTTCGGCGAACACGGTGTTGTACACAATCCCCGCTCTTTTCGAGCTTTGCAAAGGCTCGGAAAGAAACATCCAACCCCACGTGTTCGGCGAAAACCCTGCTGAGCTGGAGAAAATCTTTTGGTGGGGGGCCCACCTTTACGCTATAAATAAGCTGTCAGACCTTTGGGGACAACTCCTCTTCTTTGCCCTCTTTCGTGATTCATAGTCGGAAGATGCCTACATCCGAGGAGATGCGGGCTCATTTGGCGGCGGTGAGGGAGGGTGCCCGGGAAGCGTCTCTCGAAGCCGCCCCATAGCTGGCACGCGAATCGCCCAGTCCCCTATTCAAGCTAGTGAAAGGGAAAATCATCCGGCAGTTTCCAGCGGGTGATAACCCTGCTCCCGGCTCGACCAGCAGCGCCGAGGTCGTTCTTGAGGTATGTGATTTCCCTCTTTGATCCGCCACTCCTGCTGACTTCTCTTTTTTGTAGGAGGCGCCTCACGATGACAGAGTGGACAGGGTAGACCCGGGAAATTCTTCCCTGGTGGTGACTAATCGGGCCGTTAGTCCCTTATCCCAGGCGTACTTCCCACTTGCGACTCCTCCATTGCCAAGGCCCCCTGGTCTGGGGAAACCATTCGTTACCCCCGGAGGAGGAGCCTTCCAGGGTCGGCCAAGCCCTTCTTGGCCAGCTGATGGTGCGGGAGACATTCCAATGCCTGGTAATTCCCTTGCCTTAACTTGCTTCATAATTTGTCAGCTTCTTCTAATCTTGCCTTCGCAAGTTAAAACACGGTCTCTTCTTGACGTCGAGATGAGCGAGGGGTACTCGCCTCCCCCTAAACTGGACGGCATCGCAGACTACCTGGGCAACCCGCTGGATGCTGAGAAGATGAAGACACAAGTGACTCGACTAATTCAGAAACATACGTTGCTGCTACAGGATGTCTTCGACAGAGTGGAGAAAGACAAGGCCGAGGAAGAGGGGAGATTTGCGGCTTTGGAGAGGGCAGGGTGTCACAACCCGCATTTTCCCCGAGGTTAAGGAGTATCAAAGTACGGGAAAACACGCATTGTGATGCCACGTCGAGCAGGGGATAACTGCCGACGCTCAGGCAACGCAACGAGACCACAAATAACAAGTTTAATTTAGTAGAAAACCAGTTTATTTAAAGGCCGTATCCCTCGACATAGTGAATCAGCTAGTCCACACTAGGAAAAATATATATTTATTTACAGCGGAAAAATACTTGATTTAATTGATTTGACACCCTAAAAGAGTATAAGGGCTCTCAAGAGACCACTTATAGAATGCACGACACCTAAGGTGAGTATAGTATTTATGTTTAAAAGATATGCTTTACGCTTTTATAAGATAGTGCTTTAGTTTTGCAAATATGATATGCATGAGGTACATATAATAGTTTAGGGTTTTAAAATACCTAACATGCAACCTAGCATAAAACCTTCCCAGAAGTAAGTAAACAACCCCAAGAGGGAAAAACAACAGTTTTAATTCATATCCAGCAAAACAAGTAAGCCACCAGTGGGCGTCGACAACCCGACACGAACCCACTGATGAGTGTGCATGTCCATACAGAAAAGAAAGATAACTACCTCACAAGGTGAATGATCTACAACTCAGCTACCCTGGAGGATACCATCAAGTCTACTAGAAGGAATCAGCCGCTCAATCGGCTACAACCTGGACCTGGGCATTCAAGAAAAAGAAATGCCTCAGCAAGGAAATAGTCAAAAGAAAGGAGTATCAGATTACTTAATAAAGAAGGGTTTTCCAACCCGGCAACAAGGTACCAAATAAGCAGAAGTAGGAAAAAGAAAGAACTATTGTTAAAAAGACAATAAAGGCAAATCACACCAAGTGTGAGCACAAAAGCTACCTGCTCTGCGGAAATAATCAACCTGCAGTAGTAAAGTATCAGTATAATAGTAGGAAAAGCCAAAAATAGACAACAGGAGAGCTAACAATCCTATGTTTATAGATAAATGACCGGGGTGTAAAAAAATAAGGGGATGGAGCGTGTGGTAGTACCAACACCAACAACCAGACCCCAAAAAAAATACTCAAGGGTGAAACACAACCGGTGTCCGCCTTAGGGTCCACACACCTAAACAAGTTGGCTACAATGTCCAAACTTAGTGGTGTGCACAACTCAGCACACACAATTCACCCCTCCAGAGTCCAGAAAAAAACACCCCCTCCGACCATAGCCCACGATTCGGCGTGCAAAAACTAGCCGAACACCCCCAACATCCCCCTTAGGAAGGTAAAAGTCCTCTAACAGTCCTAAAGAAGCACACATCCCAAGGCTATAACATTAGCCTAAAAAAAACTACGGCGTTGAGTGAGGCTGCCTCACTCAACGCCAAAATGGCCACGGCATTGAGTGAGGTACCCTCACTCAACGCCAAGGGCTAAACCGCAAGCCCTGGCTGTGGAGTTGAGTGAGTCTACCTCACTCAACGCCATCGTTCTAAAATGCAAGAGAACAGCTTGGCGTTGAGTGAGTCCTCCTCACTCAATGCCAAACCTGCTATGGCGTTGAGTGAGGTCGACTCACTCAACGCCATCGGGCTAAACTACGACGTTGAGTGAGGCCTCCTCACTAAACGCCAAACCTGCTATGGCATTGAGTGAGGCCTCCTCACTCAATGCCATCAGACTTGACAGCGGGAAAAAGACTTGGAGTTGAGTGAGTCTTCCTCACTCAACGCCAAACCTGCTTTGGCATTGAGTGAGGTCGACTCACTCAATGCCATCAGGTTTGACTACGACGTTGAGTGAGGCCTACTTATTCAACGCCAAAGACTTAACCGCAAGTCTTAGCAGCGACATTGAGTGAGTTCACCTCACTCAACGCCAGACCTGCTTTGGCGTTGAGTGAGGTCGACTCACTCAATGCCTCAGCACTTAACCGCACAAAACACACCTGGCGTTGAGTGAGTGGACCTCACTCAACGCCTGGGTCCTTAGAAAAAAATCAGACCCGACCCTAGCTCCTCTCAACACCAGGCATGTAGAGGGAGTTGGGAAAACGTCCCAACACTCACCCCTACCCCTTCTACCCGACCACAGCAACCCTAACCTTAATTCTACCATAAACTTAGGCCAAATCCTTGGCACCAGCTACTAACCAGATACAAACAGGGATAATTAAAAGGAAAAAAAAAGAAATAGGAGCAGCCCGAGGTCGGCTGATCTAGATATTGCACAGGAACAAATACTTGAGCAAGGGTTAAAGTAAACAATTAGGCAAGAGCAAGGGAGCCACTTGCCTCTACTTCTCGGAAACAGCCGGAAACCTCCAATCTTCAGCTCCGGCGGCAAGATTGGCCACCTAGAGGCAAAGCTGGAGCATTAGGGAAGAAGAAGGAGAAACCCGAAAACCCTAGCTCCCTAATGACAGCCTTAAAGCAAGAGACACTCACCTAGGAAGCTAGCTCTCGACGAGAGCAGCCCGGATCTGCTGTTACCCGAGCAAACCGAGCACCAGAGCACCGGGAATCGCCGGTCAAAGCAGCAGCTCCTCCGCCTCCCGCTCGCTTCCTTCCGCTGCAAGCTTACCGTGCTCGGGAAATGGGGAGAAGTTGGGAGGAGGAGTACAGCTGGAGCTTATCTAAATCCTCCCACTAACTCGGACTAAAGCTATTAAAATACTAAGCCTAAGCAATCCACTAGCTGCTACCCGAGCCCCACCCAGCAAGCTAACATATATATATATATATACATATATCTATATATATATGTACAACACACACATAAAATACATATTTAAAATCAGCACCCAAGCCACAAGCTTACTTGTATATGTATCATGCACATGTACATGTATATATTTATAAAAAAAACACTATCGGCACCCCAAGCTACACCCAAATATAAATATATATATATACATACATATCCATATATAACATAATTGGCTAACCATGCTTAGCCTAAAACAAGCACCAGCCTTACCAAGCTCGATCACACAAGGCCATGCACAACAACCAGGTAGTCACTACCGGCTAACAAAACGAGCGTCGAAACGACGCGAAAAACAGATGATCTCGGATTTCGACAAAACTTGCACCGTAGCTAAACACCATAGTTACAAACACAACGGCGAAGTCGAAAATAGCACCCGACGATAAAAACTTGGGCTAACACCTCCCGAAGCCAAAACACAAGCATTACCTGAGAGGCCCAACCGAGTCACCAAAACAGACTCCGTCTAGCTGGGGAATCTTGCAAACAGGCTACTAATTGACCACTAAAGGAACCTAAAGAGCTATGACCACGCTCTAACAATGGCAAAAGTCGACAACGCGTCATCGTAACGCCAAACAATAATCATACAAAATACAGAAAAACCGGGGGGCGTTACAGTCACTCCCCCTAAAAGAAAGTTTCGCCCCGAAACTTTGCGCACAACCCTTCTAATAGAAGGAAAAAAAAAAGCTAATCAAAAGCCATAAAATAAAGAGTGCAAACATACCAGGCACAAGTCAGTGGAACAGATGAGGGTAAGCCTCCCTCATTGCCGACTCTAGCTCCCAAGTCGCGCTTTCTACATCATGGTTCTTCCACAAAATTTTCACCATAGGAATTGTTTTCTTCCGCAACACGCAATCCTGAGCATCCAAAATGCGGACAGGCACTTCCACATAAGAAAGGTTCGGCTCCAATAGAGGCACAAAATCAAAAACCTGCCTGTCACTATGCACACATTTCCGCAGCTGACTAACGTGAAAAACATCATGAACGTCAGGAAAATTTGCGGGCAAATCCTGCCTATAAGCTGCCAAACCGATCCGCTCAACAACCCTGAATGGCCCCACATATCTCGGGTTCAACTTTCGGTTCTTTCCAAATCTCTTGATCCCAGTCATCGGAGAAACCTTTAAGAACACCTGGTCCCCCACAGCAAATTCCAAATCTTATCTACGCCGGTTGGCGTTCTTTTCATACCTCTCCTTGGCTAAACGAAGCTTTTCCCAAATGAGCTTCACCGAAATTTCCATCTCCTCGAGTGCTTCTGGACCCAGCAACGGTCCCTCGCCAACCTCAGCCCAAAAAAAGGGAGTCCTGCAGCGCCTCCCATATAAAGCCTCAAAAGGAGCCATTTGCAAGCTTTCCTGATAGCTATTATTATATGCAAACTCCATAAGCCGCAAAAGCTCGTCCCACGCACCACCATGGTCCAGAATATAACATCGGATCATATCTTCCACAATCTGATTTACCCGCTCCGTCTGACCGTTGGTTTGCGGATGATAGGTAGTGGAATACCTCAAATCTGTCCCCAATCCTTCCTAAAGACTCTTCCAAAAACGAGATGTGAGCCTGGAGTCTCGATCTGATATGATGCTCACGGGTACGCCATTCAGTCTAATGACCTCCTCCACATATAGTTCAGCTATCTTCCTCATTGGGTAGTCGATCTTGAATGACACGAAATGAGCACACTTTGTTAGCCTGTCAACGATCACCCATACTGAATCATGCCCCTTGGAGATCTTGGCAAGCCTGTAATAAAATCCATCGAGATGCTTTCCCACTTCCAAGTTGGAATCTCCAAGGGGGTCAGCTTGCCACCTGGTCTTTCATGATCAGCCTTCACTTTCTTGCAAGTGTTGCACTCAGAAACAAATCTGGCTATGTCTCCTTTCATCCCATATGTAACACCCCTATCCGTCGGATAGCATATAGCAGTAGGTCCGGCCGGGGCCCGACGCCATATACTACGGACAGACCGGTTGGTTATGCGTTGAAACCAATCAACCAATCATAATGTCCTACACAACACCTAGCGGAAGCAATTATTAAGTTGCAAGAAAGGAAAGAACCCAGCCACACGCATGAATGTCCACTACACAAACCAAATAGGAATGTACAATACACGAGTACGGGCCTTAAGGCCTTACAAAAGTTTGCTTTAAATAAAGTGTTTTCCAAACCTCGGCACGCAGGCCGGCCATACATGATAAATGGGAAAAACATAAACATTTAGGCCTTCGAGGGCCAGCACAGCTTCAAGGGCTTTAGCCCGCTATTTCCCGCTCGGCTCCGCAGCACCTGCAAGCCACAATCCACCGCCCGGTGGTAAACAAAATAACGGTCAGCTATGCTAACCAAATTATAATGATCCCGCTCCCAAAATCGGGGCGGCGATGCTCTTTCCCTGCACTTTATTAGTAGGCAACAATAATAGTGTAAACACACTTCATCACAGGCGTAGGCTCGATAGGCCACACACCCCATGCACTCAGGGCACATTCACGGCGAACCGGCCAACGTCATGTCAATTCAAGCCATAGACGTTCCCGTTCCACCACCGCCTCTTGGACGGCCAACCATATGAGCATCTTGTCTTCTTGGCCTTGGTCATGATAATTTAAGCCATAGACCGCCGAAGACTCTCATCCATGCCAACGGTCCCACCGAACGACATAGATCGGGTACGGTTCCGCCTGACCCGTGCTCATATCGCAATGACAATTTAAGCCATATGCGCAGGTCAAGACTCACCGAGTCCCGTTTCCGCCACAACAATCACATAACCCGGTTATGTTCACGTTGGCTCCCCGGCCATCGTGTTGGCAAAACTCGCTTTTGCCCAGTTTTCTGGGTGCACCTTGGAGTTAATCTCCAAGGCTCCCTGTTGCAATCTACCACGTAGAAAACCCGAAAAACGCCCAAACACCCGGAGTCTTCCCCGGTTCATATGCAATGCAACATCACCGATCCGGCTCTACTTGTCCGGATAGGCTTCACACACAATGCCTATGTCCATTTTCGCATACGGACTCTACACAAGGGGGACTTTACATATCTACCCCAAGGAACGCTCCAACTCTTCGCTCACTCGCGAGAGAGGGCTTCCTATGCAAAGGGAAAAAGGGCTTCACATGCCCAAGGATGAGAAATCGTTACCCTTGTGTTTCTCCTCGGCTCCATGACGATCCACTCGGATGGAAAGCACCGTATCGGCCTCGCCTTCGCGGATCTGGACTCGGATCGAGAATCGGAGCTCCGAAGCTCCACCGACGGCCGGAGTTGACCTCCTTCTTCCTCCTCCAAGCTCTCCCTTCTCTCTAGACTTTAGAGAGAGAGAACCCAAGTGAAATGAGGGTTTTCCAACCCTATTCCCGGCTTAAACACAGCAGGAACAACCACCAACCGTTGGATCCCAAGCTATGGAAACAGACGGCCACGATTAGGCCTCAAAATACAAAATCTGGGGCCGAACACGGGTTGCAACACGGCCGTGTGCCCGGCCGTGTCACCCATTCGCCGTCTCGACCGACTCGAAAACCAGCACACGGCTTTTGACACGGCCTCCGACACGCCCGTGTCACATGTGACACGCCCGTATCGAGACCCGTGTCACTCCCCCCGTGTGCAATCGGCCAACATTCCCAACCCGAGAACTACACGGCCACTGACATGCCCGTGTCGACACCCGTGTCACTACCCGTGTCGGATGACACACCCGTGTCGACACCCGTGTCACTACCCGTGTCAGATGACACACCCGTGTCACTACCCGTGTTGGATGACACACCCGTGTCGACACCCGTGTCACTACCCGTGTGCCAAAAATGGCACAGGCCAGAAATGTACCGCGGAGGACACGACCATGTGACACGCCCGTGTCATATGCCATGTGCCTGACACGCCCTGGGACACGCCCGTGTCCCAGGCCGTGTTCCAGCCTTCTACGATCGTCGACCTCATCTCTACGACCAGAATCATGACACGCCCTGGGACACGCACGTGTCCCAGGCCATGTGCCTCCTACCAAGTCCCAGACTTGGCTCAAAATGCTGTCCGTCCCTCTTTTGAGTTTCGGGGCGTTACAACTCTCTCCCTCTTAAAAGAATTTCGCCCACGAAATTACTAAAGGAAAAGAAAACAGAAAACCAAGAGCGATACCTGAGCGAAATAACTCTGGGTACTCCTCCAGCATGGTCTGCTCCCTTTCCCAAGAGAGCTCCTCCCGACCGCAATTATCCCACCGGACCTTAAGCATTCAGATCTCCTTGTTACGGAGCCTCTTGACCTCAGAGTCTTCGATACGAACGGGCTTGACCTTAGTCGTCAACCCTTCGTCTACCGGTACTTGATCAACTGCGATCACCTGCGAAGGCTCTTGCACCACCTTCCGCAATACAAAGATGTGAAATACAATGTGTAGCCCACTCAACTCCACCGATAGCTTCAAACGGTATGCAGCTTCGCCGACTTGCTCTAGAACCTCAAAAGGTCCAAGGTATCTTGGGCTCAGCTTCTTCAAGCGTCTCACCCACGAAACCCCCTTGAACGGCTTTACTTTCAAGTATACCCAATCGCCTACCGCGAACTCCACGTTCCGGTGCTTGGCATTGTAATACTTCGCCTGCCTGTCCTGAGCGATCAACAAGCGCTCCCGAATGATCCGCACCAACGAGGTAGCACTCTCCACCTCCTGCTTCTTGTACAACCTTGCCTCACCCGTTTCTAACCAAGACAACGGCGTGCGACATTTTCTGCCATATAGGGCCTCAAAGGGCGCCATTTGGATACTCGCCTGGTAGTTATTATTGTATGCGAACTCCACCAAATACAGGTGGTCCTCCCAATGCTTCCCGAAGTCTAGAACACACATGTGGAGCATGTCCTCCATCGTTCTATTGACTCTCTCGGTCTGCCCATCCGTCTGCGGATGGAAGGCTGTGCTGAACTTCAACTTTGTCCCCAGCATCTGCTGCACCAACCTCACATCATTGGACATGAAATGCCCATCGTGATCACTCACAATGCTGCGAGGCACACCATGCAGTCTAACTATATTGTCCACATATAGTTTCGCCAACTTCTCCACCGAGTCATCCTTCCTGTGCGGAATAAAATACGACACTTTAGTTAGCTGATCTACGATCACCCAGATGGCGTCGTTCCCTTTCTGCGACCTTAGCAACCCATGCACAAAGTCCATAGATATGTCGTCGAACTTCCACTCCGGTATAGGCAAGGACTTCAAAAATCCTCCCGGCTTTTGGCACTCCGCCTTCACCAAGGCGCATGTTTGGCACTTAGCCACAAACAACGCTACATCTTTCTTAAGACCCGGCCACCAAAACAGCTTCTTGAGGTCACGGTACATCTTTGTGCTCCCTGGGTGGATCGAGTACTTGGTATGATGAGCCTCGTACATTAACTCTGCCCGTAGGTTACTCCCGCTTGGGACGCACAACCGATGATCCTTCCTTAACAACCCATCTTCCACTGAAAATTGGAAATTTGACCCATCCAACGCTGCCTCCATAAGCTCCTTCATGGAGTCATCTAACTCCAATGCCTGCCGAACCCAGTCAGCCAGGTCATACTGAACCTCTGTCCAATTCAACATTGCTTTGGCGCTCGTCTGCTTGTCAACGCAATAGATCTCAAGCTCCTCCAACTCCCGTACTAGCCGCTCATCATGCACCGACAACCAGTTGGCTTGGGCGGGAGCCCTGCGACTCAACGCATCAGCAACCGCATTGCCCTTCCCGGGTACATAATGAATCTTGAAGGTGTAGTCCCCCAGGAACTCCATCCACCTCCTCTGCCTCATGTTAAGATCCTTCTGATCCAACAAGTACTTCAGGCTCTTGTGGTCGGTATAAATATCGACTCTTACGCCATATAAGTAGTGCCTCCACAGCTTAAGTGCAAATATCACGGCCGCCAAATCCAAGTCGTGGACCAGATAATTCCTTTCATGCACTTTCAGCTGACGTGATCCATAAGCTATGACGCTCCCATGCTGCAACAACACGCAGCCCAAACCACTACCCGAGGCGTCACTATATACCTCGAAGCCCTCGGTCCCACTCGGCGAACTAAGCACTAGCGCCGTGGTCAACCGTCTCTTCAGCTCCTCAAACGCTTGCACGCACTCCTGCGTCCACAAGAATCTCTGATCTTTCCTTGTCAACTTCGTGAGAGGTAGCGCTATCCGTGAGAAGTTCTCTATGAAGCGCCTGTAATATCCGTCAAGCCCGAGAAAACTACGGACTTCCGCGACAGAAGACAACGCAGGCCACTCCCGTATCGCAACGATCTTCACCGGATCCACCGCTATACCTTCCCCACTAACAATGTGACCAAGGAACGCTACTGAGGGTAGCCAGAAATCTCAGAATGTCCTGTTCATCAAGTCCTTAAACACTGATGGCGCATTCGTCAGTCCAAACAGCATGACCGTGAACTCGAAATGCCCATACCTTGTGCTGAACGCTGTCTTCGGGATATCACATTCCCTTATCCTCAACTGATAGTACCCCGACTTCAAGTCCAACTTATAATATACCGACGATCCGACCAACTGATCGAATAGATCATCAATCCTCGGGATCGGGTATTTGTTCTTCTCCGTCAGCTTGTTCAACTCTCTGTAGTCGATACACAACCGCATACTCCCGTCCTTCTTCTTAACGAAGAGGACTGGTGCGCTCCAAGGCGACGAGCTCGGACGCACATAACCTTGCTCCATCAGCTCCTCTAGCTAAACTTTCAACTCTGCCATTTCTTTAGGCGCCAACCTATATGGAGCACGTGACACCGGTTTGGCCCCCGGTACGAGCTCGATGGTGAAATCAATCTCTCGCCGCGGTGGGGCCCCGGGAAGACTATCCGGGAACACATCGGGGTATTCACAAACCACGGGGATGCTATCCAACGTGGACTTTGGCTCCACAGCCCCCACTATTGCGAAGAACAGCTCTACACCAGCACGAACTGCCTTTACCACCTGAAGAGCAGACATCAGCGTCTTGCTCGACCCCTTGAGTCCCTCGAATGTTGTCCCCAGCCCAACACCCAGCTTGACCTCCTTCCGGTCACAGTCAATCCAAGCTTTCTGCTCCGAAAGCCAATCCATCCCAAAGATAATGTTGAACTCTACTAGCGGCAGCAATGACGCTAGCAAGTCGAACTCTTGGCTCCCAATGTGAACCTTTACGGCGCACACTCTGTCCGCACGCATCGAGCACCCATTCGGTAGCAGCACATCCAACTTGTCCTTTGCCATCGAAGAAGGGATTCCGATGCGCGATATAAAATTTTCGGACAAGGAGTGTGAAGCTTCCGTATCGAACAGTGCCCGTGCCGGACCATCGCTAATCAAAACAAAGCCTATGCAAACCATATTAGGCTAAAAAACAATAAATAACAGTATCTAAGTTAACTTGCTATAAATTAAATCGTACCTGTCACCACATCCGCTTGTTTAATGGCCTCTTGCTGCCCCAAGTTGTAGACTCTAGGCTGAGTCGGAGTATAGTGGCACGCGGTTGACTCCACCGCCTTGCCCTTCTCTTCGTAAGTAGCTCCTTGCTTTCTCTCGGACTTTGGGCGTCCACTCTAGCAATCGCGGGCAAAGTGCCCCGTCTTTCCACACGTGAAACAAGCGCCCGGGGTTCGGTTGGTAGTTGCCCCCGAGGCACCTGTAGAAGAAGCTGGACCTGACGTCCTAGTCTTCTTGAAGAATTTTCGATAGCCCGACTTCGACGTAGTCGCCGCTTTGAACTCCGATTTCTTCCCGCCAGATTCCTTCTTAGCTTGCACATTTCTCATGTCCTTCTCCAAGGACCGGGCCGAGTTGACCAAGGTTAGGAAACCCTGCGCCATGGGCCCTGACAGTAGCAACCTCAGCTCATCTCTTAACCCTTCGTAGAAGCGGTTAGTCTTTCGCTCCTTGTCGGCAAAGGCAGCGCTAGCATATCTCCCCAACTGAGTAAACTCGTGGAGGTACTCGTCTACAGTGCTATCTCCTTGCACCAACTTTTGGAACTCGTTCTCCAATGCGATCCTCTGCGCTGAGGGGAGGTATCGAGCCATAAACAATCTTGCAAACTCCGCCATAGGAACTTCGGCCAATGGCCTTCCCCTCAACTGGCGTAGCTCTAGGCCTTCCCACCATAACCTTGCGTCCCCATCCAAAAGGAACGTCGCTATCGTGGTCTTCTGCCACTCTTCCGTTTCTGTTGCTGTCATCACCCTATTGACTCTTGAGAGCCAATCCTCAGCCTGGGTCGGGGTTCCCGTTCCCGAGAACACCGGTGGGTGGAAGCCCATCACATGCTTCAACTGTCTTTCAGTTGCTCTCTGAGGCAACTCCGGCTCCACCGCCACCTACTCAACCCTTCTAGGCTCCGCCGCTTGGAGCGGCACTTGCTCCCCCGCAGGAGCAGGCTGATGCACCTGTCTTGCAGGTTGCGCATTAATCATAGCAAAGAGAGCTTCTGCCACCAATCTAATGGTCTCGGCAGACGGAGGTGTTGCAGGCGCTTCACTTGGCGCACTGCTTGCCTCATAACCTGGTCGTTCTGACGGCCCAACACCACTCCTGGTCACCTATAATCGTGCAAAACACCGATATGCAACCAAATATTACTGCAAACAACAATTATAGGAACACGCAGGTTCCTCAAACATGTGTATTTTCATTCCTAAGTGGACATTCATGGGTTCTTTTCATGTTATAACGATGACGCACACATGTGCTCACCACCCCTTAAAGTGAATTCGCTCACGAATTCATTTAAGCTTGACCGAAACCAGTAGTCTGATACCAATTTGTAACACCCCTATCCGTCGGATAGCATATAGCAGTAGGTCCGGCCGGGGCCCGACGCCATATACTACGGACAGACCGGTTGGTTACGCATTGAAACCAATCAACCAATCATAACGTTCTACACAACACCTAGCGGAAGCAATTATTAAGTTGCAAGAAAGGAAAGAACCCAGCCACACGCATGAATGTCCACTACACAAACCAAATAGGAATGTACAATACACGAGTACGGGCCTTAAGGCCTTACAACAGTTTGCTTTAAATAAAGTGTTTTCCAAACCTCGGCACGCAGGCCGACCATACATGATAATCGGGAAAAACATAAACATTTAGGCCTTCGAGGGCCAGCACAGCTTCAAGGGCTTTAGCCTGCTATTTCTCGCTCAGCTCTGCAGCACCTGCAAGCCACAATCCACCGCCCGGTGGTAAATAAAATAACGGTCAGCTATGCTGACCAAATTATAACGATCCCGCCCCCAAAATCGGGGCGGCGATGCTCTTTCCCTGCACTTTATTAGTAGGCAACAACAATAGTGTAAACACACTTCATCACAGGAGTAGGCTCGCACGACCACACACCCCATGCACTCAGGGCACATTCACGGCGAACCGGCCAACGTCACGTCAATTCAAGCCATAGACGTTCTCGTTCCACCACCGCCTCTTGGACGGCCAACCATATGAGCATCTTGTCTTCTTGGCCTTGGTCACGACAATTTAAGCCATAGACCGCCGAAGACTCTCATCCATGCCAACGGTCCCACCGAACGACATAGATCGGGTATGGTTCCGCCTGACCCGTGCTCATATCGCAATGACAATTTAAGCCATATGCGCTGGTCAAGACTCACCGAGTCCCGTTTCCGCCACAACAATCACATAACCCGGTTATGTTCACGTTGGCTCCCCGGCCATCGTGTTGGCAAAACTCGCTTTTGCCCAGTTTTCCGGGTGCACCTTGGAGTTAATCTCCAAGGCTCCCTGTTGCAATCTACCACGTAGAAAACCCGAAAAATGCCCAAACACCCGGAGTCTTCCCCGGTTCATATGCAATACAACATCACCGATCCGGCTCTACTTGTCCGGATAGGCTTCACACACAATGCCTATGTCCGTTTTCACATACAGACTCTACACAAGGGGGACTTTACATATCTACCCCAAGGAACGCTCCAACTCTTCGCTCGCTCGCGAGAGAGGGCTTCCTATGCAAAGGGAAAAAGGGCTTCACATGCCCAAGGATAAGAAATCATTACCCTTGCGTTTCTCCTCGGCGCCATGACGATCCACTCGGATGGAAAGCACCGTATCGGCCTCGCCTTCGTGGATCTAGACTCGGATTGAGAATCGGAGCTCCGAAGCTCCACCGACGGCCGGAGTTGACCTCCTTCTTCCTCCTCCAAGCTCTCCCTTCTCTCTAGACTTTAGAGAGAGAGAACCCAAGTGAAATGAGGGTTTTCCAACCCTATTCCCGGCTTAAACACAGCAGGAACAACCCCCAGCCTTTGGATCCCAAGCTAAGGAAACAGATGGCCACGATTAGGCCTCAAAATACAAAATCTGGGGCCGAACACGGGTTGCAACACGGCTGTGTGCCCGGCCATGTCACCCATTCGCCGTCTCGACCGACTCGAAAACCAGCACACGGCTTTTGACACGGCCTCCGACACGCCCGTGTCACATGTGACACGCCCGTGTCAAGACCCGTGTCACTCCCCCCGTGTGCAATCGGCCAACATTCCCAACCTGAGAACTACACGGCCACCGACACGCCCGTGTCGACACCTGTATCACTACCCGTGTCGGATGACACACCCGTGTCGACACCCGTGTCACTACCCGTGTCGGATGACACACCCGTGTCACTACCTGTGTTGGATGACACACCCGTGTCGACACCCGTGTCACTACCCGTGTGCCAAAAATGGCACAGGACCAGAAATGTACCGAGGAGGACACGACCATGTGACACGCCCGTGTCACATGCCGTGTGCCTGACACGCCCTGGGACACGCCCGTGTCCCAGGCCGTGTTCCAGCCTTCTACGATCGTCGACCTCGTCTCGACGACCAGAATCATGACATGCCCTGGGACACGCCCGTATCCCAGGCCATGTGCCTCCTACCAAGTCCCAGACTTGGCTCAAAATGCTGTCCGTCCCTATTTTGAGTTTCGGGGCATTGCACCATACCACCAGACAATCTGCTTCAAGTCACGGTACATCTTGGTGGATCCTGGGTGGTAGGCAATGCTAGACCCATGGGCTTCCCTGCACACCATAACCCTGATATCGCCAATATCGGGAATGCAAAACCTGCCACGGTACCTCAAGGTACCTAGACCATCTATAGAAAAATCTGGCAGCTCACCTTTCTCAGCTCAAAGATACAACCGCAAAAGGTCAGGATCATCTTTATGGTGCAATCTCGTGAGTGCGATCCATGAAGGCTATGCTACTGCGAGGCTACTCTGCATATCGCAGCTACCCACAAAAATGCCCATCAACAGAAACTCCTCTACTAACAGCTCGGCTGTGAGACCAAAAATCTTCCCTGATTTCCGACTCAGGGCGTCGGCCACCACATTGGCCTTTCTCGGATGATACTGAATCTCAACATCATAGTCAGCCACGTACTCTAACCATCGCCTCTGACGCAGGTTCAACTCCTTCTGCGTGAAGACATACTTCAAGCTCTTATGATCAGAAAAAATCCTGCACTGCACCCCATACAATAAATGCCTCCACAACTTCAGAGCATAGATCACGACAGCAAACTCTAGGTTGTGCGTAGGGTAATTCCTCTCATGAGTCTTTAGCTATCTCGACCCGTACGCAATCACCTTCCCCCCTTGCATCAGCACGCATCCCAGCCCAATATGCGATGCATCCACATATACATCAAGCTCAGCACCTTCAGTAGGCAAAGACAAAATAGGGGCTGAACATAGCCTTCTCTTTAGCTCCTCAAAAGCCTCTTCACACTGGTCATCCCATACGAAGGCTACATTCTTTTGGGTCAACCTGGTCAATGGCACAGACAGGGTGGAGAACCCCTTCACAAATCTTCTCTAATAGCCTGCCAGACCCAAGAAGCTTCTGATCTCTCGAGGAGTAACAGGTCTCGCCCACTCCATAACTGCAGCGATCTTCTCTGGGTCTACTGAGATCCCCTCCTTGTTGACCACATGGCCGAGGAAAGATACCTGAGGCAGCAAAAATTCACATTTGCTCAGCTTGGCATAAAGCTTATGGTCTCTCAGAGTCGTCAAGACTAAACGCAAATGCCGATCATGATCTTCTACATTCCGGGAGTACACCAAAATGTCGTCAATAAAGATAATCACAAACTTGTCTAAGTAATCCTTGAACACGCGGTTCAACAAATCCATGAAAGCTGAAGGCGCATTCGTCAAACCAAATGACATGACTAAGAACTCGAAATGCCCATGACGAGATCAGAACGCCGTCCGCGGAACATCTGACTCCCGAATCCTCAACTGGTGATAGCTCGAACGAAGTTCTATCTTTGAAAACACAGCACTACCACTCAGCTGGTCAAACAAATCATCAATCTGAGGCAGAGGATACCTGTTCTTAATTTAACCTTGTTAAGCTCTCTGTAGTCGATGCATAGCCTCATCGACCCATCTTTCTTCTTTACGAACATCACAGGCGCACCCCAGGGTGACGAACTCGTCCTGATAGAACCCTTTGCCAACATCTCATCTAGCTGGATCCGCAACTCCTCCAGCTCTCGCGGGGCCATACGGTACGGCGCCTTAGACAAAGGACGCGTACCCGGCTCCAAATCTATGATAAACTCGACATCTCTATCGGGTGGAAGATCGAGAAGATCAGCAGTAAAAACATCAGGGAACTCATAAACAACTGGAATCTATTCCAACTTCGGCACACTAACATCTGCCCCTACCAGAGAGACCAAACAGGCAAAACATCCTGAAACAAGCAACTTACGAGCACGTACCGCAGAAATAACCAGAGACTCCTGAAGTGGATCGGCATAAACGCTCCCGGGCTGACCATTATCCTTCATGAAGTTCAAGCGCTTACCCTTGCACTGGATAACCGCATCATATTTGGACAACCAATCCATGCCTAGGATAACGTCGAAGTACTCTAGATCAATCACTTTCAGATCTTCCTTAGCTAGAAAGTCTCCCAACAAGATTGGGCAGCCCTGAATACCCAAGTCTGAAATCACAGAGTCGCCCGAAGGGAACTTGACGCAGAAAGCTCCACCAACACGATCTAGGCCCAAATGGAATCGCTCCACGAAAGCCCTAACAACAAAAGAGTGGGTGGCGCCAGAATCGAAAAGAACGCGCGCCCAACGGTTCTTTACCTTAAATCTCCCTATATAGAAATCCACACAACTAAGGGAAAACAAAATCTAAACTATACAAGAGGTAGAAAATTCAAGTTAGGAAGAAATCTAACCTGAAATGACCTGGGTCGAGGTCAACGCTTCCTCTGAAGAGATAACATTCAGCTTCCCCTTGCCTTTATCCACGCGCAGGGGTGGCGGAAACGCCTGCAATGGAAATACTGGGAGAACGGGCTGCGCCTGAGGGCACCTCGTCTTGAGATGGCCCTTTTGCCCATACTGAAAGCAAGCTTTATCTTTCGACCAACAACGGGCAACATCATGCCCCTTCCTTCCGCCCAAGGAACACACCACATCCCCTCTAGGAGCACCCTGGATAGCATGGACTTGTTCTTTCTTCTGTGCTGCCAATCTCTTGAAGCATTTCTCCAGGGGATGGCCTGGCCGGCCGTAGAAGCTACACGTCCCCTTGGTATTCTTCCTTGAAACTGCATTAGGTTCCTGGGGGCCTTTCCCCCCAACAGACTTCCGCTTGTCTTGCCTCGCCTGCTGGCCTCTATTCTTAGCATTCTCAATGGCCTCAACTTTCAAAGCAGCTTCCACCACTCCGGCATAACTGACTGCTCCGTAGGCATTTGCTAACTGCTGAACGTCGCTTCTTAGCTCACCAAGAAACCTCTTAACCCGGTCTGCTTCAACACTCACAAGTCTAGGAGCAAACCGACTCAGTTTGCTAAACTCAATCTCATACTCACTAACCGTGAGTTTCCTTTGCTTCAAATGCAGGAAGTCATTCATCAACCGGTCCCGCTCGACCGAGGGCAGAAATTTACTTAACAGCATCTCCTTAAATGACTCCCAGGTGCATCCTGCCACCATACTTTCCTTCTCCCTCAGCCACCAATTCTTTGCCAATCCCTTGAGCTGGTAAGCAGCGAGCATTACTTTCTGATCATCCGTGATCCCGGAATAGGAGAACATCTCCTCTATCGAAATCAGCCAGTCATCCAAAATCATGAAATACGCCTCCCCGTCATAAGTAGGGGCCCTAAGTCACTAAAACTGAGATATGAAGGCCATCTCCGGGGGCACTACAACTGGAGGCACAAGAGGAGCAGGAGGGGGAGGAACAGCTACACCCCCAACGGGGTCCTGATCTCTTTGAGCCTGCCCTGCCACTATAGAAACCAAGGACTGGATCTTGCTCTGCATGTCCACCACCTGTCTCGATAAGGATTCGTTACTTAGCCGCAAACTTTCAATCAGAGCCTCGCTTTGGGATCCCGAAGACTCACCCGTAGATTGGGGAGTCGATCGCGTCGTAGGACGCTTCGCCATCCTATAATCGTACCAGTCCTAGTTAAAACCCATCCCAACCACTAGAACAAGTCTACCCGGTAAAGACAAGCATACTTAAATATGAATTGCAACTACAAATCTTGTTCTGGGATTTGTTTTATAATGATTATGTTATGCTTAACCTAAGATGGTTCACTACCATCACACTAACTCATGTGCCTAAATCATGGATGCATGCTTTTGAATTCGTTTTGACTCAAAACCATGTGTGTACATATGTCATCATGCAAATCTTTAGCCTGACACATTGTGCTTATGAAATTTTATGCTATGCATGTCGTGCTATGCATTCTAAAAAGGCCTTAATGCATGCCATGGGCGGCATACACATGAAAATGTTATGCATCCCATACTACATAACATTCCCATGCAACGAAAAAGAAAAACGTGCTAGCCGCATTCATATGGTGAGGTTATGCATCCCATACTACATAACCCTCACATGTTGCCTCCTATGGTGGATCCATATACGAACACATATTATGCATCCCATACTACATAATATGCCCCGTATACTTCTTTATGCTTATGAGTGTAGTGTTCGTGCTTCGGACAAGACGCGCTGATGACATATCGGTGAGTGTATGCTTATGAATCTAAACTTATAATACAATCAAAAGGAAAGGTTGTCCGACCAACTTGTCAAGCAAACCTCCCTATGATACAAACTGTCACAACCCGCATTTTCCCCGAGGTTAGGGAGTATCAAAGTACGGGAAAACATGCGTTGTGATTCCACGTCGAGCAGGGGATAACTGCCGACGCTCCGGCAACGCAACGAGACCACAAATCACAAGTTTAATTTAGTAGAAAACCAGTTTATTTAAAGGCCATATCCCTCGGCACAGTGGATCAGCTAGTCCACACTAGGAAAAATATATATTTGTTTATAGTGGAAAAATACTTGATTTAATTGATCTGACACCCTAAAATAGTATAAGGGCCCTTAACAGACCACTTATAGCATGCATGACACATAAGGTGAGTATTGTATTTATGTTTAAAAGATATGCTTTACGCTTTTATAAGATAGTGCTTTAGTTTTGCAAATATGATATGTATGAGGTAGATATAATAGTTTAGGGTTTTAAAATACCTAACATGCAACCTAGCATAAAACCTTCCCAGAAGCAAGTAAATAACCCCAAGAGGGCAAAAATAGCAGTTTTAATTCATATCCAGCAAAACAAGTAAGCCACCAGTGGGCGTCGACAACTCGATACGAATCCACCGGTGAGTGTGCATATCCATATAGAAAAGAAAGATAACTACCTCACAAGGTGAATGATCTGCAACTCAGCTACCCTGGAGGCTACCAGCAAGTCTACTAGAAGGAATCAGCCGCTCAATCGGCTACAACCTGGACATGAGGCATTCAAGAAAAAGAAATGCCTCAGCAAGGAAATTGTTAAAAGAAAGGAGTATCAGATTACTTGATAAAGAAGGGTTTTCCAACCCGGCAACAAGGTACCAAATCAACAGAAGCAGGAAAAAGAAAGAACTATTGTTAAAA